>OW121740.1:120589530-121789530 GCA_933228675.1 Stomorhina lunata | reverse complement strand
TTTGTTACAATCGGTCACCATTTGACCATAGCTCCCATATAAAAAACTTACAGAAACACAAAAATACAAAAAGAAAAGGATATTTATGTCCGTCTGTCCGTCAGATAAAAGCGCGACAGCTCCTTAACTACAAAAGCTAGAGAGACAAAATTTTACAAAAGTATTTCCGATATGTAACAAAAGTTGTGTACTGAAAATGGGCGAAATCGGTTCACATTTAGTTAGAGTTCCCATATAATCCCGCCCCGGGAAACACATAAATGCTGATAAATTGAGTACAATTGTGATAGCTATGACGACTAAATTTAGTATAGAGAAGTTTTATGCAACTATTGGTCAGTATATCAAATTTTATAGGAATCGGTCCATATTTGACTATAGCTTTCATATAATAAACACTCCCGGAAACCAAAAAATCGGTCAACATTTGGCTATAATTCGTATATATTTATATTACATCCCCTTTTTTATATCTACAATCAAAAAGATTCTTAAGTACAAGCAGCATATTAAGATTATGTATATGGTAGATGCATTAGGAACTCCTAACAAAATATATGGACCTGTCGTATTACTATCAACTTCTTTTTCTTAATTTAATATTAAGCTAAACGAAAAGTATTTAACAACTTATTAATGTAAAACCATACCCGGTTACGATAACGAATTTTTTTCAAAGTAAATAATTACTAGGGAAACCACTTACACACTTTTGAATGTTGAACTATAAAGCTACTGCAACCGAAGTTATTCCAAATATTTTACCAACAATACCAACTAGCGTAACAACTTTTTTCCAATTTGGTCCATGTTTTGAATTTGCTGCAGCCTGGTAGATATATGAGATATGTTTCTAAATTTAACACAACCTGATGGTGGGTATATAAGATTCGGCACAGCCGAATATAACACTCTTACTTGTTTATTTTTCGATCGAAATGAAAATAAATTTTCATCGGGAATGATATTTATACTTGATGGATTTCAAAAATAAAACAATCTCCGGTCTCTGAATAAAATATATGAAAACTTTAAAATTAGCCTCGAAATGCTTATCATAAAGCTCCGAACAAGGCTCAGTCGCTCAGAAACTTATTATTATAGCTGTTAAAATAAGCGATTAGCCAAAACGAGGTTATACGGGAGCTATGGCCAAATATGAACCGATTATGCCCAATTTCAATACTAAAATTTTCCTAGAAATGAAGAATATCTTTGCCAAGTTTTAGTGACGTACCACTTTTCGTTTAAGCGTTATCGTGCTTTCAACAGACAGACATCGCTCAATAGTCTTAGGATTTCATAAGGATTCAGAATATGTATACCTTTTGGTTTTTGGGCCAGAATTACAAATATATATATATAGTTCTTCAATTTGGAACTGATTGTTTTGTGTAAAATTTAGTATTGTGACGAATTAATTTTTCGCTTCAATAGACTTCTGAAATTATACACTTACACCTTAAACGAAAACATGTAAAATTTGAATATTAATTCTGTAAGTTAAGTTTAAATACAGCTACCAAATGCGTTATTTTTTTATCATCTTCTTCGACCTTTTAAATATCAAATCTGAAATTCCCAAGGGGGCTTGTTGAAGTCTACGCCAACATCGGAGAACCCGTCTTTGTTTAGAATATGTATTTGCAAATTGATTATGATCCATAAATGTTTTATTATATATATGTAAATATAAGAGTCGATTTGTATTACGAGTAATACTTGTTTTCTGATAACAGAAAAATATTTTTGAGGGTCAATATAAGCATCAAATAATGCAAAAAAAACAGAAGAGATTTAATTGCGTTTTGCTCTTTTGTTTTAGATTAAATTAAAAATAAGTTAAATTAAAAATTATTGATTTTAGCAAATTCAGTTATTAAAGCTAAAGCAAACTGGAATTATTGAAACTGAATAAGAAATATTGTTTCAATTAGGATCAAGACGGAATATAATTTGCAACTAAAAAGTTCAAATGTGAGTGAAAGACTTTAATTAACTTTAAAATTTACACCCTAATTCATAAACCAGTTATACAATTATCAAAGGCTTATTCGACAGTTCGACAAAATCAATTTTTTTTGAGTACACAAGAGTAATATTAACAGAATATGAAAATAGGCTTAATATAAAGAAATACGTATCTCGGCGTTAAAAATAATAACAAATCCAAATTAAATTCCCTTTTCAAAACTGCCTCAAGCATTTAAATCGGTTCATCCATTCTATTTTTACAGAACTGTTTAAAATGGCATTACGTTACAAGTGAACCTCCGCGGCCTTTGAATCTTCAAAATCGATTTTCTTAAAATTCTGACATGCTACAGCAAAACGCCGAGACACGTATTTCTTTATTTTAAGCCTTTTTCCATATTCTGTTAACTTTTCTCATGTGTACCAACCACTTTCGTACTGTGTTATAAGAATTATTTTATACCCTTCACCAATAGGTGAAAGGGTATTATAAGTTTGTGATACCGATCACTATTAGTGATCGTAGACCCCATAAAAATTATACCGATCGACTCAGAATCGGGAGGAGAATCGATTAAGTTTGTTGAAAAAATTAAATGCAGAAATAGGAAAAACTATCCTCCTTTAGTACGGACCTACATAAATTTTATATCAGATTTTAGGAAATTCCCCCACCAAGCACGTTATTAAATTTTATCAAAAGCGGTCTATAAACAATTGAGATATCGCCATAACACTACATTTGATGTACAGCAAATTGCCCAAAGTACGTGTCTAAGAAATTTTGTTTACATTTTGTAAGTATTGTTTTAGCGATATCTCAGGTGTTTATGGACCGATTGTGATGAAATTTGACATCGTTCTTTATGGGAGGATTTTCTAAAATCTGATATATATATACTCTACAAATCTGATTATGAATACCATTCAAATTGTAACGATCAACTCAGAATCGGCACAAGAATCGATTTCGCGACCTCCGTCCGTCTGTTTGTTTGCCCGTCCGTCCGTCTGTTTGTTTGTCCGTCCGTCTACATGTCCGTCCGTCTACCTGTCTGTCCTTTTTTCTGTTGTAGTCAAGTTTTTGGAGCTCCTGTTTTGTCGATATCTCAGATGTTTATTTTGATGAAGTTTAATAGCGTCCTTCGCAGGGGATCTAAATCTAAATCCTGATGCATTCTGTAATTTGTGGTAGATATAATTTAGCGTTTAAGCGATGGTGTTTTGATCGACAATGTTGAAATTCAGGGTGGGACAATTCAGGAGCTCCACAAATCTGGTTTTAGCAGACAGACACACTGCATTTATCTTAATTTTGTGTCTGACTTTTGAACATTATGATAACATTTGAGAATGTATTATATATCAAATTATAGGTAATCTTCCTAGGAAGTACAAAAATGCAGCTGATTACATGATATCCGTTCAAAACCTACATATGTATGTAAGTATCTCACATATCAACAAAAATTTAAATTTTTTAATTGCAATTGGGAGAAATCCGCTCACGTTTGACAATTGATCCCGTATAACTTCGCCTAAGGCAATCTCTTAGTAGCTAATAAATGACAAATTATAATAGATACGATGATGACATTTAGTAAAAAGACGTTGTACAATATTGATATTAAGGACAATAGCGCCTAAAATAAACTTTCTAGAGGGACAACATTTGACAAAAGTATTTCTGATATCTTGAAAAGTTCGATATTGAAAATGGTCGAGCTCTATTCACATTTAGTGAAATCTCCCATATAAACCCGACCGGGAATCGATTTAATGCTGATAAACTAAATCACATTAAAATTGCACAAAGAACTAGAGCAAAACTTTCCAAACATCCATCGGACAGATCGAAAGAACTATACATCCCAAATATTATTGATGAAGTGTTCATTTTAATTAATTAACTAACTTCAAATTAATAAGTAAACTTTTCCGACAAAGCTGATAACCATCCATTCAAAAGCTATATATTTCACGTATGTATCTAAAACTAGGAGTGTATACCCTATAATTTTAAGGCTTGTATACATTGACAATCATTGTTAAAGCTTTGACCTAAATCAGTCCGCTAACTTCAGAGTTTTACATAACTAATCAAGAACTTTTACTAGTTGGATAATTCGTACGAATTAAAGTGCACAACCCTCACTGGGCACAGCGTTTTTGGGTTGCATGTCAGAATACTTAAACTTCATCAAATCGATGTGCTATTGCAAATCTAAGGGCATCTACATTTTGAAGCATCTTTTCTGCATGGTTTATCTGGTCTATCGAACTTTATTAAATGTTCGTAAAATATGTGTCTATTTTATTTCGAAACTACTGGCTGGCTTAAATATGCATTCTCTACTTGTAGTCTAGTAATCATTATATTTCACAAAGGGACCACTTTAGAACCCAAGTGAAGCTTCCCTAGACATCAGCCACCTCCCCAACCTAACCTTTGGGTGCATAACTATTCTAGATGATGGCGCCACCGAAAAGGTTTTCGTTTTCCGACTCTTAATTTTAAAGACTCTTTGCATATAAAACTAGTATAACCAAATATTGCTACGAATTACATTAAGTACTTTTGGAACACCATTGGTGAAGGGTATCCAAGATTCGGCAAAGCCGAATATACCACTTTTACTTGTTTTATTTTATGTTTATGAATTAGGGGTTTAAAATGTAGAAATTTGTTTTAGAAGAAACACAAATTTGTTTTGTCTCAAGAGTTTTGTGTAAAAAAATTTTAATTATATGAAAAATTTATTCAAAATTTTTTTCTATATTTTGATAATCAGGTATGTGATGGAAAACGATCGTTTTCA
Source organism: Stomorhina lunata (assembly GCA_933228675.1). Taxonomy (NCBI): domain Eukaryota; kingdom Metazoa; phylum Arthropoda; class Insecta; order Diptera; family Rhiniidae; genus Stomorhina; species Stomorhina lunata. The sequence continues at coordinate 121,784,737 of OW121740.1, read as the reverse complement.
AATCGATCGATTTCAGATATATTTTTGAGATATATTTTTAAGATTTTCGGTTATTTCCCCAAAAAACTCAAACCAAATGAAAGATAAAATATCAGTCAAAAGGATTAAAGCCAAAATTTTCATTATTTTTGGGGGAAATAACCGAAAATTAGCTAAAAAAATATGTCTGAAATCGATCGATTTCAAAACGAAAATGTCCATCACATACCTGAATACCTTCAAATACCTTTCCATCACTCATATTTAATGAAAACAAACTGTCTTCCTAAGAAAATACCAATTTAATTGCATCAATTATGTTTCAAATATTGCAAATCTTGAAAAGATAAATAAAAATTAAGGAAATTCTAAAATCATCAAAAAAGAATAAAACCCCAAAAAAATTTCCCCGCCAAAAGCGCAAATTCATTGATTATGAATAAGATAATTAGCAAATACTTAAATCATTATTGAATTTAAAAATATAAGAACAAAAAAAGAACATACGAGTACGAGTCTAATTTATTTACCAATTCAAAACAAACAGAAAAAAAGCAGAAAAAACTGAATCTTGCGAAAGCAAAAAACTTTACAATAAAAGTGAGTATTAGCATCTGTTGCACTTTATAAATTTTATAAAAGAAAATAAATAAAATTATTTTACTTCAAATAGGAAAAACTTTTCAAAAAAAAAAAAAAGTAAAAAGTGGAAACTAAACAATTACTCTTAGAATTGTTTACCACCTGAAGCTAATCAAGAACATCAATTGAAATATAAACAAAAAATTTAATTTAATGGAAAATGTTTAACATTTTGTTTAATACTTAGAGCTAAACAATTAGTATAATTAATTTTATATTAATAATGTTCTATATTAAAACAAAATTTATTATTGGTAAATTGATATACGTTTGTACTTTTAAAAGACACACATCACACACCTACATAAGGTCATATAAGTATTCGGACATACTTTCATACGTAAATGACTTAATTTTTAAGATGCTATTGCTCATTATCAGGGAAATTCGTCGTTTACACTAGAAGCCCAATAATAAAGACCATAGACATATATTTCGATTCTAAGTTGGTTCATATAAGTTTTGCATTATGACTTACACATATGACATGACTTACACATACATACATCATATGACTTATACACAGTATAATTTTATTAATAAATGAACTGAGAAATAAGCAACTTTGTATTGCTCTATATTTCATAAAATATCTTTTAACCAAAGATGATTATATGTGTATATAAAATCACAGTAGTTAAATTTTTGACACATTCGAACTGTATGTCATTATATAGTAATTTAAGAGAAGAATTTTATATAATTAAATTTTGAATCGTTAAAACTTATATGCTTCATTTTAATTGAAATATTTTGGAAGACTTTATAGTATTTTGAATCATTTTACAGTAGATTTTTTGAATGTATGTACCCGATAAGGGAAAAAAGTAAACGCAATAGCTTCAAAAATAAGGTTAAGACAAGTAAGGACCACCACTGATGCTATAAACACAATCACGGCTACAGGCAACAACCTGTCAAAATTAAACTTATCAATTTTTGTTAGCGACAATAACAGACTTAGAAGTTAATTTTTTAACTTTCATAACACACACGCTTCATGTGCTAGAGCTACGTAGTTTACGAGTATGTTATATAAAAGCCCAGTATTTCTTGTATAATATATTAATTAAAAGAGCATACTTATATTTTTGTATGTGAACCGCCGTGGTGTAGCAGGTTAGTCATCCGCCTAGCATACCAGAGGTCCCAAGTTCAATCCCTGTCAGACCCACTTGAAAAAAAATAATTTTCAAAAAAGCGGCAGTTCACCTCATAACTCAGCTAGCCACTGGTTATTGAGTATTAGGCTACGAAAAACTTCTCTAACTAATGCATTTGCCGTTCGGAGCCGGCGTTAAAACGTAGGTCCCTTTCAATGAGTCTAAAAATAGAATCGGATGCAGCTCATTGTCTGAGAGAAGTACCCCTTGTTCCAATTGGAATGTTGTCGGGGAATTATATATATATATATATATATACTTATATTTTTGTTGTTTTAAGATATGCGTATTTTTATAAAAAAAAATGTCGGTTGTAAAAATAAATTTTTAGGATATGGGCTCTTAATCCATTATAAAAATTATATATATATTGGATATAAGCTTTTAAAGATATGCCTTTAATTCTTAAAATTTAGAAAACTCATAACTCTCAAACTATAAATGATTCAAACAAAATCTTTCTATTCGAATTTTTTGATTTATATATACTATCAGGTACATGAAAACCATTGATATCAGAGGTTGATTACTAAAAAGTATTTATGTAATTTCTGACAAAATATAAATCGTTATTTTGCCCATCTTATAAATGCGATATTGGCATCACTCATAAGCATCTGTTTCTATTTTAAAAAACAAATTATCAGCTGTTTTCAATGCAGCTGCCGTCTTAAAAATAATTAAGTAGCTAACTACAAGGCGACTGTTGCAGCCAACGACTTTTGTAGTCGGTGTTCGTGTAGACTGCTGCCGTGATTGTGTTTCTAGCATAAATTAGGTTATATAAAAGACCAGTATGTCCTGCATAAAATTTATTATTTAAAAGATCATACTTATATCTATGTTGATTTAAAATATGGGAATTTTTATAAAAAAAAAAATTGGTTGTAAAAATAAGTTTGTAGTATATTTAGTATAATTTTGAATCGGAGGCATATATATCGTTTGAAAAGGTATTTTAAGTAGCTCTTGTTTGAAACTAAAAAAGTTAATATCGAATATAAACTTCTAAAGTTATGCCGTATAATTCTTGAAATTTAAAAATATTATAAAAAAAAAACTCTAGAAAGCGATCACACAAAACTTTTCTATAAGAATTTTTTGATTTACACATACTATCTGGTACAGGGAAAAAGCGTTGGTATCGGAGGGTTATTACTAAAATGAATTTATATTATTTCTCTCAAAATATAAATTGTTATTTTGTCCATCTAATAAACGCGATATTGGCAACATAAACAACTGTTTCGGAATGTAGCTGCCGTGTTAAATATTTCTATGCGTTATATACATTAGCACAAACCTATAATACCCTTTCCACCTATGGCAGTAAAGTGTATAAATAGGGTTAAAAATTGTAAAAACAAATTTTTGGGTAATTAATTTAACCCATTTGTATCTTATGAACCTATAAACATAGAAACAATAGTTTTACCGGCGTCGATAAACATGAAATAAATATCAAACACGTTTTAGATACTTTTCCGATTAAGGGAATAAAAAGGGGAAAACAAATTTAAGGGTAAGTTTTTTATCCTCGTACATCACTGAACCAATAAACCTAGAAATATCATTTTAATTATGCGTTCTAACCAAAAAAAATAGAAACAAACATGTAATAGATCTGATATCAGTAAAAATTAAAGGACACGTATTCGGTACCTTTGGAAAAGCGGGCCGCTTAGGGGTAAAAAAGGGTAGAAAAGGTAAAAGTTTGTAGCCTTATGCATTAAACACATAGACAACAGCAGGCTACACGAACACCGACTACAAAAGTCGTTGGCTGCAATCGTCGCCTCGTAGTCAGCTACTAAATTATTTTGGGGACGGCAGCTACATTTAAGACGGCAGCTACATTTCGAAACATCTGTTTATGAGTGGTGCCAATATCGCGTTTATAAGATGGACAAAATAACAATTTCAATTTTGATAAAAACGACATAAATTCATTTTATTTGTTAATCTCCGAAATCAACGGTTTTCCTGTACCTGATAGTATGTCTACATCAAAAAAAATTATAGAAAGATTTTGGTGTGATCTCTTATAGTTTAAGGTTATGCGCTTATATCCGGTATTAACTTTTTTGGTATCAAACAAAAGCTACTGAAAATATCTTTTATATTCTTATATATTTTATATAATATTCTTTATAATGGATTAAAAGCTATAATATACTATAAACTTATTTCTGCAACCGACTTTTTTGTATAAAAATTCGCATATCTTTAAACAATATAGATATAAGTATTTTATAAAGGACATACTGGGCTTTTATAAAACATGAACTACGTAACTCTAGCACACGTAGCGTGTGACTTAGACTTTTTAAAATTTTACTTATATTGAGTTAGAGTTATATAAATATAAATTTTTACATAATATTTTATTAGATATTATTATATACATTAAATATATAAATATTTGATAAGTATGTAAATTGTTTACATAAATTCTCCCCATTGTATTTATGGTAAATAAAGTCAAGTGGCTTAAATCGCTCATTTATTTCAATATAATATGGTGTTGACAGCACTAAATCTATTATTGTCGCCAACAAAAATAGGAAATAGTTTAATTTTGGCTACAGCTACAACGGTGGTCGGTAGTCGTGTAGCTGTGTCGACTCTAAAAAATTTACTTTTATTTGAATGCATGTATTCTAATTTTGACAGGTTGTAGCCCGTAGCCTGCTGTTGTCTATGTGTTTAATGCATTATATAGAAGTTAGATTATCACTTTTAAAAAAATTGGACAAATAGGAGTTAACAAAGTTTAAAAGCGAAATTTTGGTACATTTTTGGCCCATTTTTAACTTTTGAACCATTTAATATAGAAACAAAATTTATACCAAAATCGCTTAACAACAAAAAACTTAAAATAAGTGGTACTTTTTCGAATAATACTTGAGAACTGAATACGTATTTGGTACTTTAAAAAAAAAAATCAGTCAAATAATATTTTCTAAACCGAAAGGGATAGAAACAAATATGGAAATGTGTTAAGATCAGCAACGAAAATATAAGAACAAGTATTCAGTACTTTTTAAACATCCGTCCATTCAGTGGGTAAAACAAGATATAAAGGGAAAAAATTAGTAAGATTATATCTCCAAAACCAACAGTGATAGATACGAAGAGAAATTCGGTTGGATCAGAGAGGAAAATAAGGGATGCGTGTTTAGGATTTTTTTTGGAAATGGGACCAATAGGGGGTAAAAAAGGAACAAAAGCAAGTTTTTGGTACTTATCTCGACCCATATGTATCTTTAGGAACAATACATATTCTAAAAAAATGTATACCAGAATCGTATAACTTTGAAAATATCAAACAAGTCTTGGGCACATTTTCGATTTATAATGTTAAACGGAAAACGTGTTTAATCAGGGGAAAACAAATGTAAGGTTAGGAATTGTGTTTTTAATATTTGCATATCTTTTGAACTAATAACACGTATTGGGTTCTTTTTTGTATTAAAAGGGTAGAAAAGGGTAAGATAGTTATGTACATGTTTGAAAATTAGGTCGAATAAGAAAATTAAAAAATAAAGTTATTTTTTCAAACCTAAACGGGAAAGGAAAAAATTTTACAAAAGCATTTAGATGCGCTAAAAGGGACACTTGTATGATACTTTTAATTGTAACTTCGTCAATTCAAATTGTACCGCTAACGATGAGTTATAGTTAAAATTCTAACTAAAATCTCTAATAAAAATGGAAGTGTCAAATAATCTCAGATCTAATTATAAATCTCACGAAAAAGGCAAATTTTTAGGATTGTTTAACCTGGTTTAAGACTTGATCTTTCCATCGAAGTTTTTTTCTAATATTAGGGTGTTCGCTTTTATTCTTATTTTAGCTTTTTCGTAGTTGTTTTTTATTCCCCAGGAATGGGTTGCTAGGCCGGCAGCCTAATGCATGTTTTTATATGTTCTTAAAAAATTCCCCATATCTTTTAATGGGTATCTGTATCGTTTAGAATTAATTTGGTGATTTTTTTATATTTTTGTCGTTAAAAGTCTTTTTTCTTTAATGAATTCTTGAGATTATATTATAGAGATATCGATTTAAGTACTTTTAGAGAATGTGGTACATAATGTATTCAGATCCTTAAGTTTTATGTTATAATTCAGATTTTGGTTACAAATTTGATACTATGACAAACAAATTCTGAAATCTAAACGATTCTTTTAAAATATGTTTCATTTGAATAATAAAAAAATGTTGCTAGTGTGAATGCCTTCTAACAACAGTTGTTTAAATTTTTGTCGCCCGTTTGTTTTTGTGTACTTTTTTTACACTGTCGCCAAAAACTTATAAATGATTGGCTGATTTGCTGAGACGTTAGAATTTACTATAAACAAAAAAAATTGATGATAAGTCTTGGTCAATTTGAAAATTTTTATTGTAATTTGCAAAAAAATATAAAGAAATTAAACAAAACTAAAAAGGTGATGATAAGATAGTATTAGTTATTTTCTGTTGTTGTTGTTGTTGTTTTCTAAGCATGTTAGTATGAACGAGTATCTCTGTAATAAGTCTAATATTTATGTATGACCAAATGTGCATACACTTGAATGTATGTAATCATCTATTTACACATGTCGATGAGTTTGATTACAAACAGATACCAAATACAAATAAATGTTCAATACTTTTTTGCAATTTTTGTAATGTATTGAATTTATTCTTTTTTCCTCTCGTCAATTGCACTCGTTTTCAGAATTTTTTTTTGTTTTTTATTGGTATTTGTAAGGAGGTACTTTAGCTAATAGTTTTTTTTTTCTATTTTATTTTAATATTATTTGACTACTTAACTCGTATATATATTATTTATATTTTATTCAACGGAATCTTTAAATTCGAATGTCGGGTGTTAAATACGTTTAATTTAGTTTTGATTTTAAGCAATTAAAGGTTACTTTTATTGTTTTATGGTGTGTAAAGAATTACATTTTGTAATAACAAATTAATTAATATCATATGTCACATCACATTTAAGGATGTTTATCAAATATACGAGTATAAAGATATTAAGTGCAGAAAAAGATAAATTAATACAAAAAAATAGAAAAATAGAAAGTGGAAATATTTATCAAAAAAATTAAAGAAAATTTAAGTTTTAGAAAAAGTATATGAAAAAAGTTGATGTTAACTTTATAATTATTTAAAAGGACTTTCAAAATTAAAATAAAACATTTTCAAATCAAGGAAAAAAATATTTTTTAGTTCTATACATAAAAAAAAATATATGATTTTTTTGTAACTCAAGAATTAAAAATGTTGATATCGTTAAAAATTCTTAGTAAATTTAATTTAATTTAATGAAAGATTCGTAAAATTGTATAACCAAGTGAAAAAATATAATATTAAAAAAAAAACGCTAATATAATTGAAATAATGTTATCTTAAATTGTGATCGATAATAATTCGTTTTAATTGTATTCAACTTTAATTTCTATTAAAAGTGAAAACTAATACATATTTGACCATTTGAACATTTGACAATATTTTTAAAAAAGTCTTAGATTTTTTCATATAATCTACAAAAACATCCTTTGATATAATCTACAAAAACATCCTTTGATATAATCTACAAAAACATCCTTGTGTTAACAACTATTCAAGTTCGAATCAACAATTTTAACTAATATAAGGCAAAATTATTAGATTTTTGCTTAAACTCAAACTTTAAATGATATAATTATTAAAATTTTGCAATTTTATTTTAAATTTGAAATTATCGAATTTTCAAAATTAAATTCGAATCAACTTTTTTTTGGTTAGAAATGAGCTAAATTCAAAAACTTTTCATCAAATTAATACATAAATTGAATGTTTAAAATAAGTTTTTTCATTTTTAAAGCAAAAGTTGTCATTTTAAATTTTCGAACTTATAAGTTAATTAAAAGTTATATATTCCAATAATTTTACTAAATTTATTGAGTTTTATCAACTTAATAAGAACATAAACGATTTTATGAAAGAAATTTAGCATTTTTCTTAGCTTCGAACTTTCGAACATAATTTCGAATTTTAAAAGTAAACCACAAAACTTTAATTTTTTCCAAAAATCCAGTTTTAAATGTGAGAACCTATTCTAAGATTGACTTTTTAATAGTAAAAAATGAAAAATTGTATATGATCGAATTTTCGAAATTAAGTTCGAATCAATATTTTTAGTTGGGACTGAGTTAAATTTACCTTTTCGCCAATTATAAATTGAATGTTTAAAATAAGTTTTTTTTTATTTTTTTTTTTTAGCTAATTTAAGAATTTTTAATTTTTGAACTTAAGTTCGAAATTTGATAAGTAAAAATGTTAAATACTCAAATAATTTTACCAAATTTATTAAGTTTTATCAACTTAATAAGAAGATAAACGATTTTAGGAAAGAAATTTTAAATCTTTCTTAACTTCGAATTTTCGAACATAATTTCGAATTTTAAAATTAAGCCCTAAAAATCCCAAAATCAAGTTTAAAATGTGATATTCTATTCTATGATTGACTTTTAAATAGTAAAAACTGCAAAATTTGTAAACTTCGAATTTTCAAAATTAAGATCGAATTTTAATTATATGAAAAAATATGGAGAACAATTAAAAAAAAATGTGCTTTAATGCATCTAGTTTATCAAATAAAAACTAATAATTTTGTTATCGAATTTTCGAACATAAAATATTAAATGATCGAATTTTCGAAATTAAGTTCCAATCAACGTTTTTAGTTAGAAATGAGCTTAATTTTTCGTCAATTATAAATTGAATGTTTAAAATCTATATTTTTTTTATTTTCTTAGCAAATTTAGTAATTTTGAATTTTCGAACTTAATTTCGAAATTTAATATATTAAGTAAAAATTAAATATTCCAATAATTTTACTAAATTTATTGAGTGTTATGAACTTAATAAGAACATAAATGATTTTAGGAAAGAAATTTTTCACTTTTATACTTCGGATTTTCGAACATAATTTCGAATTTTAAATAGAACATCAAAATTTATTTTTTTCCAAAAATCAAGCTTTAAATGTGATATTTTATTCTTGGACTTTTGATCTAGTCTACCAAATTGGCATAAAATCTAACAATTTAAGGGAGAATTATGCATTTTTCTTATTTTCTAAGCAAAAATAGTAATTTGGAACTTTCGAATTTAAGTTCGAAATTTTATAAATTAAGTAAAAATGTTAACATTTTTTCTAAATTTATTGAGTTTTACTAACTTAGTAAAAACATAAACGATTTTAAGAAGGAAATTTTACATTTTTATTAACTTCGAGTTTTCGAACATATTTTCGAATTTTAAGTAGAAAATTTAACAAAATTTAAATTTTTACAAAAATCAAGTTTTAAATAGAATATCAATTCTAAGATTGACTTTTAAATAGTAAAAACTGCAAAATTGTTAAACTTCGAATTTTCGAACTTAAGTTAAAATTTTAATTATTTGAACAAATATATCAATTGATTAGAAAATGTGGTTTTATGTATCTAGCCTATCAAATTGGCATTAAAACTAATAATTTTAGGAAATTTTTCGATTTTTCTTATTATCGAATTTTCGAACATCATATTTTTGCACATTTTAATAACTTTTATTAAACAAATGGTTTCTCAATTATAAATTGAATGTTTGAAAAATAAGTTTTTTCATTTTCTAAGCAAAAATAGTCATTTTGGATTTTCGAACTTTAGTTCGAAATTTCATAAATTAAGTAAAAATTTATAAATGTTACAAATTTATTGAGTTTTATCAACTTAGTAAGAATATAAACGATATTTAGATAAAATTTTACACTTTTCGAATTTTCGAACATAATTTCGAATATTAAAAATAATTTTAAATTTTTGAATTAAAGTTCGAAATTTGATAAATTATATAGAAATATTAAAAATTTTACGAAATTTCTTGAGAAACTTGTGGCCAAAAACTCAATTTCGGGAAGTGATTCCTATGGACCTGTTTTGAACAATTTCAATAACAAAGATGCTATCTGCACTAAATTTAATTAAATTATCTTTAGAACTACGACCTGTACTTTGATTATTAGATTTGGGGGGTCCAGCCAGCCGTTCAGACGGACTGACTGACGGACTGACATCGTTAATTTGGCTTTCGTTGAAATATTTTTGGATTAACTTATTCAATTAGAAAATTAATAGAATAAATTCGTTATCAATAAATTATAATTATTAATAGGTTTAATTTAAATTTATAAGGTCTAATCACTGATTAAAAATAAAAACAAATTAATTACTTGTATAAATAAAGTGACAACAATTATCCCAGTCCCCTAAAGAGATCTTTCCCCTTCTAGTGGGAAAAATTTTGTTGATTTGTTTTGGTTTTTAAAAGGTTTGACGCATTGCACCTATTTCTAAATATAAGAAATAATATTGATAAAACTTAAGTCAGAAAAGCCAGATTTATTTACAGTTTTCCTGTGTTATTATTAAAGGGTGTTCCGAATGAACTTTGTACTTGCATTAAGTTAAATGCAGGTAGTCCACCTACTCTTAAATCGAGCATATTCTGGGACTGACTTCCTGTGTTCTTCAATTCCTGTTTTGAATGAATTAAAAAAATGGGAAAAATCGAAAATTGAAAAGTTAAAAATTCCTACTTTAAGAAAACTTTTGAAAATGTCTTTAACTTCTAGCTTAAGTTAAGAAAATGTTTCAATAAATAAGATTAAAATATTATTAGTTCCTACATTCTTATTGAATCTATTAAACCGGTTGTAAAAATTGGCTGCTTTTATCTGCAATTCTACTGCTGGCAATGATTTTTGTGGTTACGTTCCGGAAATTTTTGATAAAAAAAACACGTATAAAAGTTTAGACAAATTGATATGACAATATATCGAGATGTCATCCAAAGCTTTTAAGTAGTGGATGGAAATGTTAACAATTCCTATTTCAAAAAAATTTTTGAAAATTTCTTTAACTTCTAGCTTAAGTTAAGAAAATGTTTCAAAAAATAAGACCAAAATATTATTAGTACAATTCTATTGCTGGCAATGGTTTTTGTAGTTACATTCCGAGAATTATTGAAAAAAAATTATAGAAATTTAGACAAATTGATAAGACAACATAACGTTTTGTACAAATGTTAATTTACCTCGAGACAAAACGTCATCCAAAGCTATAAGGTGGAGGATGGGAATGTTAAAAATTCCTGCTTCAAGAAAATTTTTGAAAATTTCTTTAACTTCAAACTTAAGTCAAAAAAATGTTTCAGTGAATAATATCATAATTTTATAAGTACCTAAATTCTTGTTTAATCTAGTTAACCGGTTGTAAAAATTGGCTGCTCTTAGCTGCAATTCTACTGCTGGCAATGATTTTTGTAGTTACATTCCGGGAATTTTTGATAAAAAACATGTATAGAAATTTAGACCAATTGATATATTGTCATAACGTTGTATATAACTTAAAATTTGCACGAGACAAGATGCCACCCAATACTATTAGTTAGTGGATTATTATTATTAGTTAATGAATGCGAGTGTTGAAAATGCCTACTTTAAGAAAATTTTTGAAAATTTCTTTATCTTCAAACTTAAGTCAAAAGAATGTTTTAGTAAATAAGATCTAAATTTTATAAGTACCTAAATTCTTATTGAATCTATTTAACCGGTTGTAAAAATTGGCTGCTTTTATCTGCAATTCTACAGCTGGCAATGATTTTTGTAGTTACATTCCGGGAATTTTTGATGAAAAACATGTATAGAAATTTAGACCAATTGACATATTGTCATAACGTTGTATATAACTTTAAATTTGCACGAGACGAGATGTCATCCAAAACTATTAGTTAGTGGATGGGAATGTTGAAAATTTTTGAAAATTTCTTTGACTTCAAACTTAAATCAAAAAAATGTTTCAGTAAATAAGATCTAAATTTTATAAGTACCTAAATTCGTATTGAATCTGGTTAACCGGTTGCAAAAATTGGCTGCTTTTATCTGCAATTCTACTGATGGTAATGATTTTTGTTTTTTTTCCGAGAATTATTGATAAAAAACATGTATACCCATTTTGACCAATTGATATAACGTTTTGTACAAATTTAAATTTGGGGGATGGGATAGTTAAAAATTCCTACTTAACGAAAAATTTTAAAAATTCCTTTAACTTCAAACTTATGTCAAAAAAATGTTTTAATAAATAAGATCAAAATACTAGAAGTATCTGTATTCCTATTAAATCTAGTTTAGCGGTTGTAAAAATTGGCTGCTTTTATCTGCAATTCTACTGCTGGCAATGATTTTTGTAGTAACATTCTCAAGAAAAGTTTTTTAAAAAAATATATTTACTCTCTATGTTTCGTGTTAAGAAAATAAAATGTTAATTAGTCTCGGAAATGTTTTAATTTTTTAAGCTTAGGGTAACATAAAATTAAAAATCTACTTAAAAGTTTTAAAATTTTAATATGCGTATAAACAAATATTAGCCGTGTCGAGTCTAAATGCTTATTTAATCTTGTTTTGGTATAAGGTCTCAATACCAAATAAGGTTTCCCAAACATTTGCCATAACGTATGTCAGCTAAAAAACCTCAATAATGCCCTACTCCAATACAAAAAAAAAAAAAAAAAAAAAAACAAATTGTTGATTCATAAAGTTTAACAGGAATTAATTTATTAGTCACTTGCATATCCTTTTTTAATAAAATTTCTCGTAATATTGAATACAAAGAATTTTGCTGCACAAAATCAATTAAATATTCATTAATTCAAACATTGAACTTGACATGGAACCTCCAAATCAGACATTAGTTTGTTTGTCTGTCTGCAAGTTTAGTAAAAATTCTAATAAAAACATTTGCAACTCATACATGTCACAGGACATTTAAGACTAACGAGCAAAGCCTTTGCAAATGCATTAATGTCGCTTTTCACTCAAAATTCTCAAACCAAATGAAAATGTCAGGAAAAATATTTAGAATAATGTTAATATACCGAAATTGTCCATGTATGAGTGAGTGTGTATCTTGTCATTTATCAGTCAACATTAATATAAATTACATTATTCATTATGAACATTACTCGTATTATACTCATGCCAGTTATTCGTTGACTATCACAAAAAATTACTCAAACTTTTGCAAAAGTTCATATGTATTTAGATATGGATAGACAGACACACTCACACACATTTGAACTTTTGCATTTTGTTATTTTACATTAGTTTGCGATTAATTTAGTTTAAACTTAAAAGCTTTAACTAAATATTACATATTTTGAATTTATATTAATGTATAGTTGTTTCTCTGTATGTGTTTATTGTCTATTATAGCTTTTTTAACTGCCATATGCCTGTGCACTAAATGAGTTCAGACGAACCGCAAATCAAATACCAAGAAGTAAGTCCATTTCAAATAAGTGAAGGATTTACAAATTCGCGTAGTCATAAAATGGAACCTGTTAAAACTGGTCGTATTTTTATGGCCGCTGTTGCGGGTGAGTTGTTTTTTTTTTTTTAATTTTTTCTACAAATAAATTTTGTTTGTATTTACGTATGAACTTGTTTGGAAATTTTGTTATATTTTTTCTTATTAATTTTTAGCCAATTTATCTGCCTTTGCTGTGGGTACTTGCCTGGGATGGACCTCTCCCATCTCGCCGAAATTAAAATCAGATGACACATCAGATTCGCCTTTAGATCATAAAATATCCTCTTCAGATGATGCTTGGATAGCTTCAGTGGTGGCTTTGGGAGCTTTAGTTGGTAAGTTTTTAAGTGAAATTTTTGAAATTGTGATAAACAAAACTAACACAAAAGCACATTCATATGTTAAGTATATATGTATTAAAAAATTAAGAAAATAGCCTACAAAATTATCTGTTTACTTATCTAGTTCCTAATATTTTTCAAATTGTAAACCTTGCTTGCACCCTCAATATGTTTAAGAAATTGCGAAGAGTCCAAATATTTCAAATATAAGCCTAAAGCCTTTTCTATTTATTTGAATAATTTGTAAAACAAAAAACTTTCATTGGTAGGATTCGAACCCGAGAATTTATGCTTAAATTACCCTTCGAAGAAGAAAGACACTTTACTAATGTTTAAGTAATTCGGATGTTTGAAACAAAACGTAACCTGGTCTTAATAGGATTTGAACCTAGTCATTTATATTAAAATTACCATTCGAATTAAAAAAAAGTCCTACATTTTATTATGTATTTGTGATTCGGGCGATATTTTGTAGTCTTTACAAAGTCATACAATACCAGAATACATCCCATTACCAAAGTTTTGCAGGGAAATCTTGGAATATTTAAGAGTGCTACGAATGAAATTTGTAATTATATCAAATTCAATAAAACCATACAATATAAAAGTGATCCGACGTGTTATAGCAGTTAGTAGCATACCAGAGATTCCATGTTCGATCCCCGGCCAGACCCACTTGAAAAAAATAAATTTTCCTCACTAGTGCTACAAAAATTACGTTATCGTTTGAATAGCACTCATGTGACTTTTGTCCAAAAAAAAGGTAAAAGTCGTATTTTTAGACACTCCGTTATATAAATTTCTGTGTTTATCGTACCTGTTGTCAGATATGCTCGGCTTATTTTGCAACAACTGCAAATATGAGTAGCTTGCCACAACTGGTGTATTTTTGTATAAAATCTATCTTCAATCTTTTCGCTCATTTTTTTGCTTCTAAAATCTTTACCGAATTGCGGTCCTGAACTCTCTGAACTTTGTATATCTTCAGCCCAGCATAAGCTTTGGCTCTGAACGCTTTTCTAATAGAAGTGCAGGCGGTCTTCAAAAGAGTTGTTCGCATTATTTAGCCTTGCCAATATTCCTTGGCTGATCCAGATTTTTCCCTTCATGAACAAGATGTTCCACTTCCTGATCCAAATTTTATTTAATGGCATTTGAAAGAGTTAGTTTTTTTTTAAATTCATGACGGATTTCAATAATGTATTCAGGGGATTTGGATATTGGGTGTCGTGCTAACCAACTAAGTCCCACCCTAACCCTTAATAAAATTTAATTATGTTTTTAATTATTAAATTGAAGGCATAAGTATTATTTATCTGGGTGCCTTTTTCAGTTTATGATTCTTTACCTCTTCCTACAACCAAATTAATCTAATGGCCCTTCGAACGTGATCAATCTGTACAATAATGGGACCTAACCTGGACCTTACCAGCAGAAGAACTGTCAATAGACATTCATCTCGTATCCACAATTAACATGTCTTTCAGGCTAACTCGTCTTCCGCTATAATTTCTTGAAGGTCGTTCGAGCCGGATTAAAAGCTTCTGTGGATAAGAGTTCAATTTATTAGATTAGGATATATTAATGGGTATTTTTTTTAGAGGTATAGAACTTCGAATTGAAATAAAACACAAGAAAATCGTTTTAATGTCCATCAATTTGGCTTTATTGGAAGAATAATTTTATGCCATTAATGTTTAAATATGATTTCGGGCATGTGGACGCCGCGGCTGGCTCGAATAAAGCCAATTCTACAGGTCCAATTTTCAACTACTTTTTCGAGCATATGGGGCCGTATGTTGGCAATAACGTCACGAATGTTGGCTTCCAAGTCCCCTAACGTTTCTGGTTTGTTGGCGTAGACGAGCGACTTCACATATCCCCAAAGAAAATAATCCAGTGGTGTCAAATCGCACGATCTTGGTGGCCAATTGACAGGTCCATTCCGCGAAATTATGCGCTCATCGAATGTTTCCTTCAATAAATCAATTGTGAAACCACAACTCATCCACATTCATGCCATCCAATTGGGGAACAAAATAGTCGGTTATCATGGCTCTATACCGGTCTCCATTTATGGTAACTGACTCTCCAGCATTATTTCGGAAGAAGTATGGCCCAATGACTCCACCAGCCCATAGAGCACACCAAACAGTCAGTTTTTGTGGATGTAATGGCGTCTCAAGGGTCTCATGTGGATTCTCTTCACTCCAAATGCGGCAATTTTGCTTGTCGACGTAGCCATTCAACCAAAAATGAGCCTCATCACTGAACAAAATTTTGCGATGAAAATCAGCATCGAGATCAATCTCATTTTCGGCCCATACACCAAAATCTCGAAGCATTGCATGGTCTCGCGGCTTTAATTCTTGCACAAGCTGGATCTTGTAAGGTCGCAAGCCAAGATCTTTGCGCAAAATCTTCCATAAAGTTGATGGACAAAGCTCCAATTGCTGTGCACGGTGGCGAATCGATTCATTCGGGTCCTCTTCAACACTTTGCTCTACAGCGGCAATTGTTTCTTCGGTGCGCACTGTTCGACGTCGCTGCGGATTATCACATATAGTAAACGTAGTGCGAAAACGATCCATGGTTAACGGAATTAATTGCTCTGATGGACGATTATGTCGACCATAAAATGGACGGAGCTTGCGGTAAACTTCGCGAACTGAACCATTATTTTCGAAATAAACTTGCACGATTTGCAAGCGTTGTTCTTTTGTCAACCTGTTCATGATGAAATGGCAAACCAAACTAAATATTAATCACTTGACAGCTGACAAAATGGCCGCCAGTTAAAAAAGTGATGCAAACATAAAGTTCTATACCTCAATAAAAAACACCCGATATAAGTATTTTCTTGGAATTCTAAAATGTCTTTATTATTTGTTTTTACCTGATTATATGGAATTTTGTTTAGTAGACCTCGAACTACAAAGGTCTGACTTACCCGTAGGTCAAAAACAACTGAACTGAAAATATTTTACATATTCGGTCAAGTCCGATCAATAGCGTCGTATTTGAACCGATTATTGCCTAATTTCAAAGTTATCATAAGTTATTTTGTTACTTAAAGAATATTTCCCCCAGATTTATTTCTTCTCTGATGTTCTTATATGCTAGTTACAAATTTTGTGCATCATATTGGAGGGAGGTCAAATTTGAAACGATTCCATATATGTAAGAGTAATGGTAAAATATGAACCAATTTCAAATAGTCTCTATTATTTGGATAGTGCAAGTATTATATTTTACATTGCAGAAAATAAATTCAAGCCCAGGGTATACATCCTCAGAAGTATTTCCTATATAAATATCTGCACTGGCCAACTCGTCCGCAGTTTCATTATTATGTCCTGGTACCCAGCATCTCGATCCCTTCAATACTTTGATAAATAGTTTTTTAATTTTGTCTAGGCGTTACTCCTTATCCAAATTCACATATTCTGGTTCTTGTATCTACATAGGCCTAAGTCTTTCGCTTGCGTCGATTTATTTCGTTGCAAATCTAGATTGTAACCTCATCATCGAAGAACTTAGTGAAATATTTTTGACATCTCGATTTTTTTTCTTCTTTTAAAGCAGTTTCGCAAGCAAACAGGATCTTATTCCTCCATTTCAAACTAACTTTCTGTTCTGCTTGTATGGGCAAATGTTGCCTATAAGCAACATTGTGTTAATGAAATTCCTGATATAAAAATAAGAAATTTTTTTGAGTTTTACCATCTTTATCTCATTTCATCCGGCTAGCATACCTGAGGTCCCAAGTTCGATCCCCGGCCAGACCCTTTTGAAAAAATAAAATTTTCAAAAAAAGCGGATCACCTCATGACTCAGCTAGCCACTAATTATTGAGTATCAGGCTATGTAAAATTTCTCTAACTAATGCATTTGCCGTTCGCAGCCTGCGTTAAAATGTGTACCCTTTCAATGAGTCTAAAATATAATCGGATGTAGCTCATTGTCTGAGAGAAGTACCCCTTGTTGTAATTGGAATGTTATCGGGGGATTATATACATATATCTCATTTCCTTAACTATTATTTATATCAAAGGTCACTTTTTTGAATAAAAATCCTTTCACTTTTCGTTACTATTTAAATTTTTATAAAACAAATTTTTACGCATGTTTTTACACCTCTTCAACTAGATCACAAATGAATACTTAAAAATGTATCTTCGTTATTAAATGCTCACAAATATTAGTTTTAGTTGAAAAAAACAGTTTACAAAAACAACAAAAACTAAAGGAACTATGACCAAAAGCTTACAATGTTGCTTATAAGCAACAAATGTCATTTAAGGGTTAGTAAGTATTAGTTTGATGTAGTAACTCAATGGTTGTTTAAATTGGTTTGAACTGCTTATAGAGGATGCTCTTGGTCTATTTCGAGTAATGGTTCCATATATTTCGTGTGGCTTTACACTTGTGCTCTAAAAAGCTTAAGTAGCTTAAAATTTTCGCTTGAAAGAAATATCTTGGAAATGACCCTAATATTTAGATATTAGAAAGGCTTTATTCAAATGTATTGCAATCTTCCTACAATTCTAATATAATTTAAATTTTCAAGGAAAGTGTAGCAAACAAATTCTTTATAAAACTTTCTTTTTTCGGTTATAGTGTAAAATGTGAACTTAAAAAAATATTAACAAATTAAACTCATCATGTTTCCACCTAAATGTGCTTCATCTTAACACAATTTATTTATTGTAAATAGTGAATTCTAAAATATTAACACCATAAACGTATAATGCACTTAATACACTGAAAAATATATATGTATATATACAAATTTAACAGCACTATTAACATAAATGTAAGTAATAACACAATTGGCTATATTTTATAAGCAAACACTAAAAATTTAAATTTTGAAACAAAAATTAAACTTTGAATAGTCTAAAGTGCCGTCTACACAGCACATGAAACTTATATAGTGTCTAAACCTAAACACAATTTCATACATTTCGCTATGATAAAGCTCAAGTTCACTCTTTGTCGTTGCAGAACTTATGTTAACTTTAGAACAGTCTTAGTGGACATGGGCGATTTAACATTTTTTTTCACATACATATTGCTCACACTCAAGCAGCATTGTATTGTGTATTGCACTAAGATCCCAATTTATTGCAATTATTTATTATTGTAATAAATAGTTTTTTGATAAAACCAAAAAATGTTGGTGGGGAAATCTTTCCTCATCGCGTTTCGATAGTTGGTTAGGCCATCTCATCAGGAGGATTTTTCCTAATTCTAGACAGAGCAAAACCACAAATTATATCTCATCATCAGGAGGATGATGAGATGGCCTAAACAACCATCGTAACGCGTCGAGGAAAGGTTTTCCCACCAACATTTTTTCGGTTTTATTAAAAAACTATTTATTACAATAATAAATAATTGTAATAAATTGGGATCTTAGAGCAATACACTACATACAATGAAAATTGTTGACAGAAAAAGTAGGAAAGTACACACCATTACAAAGCTAGGTGAGCCCTGCTCTATGATAACATGAGAAGCGATAAGACAAAAAGAGAGTTTGAGTTGCAATATTAGCAAATTCTTTAATTATGAAACATCTGCTATGTTTCACGATCATTTCAAATTACTTTGACTATCATTCTTTAATTTATTTTTTAACTTATTATTCAGAGTTTGATTTTTTTGTTATATTTGTGAAATCTTTTATGTGCCAAGTCCTCATGTCTCCAATTTTTTTTTGCAGCTCCCTTCGTTGCTGGCCCTTTGGCTGACAAGATCGGTCGCAAATGGGTTTTGCTATCCAGTTCGGTATTTTTCGTTGTTGCCTATATACTCATGATGGTTGCTGGAGAGGTTTGGGTACTACTGTTGGCCCGTTTAATTCAAGGTTTCGGTGTGGGCTTCGTGATGACGGCCCAACCCATGTATGTGGGTGAAATAGCCACGGATAGTGTAAGAGGTGCCACGGGCTCGCTTATGCAATTGTTTATAGTGTGTAAGTTTTTTTTTAAGATTGAAATTTAAATATTTTTTAAATTATTAACTTATTTCTCAACTTCCAGCTGGCATTCTTTATGTCTACGCTATTGGCCCCTTCGTTTCCTATCAAGCCTTACAATGGTGCTGCATTGTAGTGCCCATTGTCTTTGATGCCATATTTTTCTTTATGCCTGAAAGTCCTTATTATTATGCCGGCAAAGGTCGTAAATCGGATGCTTTGAAGTCTTTGCAATTTTTGAGAGGTCAATCGGCGGAAGCTGTTCAAGATGAAATGGCCGCAATTCAAGCTGTTGTCGAAGAGTCGTTGGCTAATAAAGGCTCTATGGCTGATATTATTAAGAATCCCGGCAATCGTAAGGCCTTAATCATCTCAGCTGGTCTTATAGCCTTCCAACAGCTGTCGGGTATTAATGTGGTACTCTTTAACTCCCAATCTATTTTCGAAAGTGCTAATACTGGTCTGGATCCTGCAATTGCCACAATTATTGTCGGAGCCGTTCAGGTGGCTTCTTCGGGCTTAACTCCCATTATTGCCGATCGTCTGGGTCGTAAGGTCATACTTTTGACTTCGGCCTGTGTCATGAGCATTGGCTTGGCTGCCTTGGGTGCCTTCTTCTATGTTCAGCTGGTAGTTGGTGATACTTCGAATGTTCTATGGCTGCCCGTACCCGCCCTGGTGGTGTACAATATTGTCTATTGCACTGGTTTTGGTCCCTTGCCTTGGGCCGTCTTGGGTGAAATGTTCCCGGCCAATGTCAAGTCAATTGCCTCCTCTATGGTGGCTTCAACTTGTTGGATTTTGGGTTTCCTCGTCACCTATTTCTATCCCTCGCTGGATGCCTTGGGCTCATACTATGCATTTTGGCTGTTTGCCATTTTCTGCGTTATCGCCTTCTTCTTTACGCTCTTCG
Organism: Stomorhina lunata; assembly: GCA_933228675.1. Taxonomy (NCBI): domain Eukaryota; kingdom Metazoa; phylum Arthropoda; class Insecta; order Diptera; family Rhiniidae; genus Stomorhina; species Stomorhina lunata. Next base: position 121,764,320 of record OW121740.1, on the reverse strand, counting down.
TTGTCATGGAAACTAAAGGCTTGAGTCTGCAAGAAATTCAAGATAGACTTAATGGCAAGAGAGGTTAAACTTGCTGCCCGTCTTCTTTCAAAAGTATCCGAGTATCTTAGACCACTGAGCAGGGAAGTTTAAGCATTAATATCTCTACTGTAAGATAGTAAGATATCAATATTTTGTTAGTGTTTGTGTGTGTGTATTAAGTTTTGCCAGATATTGTTTTTGTTTGAACATTTTACACAAAACCAATTAAAAGTATTCCTTAAAATTCCTTTAAATGTTTAGTTTAATAAATTTAGCTTTAAGTCTTTATTATATAAATAACGATGATTCCTTCTTATATAATTGTAATATAATTGTTATACATAAATATTATTTACATAAAAGAAATAACATATACTTATACAAAAGTTAATAAAACTACTTATACATTTACGAAAATAATTTGTGTTCTGATTTAAGAGTTTATCATTTACTAGATCTGGTTTAAATTCCTTCGAATCGAAAGAAATATGCTATCGCGAAGGTCTGGAATCTCTCAAAGAGTCGACGATACATAAGTTAAAAGTTTTTTGGGTAGCTAGTCATAACAGCGTACTTGTTAATCTTAAATCGCATAAAATTGCTAAATGTGTTGTTTTCCGTAATCGGGAAGATCGCTTTAATATAATTACACTTTTTGTTGCGCCATCTGTTGTTAGCTTGACGTAATATTTAAGCTTTTGTTTTACCGCCAATTTTATTTCTTGTTCATCGATAGCGTGTTAGTGATGTGGAGCTTACCTCAGATTTAGTATGCTAAGATAATTAATATAAATTAACACATACAGAAATTGATGTTTGCAGTGAATGATCCACACAAGCCACATGTTTAGTTTATAATCTGAATGTCTCAAATGGAAAGCTATTATACCACTGGTTCAACTTGTAGTGATATGGTGATTTCTTTATACCACAAAGGGACCATCTTTAGGACCCCAAGTGACGTTGACTTGGCCGTCATCCACCTGCTTAACCCAACCAAGTTTTTTGTCTACCTTCAATCTTATTTGATTTAAACCTTTAATCAAATCTGGCTATAACATCTGTTTTTGATTACAAATATTATAGGGGTTTTCAATAAGAGCGCTACAAAAGTTTTTTAAATATGAAATGAAATTCTTTATTCCTGTAAAAGCACGTTTGATGACATTATGTATGAAACTCGATTTCAAGCAGACACGCTTTCAGCAGTCCAGACGCTGAACCCAATTTTCGACGGTTTTCAAATATAAATTTGCCGATACTGCCGCAATTTCACGTTCGATTTTCGTACGAAGTTCATCAATCGTAGCTGGCTTGTTGGCATAGACCATAGACTTGACGTATCCCCACAGGAAATAGTCGAACGGCGTCAAATCGCACAACCAAGGTGGACTGGACCATTTCTCCAAACTTGGATTTCAATAAATTGATTGTGACATTAGCTGTGTGGCTTGTGGTGCCGTTCTGTTGGAAACACATATCCTCTAAGACCATTTCATCCAGTTGGAGCCAAATATATTACGTGTATATTCCTGCCTAACCAATAATGAATATTATGTTTATTGACGAAGCCATTTAGCCAGAAATAAACCTCATCGCTGAAGATGATTTGCCACTGACTACGAGTTGCGGTAGTAAATTTTAAAAATTTCGACTCGTTGTTGGCTCGAATATCTTTCCATCGTGAAAAGGCGTCGTCTGCTCAATGTCGCTGTACTTTTGTAGCATCCCTATTGAAAAACCCGATAGTTTATCTTCCATCAAAAAGGATATTTGATGCTTTCAATCGAATTTAACAACTTACATACAATATTTCCGATAGTTTTCGGATCGGGTGTTGCCAGTCCTCAATCTTTTCTATTACAGATTAAAACCTAGTAATAAACTTCCAAACCGGATATTGGCTGCCTTCAATGTAATCTAAAATATTGTTTTACTATTACAGATTGAAACTTATTTATTGCGATGTCCGTTGGAACCTTTGGAACTAGGAAAATAGCTTATGGAGAATAGCTTATGGAAAATAGCTTATAGATGGAGTAGTGTTTATGGATATTCAGTTTGAATTTGTTTATATCATAATTAGGGAAAAAGTCTTCTGAGGGGAATTTATTCCACACACGAACATTTTCCCTGTAGTGTGTTGTGCGATCTACTGGCCAATCGACACCAATGGGATGTGCTCTAACTGAATGCAAGAATTGCGTATTCGTTTGTTTTTAACCATATCACTAATATCATCATATCACTTGCTATTGTTGTAGCGATAGAAGAGTGAAACACATCCCACACTGCGACGATGCTCTAGTTAATCAATAGCGCTAGCTTCAATACACCGATATGCACCTTCTCCCTCTCCTCTACGCTGTCGAGAAGTTCAAAAATAGACTTTAAAGCACCGGACTATACATGGGAGTTGTATTCCATCGTTGGCCGAATGTAAGTAGTATAAATACTAAGAAGATCAGATGGAGTGAAGTACACCTTACACCGATTAAGAAACTGAGGCACTTGAATGCTTCTTTCGACACATAAAAGATATGTTGTGCCCAACGGACATCGCACTGTATTTTAATGCCCAGAACATGAAAAGCTTCAGGCAATGTCTGTAATTTCCAATTAAATGTTGTTTCAGGTCGTATTCTGGGGAAAACTACAGTCTTTTGAGAAGATATGTCAGTTTGGGGATTGCTTCCGAACGGCGGTATCGTATCATTGCTTATAACTTAAGAGTACCAAAAAGCCTTCTAAAACATTTTATTACCGATCAAACCCAATTTATGATCCTTCGAACCTGATGTTGGCTGATATCAATAAATCTGGTAATATTTGTTATTTAAGCAGCTTAAGGTCATATTCTAGGGAAAACTGCTACCCCTGGAGGACGCGTTCCCAAGTTTTAATTTGGGGAATATTGGAGTCAAGAAGAAAATATACCACTTTTAGGGGCCAGGATTCTAGGGAAAACTGCTACCCCTAGACGGTTCCCATATAACAATTTGGGGAATGCTTCCCATATATTGGTGTCAAGAAGAAAATGGACCACTTTTAGGGGCCAGCAGGTAGTATTGGATATACTTTAAAGAAGTCTCCTAAGTTTTGACTTTAATGGGATCCGTTGTCTAGAACTTCTGCATATTCTCAGCAAAACTGCTGCCTCTGAAGTATGTACCAATTTGGGAACTGCTTCCCATACATTGGTGGCAAGATATTCCTTGAAAAAAACCTTATATGTTTTAAGTTTTATGGGATTCGTTGTCCAGAACTTCACTGTTTGCATTCAATGGTTGCAGGGGACTGCATTTTAACGCATCATTGACAATACCTTCTTTATTTTATAATATCAAAGAGCCATCTTTCTATTTTCTACGCATGGGACCAAAACTGAGCATAGAATTCCAAAACATAACTGAAAACAAACATCTGCTAAGAGGCGGGGAATTTTTAAATTTAATTTGGGCTTTTCACAAAATAGCTGATTATAGTGGACCAGAAACTGACTCTTCCTCCGATACTAGTATCTTACGTGATTTTGGGGTCTTAAAAGGTATGAATTCTAGGCCTTCAAAGAGCAGAAATATTAAATGTAGACGTTCGTTCGAATAAAGAAAAAAAAAGATTGCGATCGCCTGCCTTATAATCTAAAAGCACATAGAGGGCAAAATTGTAGAATAATTGAACGATTTGAGTAAACCGTTCGAAATACCTTGAATTTCAATCAGAGGGAATCTGCGAAATGTGTGTTAGTCATTTCTGAACAACAGGAAATCCGTTTACTTTTAAGTAAAGGTAGCGATCACCTAATGATCCGCCCGTACATAAAAGGATAAAATTAGTTACATAATGATCTTGGTCACAAATAATACGAATTCTAGTCCTTCAAACTTTAGAAATAATGAACGGCGCTTTCTCTCTGAATATTTGATAAAGCCGATCCAAAAGCTTTGAATACCAATTAGAGAAAACCATTTTTGAAAAAGAAGATATCCCATCTTCTTCCAAGGAAACTACAATAATAAAAGGTTGCAAAGTACTAAAGGTCGGGATCCCAAAATTCTAGTCCTTCAAATTTTAGGAATAATGAACGGCGATTTTCTTCTTCTCAATAATTCAGAGAATTGGGTCAAAGTTTTAGGGGTTCAAAATTAAGATAATTGAGTGATTTGAGTAAACCCCTCAATATACTCTAAAACTCAAGCACTGAGAGTCTCTGAAAAGTGCAAGAGGTATTTTTGAACAACTGATAATGTGTCCACTTCTAAGAAAACTAATAAAGGGTTTTGATCGTCTATTGATCCTCCTGTGTCTTTGTGCATGTCGTCAGACATAGTCTTGTAAGATTGTTTATCAAAAGGGAACAGATCCTTCGAACCGGATCTTAAATTAAGCTTATAATATTTATGATACTTGACCACAAGTTCAACCAACCGGGGTTTCTATGCTGATTTGTGACTACGATCCAATCAGACTTGGTAGATGTTAATGATATTTATGGCCATCAAGGTATAAAGTTTCTCAAACTTATTCGTGGTCCGGTAAAGCGAATGTTAATAGAGAAAAAATATACTCCGAGATGTAAGTACTAAATAATGGCAACTAGATAATTTGTAATTGAAGTTTTGATATTCCGAATTTTAAACTTTAATATATTTCAGACATTACTCAGACATAAACCCTAAGTGGAGGTTTTGATTTAAAGCTATTTGATATCAATAGATATGGACAGAGTCCATCAGTGGATCTGAATCATTTTCTAAGGCAATGTAAAGATTTACCATTAAAATGCTAAGATATTTTTATGAAATCTTATTTCACTATTTCTGGTTATATGGACCTACGGGATTTTATAACTTTTAAGAAGTACGGATATGTACCAAACATATTGTCCATTTAATTAATATAGTCTCATTCATTTATAAATTATTAAAACCTTATACATTTTTGTTGTATTAACCAAATTCATCCTTTTACTTCAGCTTCATATGTAGCTGGACCTTTGGCTAGCATAATTGGTCGTAAACGGACCATACTCTCAAGTTCGCTGTTCTTTATAAGTTCCTTTATAGTAATGATGGTTGCCTCCGAAGTATGGATGATAATATTGGGTCGAGCACTACAGGGATTTGGTACTGCCTTGGTGATGACTGTGGTTCCAATGTATGTTGGGGAAATATCAACCGATAATGTAAGAGGAGCAACGGGTTCTCTAATGCAATTGGGATTAATAAGTAAGTAGATAAGCCTTTCTTTTCAAATTGCAAATAATTTTAATATATATTTTCTTTGTTTCAACAAAAGCTGGTGTCCTCTATTCCTATTGCATCGGTCCATATGTGTCCTATCAAGCTTTTCAATGGATTTGTATAGCTATACCGATTATTTTCATCCCCACATTTATCTTCATTCCCGAAAGTCCATATTATTACATCACTAAAGGTCGCCCGGAGGATGCTAGCAAATCTTTACAATTTTTACGTGGACAATCGGAGGAAGCGGTAAAAGCTGAATTGAGCTCCATAGAAAGTTTCATACAAGAATCTTCCCAACAAAAAGGCTCTATTAAAGATGTTTTTGTTCTAAAAGGCAATCGTAAAGCTTTTATCATCTGCTCGGTGCTTTTGACTTTACAACAGCTTTCGGGTAACACAGCTGTTCTGTTCAATCAACAATCCATCTTTGAAATTGCCAATACCGGTTTAGATGCCGCTATCGGTGCTATTATTGTGGGGGTCGTTCAAGTTATCTCCTCGGGTATTACGCCCCTTATAGTAGATCGTGTGGGGCGTAAAATTATTTTCTTAATTTGTTGCGCTATAATGAGTATTTCGCTATTTGCTTTGGGTGCCTATTTCTATATACAAATCAAGGGTCAAGATGTTTCTAATATTAATTGGCTTCCTTTAACATCTCTTGTTATCTATATGATTACCTATAGCATTAGTTTTGGTCCTTTGCCCTGGGTAATGCTGGGTGAAATGTTTCCGGCCAATGTTAAGACAGCCGCTGCTTCTATGGCAACTTCCTGTTGTTTATTAACAGGATTTTTGATTTCATTCTTCTTTCCTCTGTTAAATACTTTGGGAACATATTATATCTTCTGGCTATTTGCGGTTTCCAGTCTGCTCGGCTTCTTCTTTATATGGATTGTTGTGTTTGAAACGAAGGGCTTAAGCTTTCAGGAGATTCAAGATAAACTTAATAATAAGAAGTTTAATTAAATTAAAAAAATGGTAAAATTTGGTGGTAAAACTAAAAGACTAAAGAAATTTATTTAAAAAATTTCACATTTAGAAAATTTTATAGCAAAATTTTTTTTTTTATAAAAGTATCAATAAAATGTTTAATATTGCAAAAAAATAATATAAAATTTTGATTTTTTTATGAAAACCGAATATGGCTTTTTCGAAATAGATACCTTTTTGAATTTGGAAAGATATTAATGAAGATGGAGTTATTTTTGATTTCACTAATAAAAATTTAGACTGTTTATTTAAACATCGGTTTAATGAAATGTGAAGTCGAGAAAACGAATTATTTATGACAGAAAGAGATAGTGCACTTTGTAAATTTAGACGACGCAAATAAACAAACAATAAATTTTATGTTATTCCAAAATTTGTATGAAAATTTAGAATGATTTAGATCAACGTTGGCCAAATGGAGACCGTTTTTAAATAAATATGCTCAATCTTAATATGAGAATTTAATCTGGGAGTAATGCAGAGTCGGAAAATTGACTACCTCCTAGAACATCGCCATGTTAAAATAGTTAGTAAATTACATAGAAAAGTAATCCAAGTGTCAGTCACAACTACTTGAGAAATAGCTTAAAGTAAATTTAAAAAAAAATTAAATTTAAAACACATTTTAATAGAAATACGCATACGAAATTCCTCCAGCGTAACAAAAGTCTATTATTTTTTGACAAAAAATATAACTTTATATAAAAGGTTTGGGTAATTTGAAATCGAGGCCATTCTACGTGTTGAATCTAAAAGATACATTGATAGGAAGCTGCAACGTAATTGCAGCTGAAGTAGCTAAAGCTAATCTGGAAGAGAACATATCAGGAGGTTTTTTTATAATGTTCTCAGACCTAACTTTGTCGGACTTCAATAGATTTGATGGTTGAGAAACATTGTCTCAAAGCAATAAAATCTCCTTTAGAACGTCTGTTCTGTCCCCACTAATGGGCCATTATAAAGAAGACAATTGGAATAAACAATTACCAAAGGCTTATTCTAGGAATTTTGAATGAAAAATTTGAATTACAAGTTTGTTTTTACTTAATTTTTGTTTATGAATTAGGGAGTTAATATTTAGCTTAGAGATCAACTCTAAATAATTAGGCATATAACGAGTTACTTTTGCAGTACCTATGGGAAATGATAGAGGAGGATGAGGACATGGTAAAGGAGGATAAGGAGGAAGTATTGTACTTTCTTTACACTCTTAGGTACGGTAGTGTAATATATCTGATTTTACATTTCTTCGGTGACCTTGGCAATTCGGTTAATGTAGATAGTAGCCGGCTAAAAGAACATAATTTTAAGCCGATAGTGCATCTTTAGTCAAATTATCAATAATTAAATTAGTTCTGTTTATCAGGATGTACGAAAGTTCACAATTTTAAGCTCTACATTATAGAAATGGCTAAAATGGGACACATTTGCACTATACGTGTGAAAAAGGGCAACTGGAAAACAATGGTCATTAAAACATAGCATAAAACAATGTAGTGCAGTGTTGTCGTCTGGCTCTTCAGAAATCCAAGTGCATAATGGATGCGCTTCGTACCACACCATTGGATGCTTTAAATGCGTTTTTGGGAAACTCGTGGTAAAAACGGCTTAATAAGTGGATCTATACTAAAGGGCTAGAGCTAATGTTATACAAAGGCTGCAGAATTACTATAGTTTTTTTCAGGCCATTATTAGTGGCCCATTAAGGAATTAAGAGATGCAATATCTTTACAACCTGATTGTTAAAAATATTTCCTGATAATCAAGCAGCTATTCTTCTTTTTCTTTTGTTAATCTTGACTCCCAGTGGAGCATAGGCCCTCAACCATCCTTTTATATCGAACTCTATTGCGAGATGTTAGGAACACGTTATTCCATTAATAGTTTGCTGCTTGCAACTCCGCATCAATTGACCTTCTTTATGTCATAGTAGGTGCACCTATACGAAGGCAGCTCTCCTGTGGATTCAAGCAATGTTGGTATTTGGCCTAAGTGTAGGCCACACACTTCGAACCACTGCCATTTCCGTTGACATATCTCTATAGAAGCAGTGAGTTGGTTTGTCGCGTTTAGTAGATCTTCATTTCTTATGCGATTCGGCCACGATATATTAAGGATTTGCCTCAAGGATTTGTTTGCAAAGGTTTGTATGCGCTTATCGATGGCATCTGTGAGTTTCCAATTTTCGCAACCGTAATACATGATTGACTTGACATTCGAGTTGTATATTCGTAACTTAGTTGTTGTTGATGATTTTGCCTAATTAATACGAGATTCAATATCCTCGTCGGCGACATCTTTTGTAACTACCAAGATCAATGTGGATAACCTTGTTATCTACGAGGGATCGAACTTGGGACCTCTGGTATGCTAGGCGGATGACTAACCTGCTGCATAGATAGCTCCTATTGACACTGTCAATGGCCTTCATAAAGTCGATAAACGTACGGAGGAGGAGACAAGCCGCTATTTAGTTGCTGGATTCTGTCAGGATATTGATTGGAAGCCACGAGGTTAGGCTATATGTGTCGACAAGTGAAATGTTTGCTAACTCTGACTAATAACTTAATATCCTCTATATAATGGTTGAAATCTTCGCTAAACATAATTATCGACAATATGACACTTACTCAAATTGATAATATGGCATCTCTTTCGTTTACTTCTTCCGTGTCCGAAAATAAGATTGATTAATTTAATCATTTTAAATAATGAATAAACTTCAAATTATCTAAATGTGTACCAATTTGTTTACATAAGTATTTTTGATATCTTGAGCAAGTGGTGTATTGAAAATGAGCATATAATATCCCCTTTTTATATCTACAATCAAAAAGATCGGAGGTACAAGCAGCATATTATGATTGCACCAATGTCCAGACTTTATATACGGTAGATACGTTAGGAACTCCTTACAAAATATATGGACCTGTCGTATTTAGTGGCCATAGCTGCTATAGTTTATAATTTATTAGCATTTAACTGGCCTTTGCTACATTTTTTTTTTGGTTTTCGGGAGTGTTTTTTATATGAAAGCTATAGTCAAATATGGACCAATTCCTATAAAATTTGATAGTTGCATAAAACTTCGCTGTTCTAAATTAAGTCGTCATAGCTATTACAATTGTATTCAATATATCAGCAATCATGTGTTCCCCGGATTGGGGTTATAAATGTGAACCGATTTCGTTAATTTTCAACACATAACTTTTTCAAGATATCGAAAATATTTTTGTAAAATGTTGTTCCTCTACCTCTTTTCGTTAAGTCGCTATCGCACTTTTATATGACGGACAGACGGACATAAACTCCTATCTTTTTGTATTTTTGTGTTTCCGTAAGTTTTTTATATCGGAGCTATGTTCGAATGGTGACTGATTGTGAAAAAATTTCACACACTGGTTGGCACTGACATAAGACTTCCTTGTGGCCAAATCTGTTACAGTTTATCATTTATTGGCATTTAAGTGTATTTTAGGTGGAATTTGGGCTGTTTCAGTAAGTTTTTTTGTATGGGAGCTACGGTTAAATGTGAACCGATTTGGAAAAAAATTTATATGCTGTCTAATATTTATGTAAAACTTCTATGTACCAAATTTTATCATCTATTATATCTATTATAATTTGTCTTTTATTAGCAAATAAATAAGTAATGAGCCTAGACGAGGTTATACGGGAGCTATGGTCAAATGTGAACCGATTTTGCCCGACATCAATACCAAAATTTTCCAAGGAATGAAGAATATTTATGCCAAATTTTAGTGACCTATATCCTTTTGTTAAGGTTTTATCGTGCCGACAACAGACAGGCGGACAGACAGACGGACATCGCTAAATTAAATTAGAATTTCATAAGGATTAGAATTTCATAAGGATTCAGAATATACTTCAATTTTAGTTTTTGAGCCAATATTAAGGAAATTACAAAGGAAATGACAATCTCAATATACCCCCCCCCCAAAATGATTTTGGAAAAAGAAAAAACAAAATAAAAAACAATTGTCTCCAAAAAGTTAAGAATCACTTAACTTTAGAGGCATGTGTGGTCAATAAGAACTGCTTAACTCTACGATATACTTAATTTTTTTGTGACATAACTTTTTCGAGCTTCTACTGTATATGCAATTGGTATTTAGACAAAAGGAAAGTTGAAACTTTGGACCTCAATATGATTAAAATTTTGTTCTTAAGGTTTTTATTCAAATCAAATTCAGATCTTGTATGTCTGGCTATCGCAGCAAATACATGAACAAATTTAACTTATTGTCTCCCAAAGCTTTATCGCCGATTATATACAGCCCTAACCGCCAACAAATATCTTTGGACAGTGGATTGTATTTAAGTCTTTATTGTTTTTGCTGTAAAATCATAACGGTAAATTCTACTGCCCTGATATTTTGTGAGATGATGCAGATGAGCGTGAATAATAAATTTTAATAACAAAATGAAAACCGTTAATCATGTCGCTAAAGCCCTTTTGGCGGTTATGGCTCGATATGGTTCTATCAACGAATGTAATTTAGAGTGACAAAGAATTAAGTAGCGATAGTGACATTGGACAACCAAACGCCGCAAAATACAAATTATTCATTATGATGAATGTTAGTATAGTAAATCTTTGAGTAAAACTAAGTCTTTAATGCTTGTACAATTTTTTTGTACTGTCCCGAGTAACCGCATAAGAGCAGGTTTCAGTGTAGTCGATATTAAAAAAAACTTTTTTAACAGTTTTTTCTCGTGATACAACAGTAATTTTCTTGTAAGGGTAGTGCTGTGTTTATATAATACAGTTTTGCGATATTGCAGTTTACCTTTGATAAAGATAATACCGTAGATCATAAAAATGGTAATGCCATATTGCTGTTAATAAACATGAGCTGCCACTTTGATAAAATTTTCTTAAGACGACCTCTACATGTGATTGAGGTGAATTAAAAGATATTTTGACAGTTGTGGGCTCTGACATTTTGTGCAATAGTCGTCAGTTCGTAAACAGCAGCCGTAGTGTTTAATACGTTAGATTTTATTTTTCTCAAACGTCGAACGGGGTGTTACGCGAGTGCTGTTGTTATTTTTATTTATTATTTTTCACTCTATACGAAATAATAATTAAGCGTATGAAACAAAAAATCTATAATTGAATAGAAATTTTGTGTAGATTTTTTTAAAGGCTAATCAAAAATATAAGAAAATTATTTAATAAAAGAAATAAATCAAAAAGTTAAGAAAATCAACGAAATATTTGTATTAAAGTTAATATGAATAAAATATGATAATTTAGTTTACGAATGTAAAATAAAAGAAAATATTGAAAAAAATTGTAGTATGTTAAAGTAATAAAAAAAATAAGTGGTGCGTGTTATTAAAAAAAAGAATATAAATGAATAATAACAAAAGAAACCCGAAAAAAGTCATTGAGAAAAATTGAAAAAAATTAAGAATTTTGAGGAAAATTTTTCGAAATTTCATTAAAAAAAAAGAAAAGTTTCAGAAAAAAAATTGTGAAAATATTTTAATTTTTTATTTAAAATAAATAAATTTTTAATATTTTTGTCAATATTTTTTTACGTTAGTTCTTTATCTTATGTTTTGACCAAAACAAATACGATAAAACTGGTAGTGAAAAGCAAATTTGTTGAACAACGAAATCCAAACACAGATACAAAATTTCATAAATATTGCAAAAACACAACAACAAAAAGTTGAAAAACAACAACTGGAGGAGATACGTTTAAAAGAAAACAAAATAAAAACAACAAAAGAAGACAAAAATTCATATTGAAATACACCACACCCTTTGATGAATTGCTTAAGTTGAGACCGTATCAAGAATAAAATAAGATACACAAGGCAACAGAAAAAAAATCCTATATAAAAAAATCTAAAATCTAAAGCCTATTTTAGAATCGAGTATCTCAAAAGTTTTGAAATGTGTCCTTGAATGTTTGTTCAAACACACACACACACACAAAGACATCACAACAACAAAAACAAACAAAAGAAGCTCCTAAAAGAGAAGACAACAGCAAATGCCAACAAAATCATAACAACAATAATAATAACAATAAAAGTCATAACAACAAATAAATGTCAACACAACTCTTTGTCTTCACTACTACTACAACAACAACTGCTACCAATACTACGACTACTGCATTATCCTGCTGCTTTTTTCATAAGCTAGAGACCCTTTCCAACAGGAAGTGATGTCATTTTGTCTAAAATAATCTTCAAAGCTTTATATTCAAGAAATAAAACGCATTCCTTTATTTTCACTCCCTCCTCCTCCTTTGTTGTCAACTAAACAAATGTTTTTGTAAATAAAGTTTTAAACAAAAGAATTTAATTCATTTAAACAAAAATTCCACAACTGTTAAGATTTATAGAAAAAAAAGTTGTTTGTTTTAAAAGCTCCCATAATTTTAATCTTTAAAAAATGCCTATTCTAAGGCCTCCTCGAAAAGTTGTGCCTCCTTGTAAAAGCAGAGCCTTCTTCTTCATTACCTCATCCTCCTACTCCTCTTCGTGCTTTTGTTCTCTTTATGGTTGTCTATTCTCTTTGATCGTACTTACCATATGTCTGCCAAACTTTAATGCTAACGGATCCGGTGGAGTTCGAGCTGCTGTTGTTAAAACGGATACTACTAAAATAACACATGAAAAAGGTGAGTTTTAAGTTCAAAATTTTATATCTTGGGAATTATAACTAGACAAACAATAACATTTTTATATTAAGAAAATATGTAAGAAAGTGCTATAGCCGGTCAAGCCCGACTATACGATACCCTTCCCCGCTAAGGTCAAAGATGCTCTTTTTCCTATATAAAAACAAATATTTGCTAAATTTTGCTTTCATACAAAAATGTTCTCAATTCTTATATATTTAAGCTGTTTCCGTCATTTAAACTTATATAAGGAGCTAGGGTCAAATGTGGACCAATTATCTCGAAATTTGGCAAATTGATTACAGTTTTTACAAAACTTATGTATGCAAAAAAAAAAAACTCAAAACTCTCATATATTGATTATGATATATTGATTTTTGTGGTAAAACTATTAATTCCGGGAAGTGGGAGGTACCATAAATAATATACAGATTTTGACGAATTTCAATAACCATGGTCCCACTATCAAAAAAATTATCTGTGCCAAATTTCACCAAATTATCTGTGGAATTGCGACCTGCAGTTTGATTACATGGTTTACGTGGGACGGACGGACTGACATCGCTAAATCGACTCAGAAAGTGATTCTAAGTCTATTTTTATACTAAAAGGTAGGTCTAAGACAAATATTTCTTTGCGTTACATACATCAGCACAAACCTATAATACGCTTTCAACCTCTCATAATTTGCAAATAGTCTTGCATGATAGCAAAAGTTCTATAGAAATAATAGCCTGATCACTTCTGTTACCCCTGACTCCCAGCAGAGCATAGGGTTTCATTCATCAAAATGTTCTTGAGTAGATTAGGCACCTCCAATATTCTTGTGTCAGCTGCCGTAGCAAGGGGTTTTCTCGTATGATTACCCTTGGAGAAGTATATTCCGTATTGTTGTTTCCTTCCATGCTTAAAACATCGTTAATGCTAAGTCGATGGGAGATGAGTCCAAAGTTACGAGCCACTTTTGTATAGCGTGCCGCTCGATCCGAGACAGACGCTCGCTTGCAGCAGCAACAAACACATTGAACAGACGCTGCAGTTTCGTGCTTTACCAACTACAAATATATTGGGCACTAAGGCCAAATACGTTGGAATTAGAGTTTTACACGGGTTGTTTAACGCATCTTTTTGAAAAATTTCCTATAAAAATAAGAAATTTTTGAAAAATTTTCTATAAAAATAAGAATTTTTTGAAAAATTTCCTATAAAAATAAGAAATTTTTGAAAAATTTGCTATAAAAATAAGAAATTTTTGAAAAATTTGCTATAAAAATAAGAAATTTTTGAAAAATTTGCTATAAAAATAAGAAATTTTTGAAAAATTTCCTATAAAAATAAGAAATTTTTTTAAAATTTCCTATAAAAATAAGAAATTTTTTAAAAATTTCCTATAAAAAGAAGAAATTTTTTTAAAATTTCCTATAAAAATAAGAAATTTTTGCAAAATTTCCTATAAAAATCAGAAATTTTTGCAAAATTTCCTATAAAAATAAGAAATTTTTGAAAAATTTCCTATAAAAATAAGAAATTTTTGAAAAATTTTCTATAAAAATAAGAATTTTTTGAAAAATTTCCTATAAAAATAAGAAATTTTTGAAAAATTTCCTATAAAAATAGGAAATTTTTGAAAAATTTCCTATAAAAATAAGAAATTTTTGGAAAAATTCCTATAAAAATAAGAAATTTTTGAAAAATTTCCTATAAAAATAAGAAATTTTTGAAAAATTTCCTATAAAAATAAGAAATTTTTGAAAAGTTTCCTATAAAAATAAGAAATTTTTGAAAAATTTCCTATAAAAATAAGAAATTTTTGAAAAATTTCCTATAAAAATAAGAAATTTTTGAAAAATTTCCTATAAAAATAAGAAATTTTTGAAAAATTTCCTATAAAAATAAGAAATTTTTGAAAAATTTCCTATAAAAATAAGAAATTTTTGAAAAATAGGACATTTTTCAAAAATTGTATAGGAAATTTTTCAAAATTTTTCTATTTTTATAGGAAATTTTTCCAAATTTTTTTATTTTTATAGACAATTTTTCAAAATTTTCTTATTTTTACAGGAAATTTTTCAAAAATTTCCTATTTTTATTGGAAATTTTTTTAAAAATTTCTTATTTTTAAAGGAAATATTTCAAAAATTTTCTTATTTTTAAAGGAATTTTTTAAAAATTTCTTATTTTTATAAGAAATTTTTAAAAAATTTCTTATTTTTAAAAGAACATTTCGAAAATGTTTCATTTGTATAAACTTTTTGGGAGATACCAAGTTTTAAATTTTTCTGGATACTTTTGTTGACTCAAAAATTTAAAATTTTGTTTTTTTTTCTTAATAAAATTCTTAGAATATCATTTTATTTCATTTTCAATTTTCAAAAAGCTCCTCTTATGTCAGCTTATTTGAAATCTCTACTAAATTAAATTTTTATTAAAGACCTGCTATACTAATCCACATCTCGTAAACAATCACACTAAACTTGTATATATTTTTCCCCGAAAATGAAAAACAATACAAACAGAGAATCTATACAAATATGTTTTTCATATAAATAATAATAAATGGAAATAGGAATGAAACAGTGAAAGCTTTTTCAACAGGAAAACAAATATTTATTAGAGTAGAACCCTAGGAATTTTCAAGAAAGGAAATAAAAAAATTCCATTTAGTTTTGTCTAAACGTATGGGCAAATATAATATGTACAAGCAAGATAAATATTAAACCTTAGGAATAAAAGAAACTTATTTGTTTTTATAACTTTTAAGGATTTAACAAAATTACCAACACTTTTGACAGGATATTTATCTAAAGACAAACTCGTAAAGCAAATACAAAAATTGCTATGCAAGTTTCCTACATTTTTCTTCCGTTAAGGCTTCCAATTTTTCATTTTTTTTGTTTAACAAAATTTAGATTTTAGATCTGTTTTAAAACCAAACATGTTCTTTTGAGTCTTGTTAAGACTTTTGTTTAAAAAAAAAACTACAAATATTTATATTGATTTTACTTTGGAGAATACTGCAAAAGTTTTATTTTTTTGAGCTTATTTCAATAGAAAAATGAGTTTTTGCCAAAAAAAAAAAAGGATTTAAAATCTTTAATATACATAGTTTGAAGGATTTTAAATAAACCAGCAAAATTTTTTAAAATGATGAGAAGAAGTTGTTGATACTTTAAAGGGTTTTCTATTTTTTAAAGAAATTTTTCAAAAATTTTCTATTTTTAAAAGAAAATTTTCAAAAACTTTCTATTTTTATAGGAAATTTTTCAAAAATTTTATATTTTTATAGGAAATTTTTCAAAAATGTTCTATTTTTATAGGAAATTTTTCAAAAATTTTCTATTTTTATAGGAAATTTTTCAAAAATTTTCTATTTTTATAGAAAATTTTTCCAAAATTTTCTATTTTTATAGGAAATTTTTCAAAAAATTTCTATTTTTATAGGAAATTTTTCAAAAATTTTCTATTTTTATAGGAATTTTTTCAAAAATTTTATATTTTTATAGGAAATTTTTCAAAAATTTTATATTTTTATAGGAAATTTTTCAAAAATTTTCTATTTTTATAGGAATTTTTTCAAAAATTTTATATTTTTATAGGAAATTTTTCAAAAATTTTATTTTTTTATAGGAATATTTTAAAAATTTTCTATTTTTATAGGAAATTTTTCCAAAATTTTCTATTTTTATAGGAAATTTTTCAAAAATTTTCTATTTTTATATGAAATTTTTCAAAAATTTTCTATTTTTATAGGAAATTTTTCAAAAATTTCCTATTTTTATAGGAAATTTTTCAAAAATTTTCTATTTTTATAGGAAATTTTTCAAAAATTTTCTATTTTTATAGGAAATTTTTTAAAAATTTCTTATTTTTATAGGAAATTTTTTAAAAATTTCTTATTTTTTATAGGAAATTTAAAAAAATTATTTTAATAGCAAATTCTTCAAAAATGTATTATTTTTATAGCAAATCTGTCAAAAGTTTCTTATTTATATAGCAAAATTTTCAAAATTTTCTTATTTTTATAGGAAATTTTCCAAAAATTTCTTATTTTTATAGAAAATTTTTCAAACATTTCTAATTTTTATAGGAAATTTTTCAAATTTTTTTTTTAGGAAATTTTTCAAAAATTTCTTATTTTTATAGTAAAATTTTTCAAAAATTTCTTATTTTTATAGGAAATTTTTAAAAAATTTCTTATTTTTATAGGAAATTTTTAAAAAATTTCTAATTTTATAGGAAATTTTTCAAAAATTCTTATTTTTATAGAAAATTTCTTATGTTTATAGGAAAATTTTTCAAAAATTTCTTAATTTTATAGTAAAATTTGCAAAAATTTCTTATTTTTAGAGGAACATTTTTAAAAATTTCTTATTTTTATAGGAAATTTTTCAAAATTCTTATTTTTATAGAAAATTTTTCAAAAATTTCTTATTTTTATAGGAAATTTTTCAAAAATTTCTTATTTTTATAGGAAAATTTTCAAAAATTTTTTCTTTTTATAGAAAAATTTCCATAAATTTTTTCATTTTTTTAGAAAATTTTTCAAAAATTTTTTATTTTTATACGAAATTTTTCAAAAATTCCTTTTTTTAGAAGGAAATTTTTCAAAAATTTCTTATTTGTATGGGAATTTTTCAAAAATTTTTCTATTGTATAGGAAAGCATTCAAAAATTTCTACAGAAGAGAAGATTAAAAGACTTTCTTAATACAAAGTAAATACAAGTGCCGGGTTCAAATCAACACATTTCGATTAACAAATTCGATACTTTCGCGCAAAAGTAGCAAATGTTATCTCTCAGACCAAGAAGTTCTGTGTGTGTGTATGTACTAATGCTGCTGCAAGTGCGCTTTTCGAATCGAGAAAAATACTTTATATTTTTCTCGGTAATAAATGTTTAAGAAAAATCCATTAACTGATTTTTTATTCTGTTTATACTGAAATAAATAAAATGATAAATTGTTTGCTATTTTATTTTTTGTCAGTTGTTTTATTTGAATTTTTACATTTTTTAAGCACGATTTTAAAGAACTGGTCTCATGAGCCAGTAAATAATTTCCTATTTATTTATAACTCAAGGTTAAATTAATTTATAATTAATATTTATTTTATTTAACTGTTTGTTTTTATAATTTAAAGAATTTTATTGAAATGTTTTGAGCGTCTTTTAATTGTATTTTATCTTATTGCAAGACAACCATATTTTTCGATATATTTTGTGATATTTTAAAAGCTTTCGGTTAGGATCTAGAGAAGACATAATATTAAGAGGAATGTTTTAAATCTTTAAGTCGATAGCACGATCTATATAATTAACTTAAATATTGGCGAGACTATGCCTCAAATTGTTTATACGCTGGCTCCACATTTGGCATACTCCCTTTAACATAAAGTCGGGTATCTCACGACTAAATTCTTCAATATTATATTGCAATAACATCAACCACTGTGTTATTATACAACATTGCCAGCCTACACTATTTTACTCTATGTAAAAGCTAAATTCCCATCATTTAGGAAAAAAATATTTATTTTATTAAAATATTTAATTTTTTATATTGTTTACTAAAATTTCCATACCATACATAATTTTTTGCATTCTTTTCCATCTTCTTTATTCCTGGACATAATTTTGATTGGCATTAACATAAAATAACAATACGCAAAATTTGTATTCAAACTAATTTAAAATCTTTCATTTAGAATTCTTTTGAAAGAAATTTTTTTGTATAGAAACACAAAAATGTCTTTCTTTAACCAAAACACTTTCATTTAAATTTAAATAAACTAAAAAAACTGAAACATTCTTCAATTGAATAATTGGAGCACTACCAACCCAAAAACCTCCAACCAATAAATTGATGGTACAACAACAAAATCTCATGCCTGACCCATTAAACTGCGAGCGAACGAAGAAAAAAAGAAATTTTTAATGCGGAAAAAACTAAGAAAATGACTCTAAACAGAACCGAAACTGAAATTGAACGCACAAAAAAAGCAACATTAAATTGCAAAAACATGATGGTGGTATTTTAGTATTTTAGAGGGTATTTAATACAAATAATTTAAGCAATTTATTTATTTACTTTTGCTACAAAAAATGTGGAAAAAAAAGAAAACCCCATAAGTCAGATAGACAAGCGGACAGACGGACGTACGAACTAAAAAAAGTTTTTAAGAAACTGAAAATAAAACGTTTAAATTTAGTTCAAAATTCTGAAAAAGTAAAAAGCTTTTACCGGTACTTTAATAGAGTAGATAACCTTGTGGAATTGAATGAATCCGTTGTTCAATATTTCTTTGGCTTTCAAATGAAAAATGAAAGTTCATTCATTTCTTTCATTTTAACTCAAAGAAATGTTTAAACAAAGAAATTTAAAATTATTGTTTATTAAAAGATCACGTAGAGTTTTGTTGGCAAAAAAAAAAGAAGATCAAAAATTAATTTATTTTATTAAAGCGTTTATTGACTTTTTATTAGAAGAAAGTGAAATTAAAGATTTTAAAATATAAAATTGATTTTTGACAAATTTTACTTTTTCACATAAAAAATTGAACGATAAATTTTCTACATAATAAAAAAAGGTATTGATAACTATTCTATAGAAAATTTAAATTATCGATAACTTTTCTATAGTAAATTTGAATTATCGATAACTTTTCTATAGAAAATTTAAGTTATCGATTACTTTTCTATAGAAAATTAAAGTTATCGATAACTATTCTTTAGTAAATTAAAGTTATCGATATTTTCTATAGAAATTTAAAGTCATCGATAACTTTTCTATAGAAAATTAATGCTATCGATAACTTTTCTATAGAAAATTAAAGTCATCGATAACTTTTCTTTAGAAAATTCAAGTATCGATAACTTTTCTATAGAAAAAAAAGTTATTAATAAATTTTCTATAGAAAATCAAAGCTATTAATATTTTTTCTTTAGAAAATTAAAGTTATCGATAACTTTTATATAAAAAATTAAAGTTATCGATAACCTTTCTTTAAAAAATTAAAGTTATCGATACATTTTTTTATGGAAAATTTAAGTTATTGATAAGTTTTCTATAGAAAATTAAAGTTATCGAAAATACTTCTATAAAAAATTTAAGTTCTCGATAGTTTTTTTTTTAGAGAAAATTAAAGTTATCGATCAATTTTATATAGAAAATTAAAATTATCGATAAATTTTTTATAGAATATTTAAGTTATCTATAACTTTTTTTATAAAAAATTGAAGTTATCGCCAACTTTTTTATGGAATATTTAAGTAATCTATAACTTTTCTTTAGAATATTAAAGTTATCGATTCTTCTATAGAAAATTAAAGTGATCGATTACTTTTCTATAAAAAAAATTAAAGTTCTATAAAAAATTAAAAATATCGATAACTTTTCTATGGAATATTTAAATTGTCAATATCTTTTCTATATAACATTAAAGTTATCGATATCTTTTCTATAGAAAACTAAAGTTTTCGATAATTTTTCTAGTTTTAAAGTTATCGATAACTTTAATATAAATAATTAAGTTAGCGATCACTTTTCTTTAGAATATTTAAGTTAACTTTTCTATAGAAAATTAAAGTTATCGAAAACTTTTCTATAGAAAATTAATGTTATTGATAACTTTTCTATAGAAAATTAAAGTTATCTATAACTTTTATATAGAAAATTAAAGTTATCGATAACTTTTTTATAAGAAATTAAAGTTATCGATAACTTTTTTAAGAAATATTTAACTTGTCGATAAATTTTCTAAAGAATATTATAGTTATCGATATAAGTTTTCTGTAAGATATTAAAGTTATAGACAACTTCTTATATTTTCATTAAAGTTATCGATAACTTTTCTATAGAATATTATAGTAACGATAACTTTTATATAAAAAAACGTTGTGGGTAACTTTTCTATGGAATATTAATACTTTTTTATAGAAAATTAAAGTTATCGATAACTTTTTTATAAAAAATTTAAGTTATCGATAACTTTTCTATAGAACTAAAGTAAAGATAACTTTCATATAAAAAAAGTTATCGATAACTTTTCTATAGAATATTTAATTTATCGATGATTTTTGTGTATATAATAAAGTTATCGATAACTTTTCTAAAGAATATTAAACTTGTCGATACATTTTCTATAGAATATGAAAGCTATCGGTAAGTTTTCTGTAAAATATTTTAGTTATCGACAACGTTTTATATTTTCATTAAAGTTATCGATAACTTTTCTAAAGAATATTAAGGTTATCGAGTTTTTTCTATTAAGGTTATCGATGACTTTTAGAATATTAAATTAGAATATTAATGGCAATGCTAACTTTTCTTTAGAATATTAAAGGTATTGCTAACTTTTCTTTAGAATATTAAAGTTATCGATAACTTTTCTATACAAAAGTAAAGTTATCGATAACTTTTCTGTACAAAAGTAAAGTTATCGATAACTTTTCTATAGAATATTAAAGTTATCGATAACTTTTCTATAGAATATTAAAGCTATCGATAACTCATCTATAAAATCTTAAAGTTTTCGATAACTTTTCTATTGAAAATTAAAGTTACCGATAACTTTTCTATAGAAAATTAAAGTTATCTAACTTTTTTACAGGAAAGTAAAGTTATCGAGAATTTTCTACAAAAAAGTAAAGTAATTGATAAATTTTGTACAGAAAAGCAAAGTTATCGATAAATTGATATTGATCTTATGCTTCTTTTAAAATCTCCCTTTTAAATATCTAAGTTATCGATGAGTTTTCCATAGAATAACAAAGTTTTCTTTAGATTTTTTATATAAATTTAAATTTCCTAGAAAATTTCTTAATATATCTTTCCAATATGTCTTTCATTTCTAATTACCCGGGCATAAAATCAATTAAACATCTTCAATTAAAATAATAAAATCGTAAAATAAATTAGCTTAATTAAATTTTGAAATAAAACAAAAGAAATAACGAAATTAAAACATTTATCATTTTTTATTTGTACCACTCAAACTACAAGGGTCTATCTCACTCCCTAGCCGCTTCCCCCTTGATCAAAACCACTAACTCTTCTTAAGCTTCATATATAAAAATTCATACTCCCACACTCACACAAGAATTTTTAAAATAATAAACGTTTTTCCTTAGAAATTCTTATGAATTTCCTGTTAAATTAAAAACTAAAAAAAAATCAGACAAAAACTATAAGAAATTCTACATTCAGACCGAGAGACAGAATGGAAACCATCTACAATATAACCCTAAAGGAATTAAGGGATATAACCACATGGGGTTAAGTACGAAAGTATTAGTCAGCACTTGGCAAAGGGACCGGTCGAACGACCCACAGTGGTTTACGGACGCTTTTTTTTGGAAATAATTCTGTAACTTTTGAACGACTGGAGATATTTGAATGAAATTTGACATGGTGGTAGTCAAGGAGTATTCGAGTTGGTTTTTAAAAGCACTGGTCCATGAGGGGTCGGGAGAGTGATTGATGGACCTTCAAAGTTGGTCACCTCGGGTGTTCGATTTTTTTAAAAATTCGCCAAAAATCCATTTATGTATGGATTGAAAAGAAATTTTAAACTTAAGTTGTCCTTAAGAAGATCTACAAAAAATATGCTTAAATGTGTAGGTTATCTCCTTTGGATTTCGAGATATTTGGGTAAAAAGGAATTTTTAGGTTGATTTTTTACCTATTTTTTTAAGCTTTTTTTGATCTGGTGGACGCATCTGAGGACCAAAAATTTTTTAAGAATATTCTTTAAATTTGTAATAAAATTCTGAATAATTTTTGTGCAAGTTAGTTATAGAAATCTTCTTTTGTTTAAAAGTTAAAAATATTCAAAGTTGAAACTTACAAAAAATTTCGCTTTTTTTTTTAGTTTTTCCCCAAAAGATAGCTATATTTTTTCACTAATAAAAAAATATTTTCTTAAGAAACATATAAAGATTTTTAAAGTTTTTAAAAGAAAACATAATGAGAATGCGTATAAAACAAATTTCTTGCTAATTGGACTTTTGGTCCTCGCACATGTCCTCTCCAAAAAATGGCAATTTGTAAAAAAAAAAATTAGTTTAAACAAAAATTTCTCAAAAGGCAAAGCACCGATTTGAAAAAAATTATAATGTTCATATTTTCCAATATATCTGTTATTGATTAGAAAAGTTTTTTCTGAAACGCGCTGCAAATAGAGACAGTGTTGCCATATTTGTAAAAAAAACTCATTTTTTGAAACACCTTTTTCCCCAGTTGGGAATTGGGGAATTTTTAAGTTAAAATTGGGAATTTTTTTTAGTCTATTGCTTTTACATCTTATTGGTCTACATTACTACAAAATTTCATTGTAATATCTTTATCCATGTCATTTCCACAGAATATCAAAGATTAAAAATATTTTCCTTAAAAAAGCAGAAAAACAATTTTTTTTTTGTTTTACGATACAAAGTGTAAAAAAAGTAACGCACTTAAAAAAAACTTTTACTTAGTGCTAATCTCCTAGTCTTTCCCGATCTAATGATACTAAACATGTATATAAAGCATTAATACCGAGTCTTAAAAAACTCTGAAAACTTTGGCCCCCGTAGCATTTTTACACTGTTTATTTAAATATAAGTGATGAATTTGTGCATATAAAGTTAATTATCATACTCAAATATTTCACTATTTTTAAGATGACAATGATCCTTCGCTAATAAACAAATATTTTCTTCAAAAAGATATAAATAGTTTTTTATTTTTTTAAAGAAAACATTATAAGAATGACTTAAAAAAATTTTATTCGATTTTGCCTTTTGTTCCAAGCTAAAAAATAAAATTTTAGTAAAAGATTCTAAATAAGTAAGTACGAGTAAGGCACCGATTTTGATAACAGTGTAAAGGTAATATATCCATAATTTGTAGCAAAAGTTTAATTAGAAGAGTACTTTTATAGTAACAGTGTGACAATTTATTTAAAATAAGATTTAAAGGCATTTTTCCGGTATTTAAAATTGGTGTATTTGAAAAAATTGCAAAATTATGTTAAGGTTATAAAATGTTTTTTAATGTGAAAGTTAATGCAATAGGTAAAAATTGTTACAACTTGGGTTTTTCATAATGGTCAGAAAGGATATGGTTACTCACCTCCATACAGGTAGGTTTTACGAGACGCACATATTGGTTGAGTTATATATGCACCTATTTTTAGAGGTAAAAAATACATTAATTCATTGATTTCTTTATTATTCTTTGGATACAGGTATATATAAAAAATGTTTTTTTTTAATATAAAAAAGAAAGTTTTAAATGTAACTGCTATTAACAGTTAAAACATCATGGCTATAACATTGGAATTTAAAGTGTTGTGCGATATTCTTTTTGAACAACCAAGCAGTTCGAGAGCAGAAAAAATTAAAATAATCAAGCGATATGCTAAAAGTCAAACTAACTCCATGATTCTCAATAGTGAGGAAGACAAAGTCGTAAAATTTGTAAAGTTATTTGAACTTAAAATTAAGTCGGTTAATTACTGTTTAAAAAGATTTGAATCTAAATTTAAAGACTGGCTGAAGGACTCAATTGAGCTTAAAACTTCTGGTGCTGGAGCCCCTCTAAAAAACTATGATGATCTCGGAGAAAGATCTAAAAAGATGCGATTATCCGAAGTTCTTTCTACTCATTCGGATACTGAAATCAAAGATTCCTTTAAGGAAGTGCTCAAACGAAATAATCAACCAGCTGAAGCTAAACAAATAGCAGATATTCTCCCAGAGGCTTCTCCTAAACGTCTTAAGCGAATTATTAAGAGTATACCAACTCCTTCTTCTCAATCAGAATTTTCGGAGGAAGAAGCACTTGCTCTTATGCTCGAGTTGAAATTGAGTAAAAATAAATATATTAAACTCTGTAAGGCATTACGAGACAAAGGACACTCAATTTTACCAGGATATAATGCGTTATTAAAAACCAAAAAAAACTTAATACCAACAAACGTGATAGGAGACGAAAGTGCATCTGTGGATTTATCAAAATTATTGGAAAATACGGCATCAAGGCTGATATCTACTACATTGTCTGAAGAAAAAGCCAAGAAACTTGACAACAAGGACTTAACTTTAATATGTAAATGGGGATGTGACGGTTTATCTGGATTACCGGAATACAAACAATCAACATCTCATCAGAACACAAATGACTACAGAAGCGTTTTTATGGCATCCCTAGTACCACTAAGATTAAGAAAGAATCGTTCTGAACCATCCACATCAAAAGAGCGTACTGAATATGTGTGGGTTAACACATCTCCAGGATCAAAGGCATTTTGCAGACCGATCAGATTCGAATATTTAAAAGAAAATGCAGCAAGCACAAAAAATTGGGTTGATGATATCAAATATTCAATAGACAATTTGAGTCCAGTCTGCATAGACATACATGGATATTTGATTAATGTAAATTTTGAGCTTCAATTGACAATGATAGATGGAAAAGTAAGCAACGCTATAACGGAAACCCATTCAACTTGGAAATGCTCATTATGCGGAAAGAAGAAATCGGAATTTCTACAAACTTCAGAAGATGCATCAGCTAGTACTGCAATTAATCAAGAGGTTCTGGAATTTGGTATATCGCCCCTACATGCACGTATCCGATTTTTAGAATTTATGCTACATATAGCATATGATCTGAAATATAGGAATATACCTGATAATCAGCTAAAATCCGTGAGAAATAATAAGGAACTGATTGAAATGAGATCCAGTGAAAAAAAAGGATTCAGGAAGAATTCAAAACTATGACGGGTCTAAACATAGACAAACCACTTGTAGGATATGGCAGTACAAACGATGGTAATACGGCCAGGCGATTCTTTGAAAATTATGAAACAACTTCAAAGATTACTGGAATTGATGAGGAAGTTCTTCGTAAATGTTACGTAATATTATCGGCAATAAATAGCAAATATCAAATAAATGCTGAAAAATTTCATTGCTATGCCCTCAACGCGTTAACTCGTATACGACATTTGTATCACTGGAAAGAAATTACACCAACAGTTCATAAAGTCCTTCAACATGGTCGTGAAATAATTGAATCAAATCTTCTCCCACTTGGTGAACTGACAGAAGAGGCCCAGGAAGCGCGGAATTCAGATTTCAAGTATATCCAACTATTTAATACCAGAAAATGCTCAAGAAAATCGCAAAATCAGGATCTAATAAATTATCTCTTGTTGTCTTCTGATCCTGCTCTATCAACGATAAGAAAGAAATGGTGGAGCAGTTATACAAAAACTTCTGAAAACGAACACCTGGAAGAGGTTCTTGATATAATAGATTGTACTGATTATTTTACTGAAAATAAAAATTAAGTAAATAACTACTTTTATATAAATATGTAATAAAAACTGTAAGTTTAAACTTTAACTACAAATACTTCAATAAAATGTATTTCACCTTTTAATATAAGTACAAATTATTTACATTTTGATATTTCATAAATCCTCATGATATTTTCTTTAAAAAAATAAAAAAATATTTGTTTGTTATCGAAGGATCATTGTCATCTTATAGTGAAATATTTGAGTATGATTATTAATTTTATATGCACAAATTCATCACTTATATTTAAATAAACAGTGTAAAAATGCTACGGGGGCCAAAGTTTTCAGAGTTTTTTAAGACTCGGTATTAATGCTTTATATACATGTTTAGTATCATTAGATCGGGAAAGACTAGGAGATTAGCACTAAGTAAAAGTTTTTTTTAAGTGCGTTACTTTTTTTACACTTTGTATCGTAAAACAAAAAAAAATTGTTTTTCTGCTTTTTTAAGGAAAATATTTTTAATCTTTGATATTCTGTGGAAATGACATGGATAAAGATATTACAATGAAATTTTGTAGTAATGTAGACCAATAAGATGTAAAAGCAATAGACTAAAAAAAATTCCCAATTTTAACTTAAAAATTCCCCAATTCCCAACTGGGGAAAAAGGTGTTTCAAAAAATGAGTTTTTTTACAAATATGGCAACACTGTCTCTATTTGCAGCGCGTTTCAGAAAAAACTTTTCTAATCAATAACAGATATATTGGAAAATATGAACATTATAATTTTTTTCAAATCGGTGCTTTGCCTTTTGAGAAATTTTTGTTTAAACTAATTTTTTTTTTTACAAATTGCCATTTTTTGGAGAGGACATGTGCGAGGACCAAAAGTCCAATTAGCAAGAAATTTGTTTTATACGCATTCTCATTATGTTTTCTTTTAAAAACTTTAAAAATCTTTTTATGTTTCTTAAGAAAATATTTTTTTATTAGTGAAAAAATATAGCTATCTTTTGGGGAAAAACTAAAAAAAAAGCGAAATTTTTTGTAAGTTTCAACTTTGAATATTTTTAACTTTTAAACAAAAGAAGATTTCTATAACTAACTTGCACAAAAATTATTCAGAATTTTATTACAAATTTAAAGAATATTCTTAAAAAATTTTTGGTCCTCAGATGCGTCCACCAGATCAAAAAAAGCTTAAAAAAAGAGGTAAAAAATCAACCTAAAAATTCCTTTTTACCCAAATATCTCGAAATCCAAAGGAGATAACCTACACATTTAAGCGTATTTTTTGTAGATCTTCTCAAGGACAACTTAAGTTTAAAATTTCTTTTCAATCCATACATAAATGGATTTTTGGCGAATTTTTAAAAAAGTCGAACACCCGAGGTGACCAACTTTGAAGGTCCATCAATCACTCTCCCGACCCCTCATGGACCAGTGCTTTTAAAAACCAACTCGAATACTCCTTGACTACCACCATGTCAAATTTCATTTAAATATCTCCAGTCGTTCAAAAGTTAAAGAATTATTTCCAAAAAAAAGCGTCCGTAAACCACTGTGCGACCGACCGACCGGACAGAACAACCGACAAGCACCACAAGAAACAAAAGAAAAATAAATACAAAAATAATAACAAACAAAAACAAACATTACCAAATGCACAAACAACTTAAATCAACATACAACATTTATTACATTCATACCACGTGTGCTATCAGGCGTAAGTGTGTATTGTATATTCAATGTATTTGTTGTACAAGTGAGAGCATTAAGCAAACAACTCCCCCATTTGAATTCGGGCCAAAAAGAAAGTAAAAGAGGTAAAACCGAAGAAGTAGATACTTCAAAGGCAATAAACATTAACATGCTAAAACTACTTACTACTTCTTTTTCTTTCATTTTAACATTCATCCTCAATAGTTGTGGCCTTTTTAATGGAATTTATTTCCATTGATCTCTGGGATTAGGAAAATGAGTTGCAGTTGTTGCTAATAAAGTTTATGATGATGGTCAGGGAGATTTTATGAGAAAGTAAATCAAAATCTATGATTCAGGAATTGGGCGCCATTGAGCCTTTAAGTTGTGTCTGGAGTCTAGACTGAAAAGAGTTTGGAACTTATGATGATGATGACGAATAGTTTTCTAATAATTTTTAAGATTCTTTCTTTTTCAGTCTCAAAGAAGTTAGAAAAATTGCAAAAAAATTAAGTTTTAAAATGAAAAAAAAAGAAAATGTAAAATTGAAGAAATTTTGTCAAATTGAAGAAATTTTATCAAATTGAAGAAATTTTGTAAAATTTAACAAATTTCGTTAAATTGAATAAATACTTGCAAATTTTCTAAATTTTCTATAGGAAAGTAAACTTATCGATAAATTTTCTATAGGAAAGTAAAGTTATCGATAACTTTTCTATAGAAAAGTAAAGTTATCGATAACTTTTCTATAGAAAAGTAAAGTTATCGATAACTTTTCTATAGAAAAGTAAAGTTATCGATAACTTTTCTATAGAAAAGTAAAGTTATCGTTAACTTTTCTATAGAAAAATAAAGTTATCGATAACTTTTCTAGAGAAAAGTAAAGTTATCGATAACTTTTCTATAGAAAAGTAAAGTTATCGATAACTTTTCTATAGAAAAGTAAAGTTATCGATAACTTTTCTATAGAAAAGTAAAATTATTGATAACTTTTCTATAGGAAAGTAAAGTTATCGATAATTTTTCTATAGAAAAATAAGTTATCGATAACTTTTCTATAGAAAAGTAAAGTTATCGAAGACTTTTCTATAGAAAAGTAAAGTTATCGATAACTTTTCTATAGAAAAGTAAAGTTATCGATAACTTTTCTATAGAAAAGTAAAATTATCGATAACTTTTCTATAGAAAAGTAAAGTTATCGATAACTTTTCAATAGAAAAGTAAAGCTATCGATAACTTTTCTCTAGAAAAGTAAACTTATCGATAACTTTTTTAGAGAAAAGTTAAGTTATCGATAATTTTTCTATAAAAAAAAAGTTATCGATAACTTTTCAATATAAAAGTAAAGTTATCGAAGACTTTTCTATAGAAAAGTAAAGTTATCGATAACTTTTCTATATAAAAGTAAAGTTATCGATAACTTTTCTATAAAAAAGTAAAGTTATCGATAACTTTTCTATAGAAAAGTAAAGTTATCGATAACTTTTCTATAGAAAAGTAAAGTTATCGATAACTTTTCTATAGAAAAGTAAAGTTATCGATAACTTTTCTACAGAAAAGTAAAATTATCGATAACTTTTCTATAGAAAAGTAAAGTTATCGATAACTTTTCAATAGAAAAGTAAAGCTATCGATAACTTTTCTCTAGAAAAGTAAACTTATCGATAACTTTTTTAGAGAAAAGTTAAGTTATCGATAATTTTTCTATAGAAAAATAAGTTATCGATAACTTTTCAATAGAAAAGTAAAGTTATCGATAAATTTTCTATAGAAAAGTAAAGTTATCGATAACTTTTCTATAGAAAAGTAAAGTTATCGATAACTTTTCTATAGAAAAGTAAAGTTATCGATAACTTTTCTATAGAAAAGTAAAATTATCGATAACTTTTCTATAGAAAAGTAAAGTTATCGTTAATTTTTTTATAGAAAAGTAAAGTTATCGATAACTTTTCTATAGAAAAGTAAAGTTATCGTTAACTTTTCTATAGAAAAGTAAAGTTATCGATAACTTTTCTATAGAAAAGTAAAGTTATCGATAACTTTTCTATAGAAAAGTAAAGTTATCGATAACTTTTTTATAGAAAAGTAAAGTTATCGATAACTTTTCTATAGAAAAGTAAAGTTATCGATAACTTTTCTATAGAAAAGTAAAGTTATCGATAACTTTTTTGGGAAAAGTAAAGTTATCGATAACTTTTCTATAGAAAAGTAAAGTTATCGATAACTTTTTTGGGAAAAGTAAAGTTATCGATAACTTTTCTGTAGAAAAGTTAAGATATCGATAACTGTTCTATAGAAAAGTTAAGATATCGATAACTTTTCTATAGAAAAGCAAATTTATCGATAATAATAAATCAAATAAATTTTGCAAAATTGAATAAATTTTGTAGAATTGATTAAATTTTGTAAAATTTAAAAAATTTTGTAAAATTTTATTAATCTCATAAACGTTTCGATAAATTTTCTATAAAAAAGCAAAGTTATCCATCACTTTTCTTTAGAAAAGCAACGTTATCGATAACTTTTCTATAGAAAAGTAAAGTTATCGACAACTTTCTATAGAAAAGTAAAGTTATCGAAAGCAAATTGTAAAATTAAATAAATTTTGTAAAGTTGAATAAATTTTTAAAATTAAATAAATTTTGTTAAATTAAAGAAATTTTGTAAAATTAACTAAAATTCGTAAAAAAATGCATTTTGCAATATTTATTAAAATTTTGCAAAATGAAATAAATTTTATGAAATTGAATAAATTTTGCAAAATTTAATAAATTTTTTAAGATTAAATACAATTTTGTTAAATTTTCAATTTTTAAAAAATTTCTCTTTTCAAGAAAAATGCGTTAAAAACCAAAGCTATTCATTTTTGTATTGGGCTTTGTTCACATTTCTTTTGTTTCAATTTCCATTTTTCAATATCTTCATACTTGAATAATTTTCAGTTTTTAATCTTTACAAAACATGCATTCATTTCAAATTACAATTCATAATTATGGAAAACAATTATTAATTGTTTTCTGCTCACACATTCCGGATATACATGAATCCATTCATATGATAGTTTTCCCCTTTTTAAGACACGTTTTTATCGATGATCAATCAAAATGTTTTCAATATTTGATTTGAACGACGCGAACATGAAAATTTCAAAAATAAAACAAATACCAAAATATCTTAAGATAATCATTGATGGCTTTTCAATTAAATACAATTGATACTATGAGAATGTACTAAAATGGATAGATATTTATATAGAGATGTAGTATTGACATGATTGGATTTGTAAGGTATGGGTTTTGCGTAGTTAAAAAATCAGGGATGGGAAAATTGGAAATTCAGAAACAAAGTTTGCCAGCTCAAGAAAAATAATTTTTGAATAGAATAATAATTGAAAACTTTGGTAGTATATGAAAATGTCATCTTGTTTTTATATAGATCATAAATAGATAACTTTTAATTTTCCCATCCCTGCTGGCATTTCATGTGTGAATATTTTTTGAGTTTAAATAGAGGGATCTTAAGGTTGTCAATTATATTTTGATAAAGTGTTTTTTTTTTCTTTTTGAATTAAATATTTTTCATTTGTTTTATTCTTATTTGTGTTCAAGAAGGTTTTTCATTTCTTTAATGACACCATTCACTTTTTTGTTGAGTGTGTCTTTTCGGTAGAAGAAAAGGGGAGTTTTGTTTGGTTTTTCAAATGAAACAAATAATTTATAAACAAAACATATTTGAGGTGTGTTCTCAAATAGAAAACAGAAATTTTATTCAAAAGAATCGAAAACAATTCAAATGAAAAATTTAGTTTTAATTATCTCAAGTGCTAAATGCATTTTGGGTATTCGATTTTTCAAAGAAAAATTAAAGTCTTGGGTTTTAAAATAATTTTTTGAGGGGCTGGGAAATTTTAAATGTTTAATTTTTAAAAGATTTTGTAGCAAGCAACATGTTGCTAATGGTTTGAAAATGTTGTCGGATTTATTCTTCAACCAAGTTATATAAATTAAGAGGATTTTTAAAGAAATATATAAACTTCAATATGTATGATTATGTTGCCAGCAACATTTTGTGAATTTGTTGGCAACATGTTGCTTATGATTTTTATATCTTAGAATCTTTTAACTAAATTTTAAAAATTTTAAATTTTATGTTAAATATTTATAAATTGAATTATTCA
This sequence comes from Stomorhina lunata, assembly GCA_933228675.1. Classification (NCBI taxonomy): domain Eukaryota; kingdom Metazoa; phylum Arthropoda; class Insecta; order Diptera; family Rhiniidae; genus Stomorhina; species Stomorhina lunata. The sequence continues at coordinate 121,732,225 of OW121740.1, read as the reverse complement.
TAATGTTGCTAGCAACACGTTTCAATACTTACAAAATAGTTTCATAAAATAAGCAAAATGTTGGTAATATTTTATTTACTAAAGTCAAACAGTTACCAGAAATTTATTCGTTTATCACAATTAATGAAATTAAAAGCAACATGTTGCTAAACTTTAAATAAACATTTAGTTTAAATTAAAGATTTTAAAAATGTATGTGTTTTGATATAAAAGAAAATCATTAGAATATTAAAGAATGATTATTTTATTTAGCAACATGTTGCTAAAATCAGAAATTAACTACATTTTATATATTAAAAGTTCTTTTAAATATATTTTTATATTGTGATATTGCTATATTCCAATCTAGCAACATGTTGATAATGCTTTACACTTTTTTATACAATATTTAAATAATATTAATAAAATTTTCACAAAATTTAAATCAAAAATTAGAATTTTGTTTATGATTTTACTCAAATTAATGAGAATAAAACCTTTAGCAACATGTTGCTAATACATTTTACTAGATAATATAAAGACAAATTTGGAAAACTAATGATTTTGATAATTCTATATATTAAAAATATTTAATTTTTAGTGATAGCAACATGTTGCTAATAAGTTTGAACTAAATACATATTGATTTTATGAATGAAAACGTTATTTCTTTTTTCATAAAAAGTTGTGAATTTTTGATTTTTAAGAAATATTTAATATTTTATACATAGTTAACAACATGTTGCAAGAAAATGCTTTGCAACATTTTTTAATTTAGCTCAAAAATCACGAAAACATTAATAAAACTGTAATGGTGATTAGAAGTAATGAATATTAAAAGTTTTAAGTTTTTTTTTTTTTACATTTTTCACATGTTGCTGGTGACTTGCGACATGTTGCTAGAATCAAAAATCAATTAAAATCCATACATTTTAAGGTTTTCGTTAAAAAATTTAAAATTTTATTCCAATGTAAAAAATTAATCACAGTTTTTTTTTATTAAATATTTAGTTTTTTACTGTAAACAACATGTTGCTAGAAAATGTTTAGCAAAATTTTTTTTATAAAGTTCAATTATCGCAAAAATTTGAATAAAATTCAAATGATGATTAGATTTGATGATAATCAATAGCTTTCACTTTTTGAAACTAGCAACATGTTGCTAATGAATTAATGTTGTTAAGGCGAGATGTTGCTAGAATTAAAAAAGCTATTAAATTCCATAAATTTTAAAGTTTTTACATTTATTAGCCAGAAAATGTTTTGCAACATTTTTGATTTGTCATTATCGAATAAGTTTATTAATAATTATCATTTGAATAAAATAATGATTAGATTGCAAATAATAAGTGGCTCAATGTTTTTGTAACTAGCAACATGTTGCTAATGACTTGTTAGAAGGAAACATCAATTAAAATCCATAAACTTTAATGGTTTTATAAAGAATTTGATGATTTCATTCTTGCGTAAAAGTTTAATGTCAGTTTTTTATGACATTTTTAATAATATTGTAGCCAGGAAATGTTTTGCAACATTTTTTTATTTAGTTAAATAATTACTAAAATTTGTTTTAACTAGTAACATGTTGCTAAAGGCTTGATGTTATATGGGTGAGATGTTGCTATTAAAAAAATGTATAGTCCATTATGAAAAAATTTAGAAGTTCGAGCTCAGTTTTTTATGACAAAATTAAATTTTTGGTTTCAGAATTATGTTGATAGAAAATGTTTTGCAACATCTTTTGATTAATGTTGATAAAATTTACTAAGCACGAAAATGTTAACAAAATTTAAATGATGATAAAGTTGGATAACAATAAAAAGCTTGAAGTTTTTATGACCAGTAACATGTTGTTAATGTCCTGAAAGATGATTCTGTAAGAAAAACCGATATAAATCCATAAGTTTCAATAGTTTTTATAAATAATTATTTGATTTCATTCTTAATACCATGTTTTAACGAAATATCTATTTTCTTTTACCGCAAGCAACATGTTGCTATAAAATGTTTAGCAACATTTTTTTGATTAAGTTTAAAAATAACTACAATTTCAATAAATTTTAAATGACGATTTAATGTTAATAATAGCTTTCAGTTTTAGTAACCAGCAACATGTTGATTATGACTTGAGAGATGTTGCTAAAAGCAGAAATGAATAAAATATTTAAAAACATTAAGTTTTTTTAATAAAAATTTATAGATTTCTTTGACTTATTTCAAATAATAGAATTCTTTTATGATTTTTGTAATCCTATTTAACATAGATTTAAATTAAAACCTATTTTAAAATTTTTCTAGTACAAAGAACTTTTATTGAAACTCTGAGCATGAGTTGCAACTAGAGTCTCTTAATAAAACTTCAATTGATAATAGAAACATCAAAAGATTTTTTTTTCTTCAATTTCAAACTTCAAATAAATTGACTCGGGTCAAAATAATTGAAAAGTTGCCAAGAAAGCAAAAAATGTGCAATTGTAGGAAAAAGGGAAATAAAGTTTTTTTTGATAGAAATTGAAGAATAAATGAATAAATAGAAAAAATTTGTTGAAAATTTTACATTATTTTATAGTTTTTTCTATTACAATAACAGAAAACAACTTCCAGGTATTTGGGCGTTTAATAATTTTTATGATTTATTACTTCATATTTTATTGTTTTGTAATCGAAATTATGAAAATATTATTAACAAGAATAATATGCAACATTCTTTTGTATATAAAGCTTAATCACTTTTTAATATTTTATTTGCTTTTTTGTGGTTTTAGATTATGATGATAAATTTTGTTTTGCAAAATTAATACGTGCCCAGACAAAGTTCAAATTTTAAAGTAAAATAACACTTGTTTAGGTTGTTTTTGTCGCATATATTAGAGGTACTCGCGCTACTGAGGATAGTCTTGCAAAAGTGCAAAAATGTGGTTTTTGCTCCAAAATTTAGAATTTGTGTAAGAAATATACAAACTATTTAAAATATGACAAATAAACCAAATTTTGGTAACAAAATCTATATATTTAAATTTTCATACTTTCGCAAGTCTAAAATTGATAACCCGAATACCCTTATTCCATTTGTTACGGCTCAGCTAGTCTTTGAATTTAGTCATCATTGTATTTTTTTTTTCATTTTACAGAATTTCCACTCCATTCACATTTAATTATTTAAACAAAAAAAGCAGTAGTAGTGGCTGTAGTTTGTTTACGGCTGCAGAACTTGAAAAAATAGACAAAATGTATATAAACAATGAAACAATGAATTAAAACAATTGTTTTTACATAGACGAATAAACGTGTTAAACTAAGGCCTCCATAGAACGGCCAGAAAATTTGATTAATATGATATCTCGTAAAATAACTTCCTAGGCCGCTAAATTCAAATGTTAATGAAAAATAAACTAAAATTACAAACATTACAACAACAATTTCTGCAATTCATTATGTTAATGTCATTGAAGCCAACTTTATTTTAGAAAGGCTAATTACATTAAGGCTTCTATTTAACAAGTCATAGGCTTGAATCAGCCTGTAAAGTTTGTTATTAAAGCTCATGATTTTTGAAAGTTAATTAATAAATCGCAAAGGTCATTCTTTGTTAATTGAAAACTTGAAATAGTATAATAATGAATGTAGAAGATGTTGCAACATTTAAGTATGTTGATGGCAACATGTTGATTTTATTAAAGAAAATTCTAATGATGATTTAATAATTTAATTTTATAACAAAAAAAAAAAAAAAAAATTACAAATTCGTTAAATTTATGATGTCTGCAACATACTCTTATATAACTGTCAACATGTTGCTAAGATTTTTCTAACTCTTTAAACATATTTCCTGAGGTACAAATAAATCAAATTTACTAAATTTTATTTTGCTTAAAAAATGTTAATATGTTATAAAGAATTGCTAATATGTTGCTAGCAACATTCTTATATTAAAGTTCCTTATAACCAGCAACATAATGGCAATGTTTTCTATTTACATAAAAGGATGTTTAAAGTAAACAAAAAGGCAATTAAAAGTTAAAATGAATTTTTAAAATATAATAAAATTTTCATTACAAGCAACATGTTGCTAATAAAGTTTACATAAAAATGTTATACAAATTATTGATTTGAATATATTGTAAGTTTAAAAGAACATTTCAATGAATGATAAATATTTTCAGGTATTTAAGGCTGGCAACATGTTGCTAAAGTTTTTTTTTAACAGCTTAAACATATTTCCAGAGATACAAACAAATGAAATTTTCGAAATATAATTTTTATAAAAATTTATAAAAAATTGGTAATATGTTGCTAGCTACATTCTTATATCAAAGTTCTTTATAAACGGCAACATAATGGCAATGTTTTCTGTTTACTTAATCGAATGTTTAAAGTAAACAAAAAGGCAATTTAAAGGTTGAAATAAATTTTTAAAAAATAATATAATCTTCATTACAAGCAACATGTTGCTAATGAAATTTACATAAAAATGTTATACAAATTTTTGATTTGAATATATAGCAGGGTTAAAATTACTTTTTTAATGAAGTTTTATAAATTATAATGATAAATAGTTTTAGGTATTTATGGCTGGCAACATGTTGCTAAAGTTTTTTTTTAACAGCTTAAACATATTTCCAGAGATACGAACAAATAAAATTTTCGAAATATAATTTTGTTTATAGAAATTTATAAAAAATTGGTAATATGTTGCTAGCAACATTCTTATATCAAAGTTCTTTATAAACGGCCACATAATGGCAATGTTTTGTGTTTACTTAGTCGGATGTTTAAAGTATCAAAAAGGCAATTGAAAGATTGAAATGTATTTTAACAAAGTAAAAAAATCTTCATTACAAGCAACATGTTGCTAATAAAATTTACATAAAAATGTTATATAAATTATTAATTTAAATATATCACAAGGTTAAAAGAACATTTCAATGAAGTTTTATAAATTGTAATGATAAATAGTTTTAGGTATTTAAGGCTGCTAAGATTTTTTTAACTCTTTATACCAATTTCCAGCTGTACAAATAAATCAAATTTTCTTAATTTAGTTTTGTTAAAAGAATCAATCGGATGTTTGAAATATACGAAAAGGCAATTGAAAGGTTGAAATTAATTTTTACAAAATAATCAAATCTCCATTACAAGCAACATGTTGCTAATGAAATTTTTATAAAAATGTTATACAAATTTTGGATTTGAATACATAGCAAGGTTAAAATAACTTTTTAATGAAGTTTTATAAATTGTAATGATAAATAGTTTTAGATATTTATGGCTGGCAACATGTTGCTAAGCTTTTTTTTAACTCCTTAAACATATTTCCAGAGGTACAAATAAATAAAATTTACTTAATTTAATTTTGTTTAAAGAAATTTTAATATGCTTTAATAGTTTTAGGTATTTAAGGATGGCAACATGTTGCTACGTTTTTTTTATCTCTTTAAACCTATTTCCAGAGTTACAAATAAATCAAATTTTTCATAATTTAACTCTGTTTAAAGAAATTTAATATACAAAAATATGTTGCTAGCAACATTCTTATATCAAAGCTCTTTATTACCGGCAACATAAAGAATATGTTTTTAATTTACTTAATCGGATGTTTGAAGTAACAAAACGGCAAGTGAAAGATTGAAATGTATTTTTACAAAATAATTTAATCTTAATTACAAGCAACATGTTGCTAATGAAATTTCCATTAAAATGCTATAAAAATTATGAATTTGAATATATCGCAAGGTTAAAAGAACATTTTCATCAAGTTTTAAAAATTGTATTGTAAAAATTTAATCTTAAGCAAAATTTTACTACAAATCTTAACTAAACATCAAATATTGTTATAAATCTTTAACTTGACTAAAATGAAGGCTTAATCTAGCTTGAAAACTTTACCAATTTTTAACCAGCAACATGTTGCAAATGATTTAAGTGACTAAAAACGCTTTGAAGTACAAATCAAGCAAAGAAAATTTAATTTTGCTATAATCTTAACTAAATATTGAATATTGTTATAAATTTTTAACATGACTAAAGTAATGGCTAAAGTAGCTTAGAAACTTTAACAATTTTTAACCATCAACATGTTGCTAATGATTTAAATGACTAAAAACTCTTTAAAGTGCAAATCGAACAAAGAAATTTTTAAATTTTTTTCTACAAATATTCTTCATAAGCAATTCATGATTTGAAACATGTTGCTGGTTAATTTTTTTCCCAAATATAAAAATTTTTCTTAACAAAAATTATTTAGCAACATGTTGACTAAAGTATTTCTGGCCAGCAACATGTTGCTAATGATTTGAATGGCTTTAAAAACGTTGTTAGCACAAATCAAATGAATTTCTTTTAAATTTAATGCTATTTGATGTGATTTATTAAAATGTTTCTTAACAAAAATTGTTTAGCAACATGTTGACAAAATTTAATTTAATTTTTTACACATTTTATGTATTATTTTCTGAGTTCTTTGTTAATGCTAAAAAACATAAAATTACTTTTATTCATTTTATCAAACATTGAGATCAACTAAAAGCCATATTTGTACAACCAACATCCTGGTCTTTTATAGCAAAAACACAAAAAGAATTTAAAATTGTTAAAATAATTTGTGGTGAATCATGCTAAATAGCCACTACATGGTAAAGGAAGTGAGAATAATACAAAAGTGGAAACAAAAAACTATTAGGTCTCCCTTTTTTGTCAAAAAAAGAAAAAAAAATATATGCGAAAAAAACGTTACAAATGGTTAAATAATTTAAATGGTAATAAATACAAATAAATTTAAAATAAAACCACAAAATTTACAGGTGAATAAACCTCAATAAAAAAATCAAACAAAGAAAAATTGGCAAAAAACGACACTATTAAATGTTAAAAAACATTCAGGTAAACCTGAATTTGTTAAAGCATGCAACATGTTGCAGTCTAGGAAAATATGTATAATAATGTTTCTATCTTACAATTAACGCCTTTAGATCTTAAAAGTTAGTTAATAACACTTAAAGATAACTAAGTTACTAGTGCTAAGAGAATTACATTTGAATATAATAGTTACCTGATTTTGTTAACTCACAAGTAGTCGAGTCTAAAAGGAAATTGTGCAACAAAACAATTGTCTGACTCTGAAGGTTTGCCATTAGTTCTCACTGGCTTGATAAAGGTGGGAATAAAGAAAAAGACATGAATGTATTCATGTCAACTTTATTGAGGTGGTTGTTTAAGTTTTTACCTTTAGGTCTTGGTTAGTGGGTGAAATGTTGCGGAGCAATAGTATACAGTGACAAAATAAAAGGCGTTGCTGTTGCATTAAAATATGGGTGTTAATGTTGCAAATAAAAAGCAATTGGTGTTACTATTTTAAGGGTAAGATTTTTAATTTTCAAAAACTCTATTAAGGCGGTAAGTTTATGGTGAAAAATGTTGGTATTATATCTCCAATATTTAAATAAAAAACTTTTATTATATAGATTTTCGATAACTTTTAATCGCCAGCAACATGTTGCTAGAACTTTTTGTGCAACATATTGATACTGCTATCTTTAGTAAATAGTTTAAATATCACCAGCATCATTATGAAGGAAAAAAGTAGATCTTAATTTTATTTTTTTATATATTTCCATAAAGTCTCCTGGAACATGTTGCTAGGGCTTTTATGTTTAACTTTTTATAACAAACAAAATGTTTTAGGTTATTTTAATCTAAAATTTCTAATAAATTTGTGTTTAGTTTATGTTAAAATAACTATCAAAATTTTTGTAGAGTTTTTAGATCCCGATTTTATTTTAAAATTTTATCACCTGCAACATGTTGCTAGATATTTTTTATGTTTATGTTCTATAAAATTTTAGTTTAAGTTTAGATATGTTGCTTAAGTGGTGTTTTAATGTAGATTATTTATTCAATCTTAATTTTTATTACCAGCAACATGTTGCCAGGTTTTACAAATAGGGCCCTTTTGCTAAGTATACATACTTTTGCTTTGTGTTCACATCACCAGCGAAATACTGATAGTCCTTTTAAAATATTATTAGCATATCACCAAAAATATGTTCCTTGAGCTTCTTAAGTAGAATTTCGTATAAATAATCTACACAAGTCTACATTATTTGTTATTAACGCCTATATGTTGCTAAAGGCAATTTCATTATTCGCTGTATTTTTAGAATGAGATTATTATTATCAGAAAATTTGTGGAAAATCTCTATTAAAAATTTCTAACAACATGTTGCAAATTATCAAATGTAGCTAATCTTCTTATCACTTTTATCATGATGATAAATATTACCAGAAAATTAATGGATTTAAGATTTAAATTATGAGAAAATCTTTATGAAAAATTTCCGTCAACATGTTGAAAGTTATTACCAATATGTTGCCTAAGATTTTTGGAAAATAATTTCATCATTCGATGCATTTTAATATTAGATTAGTATTACCAGAATATTAATGAATTAAAATGAATAGAAAATCTTTATTGAAAATTTTTAGCAACATGTTGCAAAATCTAGTTTATATGTTGCTAAGGATTTTGGTGAGTAGTTTTATTATTCACTGTATGTTTAGTATGACTCCAAATCTCATACAATAAAATTAAGAGAAAATTTCTAGCAACATGTCTTATGTTATCGGCTATATGTTGCTAAAGATTTTAAGAGGGTTCTAAACATCATTCGCTGTATGTTTTGTATGAGATAAGTATTACCCGAATTTTAGTGGATACTATAATTTATCGAGTACCTAATGCTAGAGCTTTTTAGGGGGTGATTTTATCATTCGCTGTATTTTTAGTATTAAATTAGCATTGCCAGAAAATTAATGGATTAAATTAAAGTGAAAATCTATACTAAAAATTCCTAGCAACATGTTGCAAATTATCAGCTATATAATGCTTCAGATTTTTGGAGGGTGATTTTATCATACGCTGTATGATTAGTATGAGATTAGTATGTATTACCAGAAAATTAATGGATTAAATTGAAGAGAAAATCTATATAAAAAAATTCTAGCAACATGTTGCTAGTTATCATATATAGCTTATCTTTTTATTATTTTCAACATGTTGCTAAAGATTTTTAATATGTTTTTTTTTTATTTAATTAATTACAAATTTTCTATTGAATTTTTTTTGACTATAAGTCAATGTCACCAGCAACATGTTGCTAGAGCCTTTTAATAAAAATTTTACATTTAATTGTTTTAGAGTTTCGATTTATATCATCAAAAACATATTCCTAGATCTATTTATTGTAGATTATTTTTGTATTAAATTTATGTTTAGTTTAGTATTGCTAGAAACATGTTGCTGAAAGCATTTCAATATAGATTTTTAAGTTTGTTTACTTAAATATATGTCATCAGCAACATGTTGCTAGAGACTTTTATGTATATTTTCTCTTCAGTTAAGGTTCATTTAACCAGATTCGCTTCAAACGCAGTTTATTAACTAAATGTTTCTAAAAGTAATATGTGACTTAATGTTGCTTTGTTTTTTGTTTAAAATGCTTATTAAATTTGTGTTTAGTTTCAGATTTGAATACCAGCAACACTCTACTGAAAGGTTATATATAGTTTATTTTGATATCACGAGCCACAAGTTTATATTGTTTTATTTGGTATATGAGCTTTTTATGTCTATTGCAGCAACATGTTGCTAGAGCTATTTGGTATGAAGTTGCTGTTCAGTTTATAATGAGTTCTAAATTTAATCATTAGTAAAATGTTGCTAAAGATTTTAAATTTAAGATTTTTAATTAAATTTTTGTTTAGCAACATGTTTCTAGGTTTTCTAATGTATGCATATTTTTTATGTATAAATATACTTTTTTTCTAGTTTATTTTAAATAATTCAGCTTTACAAAATATTTCTTAATTTAAAAATTTTTTCAGCAACATGTTGCTAAGAGATTTAACCAATTCCAACTTTTCCTTAACTTTTCATTTACAAAGACTTTCCTATTTAAATTATATTAGATTGTAACTCCAATGATGTTTAAAATATTGCTATAGATTTGAAATTTATAATTTACAATAAGTTTAAATTGTGTTTAGCAACATGTTTCTAGTCCTTTAGAAATGCATTATCTGTATAGGTTATGTCTATTTCAAAATTATATTAGTAATAAGATATTGCTTGAACCCTTTAGATAGTTCAGCCTTGCAACAAATCTCTTGTGTCTGCAACATGTTGCCAAAAGATTTAATAGTAAAAATAAAAATATTTTTAAACCTAAGAAACTGGAAAGAAAAAATTGAAAAATATGAAAAATAATGAAAACAAATCAATACTATTGATTTTAAGCTGTACAATACAAGAAAATAAATAGTTTAAATTCATATGCAAACAATTTCTAAAACATTGCACTTGTTAAATAAAATGTAAAATTTTGTAATTTTCTTAACAAAATTTCGCTAAAAATGTAATTTTCTTGTTTTCCAAATGGCACAACCATCTAAGTACACACATGGGGAGGGGAGGGGATAACAAGTCAAGGCCAAAATGGATTGAATAAAAGAAAATAACAAAATTATATTATTTCCAAATAATTAGATTTGCAAGAACAAAAAAAAAAAAAAAACAAAAGAACACGAGCACGTAATATTGTAGGGATAAACCTAAACATGTTCATTAAATATTATAACAATTTTCATGACATTATATTTAAGTTTTGTAATACGACTACGAATTACGTTTTATACTCTAGATATTGTTATTACGAAATAATAGAAATGTTTTCCTGTTTTTTTGTTAAATTATAAATGACTTGATTTTTTCCTATTCATTGCTACAATAATTCATGTAATGAAACATGATTACGCACGCTTTAATAAATTTTAATTCGTCTACACGTACCCCAGAAATAATTGAGGATTATAGAAATAAAATATCCTTAACTTACCAAACAAATGTGTCTAGATTATATTTTTCCTTTTTTATTGTTAAAAATCATTAGAGGACAGGCTTTCTTCTATTGATTTATTGTTAGGATTATTAAGCAATTTTGTATATTTTTTGGCATAAAAGGGGTTTCTAACCTTTAACCTTCAAGGGTTGCTTTCTCTCCCCTTATAATGATTTTCGTTCAAAAAAATCAAAAGGTTTTCAATTTGAATGTAATTTTAACAAAACGTCTCACAACAGTTTCAATTTTAGTTATTTGTGACTAATGTAAAATTTTGTCCAAATTGACATTGACTTTGGGTGAAATTTATCTGGATTAGGGGTTATGTTTTTATATAAATGGGAAAATTTGAATATTTGTAATAAAATCTCATTAAAGGGGATTTAAAATTTAAAATCTAAATAAACTTGAAATCAGAAGTCATGACAGTTATTGGAATAGTACATAAAAATAAAGAAAACTCTTCCTAACGAAAGCTTTTCTTTAGCAAACTTCTGCTAACAAAACCTTTCTATATAACACTCTTCCTAAAATTCTTCATAACGAAAGCTTTTCTAAGAAAACTCTTTTAACTGAAAGCTTTTCCAAAGAAAGCTCTTACTAACGAAAACTTTTCTATAGAAAATTCTTCCTAACGAAAGCTTTTATGTAAAAACCTTTTCTTAACGAAAGCTCTTATATAGAAAACTCTTTCAACGAAAACATTTCTATAGAAAACTATTCCTTACGAAAGCTTTGTTATAGAAAAGTCTTCCTAACTAAAGCTTTTCTATAGAAAACTTTTCCTTACGACAGATTTTTATAGAAATATTTTCCTAACGAAAGCTTTTCTATAGAAAACTCTTTCGAACGAAAGCTTTGCTACAGAAAACTCTTCTTAACGAAAACTTTTCTATAGAAAACTCTGCCTAACGAAAGTTTTTCTATAGAAAACTCTTCCTTACGAAAGTTTTTTTTATATGAGCTCTTCCTAGCAAAAGCTTTCCTAATAAAAATTTTCCTAACGAAAGTTTTTCCATAGAAAACTTTTCCTAACGAAAGCTTTTCTATAAAAAACTCTTCCTAACGGAAGCTTTTCTATAGAAAACTCTTTCTAAAGAAAGCTTTTCTATGGAACACTCTTCTTAACGAAGGCTTTTCTATAGACAAATCGTCCTAATGAAAGCTTTTCTACAGAAAACTTTTCATAACGAAAGATTTTCTATTAAAAACTCTTCCTAACGAAAGCTTTTCTATAGAAAACTCTTCCTAACGAAAGCTTATCTATAGAACACTCTTTCAACGAAAGCTATTTTTTAGAAAACTCTTCATATCTAAAGCTTTTCCATAGAAAACTCTTCCTAACGAAAGCTTTTCTATAAAAAACTATTCCTAACGAAAGCCTTTCTATAGAAAACTCTTCCTAACGAATGCTTTTCTATAGAAAACTCTTCCTAACGAAAGCTTTTCTATAGAAAACTCTTCCTCACGAAAGCTTTTCTATAAAAAAATCTCCCTAACGAAAGCTTTTCTATAGAAAACTCTTCCTAACGAAAGCTTTTCTATAAAAAACTCTTCCTAACGAAAGCTTTTCTATAGAATTCTTCATAACAAGAGCTTTTCTATGGATAAATCTTTCTAACGGATCTTTCTATAGAAAACTCTTCCTAACGGAAGCTTTTTTAAAGAAAACTCTTTCTAAAGAAAACTTTTTTATGGAACACTCTTCTTAACGAAGGCTTTTCTATAGACAAATCGTCCTAATGAAAGCTTTTTTACAGAAAACTTTTCATAACGAAAGATTTTATATTAAAAACTCTTCCTAACGAAAGCTTTTCTATAGAAAACTCTTCCTAACGAAAGCTTTTCTATAGAAAACTTTTCCTCACGAAAGCTTTTCTATAAAAAAATCTCCCTAACGAAAGCTTTTCTATAGAAAACTCTTCCTAACGAAAGCTTTTCTATAAAAAACTCTTCCTAACGAAAGCTTTTCTATAGAATTCTTCCTAACAAGAGCTTTTCTATGGATAAATCTTTCTAACGGATCTTTCTATAGAAAAGTTTTCCTAATGAAAGTTTTAATATAATAAACTCTTCCTAACGAAAGCTTTTCCATAGAAAATTTTTTCTAACGAAAGTTTTTTTTATAGAAAACTCTTTCTAACGAAAGCTTTTCTATAGAAAACTCTTCCTAACGAAAGATTTTCTATAGAAACCTCTTCCTAACGAAAGCTTTTCTATAGAAAACTCTACCTATTGAAAACTCTTCCTATCTAAAGCATTTTTATACAAAATATCAATAAAATCAAAAATTTGTAATCGACATGTAGATTTCTCCATTTACTACTTTAAGCTTCATTTAATTCGTTAGAATAGATTCGTCTTCGTATATTTTGCCTTAACGCCTCTCATCAATCTTTTATGATTTCTAATTATTATTTTTATCTATGGATCTCCATAGATTAATCTTATAATTTGTAGTTATTTTCTTTTAAAAGTATAACAACATAAAAAGAAATAATTTATTAAACATGACCTTCAACATAAAATTGTAGCATGAAAAAAGTCAGGCAGCAGCAGCAACATTTGAAGATATCCCTGCCTCTATCTTTTCGAACAATTCCCCAGAACTCATCATTTTAATTAGTAAGATTTGGTTTTATTTTAAGTATTTGTTATATATCTCTTCTTTATTTGAGTATTTTGTTTTAAATTTCTGTACTAAACAATAAATTTGATTAAAGCATTTTTTTTCATTCCATTTGGTCAGTTTTAGTAGCATTTTCTCTTTTGTTCCGAGTCAAGTTTGTAAAAATAAACTAAGTTATTATTATCTTTTCTTCATTTAGTTTTTTTTGGTTTTATTCAACAAAAACTCTAGACTAGAGGGAAAAAAAGAAATAATAAAGAAAAATTTAGTTTTTTTTCTTCGTTATGTTTAAGAACATGAAGAAGGGCTGTTGTTCTTAATCACTTTTAAACACTTAAATACTCGCAACTACATAAGTAAGCCTGGACGGACAGATGGTAGGACAGACGGATGGATAGATGAAGGAACAGACACATGGACCTAAAAACGCACTTTTACATTCACAGACTCTTGGGTTTGCTGAGTAAGATTGTTTATTATAAGCTGGAGGAAAGATACGAAAAAAAACTACTTGTGCCAGAATTATCTTTATACAAAAGATCTTAAATTTCATTAAAAATCTTGGAAACTGCCAGTAGATGCTTATGGTAAGACTTATGGCAGAGAAAAAAATGTCTAAAGGGTTGTTGCCTTGTGTTTTTTATACTATAAAATTATTATTTTTCATATTTTTTGTGTTTGTTTATGTATTCTAGTATATGTAACATTATTTTTTTCAAGAGTTTATCAATTAAATTATTATACTTATTAAAAATGTATCATATTAAAAAATCTTGAGACTTGAGCTTAAGTTCTAACGAAATCCCCTACATCAAAAGCGATTATTTAAAGTACAATATTTACATTTTTTTCCACAGCTATTGTTTTATTCAAAGCTTTTCCATATATAAAGCTACAGGGCCAATACACGCGGAATGCGTCTGCGGGCGGTCGTAGTATTGCCAGTACATAAAATGTGCGCTTGTTTACAAAAATGTTAATATAAAAAAATATTTGAGTAGGATATAATTAAATCTGGCAGCACTGAAAAAATCTGCCGCGCGGAAGAGTAGAACAAAGTTCTACTTTTTTCCATTGCCGCTTGAAATTTGACAAATCAAAAAACAGCTGATTGCCGCCCGCAGCCGCTTGCCGCGTGCATTGGCCTTCTACCTTAACTCTTTCATATGAAAGCTTTTTTCAAGAAACTTTTCCTAACGACAGTTTTTTTTTGGAAAGTTGGAACGTTACTTTTGAACTTAAACCATTTCATAACTAAGTGCTTAGCTCTTTCTTACGAAACCTTATATAAATATTGAAACTTGTATTGAAAACTTTTCTAAACGATAGATCTTCTTTCTATAAAAAACTATTCCTAACGAAATATTATCTGCAAAGGAAACTATTTTATAACGAAAGCTTTTCTATAGAAAACTTTTCCCAACGAAAATCTTCTCAACGAAAGTTTTTTTAAGAAGAATCTTACCAACGAAAGTTTTTCTATAGAAAACTCTTCCTAACGAAATATTTTCTGTGGAAAACTCTTCTTAACGAAATATTTTCTATAGATAAATTTTTCTAACTAAAGCTTTTCAATATAAAACTCTTTCTAACGAAATATTTTCTATAGAAACCACTTTCTAACGAATTGTTTTCTATAGAAAACTCTTTCTAACGAAAGCTTTTTTATAAAAAAACTTTTCCTTATGAAATCTTTCTATAGAAAACTATTTATAGCGAAAGCTTTTCAATCTAAAACAATTTCTATTGAAAATTTTTACATACTAGACTCTTTCTAATGAAAGCTTTACTATAGAAAATTTTACTAACGAAAGCTTCTAAATAGAAAACTCTTTCTACCGAAAGCTTTTCTATAGAAAACTCTTCTTAACAAAAGCTTTTCTATAGAAAAATCTTCCTTACGATAGCTTTTATATAGAAAACTCTTCCTAACGAAAGCTTTTCTATAGAAAAATCTTCCTTACGATAGCTTTTTTATAGAAAACTCTTCCTAACGAAAGCTTTTCTATATAAAACTCTTCCTAACGAAAGCTTTTCTATAAAAAACTCTTTTTAATGAAAGCTTTTCTATCGAAAACTCTTTCCAACGAAAGTTTTTCAACCGAAAACTTCCTAACAATAGCTTTTCTATAAAAAAATTTTCTCGTCCTAACTAAAGCTTTTCTATAAAAAACTCTTTCTAACGAAAGCTTTTCTATCGAAAACTCTTTCCAACGAAAGTTTTTCAACCGAAAACTCTTCCTAACAATAGCTTCCTAAGGAAAGCTTTTCTATAGAAAACTCTTTCAAACGAAAGCTTTTCTATCGAAAACTCTTCCTAACTACAGCTTTTTTTTAAAGAAAACTCTTCCAAACAAAAGCTTATCTATAGAAAACCCTTCCTATCGAAAGCTTTTCTGTAGAAAACCCTTCCTATCGAAAGCTTTTCTATAGAAAACCCTTCCTATCGAAAGCTTTTCTATAGAAAACCCTTCCTATCGAAAGCTTTTCTATAGAAAACCCTTCCTATCGAAAGCTTTTCTATAGAAAACCCTTCCTATCGAAAGCTTTTCTATAGAAAACCCTTTCTCTCGAAAGTTTTTCTGTAGAAACCCCTTCCTTTTGAAAGCTTTTCTATAGACAACTCTTCCTATCGAAAGCTTTACTATAGAAATCTCCTTCTATCGAAGGCTTTTCTACAGAAAACTCTTCATAACGAAAGCTTTTCTATAGAAAAGTCTTTCTAACTAAACCTTTTTAGAGAAAAATCTAAAAAAAGTTTCATAAAAGCTCTTCTTGAGCTATAGAGTATCTTGCAGTTTTTCGTTTTTATATTCTCACATAAAACTTATTCAGTCTTTAATTTTAAACAAAATTTAAGCAGAGAAAAACAACAAAAACTTGCTGAGTTATTAAATAAACAATACAAATTTTTTAAGAAGGATGAAGAAATAAAGAATCAAGAACTTCCCGATAATGAGAATGATGACGCTCATGATGTGGCTGATGATGTTTAAATATACAATTCTCATCTTTTTTCTTATTCTGTTTGTTATCTAAATGTTTAAATAAATATTGAAAACACAACCAAATAAAGAAGAAAAATCAATTTTATATTTTTTACATGGTCAATGACTTTATAAGAGTCGCAAAGAGTGAATCGTTTTTAAACATTTCGATCTTTACTTTCTTTTAAACAAATAAAAAACCCTTTAAACAAAGTGAAAAAAACTAAATAAACATTCGAAAAACGAAAAAAATAACCTAAATAAAGTCTAAAATTAAAATATTCAATAAAAATCATTGAGGTTTTTCTTTTTAATGACGCCAAAAAGAAAAAGGGGAACTGAAATTGATTGCAATAGAAACAGTAGCTTTGTTCAGAGCGAACCTCGAATTTGTTTCGATGGTTTATGACTTTAAATATGAGTTTTACCTTTTTAATATAAAATTTGGTTTTAAATGGAGTCTTAAAGACTTTTTTATGTTAATTTATTTGGTTAGTCATTTAGAACATAATTTCGGTCTTAAATGGTCTAATAACTGTTCTTATAAGAATAAGAAATTTTACTTTTGGAATCAATCATGCATGACGGTTTGGGAACTGAAAGTTTAAAAATGGTTGGAAATCGATTTAAAACGCTTTTGTTATATTGAAATATTTAATGGTTATTTATCAACATCTAATAGTTTTACAAAGGCAATATCTTCCTTTATATTCGAGAGAGTTTACATTAAATTTTAGAGCTTTTTTTTATGGTGTTAATGATTTAAACATTTTGTCAACAGTTTTTAGGCCCAATGGCGCCACTCTTTTCCCTCAGAGTCATGTTACGGTTTTTCGATATCCAACAAACGAAAGCTTTTCTATACACTCAGAAAAAAGACATGTACTAAATTTGAGGAAAAAAAATTTCTTAAAAATAGTAAAAAAAAATCCTTATTCAGAGTAAATTTTTACTCAAAACTAGGAAAAATTGTTACGTTCTAGTAAAAAATACAACATTTAAATAAAAAATGTATAGTTCATATACTAAAAAATAGTTAACATTTTTCCATAGAAAAATTGCATGAATTTTGTAAAATATTATTTATTTTAAGAAAATTTTTGTTAAAAACTAGTAAATATGTCCTAAATTTTAGTTCATCACATCATAAAACTGGGTAATATTGACTTTAGTTCAAAAAATTTGATTGAGTAAATGATTTACTGAAAAATAGTTCATAAAATTGAACTTACTTAAAATCTGGAAGTTGTTGTCGTAAATTTAAGTTCATTATTTTCCTAATTACTAGGAACATTTTCCTAACCATGAATTTCAAGTTTAAGACTTTCTGCATTTTAAGAAAAATTTATTTAAAAATAGTTAAGATAAATTACAACATCCAATAGTATACAATCTTCTTATAATAAGTAAAATTGTAATAATTTGTTGAAAGTTATATACTTATATTTAGGATAATTTCCTAAAAATTAGTTCAGATAAATCAGAATAAATCATGTTTAAATTTATGAAGTAATTAGGATAATTTTTTTATAATGAGTAAAATTGTTATAATTTCTTGAAATTTATATACTTATATTTAAGAAAAATTTCCTAAAAATTAGTTCAAATTTTCCTAAAATTTAGTTCATATATTGAAAAAAGTAAATGTCAATAAATTATTTTCATTTATAATTTATTTTCAATTTTAGTTCGTGATAGTTTTCTTACAAATTCCGCTTTTTTTTCGATATTAGTAGTATAAAAAAAATTTTGTTATGAAAAATTTGTGCCAAAAATTGTGTTTGTTGTTTCTATCTTTGTATAACATAAGTAAAGGAAATATTAGTGATTAAATAATGCCTCAAAATAAAAGACCAAAAAATCAACAAGGAGATGAAAATTTCCTAATTATTAGTTAAAAATTTCCTCAAAATTAGTTTAAATTTTCCTAAAAATTAGTTTAAATTTTTCTAAAAATTAGTAAAAATTTTCCGAAAAATTAGTTAAATTTTTCCTAAAAATGTATTAAAAATAAATGTTAATAAATTATGTTTTCTAATATTGTCTTTGTCTGCTTGTGCAAGTGCCCACAATTCAGCACCATATAATAACACTTATAATTTTAGTTCCTGTTGAGTGGATTTCATTCCAAAGCTAAGTAAGTATGATTCTTCAGTTAATTTCATTATTTACATTCGCTGCGGTACACAGGTAGACAAATTCTTTAAAAACTCTGAAGCTATAGTTGACGACGTTCACGTGTGCTCCAATTCTAATGGACTGCTTGCTAGAAGAGACCATCAGTATTGTTTTTGATTACTAGGCCCATTTTCATCGAATAATTTTCAATACCGGAAAAGGCGGCAGTCACTTCACGCAAATGTAAGTAACATGTGCCAGTTGTATTAACTGCAGCATCACGAAGAAGTAAAGTAAGGTAAGTGTCCATTTGTTTTTCTTGGTGGATTTACCTGGTCTAAAGTCACATTGGGAGGCACCAATTATTTCGTTAATATTGGGTTTTAGCCTTGCACACAGGATGCTCGTTATCTTATAAGCAATTGAAAGGAGACTTATACCTCTATAATTAGCGCAGATGGATTTATCACCTTTATCAGAACACTCTAGGTATGTCACCTGATTTCAAATCATCCAGGAGATTAGAAGATTAGAGCAATCATATCACATTTGTACTTATCGGGTACATCCATCAACTGAATCGGGGCACCTCCTCTGTTAAGATTTTTGATATTCCAGGTGCTAAGCCTTAGATCATGATCCTTTATTCGTTTGCTGTGGTCGTCAACATTAGGGGGTCGTTTTTATTATATATATCATCCTGAAATCTAGAATACTTCGACACAATTATGAACTTCAGCAGCCGTTTTCTTGAAATCAAAAAAGGTTATAGGACTTCTCCGCATATCAAGGCTCAAACCATGTAAGTGATGCATAATCTATGACTTTAGAACACTGTTTTCTCAGTTTTTATATTAGGGTGGGTCTTTTTTAATGTTCGACATTAGGTTGTTATATATTAAATATCATAATTAAATATCAAATTTAAAGAAAACCTTTAAATAACTCCAAAAGCAATCTTCTAAATGCAGTTATTGGATTTAGGTACAGTTTTTTTTATTATAATAAATTAATGGACAAATATTCAAGGTAAATACATTTTTAGATTGAGCTTTTGCGTAATACATTGATAAGTATCTTAAATTAAAAAAAAATCGTATAGGTGTTTTAAACTAACAGTTAATTATAGTAGGGCTTACAGTAAGGGGCAAAACTTAACACATTATTTATTAATACAAAATCGAAAAAACTGTAGTTAAAATTCAAAAGTCATTGTTTGGTATAATTTTTTTCCTTTTGCCAAACACTTTAATTAACTCATGTTCATTGACATTCGGATGGACGAATATAAACCGAATAGGGTCAGATTGTCGGCAATGAATATTATTTGATAAAAGTGTGAACGAATTTATACCAACCAACTATTTTTGACATTTAATATAATTAAATTTTAAACTTTATTTTCTTTAATTTTTTCGATTTAGTAATAATAAAAATAAGTAATGTATTTTATTTACCCTAACTAACTGTATGCTCTAAATAAAAAATATAAAAAAATATATATTTAACACCTATACCATATTTTATATTTTTCGCAAAATGACCTTTGATTAGTTAAATTGGGAAGTCTAAGGACCTCTAGTGTTCCGTAGCCAAAGATGCCGTGCGTCACAAAGAGCGTCCCTTCCATGTTATTTGATCAAAGTAAATAACAATTTGACTATGAAAAGGCTTTAATATTTTTCAATGTGTTATACTGTAGTTAATTCTGAAGTACGATTTTTTTATTTATTTACCTTATAAAATTTGGCTTTATTAATAAATATATTAATATAAATACTTATCTATTTTCCAATAACTTACATTATGAACCAAAATTCTTTTATATTGAAGTTTATATTGCATTTCCAAATAAATAAATTCTTAAACTTGTAAGAGGATCAGATATTTAATGGCAAAGAATGGGTAATGAAATACATTGAGTCATGCACGCAGTTATTTAAATTGGAAGAAATTTCAAAACTACTTCATCCATTTTTTATTTCTATGACTTTTAATTTATTGTATTTTTTTGTATAAGTTGTTATTGATTCAAATTTCGGTAAAATCAAAAATACTCCAATTTTTCCATATAAGAACAAATTTTGCAGTTTAGTGGCGGATGCGACACGCCCACCCCTAATGCAATCTAAACAAAATTTTGTATAACATATTTTTTTGTAACGGAAAACATTTCTTAGGGAAAATTAAGTTTAACTTTTTAAAAAATAAGGTACACTCCAATTTTTATGTACATATATATAAGTAAATGTAAAAATTGTTATAAATATAAATATTATTTCTTATTTAAATATGTATATGTTTATGTGTTTATGTTATTTATTTTTATGTTTATGTTATTTAAAATATTTTTGTAAAGTTATGAAGATATTAATAAAAATACTTTATACCATTTTTTTATACTTTTATTTTATAAAAGGGATATATATTTATATTTTAGAAAATAATTTTACTTAATTTTAGTACTTTTTCTTGTATTATTTAGGAAATATATAATTCAGATAAGTATTTAATTTAGTGAAAACTAGAAATAAGTTTTATTAATGTAGGAAATATTTCATACTGGGAATGAATATTTTACTATAAATAAGTATTAAACTTATTTATTTTCTGACTGTTTTTCTCACTTTTAAGAAAAATATTTCCTAAAAATTATAAATTTTTTATAAGATCAAAATAAATAATTTACTGAATTTTAGTAATCTTTTTCTACTATCGTAGAAAATTTGAACAAGTTTACTGCAGTTTTTACTTGTTTTAAGTAAAAATAAATTATCTTTTAACTAAAATGAAGGAAAATTTTCCTTATTTATAGCATTGATAAATATTTATCTGAACTAAATTATAGGAAATATTTACTTGTTTGTAAGAAGTTTCAGATAAAATATGAACTAAATAATAGTAATTTTTTTAATTTTTTAAGTTCAATTTTATTTGATTTTAGTTAAAATTTGTTTGATATAAGAAATTTTGTCAAAAACTTAAGAAAATTTTTTTCTAGGAATTAAGGAATTTTTTTACTCAATTGCTGTAAAAAACGGCTTTGGCGCCATACGACAACCATTTTTTCCTCAAATTTAGTAAATTTTCCTAAATTTTAGTTCATTTTTTTTCTGAGTGTAGAAAACTCTTCATAACGAAAGCTTTTCTATAGAAAACTATTCATAGAAAACACTTTCTGGCGAAAGCTTTTCTATACAAAACTCTTTCTAGCGAAAGATTTTCTATAAAAAACTCTTTCTAACGAAAGATTTTCTATAAAAAACTCTTTCTAACGAAAGATTTTCTATAGAAAACTCTTTCTAACGAAAGATTTTCTATAGAAAACTCTTTCTAACGAAAGATTTTCTATAGAAAACTCTTTCTAACGAAAGATTTTCTATAGAAAACTCTTTCTAACGAAAGATTTTCTATAGAAAACTCTTTCTAACTCTTTCTAACGAAAGATTTTCTATAGAAAACTCTTTCTAACGAAAGATTTTCTATAGAAAACTCTTTCTAACGAAAGATTTTCTATAGAAAACTCTTTCTAACGAAAGATTTTCTATAGAAAACTCTTTCTAACGAAAGATTTTCTATAGAAAACTCTTTCTAATGAAAGACTTTCTATAGAAAACTCTTTTTAACGAAAGATTTTCTGTAGAAAACCCTTTCTAACAAAAGCTTTTCTATAGAAAACTCTTTCTAACGATTGTTTTTCTATAGAAAACTCTTTCTAAGGAAAGCTTTTCTATAGAAAACTCTTTCTGACAAAAGCTTTTCTATAGAAAACTCTTTCTAACGAAAGCTTTTCTGTAGAAGACTCTTTCTAACGAAAGCTCTTCTATAGAAAACTCTTCCTAACGAAAGATTTTTTATAGAAAACTCTCCCTAACGAAAGCTTTTCTAGAGAAAACTCTTCTTAACGAAAGCTTTTCTAGAGAAAACTCTTCCTAATGAAAGCTTTTCTGGAGAAAACTATTCCTGACGAAAGCTTCGCTAGAGAAAAACTTTTCCCAACAAAAGCTTTTCAATAGAAAACTATTGTAGAAATTTTTTTATGGAAAACTATTTCTAACAAAAGCTTTTCTATAAAAACTCTTCTTAACGAAAGATTTACAATAGATTTCTTCAGATTTTCCTTTTAAAACTTGTCCTAACCAGAGCTTTTTTATATAAAACTTTTCTTTTCGAAGGCTTTTTTTTTATAAAAAAAACCTCTTTCTAACGAAAGCTTTTCTATGAAAAACTCTTCCAAACAAAGACTTTTCCAAAGAAAACTCTTCCTAACGAAAGCTTTCTAGACTCTTTCGAACGTAAGCTTTTTATTGAAAATTCTTTCTAACTATAGAGAACTCTTTCTTTCTATAGAAAAACTCTTTTTTTAATTTTAAAAGCTTTTCTATTGATCTTTTTTATTAAAAGTTTTTATATAAATATCACATTTTAATGAAGTCTTTTCTTTTAAAAACACTTTTACTTAAAGCTTTTATTTACAAAATACCTTCAAAAGGTAAAGAATTTTGAAATTGTTTAAAAGCTTACAACATAGCTGACACTAAGCCCCTTTAAAGGGGCACATCAGCGTAAAAGGTAGCAAACCTTCTTTTCTAGTTATTTTGACTTTAATCTAAAGCTTAATAAATGAAGGTAAATGGAAGACAAATTACCCAACAAATCCCAATTTGACCATGTGTAACAAACATTTTTTTCGTTGTTTCTATAAAAATCATCCACATTGAACTCTAATGATTTGGTTCAGTGAACCGTAAGTTTATTTAAGATTTTGCTTCATTATTTTTCATTCGTATTACTATAGAGCAAGTAAAGTCATGCCTTACATATGTAGTTCCATTATACGTTTATTTTCTCCTAATATCAACCCATTACACAAAAAGTGCAATAAAAGCACGTTTCGTTTGAAAGTGGAAAGAAATAAACGCATACAAACCGTTAACAATTATTAAGAAAAAATAATTAAAATTTAATTTGTAATGAATGACTAGTGAAAAAAAATAATGTATAACAAAATAAGTAAATTAACGTTTTTTATTGGCAAAATTTATTTTAATGAACCATTACTAATAATAATAACAAAAATCAAGAAAATTGAGTTAAAGAAAATTTTTCGTGAGTCATTCTAATGGGAAAGTCATTAGTCATAAAGGGATATTTTAATTAACATTAAGCAAAAGGGAAAAATAAATATTTCATAAAATAAAAAATTTCTCAACGGATTTATTTTGAAAAGCTTTCAAAGAAAACAATGTCATAACTCCAAAACTTAGTAGGATTAAATTTGTATTAACTTTCCTTTTCAAGAATTCAAAATGATTAAAATGAACTTTAATTTATCTCAAGTTCCTCTTGGCTTTAAAAAAAGTTTATATACATTCCTAAATTAATCTCTCATTAAAACCAACAAATAAAAACTTGTGACTTTTATTGTAACTTTACATTGTTTTAAGATTTTATTACAAAAAAGTCCCATTTATTAAAATTTATGAAAAAAAATATTTTAATTTATTATCATTTTTTTTGTAACAAATGTTGAGTTGTTGTAGTTTTTCCGGCGGAAATGTGACATGTGCAAGCTTTCAGAAATTCACTCTGCCACAGTATAATAAATATTTAAAAAGCTGACTTTGCATTTTGTTCGTTCATTCATCACAGCCATCAGTATCAAGTTTGTTAAAATATTTTTTTTTATGGAATTAATAATCACTTTCATTTTTACATGCTCAAGTAACTGGTAAACTAGTTATTTGTGTGTTTTTAGCGGCGAAAAATATTAATTACTGTTTTTTTCGCGGCTTCAATGCGTTTTTTTGGTACACTGATAGAAAGCTTTTACCAAGAATGCTCTTTTTGAAACAGCTTTTTCCATTAAAACACGTTCTCGAGAAAGCTTTTCTCTAAAAAAACATTTTTTAATGAAAGTTTTTCTGAAGAAATGCTTTTTAACAAAAGCTTTTCTAAAGAAAACTTTTCCTAACGAAAACTTTTCTGTAGAAATATATTCCAAACAAAGCTTTTCTATATAGAACTTTCTCTTAAGAGAGCTTTCTACAGAAAACTCTTCCTTACGAAAGCTTTTCTAAAGAAAACTTTTCTTAAAGAAATCTTTTCAATAGAAATCTCTTTCTAAATAAAACTCTTTCAAATGAAAGCTTTTATATAAAAGAACTCTTTCTAACAAAAACTTTTCTATAGAAAACACTTTCTAACGAAAGCTTTTCTATAGAAAGCTCTTTCTAACTAAAGCTTTTCTATGGAAAACTTTTTCTAACGAATGCTTTTCTATAGAAAACTCTGTCTAACAAAAGCTTTCCTATAGAAAACTCTTCCTAACGAAAGCTTTTCTATAGAAAACTCTTCCTAGCGAAAGCTTTTGTACAGAAAACTCTTCTTAACGAAAGCTTTTATATAGAAAAATCTTCCTAATGAAAGCTTTTCTATAGAAAACTCTTCTTAACGAAAACTTTTCTATAGAAAAAAAAAAAGTTTTTCTATGAAAAACTCTTCCTAACGAAAGCTTTTCTATGGAAAACTTTTCCTTGCGAAAGCTTTTCTATGGGAAAACTCTTCCTAATGAAAGCTCTTCCGAAGAAAACTCTTCCTAAAGAAAACTTTTTAAAATAAAACTTTTCCTAACGAAAGCTTTTCTATAGAAAACTCTTCTTAACGAAAGCTTTTATTTAAAAAACTCTTCTTAAAGAAAGCTTTTATATAGAAGACTTTTCCTAATAAAAGCTTTTTTATAGAAAACTTTTTCTAACGAAAGCTTTTCTGTAGAAATCTCTTTCTAGCAAAAGATTTTCTATAGAAAACTATTCCTAACGAAAGCATTTTCATAGAAAACCATAGAAAGTACTTTCTAACGAAAGCTTTTCTATAGAAAACACTTTCTAAGGAGGCCAAGGCTTTGCTATAAGTTGTTGGTAAACAAAACGAATGCTTTTTATATAGAAAGCACTTACTAGCCAAAACTTTTACATTCTTCTGTTATCCTTGACTCCCAGTGGAGCATAGGGCCTCAAATTTAAAAAACTTTAAATTTAAACTTTCTTAAAACTTTTACATAGAAAACAGGAAACAAAACATTTGATAGAGAAAGAAAATTAAAAGTTTTTAAATAGAAAATATGTACTTTCCTTCTATAGAAACCATTTTCCATCGGAATTTTGTTAAGAAAACACTTTTTATTGATTTTTTTATATACAAAAGGGTTTTCCATACTTTCAACTAAAAGTTTTTAGGAAAAAAACATATTTTAGTTAAAAGTTTTACAATAGGAATCAATTTACAATAAAAGCTTTTTTAAGGAAAATATTAAGTATCGAAAGTTTTTTTTAAATAAATCTAGCTTTTGTATAGAAAACATTTGTAATCCCTAAGTTTTATATAGAAAGTTCTTTTAACTAAAAGCTTATAAAAAAATCATATGTTAGTAGAAAGCTTAGCAACGAAAGTCAGTTTCTAATTAAAGCTTTTCTACAGAAACCATTTTCTAATGAAAGCTTTTCTAAAGAAATCATTTTTCAATGAAAGCTTTCCAATAGAAATAGTTTTGTATTAAAAGATTTTTTATATAAATCATTTTCTGTTAAAAGCTTTCATATATAAATCTCCTTTTCTTTGAAAAAAAGATAAATAATTTTAAATTAAAAATACTTTTGCCAAAGTTTTTTCTCAGTGTGTGCTATTTTTACGCATTACTAAGTCCATATAACTGTAATTAACATTTATTTCGAATATTTTGTGTGTCGGTTTAAAAACAAAAGTAGGAAAAAATTTTAATATTGTAAATGTTTATTTAAAGTAATTTAAGTTTGATGACCACATTTTGTATGGACAAAATGTTTTTTTTTAAATTGTACTTAACATGAATCGTATAGCAATAAAGTATCTAGGAACTGGTAATTAATAGAGGGAATTTACAAGTAGACCTCGATTTTGGAAATCCATGAAACAGAAAGCTCATGGGTTAGAAAATATTTTTAAAATTCAATCAATTCTTAAATTTGAGTCTAGTTTTAAAAATTGTTTACCAAAATTTGTTGGTTTAGTTATATCGAGGCTTCACTGTTTTGTGATATATGTAATGAAAATAGTAATTAAAATGTTTAAACTGCGTATTATATCATTGCAAAAATTTTCATTACTTGAGTACGAGTTTTTAAAGCTAAATTTTGTAAAATATTGGCATGTGTTTCAGGAGTCAATGAAGGAATTTTCTTTTTATAATTTTTTGAACACATATGAGTAAATATTATGCAATTGGGTAATTATGGGTTAGGTTTTTCGTAACTTTAAAAATAAATTCATAAAATGTGAATATTTTTCATATAAATGAACTGTAACATTTTTGTTTATACGAGTAGCTCAGTTATTAAAATAGAGAAAATGTTTGTAATTATAGCATATGTTAACAAAAAGTGAAATTACATATGGGGTATTTATAACATATTTTTGTATAATATTTTTTAATAATGATTTTTTTTATTTTTACAACTTTTCACTAATTATGTCTTAATTTTCTTTTTTCTTTTAGGTGAGTTCTTGCAAAATATTATTATGTTAATATAACCAAATAGTCATAGTAAGTATATAAGAAACTTCGTAAAAGATATTAAAGTTTTTAAGCCCATAGACTACTTTATTTACTTTTAGTAGACAATTGTCGATTTTTTAAACTTATGGTAACTTAAAAAGGAGCTGGTATTTTTATTAATTTTATTAAAACTTAAATACCCGTTATTGCTTAAGTATTTGAATTCTATCTAAATTCTTTAGAACTAATTTGTATTTACATTTTTTTTGCGTAATTTAAATAATTTTTGTTTACCTGTTTACGCTTTAAAAATGACTCAGATATTTTTTTTAATTTTTTGAATATTTCAAAGCCTTGTCATGCCTATTCAAATGCAAATTTTGTTTAATTAATAACTGAATACATTTTAATAAACTCATCTAAAACAAATTTTCAAATATTGTATTAACCCTTTCATGCCATCATTTAAGTGAGTGATATTATTTTAAAGCATTGTATGAGCCTAAAATATGAGCAGATATCAATTTCAGGTCAGTTTCAAAAACTTTTCTATAGAAAATCATTTCTAACGAAAGCTATTTTTATAGAAAACTCCAGCTATCGAAAGGTTTTCTATAGAAAACTCTTCCTAACGCAAGTTTTCTATAGAAAATTTTTTCTGAAGAAAGCTTTTCAATAGAAATCTTTTTCCAACGAAAGTTTTTCTATAGAAAATTCAATAGAAATCTTTTCCCAACGAAAGTTTTTCTATAGAAAATTCTTTCTAACGAAAGTTTTTCTATAGAAAATTCTTTCTAACGAAAGTTTTTCTATAGAAAACTCTTTCTAACGAAAGTTTTTCTATAGAAAACTCTTTCTAACGAAAGTTTTTCTATAGAAAACTCTTTCTAACGAAAGTTTCTCTATAGAAAACTCTTTCTAACGAAAGTTTTTCTATAGAAAACTCTTTCTAACGAAAGTTTTTCTATAGAAAACTCTTTCTAACGAAAGTTTTTCTATAGAAAACTCTTTCTAACGAAAGTTTTTCTATAGAAAACTCTTTCTAATGAAAGTTTTTTTATAGAAGACTCTTTCTAACGAAGGTTTTTTTTTTTATAGAAAACTCTTTCTAACGAAAGTTTTTCTATAGAAAACTCTTTCTAACGAAAGTTTTTCTATAGAAAACTCTTTCTAACGAAAGCTTTTCCATAGAA
Source organism: Stomorhina lunata (assembly GCA_933228675.1). Taxonomy (NCBI): domain Eukaryota; kingdom Metazoa; phylum Arthropoda; class Insecta; order Diptera; family Rhiniidae; genus Stomorhina; species Stomorhina lunata. Next base: position 121,703,894 of record OW121740.1, on the reverse strand, counting down.
AACTCTTTCTAACGAAAGTTTTTCTACAGAAAACTCTTTCTAACGAAAGTTTTTCTGTAGAAAACTATTTCTAACGAAAGTTTTTCTATAGAAAACTCTTTCTAACGAAAGTTTTTCTATGGAAAACTCTTTCTAACGAAAGTTTTTCTATAGAAAACTCTTTCTAACGTAAGTTTTTCTATAGAAAACTCTTTCTAACGAAAGTTTTTCTATAGAAAACTCTTTCTAACGAAAGATTTTCTATAGAAAACTCTTTCTTACGAAAGTTTTTCTATAGAAAACTCTTTCTAACGAAAGTTTTTCTATAGAAAACTCTTTCTAACGAAAGTTTTTCTATAGAAAACACTTTCTAACGAAAGTTTTTCTATAGAAAACTCTTTCTAACGAAAGTTTTTCTATAGAAAACTCTTTCTAACGAAAGTTTTTCTATAGAAAACTCTTTCTAACGAAAGTTTTTCTATAGAAAACTCTTTCTAACGAAAGTTTTTCTATAGAAAACTCTTTCTAACGAAAGTTTTTCTATAGAAAACTTTTTCTAACGAAAGTTTTTCTATAGAAAACTTTTTCCAACGAAAGTTTTTCTATAGAAAACTCTTTTTAACGAATGTTTTTCTATAGAAAACTCTTTCCAACGAAAGCTTTTCTGTAGGAAACTCTTTCTAACGAATGTTTTTCTATAGAAAACTCTATCTAACGAAAGCTTTTCTATAGAAAACTCTTCTTAACGCAAGTTTTCTATAGAAAATTCTTTCTGAAGAAAGCTTTTCAATAGAAATCTTTTCCCAACGAAAGTTTTTCTATAGAAAATTCTTTCTAACGAAAGTTTTTTTTTATAGAAAACTTTCTAATTAAAACTTTTCTATAAAAAAACTTTTCCTAACGAAAGCTTTTCTATAAAAAACTCTTTCTAACGAAAGTTTTTCTATAGAAAACTCTTGATAATTGTTTGCTAAGTGCTTGATAAAACTTAGCAATTTGGCAAATATTGGATTGATTTATGACTTAAATACATAGATTTCTAGTTAATTTTATTCTAAAGAGTTCGCCGAATCAGATAATTAGAAAATCTCTTTAATACTATGAACTGGGACTTTGATATTTGAATTTGAAAAGGGAAAAATTAGTTCTTTCTTGCCATTTTATTGAGCTTTAAACTGAAAAGTGAACAACAAATTTTCTGAAAAAGTGAGTTATTGTTTCAAAAAATAATTAAAATGTTGTAATATTATAAAATTACATAAAAGCAGCCACCAGGAATTAAAAAAGAAATCTGAAACAAAAAAGTTTTGCTTTATCTCTTAAAATACTGTAAAAATACAGTTTATAAATCATTTTTTTCAGATTTTTATATAAAAGTAAAATAATAAAAAAAAAATCAGTTTTTTTGTACCATTAAGAACGTGACGGATGTGTGTTCTAATTTCTTTGTATTTTATAAAACTTTTTTATTTGAAATTAAAAAAAAATAAAGATATAACAAAAAAAAGTGCAGGAAAATTATAAAATAAAAAAATTATATAACTTGAAATCTTTAGTTTTTTGTTTTATATTTTAGTATCAATAACATAAAACTTTGACGAATATCAATACAATTTTCTATAGTTTTCCTTAGAAGATTGAATATTTTTTCTAGTTAAATCTTTTTATTTAAGGCATTTCCATTCATGCATTTACTTGAGTTTTTTTTTTGTTCAATAAAATTCAAACCTTAGAAATTTCAGAAAAAAACGTTTTTTTATTCTTTTAAAATATTGAATGACGGAGATTCTATTATTTCGTTGTATTTGCTTCATTGATTATTGATGATTGACTTCATGCATGTCATCAGGTTTCAAGTATATAAACTTTTTTATTTTATTTCCTAGGTTTTTGTTTTTCAAAAAAATCTAGATTATGAGATTAAAGTGTTTTGGCTTTAGAATTTACTAGATTTTTCATATTTTTTCATTAGAAAGTTTTTAGAATTTGAAACAATAAAAAGGCATATTGTGTCATTTTGTTATTTCAAGTCTAGACAGGAATAATCTATAGGTTGCCAGTGGATGGGGGAAAAAGTTTTGCTAAAAAAGTTGGAAAATTTATTAACAACAATTCTACTAATTCAAAATATTATTCTATAGAATTTATTAAACTTCTTAAAATCAAAAATTACTTTGAACTATACAATTTTAAGGAATATAAAAATTTTATCAAAAAATTTTTAATGGTCCTTCGAACTAGATATTTCAAGCTCAAAACAATGTTATTAGTACCGACGTATTAACCTATATTTATATACCCTTCACCACCATAGGAGGAAAGGGTATTATAAGTTTGTGCTGAAGTATGTAACACATAGAAATATTTGTCTTAGACCTTTTAGTATACCAATAGGCGTAGAATCACCTTCTGAGTCGATTTAGCGATGTCAGTCCGTCCGTCTGGCTGGACCCCATGTAAACCATGTAATCAAAGTATAGGTCGCAGTTCTAAAGATAATTTGATGAAATTTGGCACAGATCATTTTTTTGATAATGGGACCATGGCTATTGAAATTCGTTAAATCGATACATTATTTATAGTAACCTCCCATAGGTCCCACTTCCCGGAATTGATGAAGAAATATTGATATTTGTGGCCAATATATCAATATTTCTTCATGAAATTTGAAACAAATACTACTTATGTATACTTAAATCACTGTACCAAATTTCTTGAAAATCGGTCCACATTTGACCATAGCTTCCATACAAACTCTTCTGTCAAAACGCACTAAATGAGACAAAAACAAGTAAGGAAGTGCCATAGTCGGTCAAGCCCGACCATACGATACCCTTCGCCACTAAGGGCAAAGATCTTCTTTTTCCTATATAAAAACAAATATTTGGTAAATTTTGCCATTAATTTTGCTCATAAATCTAAAGATAATGACAATTTTGAGTTTATTTTTAAATTTCGAGAAAATCGGTCCACATTTGACCCTAGCTCTCATATAAGTTTAAATGACTGAAACAGCTTAAATATATAAGTTTCGAGAAAATCTTTGTATGATGGCAAAATTTAGCAAATATTTGTTTTTATACAGGAAAGATAACATCTCTGACCTTAGTGGTGAAGGGTATCATATGGTCGAGCTCGACCGACTATAGCACCTCCTTACTTGTTATCGTTCTTATGGGAGAACTCGCGGCAATTGTTGACTTACTACATTAACGGATCTTAACGTAGTTCCCCGAATGATACCAAGGAGCTCAGAGCCCACGGTTGAGATGAAGGATATCCAACATAAGTCTTGGCTTACCAAGTTCAGACCAAGCAGAACCAACATATCCTACATCACCTATCATACTTTTTGGGCAACTATAGAAAAAAGCAGATACAATTTATTAAACCTTTTAGTTACATGGAACTCAACAGGCTATTTCGTTGTCCCTTAGTAACCAATATTGAAATCAAATATCTGCTTTAAGACCCTATGCAACCACAATTTGGATAAACAAAATTTTTGTATTTCCTTTATAAATACAGAGTCTCCCTATCGCTGCACATTCTTCAAGTTTGAATTTTTTACAATTCTCGTGTATTTTAATTGTTATTCTTAGCAAATGTATATATATGTCTGTGGCAATATGGAAGAATAGCTTAAGTCGAAAATTAAAGTTTTGAGATATCATCAATATTGTATAATTTTTCTTTTGCTTGAAATTGTGAATTTATGAATTAATATATTGGTAACATATTTATTAAAGAAGAAGGATGAATATTTAAAAATATTGTTAAATTCAGAAGACTTTACGTTTTTTCTACTTAAGCTCTTTTTCGGAACTGAAATTTGCATTAAACTGGACGTTAAGTAACTTTAAGGGGTTCTGTTTAAATAAAAAGCATATATTGTGCAGTTTTATGTAAACATTAGTTGTTTAAGAATAATGACTTTATTTTTTCAAGGTCAACATATATACAGCTTAAGTGAAGTTAAGCGAAATTGTTATATGGTGAAAGAAAAGTATGAATATGTACACAAAAGTTTGTGTACATAAGTTGTTTTGATCAATGCATTATTTCTTCAAAAAACTTAAGCTAAAAAGTAAATTTTTTAAAACGGACTAAACACATTTAAGCGCGTTTGCTTTTGTAATGCAATAAACGATTTAACTCAATTCTCTGATATATAGACTTAAGCTAATTTTCCATATTGCCACAGATGTATTTCATGCAATTTTCTTTGCATTTCATTGATGTTTAATTATTTCCGTTTAAATTTGATTTGTTTTCAATATTTATGAATGAACGATTTATTCCATTAACAAATGAATCATATTTAAATGGCGCTAATTGATTACATATAAAAAAATTCGATAATAAAATAATTCCAACATTTTTGTTAAATGAGTGATAAGTACAGGAAATTTTTTAAGCGCATAGTTTAAACTATTAATAAGTTTTAACCATTTGTAGAATCAATTTTTCTACTGCAGTAAATGCACTTTTAAAAAATTTTCCTAAATCAATATTTAACGTAGAAACTTAGAGTGAAGTGTGGGTAATGTCGATATATATAATTTGAACCTTCATATGATACATGTGTTGTGCTTTAGGGATCCATTTGAGAAAAATATTAAATCCATAGTTTCTGAGATATTTGAGAAAATATTTTAAATCCATTAAAAAGCAATTTAAAAAGATGCGAAGGGCAATGTGGTACACCATATATTGGTAATATGTTATACTATGTATATGAACTTTAAAAAAAGTTTCAAGAAAGTGCTATAGTCGGTCAAGCCCGACCATACGATACCCTTTACCATTAAGGTTAAAGATGTTCTTTTTCGTTTATAAAGACAAATATTTGCAAAATTTTGTCATCAAACAAACACTCTCTGAAGAATTCTATATTTAAGCAGTTTCCGTCATTTGGGCCTATATGAGAGCTAGGTTCAAATTTGGACCGATTAACTTGAAATTTAGCAAATTCATTACAGTTTTTACAATAATTACGTACGCACAAAATAAAATTCACATTATCTTCAGATTTATAAGCGTTTTAGTGATTTTTGTCTCATTTTGTGCGTTTTGACAGAAGAGTTTATATGGGAGCTATAGTCAAATGTGAACCGATTTCAACTGAATTTTGTGCAGTGATTTTGGTTTAAATTTTATGAAAAACTATTAATATTTGTGGCCAAAATATCAATTCCGGGAAATGGGACCTATGGGAGGTACCATAAATAATGGACCGATTTTGACGAATTTCAATAGCAATGTTCCCATTATAAATAAAAATTATCTGTGCCAAATGTCATCAAATTATCTTTAGAATTGCGACCTGTACTCACATGATTTACATGGGGGTCCAGCCAGCCAGACGGACGGACGGACATACGTCGCTTAATCGACTCAGAAAGTGTTTTTAAGCCTATAGGTATACTAAAAGGTGGGTCTAAGACAAATATTTCTATGCGTTACGTACATTAACACAAACTTAAAATACCCTTTGCCTTTCCAATTAAACTCAAAACTTCAGATAATACGTGCAGATAAAGTAGGCAGCCCTTATCACCAGAAGCCGAAGACTTTTTTTAAATTTCTTAAATATCACGATCATAAATGAAACTCGTGAAACATGAGACTATAAGTTGCATACGATTCAATTTTTAGACTCATTGAAAGGGACCTACGTTTTAACTACGGCTCCGAACGGCAAATGCTTTAGTTGTACAAGTTTTACATAGCCTAAAATTAATAACCAGTGGGTAGCTGAGTAATGAGGTGAACCGCCGTCCTTTTCAAAATTTAGTTTTTCAAGTGGGTCTGGCCGAGGATCGAACTTGTTATGCTAGGCCGATGACTACCACGGCGGTTTTATAAATCAATGTTTTTAAATTAAAATATTTAAAGTAGATAAGTGCAGGAAATGTGGTATACCAACTTGTTTTAAGGTTGCAACATTTTTAGAATTTGTCAGAATTAAACAAAATTTGACCATCCACATAAGTTTCTGATACATGTGTTGTTCTTCCAAGGATCCATTTGAGAAAAAATTAATTTCAAAATTTCAAACATATTTCAGAAAATATTCAAAATCCCACTTAATTTTGTCAGATTTTTACAATCGAATATAAAAACTAAAAGTACAAATGTGCCTTCTATGCTCAAGCAAAAAATGTCGGTAACCAGAGACCCTCGCCCTGTCCATCCAAAATTGAGTTATATTTCCGAAATTATTCCATGGAATCAAAATAATGTTAAGGCTGTATAAAGATAATATTGTAGCCGAATTTCGGTTCTTTATTTTTATTGAATAGAATGAACCGTTTATTAGTTATCTTATCTTATATTCTTAAACGAGCAATAATTGTATATATATATATATGTATATATATATATATATATATATATATATATATATATATATATATATATATATATAGAATGGCTATCTCGAAAACGGCTCTAACGATTTTGATAAAATTTGGACAGTGGGTATCTTTTTTGATGTATAGGTCGAAGAAGAAGGGACTTTTGGAACTTTTACCTCTAAGAGGGTAAAAACGGGTAAAAAGTAATAGGTATAGAAACAAAATTAAAATTACGTTTTAAACAGCTTTGAAAATAAGCGGACAGGTGTTTGGTACTTTTTTGAAACTATGTCCGATAGGGGGTAAAAAAAGGTGAAAATAGTTTTTTTGGCACCTTTTTAACCCACTCTTATATTTTAAACTAAAGAATATAGAAAGATACTTGGTACTGCAATCAATAGATGTAAAAAAAAACATGAAACACGTATTTGGTACTTTTTTGATTTTGGAGCCAAAATGGGTAAAAAAAAGGGATAAAATGATAACTTAACATCTCCAAAGTAATATGAATAGGAACATTATACATTATGTTAAATGCGTTTTAAAAAAATGTACCGAATTCAATTGGCACCAAAAAAGTACCAAATATACATATGGAACTTTTAGAAATTAGGGAATAAAAAAAGGGAAAAATTAGTATTATTTTAAACAAATGAATGTTTGTCTGTATGTATGTTCTTTATAGAATAGTAAACTGTGAATTTGATTGTGTTATGCTCTTTAGCGAATATGTTGCGGATAAGCCGGCGAAGGTTTTAAAGATGATAAGACTAATTTCCGACAGATGGCGCCACTGAAAATTACTAAAAATTAATTAAATCGTAAACTGTACATTTGATCATGCTATGATCTTAAGCAAAGTTGTAGCACATGAGCCGACGAAGGCTTTTTAGTTGGTATGAATAATTTCCGACAGGTGGCGCTTCAGAAACTTACTCAAAGTCAATTTAATCGTAATCTGTACATTTAATCATGCTACAATCTTTAGCAAAGTTGTTGCACATGAGCCGACGAAGGTTTCTTAGTTGGTATAAAGAAATTTCGACAGGTGGCGCTACAGAAATTTACTCAAAGTCAATTTAATCGTATGCTGTACATTTAATCATGCTATAATCTTCAGCAAAGTTGTTACGGATAAGCCGAAGAAGGTTTATGAAATGGAATAAGCAAAGTCCGACAGGTGGCGCCACAGAAAACTACTCAAAATGAATTAAATCGTAAACTGTGCATTTGATCAGACTATAATCTTTAGCAAAGTTGTTGCGCATGAGTCGACAGAGGTTTCTGTTGATATGAATAATTTCCAAAATTATTCAAAATGAGTTAAACTGTAAACTATGCAAACTATGTGTTGGTCGGACAAAATAAATCAAATAATTCAAAATTAACTGAATATTTCTACAATGTCTTTCCTCCAAATTTATTTTAGCACTTTATAATATAAAATATATAAAAACTTTAAAATTTTCCTCAAAATGCTTATCATAAAGCTCCGAGCAAGGCTCGGTCCAGGTACTATTACTATAAATCGCTTAACTACTTAGTTTTCTTAAAAAATTAATATCTCGAAAACTAGAGCTGATACAAAAAATGTGAATTAAATTGAAGCCCAATATTAGATGCATACAAACAGACTAAGAAATTTAAGGCACCAATAAAATTTTAAATTTTCTCGGGCTGTGTTACCGTCAATATTATATTGTAAGTTTAAGAAAAAAGTTGCTATACCAGCCTATACCACATTACCCGCACTTACTCTATCAGTATATTCTATTTTTTAAAATTAAGTTATTTCAAAAATATTTTTAATATAATTCTATAAAAAATATAAAAAATTCCATAATTTATATAAAGTTAATGATAATGAAAATAAATCTGGAAAACCCTGACATCTTTCAAGATAATCCATTAAACATCTGAATAATCTATATAATTAACAGAAAAAAATCTTAACAGATGACAAACAAATATAAATATTTTACCTTAGCCACATGGGTGGTTTTTCCTCTTAAACAAAGAAAAAAAAATTATTGAATAATAATTTAAATATTTACCAGCACAGTAGGACAAATGACCATTATTAGTTAGTATTTAATTAATTAAGATATTTTGAAAATCAAGAAAAACAAAAAATTTCAAATTCTATTGTTTTTTGAAATCCGACACTCAAGAAGAAAAAGACATCATCAAAAACAAGATAATGGTCCCCTATTACAAGAATTAAGTTGAAAAAAAGAACACTTGATTTAGATAATGAAACCCTTTTTTTCAAGACATCATTATTAACGAGCAAGTCCTTTTTGAATACAAGAATTATAGAGGTTTTTTTTTGGAAAAAGTAAAGACATCACCAAAATCCATTAAAAAAGAATGTAATACATATTTTCTTAAAACAAATATTAACATTATGATATCGAATTTCAAAATTTCGTTTAGACAGTGAGAGATAGTGAATCAAATAGGGCTACAGGTTGCAAAGGCTTTTTCGTTTATTTGTCATTGTTGTGTAAATAGTGTAAAACATGTAAAATATGTAAATAAGGTAAATAATAAATAAAGAAAAGGCCACACATGTACTTTTTTCTTGTTGGAGCCTAATCAAACAAAAAAAAGACCAAAACTATGTTTTCGAAGTCTTTTATTTGACAAAAAAGGAAAATTAAAACAAAGTATAAAAAATTGCCTTAATGGAAGGACAGACTCACGAATGGTTGGAAGGAAGGACAGACGCACGGACGGACTTCCAATCGTGCTGCTTCTACTTAGCCTAATAACAACAGTTGGTATTATTTTAGACAATTAGCTTGTAAAAAGGTGTGGCTCACCGCCACCACTTTTATGTTCATGCCAGGCTTCTACACAGATAAACAGAGCGGCCAAGCCACTAGCAGACGGAATAATGGATTGACAAACGTTTGTGAGCAGACAGACAAACTCTAGCATACTTTTATTTATTCAAAAATGCTCTTTTATTGCAGTTTTTGTGGTGGAGTATTTTCTATACAGGTCTCCCTCCGATAACACGATAACTTATAACACGGTTTCACAATTATACATATTAGAAACTGTGGAAATTTTCATTTTACATTATATCGCATAACACGATTTTACAATGAAACAAACTTTATGTACAATTACACAAAATTTATACTATAGAGTAAGTGTGGGTAATGTGGTATAGTAACTTTTCTCTTACAGCCTGTTTTTGAAACTACAATTTTTTCAAATTGTACATCAACTTACGAAAATATTGAATTTTTGGTTTTTGAAATTTTTTTTTTTAGTGAAACGAGAAAAAGCTTTTAAAATTTTGGTTCGTATATGAAATGTGTAGACGAAAGTAAATGTCAAATTAGGCAATTGAATTATTCCAATCGTCTGGGAAACAAAAATACGTTTGTTTATTTTTTTGTTTAGGACCAGCACTCAGTTGATGACCCTACTTATGCAATGCATTGTGTTGGAGCTAGGAAAAGATTGTGGGAGGGGGAATAGGTGGAAAAGTGTTCATGGACATTTGATTTGAACTTCCCTATATTGCAACTGACTGGCAAAACTTATGCGGAAAGCAATTTCTGCATACGAACTGTAGCCGTACGAATTTTCTCTGTAGTGTTGTTCTTCTGTCTACTGGCCAATCGACTACGAAGGGATGCGCTCTAACATATGTTTTGGGTAAGAATTTCGAGTATCGGGAACGAGTTCCCTGATTTCGTCCAAAATAGTAACTATAGAGCAATGGATGTGGATAACCTACTGTTTGCTCTCACCTGCACTCACTCGAGAACTCCAAAATAGACTTTGAAGCACCGGTCCATACATGAGAGTTGTATTCCATTTTAGGTCGGATATATGTAGGTGGTGTAAATAGAACGGAGATCAGATTAAGTAAAGTATGTCTTTCTTGAAAATGTAATTTGTCCAACATTCATCACATTAAATTTCCATGTCCAGAACATCGTTTTATCATTTCCGCGAAAGCCGGTTCTACGTACCGGAATGACCCGAAGTTTCCCTGCCAAGGGCTGTCAACTCAGCAACAACATATTTACAACATATTTCCATTTAATTTTGAAAAAAATTTTAAATGTTATTATTTTTTATTTTTATTTATTTTTGATTTTATTTAATTTTAGGGTTAACATCATTTTACAAAATCTTAATTTTTACAAGAAAAGCTTTCAGAAAAGTAATAAAATATATCATTGCAATGCTATTTTACAAAATCTTAAGTTTTACAAGTAAAGCTTTCAGAAGAGTAATAAAATATGTCATGGCAATACTATTATTTGATATTTCATTACGAAGCTTTTATTTCTAAACGAAAAAAGAAAATGAACTCAATTTAGAGCTTAATCGTATGAAAGTTTTGTGAACAGGCTGTTAAGCTACCGATGCAAGAATAAAGGAAAATACGCGTAATATTTTGCTGTTCTCAGGTAATAACGACCTGAATTATTTTTGCATGACATTCTGGGAGTTAGTTAAAAGAATTCGATTTGGTGTAAGATGTTGTTGTTGTTGTAACTGCGATACTATTGGTAAAACCGAAGAAGTGACAGTCCTTGGTCGGAATCCTAAGATTTTCTAATCGTTCCGGTACGAAGAACCGACTGCCGACGGAACGAGGTGTAAGATGTATGTTTTTGTTTCAAAAGGGGTACTTAAAAGTTTGTACCTCCATTTGTAGTATATTCTCTTAAAAAATCTAATATAAGTAATGTGGTACACTGGAGCACCTTACCAACATGTGGTGTACCACAGTAGCTGCACATATTTTTTTTTTAATCGCTCTTAATGGGATTTGAAAATATTTTCTCAAATATCTCAAAAATTTAAATGGTTTAATATTTATACCAATAGACTTAGAATCACTTTCTGAGTCGATTTAGCGATGTCCGTCCGTCCGTCCGTCCGTCTGGCTGGACCCCCATGTAAACCTTGTAATCAAACTACAGGTCGCAATTCTAAAGATAATTTGATGAAATTTGGCACAGATAATTTTTTTGATAATGGGACCATGGCTATTGAAATTGGTCAAAATCGGTTCATAATTTATGGTACCTCCCATAGGTCCCACTTCCCGGAATTGCTATATTGGCCACAAATATCAATATTTTTTCATGAAATTTAAAACAGATACTGCTCATGTAAACTTAAATCACTGTACCAAATTTCGTTGAAATCGGTCCACATTTGACCATAGCTCCCATACAAACTCTTCTTCAAAAGCGCGCTAAATGAGACAAAAAATCACTAAAACGCTCGTAAATCTAAAGATAATGAAAATTTTGAGTTTATTTTTTGCATACATAATTTTTGTAACAACTGTAATCAATTTGCCAAATTTCGAGATAATCCGAGCACATTTGACCCTAGCTCTCATATAAGTCCAAATGACGGAAACAGGTTGAATATATACGTTTTGAGAAAATGTTTGTATGATGGCAAAATTTAGCAAATATTTGTCTTTATACAGGAAAAATAACACCTTTGAACTTAGTGGTGAAGGGTATCGTATGGTCGGCTTGACCGACTATAGCGCTTTCTTACTTGTTTTTCAAATGGATTTGTGGAAGCATCCTCCATATGAATCGGACAAAAACTAAAAAATTTAGCAATCCAAACAAATACTACCCACTTTTTCTCTATTGTGTATAGACTATAATAACTATATCAGGAACTTATTTACTTATATGGCCAGTATTTACAACCTGTTAAGGTCAAAGGTGAAAGAATTTCCTCTACTTGGTCTTGCCATCGAATTTTCGGAAGTCCCCTTCTAACGTTTTTATTCTAATTTAAGCTTTTTCATAGTAATTGTTTTTTTCAGGAGTGTGTTACTAGCCCGACGTCCTAACCCATATTTTTATCGTTCTTATGGGAGAAATCGCGGCACATGTAAGCTCACTAATAGGTCAGTGTCCACAGTTTAGATGAATAATAACCAAGACATGTATGGGCTTACCAAGTTAAGACCAATCCGAACCATTGCTTGGTGTCCAACATCATCTACATCAGAATCTACAAGTAAAAAATTTGAAATTTTGACTATATCAGTAATCAATAATACGAATTTGTAGAACACTAAGTACGTTATTATCAAAATTTTGAAAAATGCTTTCGAAACTTTGCAGATATTGTGGCATACTTAGAGTGTCGAGAGAAAAGTCTTTTGTTTCACTTATCTGGAACATAGATAAAACCGACAATAGTTCCATCACGGCAAAATAATGTGGTACACTTTGACACATTACCGAAATGCGGAATATCAGTTGCGCATATTTTATAATCGCTTTTAATTTTAAATATTTTCCCAAATATCTTAGAAATGTATCATATGGAGGAATGAATTTTAGTCTAATAACCAAATTACCCGACTTAAACTTAACTATATCAGAAACTACGAAAACAATTTTTTTTTTAAATTTTTAACTATATCAGGAGCTAAAAATATGTAGTTGGTTTGTATAAAGACCTATGATAAGTTTATCATGTGAAGGGTTAAATCATATTTTAATCGAAAAAAAACTACAAAATTTGGCAATCTAAAATCAGATGGTTATACTAGATAGTTATAACTACATATATCAGGAACTACGAGTAAAAGATTGAAATGAACTATAAATAAGTATTTGGACTACATGAGGAACTATGATTAACATTTTTAAAGATATTGAAAAATCGATTAAAAATTTGGTGTACATAAGAATATGCGATTTGAGTTACCACTCTCTTGTTGATCAAGTGCGATATAAAAAGTAATTTTTAATTTAGATTGAAACGATACCTGTTCCTGCATTAGCTTCTAGTCATCTACAAGACGATTTCATATAACAGGCCTTAATATAAGAATCTCCCCATGTTATTGGAGGGAGACCTGTATTTGTTCATTTTTCTTTTAAACCAAACTTCGATTCTTCACTCCTTAAAATTCACTAGCAAAATCGTGTAGTGTTCACTTTTTAATTAGTATAGAAGGAGAGGGCCGCTTATTTGCCCTGGGCTGGGTTCTCCTTACACTTTAACAAAAAATATTGCGTAATTTTGTTAAAGGTATTAAATATCTGGTTTTAAATTATTAATTAGTTAATTGTTAGCAAATATTTAAGCACATGACAAAAGTTAAAAACAAAATTTAAAATTAAATAAAATTGAGTTTTAATTGGTTAATTGGTTAGTAAAAGCTGTTTTAAAACAAGTGAAATACAATCTAAATAATTAAAGCTTTTTAAAAAATTCGTCATGGGGTTTAAAAAAATAGTTAAAATTTTGAATTTAGCCCTCGAACTGTTTCAAATGCTATTAAAGGGTATGATGAAGTACTGAACATTAAAGTAAACCTGGATCAGAAAGTGGGAAAGGTCCAAAAGTAGTCAATCTACTATTTCGAACGAGGCAATTTTCGAAAAAATTTCCCATAAAAATAGAAAATTTTTGAAAAATTTCCTATAAAAATAGAAAATTTTTGAAAAATTTCCTATAAAAATAGAAAATTTTTGAAAAATTTCCTATAAAAATAGAAAATTTTTGAAAAATTTCCTATAAAAATAGAAAATTTTTGAAAAATTTCCTATAAAAATAGAAAATTTTTGAAAAATTTCCTATAAAAATAGAAAATTTTTGAAAAATTTCCTATAAAAATAGAAAATTTTTGAAAAATTTCCTATAAAAATAGAAAATTTTTGAAAAATTTCCTATAAAAATAGAAAATTTTTGAAAAATTTCCTATAAAAATAGAAAATTTTTGAAAAATTTCCTATAAAAATAGAAAATTTTTGAAAAATTTCCTATAAAAATAGAAAATTTTTGAAAAATTTCCTATAAAAATAGAAAATTTTTGAAAAATTTCCTATAAAAATAGAAAATTTTTGAAAAATTTCCTATAAAAATAGAAAATTTTTGAAAAAATTCCTATAAAAATAGAAAATTTTTGAAAAATTTCCTATAAAAATAGAAAATCTTCGAAAAAGTTTCCCATAAAAATAGAAAATTTTTGAAAAATTTCCTATAAAAATAGAAAATTTTTGAAAAATTTCCTATAAAAATAGAAAATTTTTGAAAAATTTCCTATAAAATTAGAAAATTTTTGAACATTTTCCTATAAAAATAGAAAATTTTTGAACATTTTCATATAAAAATAGAAAATTTTTGAAAATTTTCCTATAAAAATAGAAATTTTTTGAAAATTTTCCTATAAAAAAAGAAAATTTTTGAAAAATTTCCTATAAAAATAGAAAATTTTTGAAAAATTTCCTATAAAAATGGAAAATTTTTGCAAAATTTTCTATAAAAATAGAAAATTTTTGAAAAATTTCCTATAACAATAGAAAATTTTTGAAAAATTTCCTATAAAAATAGAAAATTTTTGAAAAATTTCCTATAAAAATAGAAAATTTTTGAAAAATTTCCTATAAAAATAGAAAAATTTTGAAAAATTTCCTATAAAAATAGAAAATTTTTGAAAAATTTCCTATAAAAATAGAAAATTTTTGAAAAATTTCCTATAAAAATAGAAAATTTTTGAAAAATTTCCTATAAAAATAGAAAATTTTTGAAAAATTTCCTATAAAAATAGAAAATTTTTGAAAAATTTCCTATAAAAATAGAAAATTTTTGAAAAATTTCCTATAAAAATAGAAAATGTTTGAAAAATTTCCTATAAAAATAGAACATTTTTGAAAAATTTCCTATAAAAATTGAAAATTTTTGAAAAATTTCCTATAAAAATAGAAAATTTTCAAATTTGAAAATTTTCAAAATTGCAAATTTTTAAAAAAGTTTCAGAGATATTTGATTTAACAGAATTACAAACAAAACAATTTTCAGCTTTACCTTTCCTCTATTTTCTAAACTTTTCTATTTTGTTAATTTTAACATAATTTTTCTTTCAGTGTTATTATATAGAAATTACTGTATAAGCTTTCATTATTTTTTTTCTTGTATATATTAACTTCATTTACGAATTTTCCTCTTATTTTAGTAACAATTTAGATGGTTTAAAAAAAACTAAACCTACACAGACGTTGATGGTGGTGGTGGTGGTTTATCAACAATTTCCAGGGGAGTTTCATTCGTACAAGTTTTATAACACCAACTAATTTTGTTCTTCAATTATTTCCATCATTCTCACAACTATTTCTTCGTAGCCAATTTAGACAGTCAAACAATTGCAATTTAATTTATCAGGAAGACTCTACTTAATTTAGTTATAGACTTAGTTTTATGACTATATCTTTTTCTTCTCTACATTTTTGTGTTTGTTGTTGATAAGTTTGCTTAATTCTTGAGATTTCCTGTTGTCGAAACTGCCAACTACTTTTTCATTTATTTTATAAATTTCCACATCTCTTTGATTTTCTCAGTGTCAATTGTTTAAGTTTTCTTTTAGTTTTCATTGAAGTGTTTTTTTTTTTGTCTAATTTTGTATAGGAAATCATCATTATTAACATCCCTAAGTTTTCGGTTATAGAAGTTTTTCTATACTTGTATCTATGTATCTTTTTCTGTATCTTTTTCTTTCATATATGAGTGAGCTCATTTCATTTCCATTTAAGCCAATTATTTGGGTAAAGTTTTATTTTTATTTTCTTTGGGGGATTTGGTTAAAACTTCATTAGTTTTTCTTTTTGTCGTAATATTAACTAGAAAATGGTTTTCTTTTTTTTTGTGGGTTTTAGAAATATTTTCTTTTTGTTTGCTTTTAATATTTTCCTTATTTTTTTATTTTCGAGTTTTAAAGATTATTTGAAAATATTATTTCACACCTCCTTGTTAAATTTCTATCATCTGGCCGACTTTAAGCGCCTTAAAATAGTATATGACGAAAATTTTGAACTAAGTAATTTTCTGTAATTTATCAACTGTTTAGTTTCTTATAACGTGGGAAGTTATAAACGATTAATTGCTGGAGGAAGTTGAAATTTTTCTTCAATTTTCCCAAATTTTCAAAACATTGTATTTGAATTGTTTTAAAGTAAAACTTGAGAAATATTTTTAATGAGCACTTGATGACAGTCCAAATGTTTTGTTAAGATTTCGAAAGATTTCAAAAGAAAATTTTAAACTAACAAAATTTGAAATGTAAAAGTGTAACTGTTGACAGCCCTAATGACATGTTTAGACAATATGTCAGCACCTTAAAAATTTGGAAAGTAAACTAAAGTTTAAAAGAAATTTTATGAAGAAAGTAATCAGAACATTGAAATAATTTGAAAAAGTCTTAAGAGTAATTATTTAACTTATATCTCCATAACTTACGAATCGATTTTGATCATTGCAGTAACATAACATCTGATCATACATATATGTATGTGTACGCGCACTGTGTTCAAACCGCTGAACCGTTTGGAGTCATATCATAAAGTTATATTCGTTAATGTTCGCAAATTGATTTTCTCTATAGACGGGTTTGATATATGGGGTTGTTACAAAGTTATTACCATTTAAAAACTTCTTACACATGTTTCGAAATTGATATCCTCTATAGACGGATTTGATATATGGGGTTGTTGCAAAGTTATCAAGGTTATACCAGATTTCTGTAGCATTATATTCGATCATGGATGTCAAATTTGAACTTCCTATTTGTTAAAGTTCGTAACATTTTTTGCTTCTGAAGACCATGTCTTTTTTTGGGCTCCTAAGATTTAGTGTCATTTGTACAAAAAAGTGAAAATTTTCCGGGACTCATATCTTGCAAACAGTTCGGAATTTTCAAATTTTTTTGGGCTCCTAAGATTTGGTGTCATTTATACAAAAAAGTGAAAATTTTCTGGGGCTTATATCTTGCAAACAGTTCGGAATTTTCAAATTTAAAAGTTTTTTTGGGCTCCTAAGATTTGGTGTCATTTGTGCAAAAAAATGATAATTTTCTGGGGCTCATATCTTGCAAACCGTTCGGAATTTTGATTTACTCATTAAGGCAAAGTAGTAGCTCTTGACATAAAGAACATAAAAACCGTTACTTTAATATAGAAAGGCCCTAAGTCGTTTTTCGTTCAAATCGCTTTTAAAAGCTTAATCTAATTTAATTTTACAAAAATCTTTTAATTTTAAAAAAACATTCTTATAGCATTAAATTCTCCGGAGAATTTAGTGAAAAACTGTCTTTAAGAAATTTCTGTATCTTCAAAACTTAAGATTTTATTTAGTTTTATCCCCTCTCCTGTAATCTAAGAAAAATATTGGTTAGGGCTTTTCTATATTAAAGTAACGAAATGTATCTTCCAGATCGAAATCGCAAAAAAAAATTAAAAATTAAATTTTTGTTACCTTTTTTCCCTCGTTCAGGGCGATCAACATTTTAAATATAATACGAATGTTGAAGTGAAGTAAAAACAAATTAAATTAAAAAATATTCGGGAAATTATCTATAAGTATTGAATCAAATGAATGTGACACATCGGTTGTTATAGAAATCTAAGGGTAATTAATTTACTTACATATATCTCCATAACTTATGAATCGGTTTAAACAGTTTCAAAAATACAATGTCTGATCTTGAACTCACCACGATCAAACCACTCAATATTTTGAAGTCAAATTCTTTTAACATGTTCGTAAATGTTCGGACATTGATATACTATATAAACTGATTCCATATCTGGGATTGTAACAAAGTTATCAACATTTTAACAACTTCTTTGACATCATATTTGATCCTATATGATATGTACCTAATCGAAAGCAATCAAAGAACTGAGCCATTAAGTGTCAAATTTACATTTTCTATTCGTAAAAGTTTAGAGCGTGATTTTTTATAGAGATTTTCAAAATATGGCTATTTCAATATAAATATTCTTAATTAAAATTAACGTAAAATATATTAAAGTGTTGAATCAAATAAATTCGATTTTTCCAGTTTCAATAATACGATTTCTGATCGCGAACGCATCACCATCAAACCCTTTGAAGTCATATTTTTTACACATGTTCGTAAATGTTCGGACATTGATATCGTGTATAGACTGATTCGATATATATGATTTTTACAAAGTTATCAACATTTTCACTTTAACTTCTGTAACATAATATTCGATCCTATATGATATGTACCTGATCGAAAAGCAATCAAGAAACAGAGACATTTTACTGTCAAATTTACATTTGTAAAAGTTCACAGCGTGATTTTTTATAGAGATATTCAAAATATGGGTATTTCCATATAAATATTCTCAATTAAAATTGATTTAAAATATCCTTAACTATTGAAAACAAACGATTTTAAAACTCAAACATCGAATGTTATAGAAACCTAAGATTATTAATTTACTTATATCTCCATAACTTATGAATCGGATTTTATGGTTTTGATGACACAATATCTGACTGCGATGGATTAAACAGTTTAGAGTCATTCTTTTACCACATGTTCGTAAATGTTCAAAAATTTATTTTTTTTATAGATGAATTTGATTTTCGAATGGGTTGTTACAAAGTTATCACCATTTGACAGAAATCTGTAGCAGAGTGCATTCTCGTTTTAAGATTGAGCACTCTCATTTAAAAACGCTCTCCATTTGGCCAACGTTGATCTATGTTTGCAACATTTTTCTCACACACAGACTCAAAATGTTGATATATTTGTGACTTTGTCTGGTCTATTGTATTAACTTTATACGATCATATATATTCTTAATCGAATCACAGTAAAATTAATTCTCGATATATGGCAATTTTAATATAATTATTCTAAATTGAAATCTAATGACAGCTTTCTTACATTTTTTAAAATTTTAATTAACCCACAAAAAACGTAACTAAACCTTAATTTCTATCTATTCATGAAATTATAAAAATAAATGAATTTCTTGTGATATATCAGACCTAATACTTAACTGCTGGAATTGTAATCCTCTTAGGGCTTACAAATCATTTTAATTGGATTACAGACAGAGCAAACATAAAAAAAAAAATCTCAACAATTAAAAACACTTGATAATGGACACAAAAGGGACATAATAAAGTTGTTCTAGAACAAATAACACAAAAACAAATAATCGAATAATTTATTCTATAAGAAATCTTAATTAAACAGAGAAAATTTAAGAAAGTATTAAACATTTTGGTGATTTTATAAAGCAATCCTAATTTTGAGTTTTTATTGGAAATTTAAGAAAACTTAGAAAACGAAAATTGAAAAACGAAAAATGGCAACAGCATATTTTTCATTTTTAACCCTAAATATAAAAGTGACGCTTAACGAAATCTTAATTATTTTATGATTTCAGAATACAATGAAGTCAGAGGAATATAAGTACATAAAAGTTTTTTGGTTTCAATTTATTAAAAATTAAAAATTTAGAAAATTGTAAAAAGAGCCAAAATCGAATTTATTTTTTGTTTAAATACAAAAATTTTTTATATTTACATTCAAATTTTAAAGCATTCGCAAATACGTATTACTTTAAAGGACCCATACTTTTTAGATTCTGTAAGGTCTTAGGAATTGAATGGTACCAAAAAAATGGAAGCTAGAGTTAAATGTGAACCCATCCGATCTATTTATGTTTATACAAAACTCACTTGTGCAAAGCTTTAGAACAAATTACTTCTCATTATATCTCATTTGCGAGATAAACTAAATACGAATTATAGCGTCTTTGAAAAATATAAAAATAAAGCGACGACTTTAGTATAAATTAAATTAAACACACAACACTTTTCGTAAAACGTATTCGTGACGTTTCATTTTTCAATCTTCATTATTACTGGGGGATGTAAAATGAAATGATTGCATAACATATCATATCTGTGGTAATAAATAATAATGGCTTATGTCGAAATTTCGTGTTTTTAGATATTTTTGTTTTGTATGAACAAGTTAATATATAAATATAGTTTAATAGTTTAATTAATAATGATATTTTATGCTTGAAATTTAGCTGAGTGATAGATCTTGATCTTGAAAATAAGAATATGTAATAAAAGGAAAAAGCACTTATGTCAACTTAAGCCATTATCATTTATCGCCACAGATATTATTTCTAGATTCAAGCCCCAGTCACAGTAAACATCAATTTCTTTAATTATTAATTTATATTTAAATGTGTATGCCCTGCAGTATTAACACGCCGCCGATGTAAAAGAAATAAAATTGGTTGTATAAAAAAAGCTCGAATAAAAAAGGCTAAGATACTCAACAGAAATGTTTAGTATTTCATCAAGATAATTCAATACCATTCTCGAACTTTAAATTGTGTTACAAAAAGATATGGCAAAAGTTATTGGACAATAATGCACTAAAAACAAATTTAAAAGAAACCATTTTCGAAACAGTCCAATATATCGAGAGTCTATATTCAATACCGTCTACAAACCTTTTTTTCAAAATCACTTTTTATTGAAAAACTTCTTTTAATAGTTACATCTTTTTGAATAAAAAATAAATATTTTAGAATTTTAACCTAAATATATTGTAAAAATAATATTGACTTTTATTTAAATATTTTGGATATTGAACAGTTTTTTGTCTCTTCTTAAAAATATTCTATTTGATTTATAGTCGGTATTGAATATAAAAACTTTTGCATACATTTTTACTCAATTAAATTCCAACATCTGCTGTAATGTCAATCGGACATGTGGTCTCGTATGCGTAATTGGGCACTTGTCTATGGAATAAATTTTTATTTGCTTTTTTTCCTCATTATTAATGAATGAAATTACTTATTATAATAAAATTTTTTCCTTTTTTCACTCATTCAGTCGATTAATTTGTTTATTGTTCATTAAGTTTCAAAAGTATTTAGATATAAGCAAAAAATAAAAAAATAACATATTGGCAAATAAGAAAAATAAATATTTTTGTACCCTACACCATTATTCATGGGTATAAGTTTATGCTGATGTAAGTATGAGAAGAACTGGCATAAGTGTTAAGGATGATGTAAAGGATGGGTAAAATATTTGCATAGGAAATTTCTACAAAATTTACTACTTTTATAGGAAATTTTTCAAAAATTTCCTATTTTTTTATAGGAAATTTTTCCAAAATTTCCTATTTTTTTATAGGAAATTTTTCAAAAATTTCCTATTTTTTTATGGAAATTTTTCAAAAATTTCCTATTTTTTTATAGGAAATTTTTCAAAAATTTCCTATTTTTTTATAGGAAATTTTTCAAAAATTTCCTATTTTTTTATAGGAAATTTTTCAAAAATTTCCTATTTTTTTATAGGAAATTTTTCAAAAATTTCCTATTTTATTATAGGAAATTTTTCAAAAATTTCCTATTTTTTTATAGGAAATTTTTCAAAAATTTCCTATTTTTATAGGAAATTTTTCAAAAATTTCCTATTTTTATAGGAAATTTTTCAAAAATTTCCTATTTTTTTATAGGAAATTTTTCAAAAATTTCCTATTTTTTTATAGGAAATTTTTCAAAAATTTCCTATTTTTTTATAGGAAATTTTTCAAAAATTTCCTATTTTTTTATAGGAAATTTTTCAAAAATTTCCTATTTTTTTATAGGAAATTTTTCAAAAATTCCTATTTTTTTATAGGAAATTTTTCAAAAATTTCCTATTTTTTTATAGGAAATTTTTCAAAAATTTCCTATTTTTTTATAGGAAATTTTTCAAAAATTTCCTATTTTTTTATAGGAAATTTTTCAAAAATTTCCTATTTTTTTATAGGAAAGTTTTCAAAAATTTCCTATTTTTTTATAGGAAATTTTTCAAAAATTTCCTATTTTTTTATAGGAAATTTTTCAAAAATTTCCTATTTTTTTATAGGAAATTTTTCAAAAATTTCCTATTTTTTTATAGGAAATTTTTCAAAAATTTCCAATTTTTTTATAGGAAATTTTTCAAAAATTTCCAATTTTTTTATAGGAAATTTTTCAAAAATTTCCTATTTTTTTATAGGAAATTTTTCAAAAATTTCCTATTTTTTTATAGGAAATTTTTCAAAAATTTCCTATTTTTTTATAGGAAATTTTTCAAAAATTTCCTATTTTTTTATAGGAAATTTTTCAAAAATTTCCTATTTTTTTATAGGAAATTTTTCAAAAATTTCCTATTTTTTTATAGGAAATTTTTCAAAAATTTCCTATTTTTTTATAGGAAATTTTTCAAAAATTTCCTATTTTTTTATAGGAAATTTTTCAAAAATTTCCTATTTTTTTATAGGAAATTTTTCAAAAATTTCCTATTTTTTTTATAGGAAATTTTTCAAAAATTTCCTATTTTTTTATAGGAAATTTTTCAAAAATTTCCTATTTTTTTATAGGAAATTTTTCAAAAATTTCCTATTTTTTTATAGGAAATTTTTCAAAAATTTCCTATTTTTTTATAGGAAATTTTTCAAAAATTTCCTATTTTTTTATAGGAAATTTTTCAAAAATTTCCTATTTTTTTATAGGAAATTTTTCAAAAATTTCCTATTTTTTTATAGGAAATTTTTCAAAAATTTCCTATTTTTTATAGGAAATTTTTCAAAAATTTCCTATTTTTTTATAGGAAATTTTTCAAAAATTTCCTATTTTTTTACAGGAAATTTTTCAAAAATTTCCTATTTTTTATAGGAAATTTTTCAAAAATTTCCTTTTTTTATAGGAAATTTTTCAAAAATTTCCTTTTTTTATAGGAAATTTTTCAAAAATTTCCTTTTTTTATAGGAAATTTTTCAAAAATTTCCTATTTTTATAGGAAATTTTTCAAAAATTTCCTATTTTTATAGGAAAATTTTCAAAAATTTCCTATTTTTATAGGAAATTTTTCAAAAATTTCCTATTTTTATAGGAAATTTTTCAAAAACTTCCTATTTTTATAGGAAATTTTTCAAAAATTTCCTATTTTTATAGGAAATTTTTCAAAAATTTCCTATTTTTAAAGGAAATTTTTCAAAAATTTCCTATTTTTATAGGAAATTTTTCAAAAATTTCCTATTTTTATAGGAAATTTTTCAAAAATTTACTATTTTTATAGGAAATTTTTCAAAAATTTACTATTTTTATAGGGAATTTTTCAACAATTTACGATTTTTGTAGGAAATTTTTCAACAATTTACTATTTTTATAGGAATGTTTTCAAAAATTTCCTATTTTTATAGGAAATTTTTCAAAAATTTACTGTTTTTATAGGAATTTTTTCAAAAATTTACTGTTTTTATAGGAAATTTTTCAAAAATTTACTGTTTTTATAGGAAATTTTTCAAAAATTTACTGTTTTTATAGGAAATTTTTCAAAAATTTACTGTTTGTATAGAAAAATGAAACTTGAATTCGTTATACCACATTTTTCATAAGTAGTATAGGGTATCATATCGTCGTTCTGAACCGACTTCAAAACATTCTTACTTGTTCTTATTGAAATTAAAACGTGGGCTTATATTGTTTATTTGGTTTAATTAGCAAATAATTAAAGCAGATGTTAAAAGTTGTCTAAAAACACATTTTAAATATCTATATACTCAAGGGAAATTCATGGAAAAGGTATTTGAAAAAAAGTTTTTTAAATTATTGTTTTAATATTGTTTTTAAAACAAGAAATTTGTATATATGTCTGCAAGTAATTAGTAAAAATGTGTTTTAATTGTTCCAAAACAAAATTTTTAAATTCGTTATACATTTCTCACCTAAATTCCTTGATTTTCTTTTCGTTTTAATTCATTTAAACTCAATTCATTTCACCTACTTATGTTGCCAATTTTATTTAAAAGTCTTAACTTAATTTAAATAAGTATTTTCACATGTAATTCGGTTTTAAAATTTACCTCTTACAAAAAAACTAAAATCTATTAAATGTAATTTTCTAGTTTCTTTGGTCTAATAACATTTACGAAACTAAATGTCTCAAAATACTAGATTTCTTTAGAAGTAGAAACCACTTTCTTAACACCCTTAAAGCCATTAGATAAGGAGATACTAGTTTTGTAGATACTTAGATACAAACGTATGTTCTTGGCAACACTAACTACATTGTATGAACGATAATGTTGTTAACACAATTTTGTGTACAAGAATTTTTAACATTGTACTAAACTCGTATATGTATACAACATTGTAAATTTTGTTGCTAAAAATAGTCATAGAAACATGAAAAATAATAACAACAAAAAAAATTAAAACATGAACTCATATTTTAAATTATTTTAAGACATACTCACATATGGCTTGTGAACCCAAATTCTCGTGTGTAGAAAGTAATTGTGTCATTTGTGGGCTGGAACAGAGCGACAGAGATTTAAAAGAATGAACAAATCGAAATGAAAATTAAAAAAAAATTACTCAGAACAATTCCCACCAATTAAGTTACCCATTTTATATAGTTTTAGCAAATATTCTATAATATAAACATGTTGCACTTCCAGACATTGATTTGTCGTATGGTCGTTTTTAAAAGTCCCATAAAAAAGAGTGTTAACCGCTTTTACTCTAATTTGGAAACAAGACGATTATCGATTCAGAGAAGACGATTATCGATTCAGAGAAACCTGAGGCACACACACGTGCTCATAAAATAAATGTTTATTTGTTCAGGAAGTATCATCTATTGGGTTCTGTCTCTTTAATGCTAAAAACTAAAACTTATCCTTGCAAAACTATTGACTAAATAAGAATTATGTGTATAGAGAGGAAATTAGGGAGACAGCAAAAATTAGAGATAGCCTGCCCACAAGAAGATTAGACAAAAAGATGTAGGTTTTTAAAGTTTCAAGAAATTCTCATTTTAGAAAAATTTTGTACCGGCTCCTTACAGTAGGGAAGAGTATCAAATAATAGGACTTGAAGAGTTATCATTTTAGATACTTCTTTCGAGGCACTATCGTCGTACTTTTTAATCATTTCCACTTGAAGCGATCTTTCTTTTTTTAAGAGATTGATAAATTTTAGGGTATTCAACTAGAACTTTGAACGATCTTGACGAAATTCGACTGCTACAAAAGTTTGATAGAAAATGTCAAACTTTAGTATTCTTTTGTCATATTTTGGCTACTGACATTAGTATTTTAAGTAAGGATAATATAGCTTTTAAAATTGGCCTCAGTTTCAGCGATTTCCTGTTTATGGCCAATAAATTTATTTCAAAAAATCGCTACTTGGCAAATCTGAATACGGAAGCATTTTGTATTCCAATTCACGCAGTTTTGTCATTGCTTTCTTTGAATGGGACCGGTTTTTTAGTGATTTCGTTCCTCAAACGCTCCAATAGTCTGATACTATTTTTAGACTCATTGAAAGTGACCTACGTTTTAACGCCGGCTCCGAACGGCAAATGCATTAGTTAGAGAAGTTTTACATAGCCTAATATTCAATAACCAGTGGCTAGCTGAATTATGAGGTAAACCGCCGCTTTTTTTTGAAAATTTATTTTTTCAAATGAGTCTGGTCAGGGATCGAACTTGGGCCTCTGGTATGCTAGGCGGATGACTAACCTGCTATACCACGGCGATTCACAATAATATTAATATTATATCATGCAAATTCCAAAAATGTTAACCATAACTTGTTCATGACCTTGTCCTCCAACTATTAACTCTTCGCATGCTTGGGAGTTGGTTCATGTACAGTCCACTCTGCTGACAGCATATTTGACTTATTTTCTGAATTTAGTTATTTTTTACTTAGAATCAGAGTAACTTTTTCTATTGTGGAATCTATTTTAAATTCCTTGATAAATGCATATTGTCACGAATTTTTAAGTTATCGGCCCCGTTGTGCAAAGTTCACTACTTATGATTCTTCCCCTAGTTTTCTAGAATGTTTCTGTTGGTGTAGTTTTTCTATAAGCAGAAAAATACCTTTCTGTTTTACTTAAGGAGTAGAGCAACATTTTTCTTTTTATCTACACTTTCTCTCTGTTGCTGTTAACTTCAGATAATCCATTTGTGCAACGTATGTGTGAGTTTATTCTTGATCATGTGAGAATGTATTGGAAAACGAACTGATATCGTGTCAGAGTTTTAATTGAGACGTGTATAAGAGAACAGTGAGACTAAGAATTTTTGTGAAGTGTGTTAAGTGATTAACTATAAAGTTAATAAAAACTATAACTTTGTAAAACTACATAAGGGTTTTTAATTTTGTTATTTCTATCGAAAATTTTTTATAGAAAAGTATTTCTATCGAAAATTTTTCTATAGAAAAGTATTTCTATCGAAAATTTTTCTATTTAAATTTTTTCTGTATCAAAAATATTGCTATCAAAAATTTTCTATAGAAAATATTTTATAGAAAATTTTTCGATAGAAAAATATTTTTAAGGAAAATTTTTCTATAAAATTCGAAAATTTTTTTAAAGGAAAAACATAACATTATTAATGAAATTTTCATCATATGCTTTCCATTTATGTGTAATCCCAAATAAAGCTCATTTTCTTAATCTGAAGACTATTTACGGAAGTATCGACAATATTATGTTTAATGATTTTACTCCAAAAAATGATTTTTACTATGAATTAGGTGTGATTTCAAATAAAGTTCCTTGTCTTAATTTAAGGCCTATTTAAATATCATATATATTTTATATGTTTTGAAGATTTTTTAATAAAAATTAAATTTTTACTCTGATTTAGCTGTTTCTAAATTTTTTAGGATTTTTATAAAAAAAAAATATTTTTACTGAGATCATAAATTTGCATGTCTCTTAAACTAATATCGCGACATCTGCCAAATTTAAATCTATGACTTTTTTAAAATCATGTGGTGATTTCTAAGTTTAACATCGAGCTGTTATATTCTTAATTAATGGACTTTTCTCAATCTGACTCCTATTTAATGGATTATACATATCTCTTAAACTAATAGCCCGACGTTTGCCCGAGCTTGAATACTCAAATGACAATAAAAAACTGAAAAATGTTGTGTGTTTCTGTTCAGATGTTGATATTTGTTAAGACACTATAATTCGTATTTATTCTGTCTCGAAAATATGATGTAATGCGTGAGTTTTCTTAGACCCACCTTTTAGTATACCAATAGGTTTAGAATTACTTTCTGAGTCGATTTAGCGATGTTAGTCCGTCCGTCCGTCTGGCTGGCTGGACCCCCATGTTAACCATGTAGTCAAAGTACAGGCCGCAATTCTAAAGATAATTTGTTATTGAAATCGGTCACAATCGGTCCATTATTTATGGTACCTCCCATAGGCCCCACTTCCCGGAATTGATATATTGGACACAAATATCAATATTTTTTCATGAAATTTAAAACTTATACTGCTTATGAAATCGGTCCACATTTGACCATAGCTCCCATACAAACTCTTCGATGAAAACGCACCAAATGAGACAAAAATCACTAAAACGCTCGTAAATCTGAAGATAACTGAGTTTATTTTTTGCATACATAATTTTTGTAAAAACAGTAATCAATTTGCTAATTTTCGACATAATCGTTCCATATTTGACCTCAGCTCTCATATAAGTCCAAATGACGGAAACAGCTTAAATATATAAGTTTTGAGATAATCTTTGTATGGTGGCAAAATTTAGCAAATATTTATCTTTATACAGGAAAAATAACACCTTTGACCTTAGTGGTGAAGGGTATCGTATGGTCGGGCTTGACCGACTATAGCACTTTCTTACTTGTAAAACTTCGATTTCTTCCTGAATTGAAAAATCCATCATTTTAGAATATGACATATGACATATGACAACAAAATAGAGAAACCTTTCAATTAAATAAATTTGCTAAAAGAGTGACAAGTTTTGCGATATCTTTACGAATGAATCATTTCTAGTTACTGTGACCCATCTTACCCGAAACTCTCTACATGTTAAAGTTCAAGACTGGCAAATGTGAAGTAGCAAAAAAAAGGCCAAAATGCTAAAAACTAAAGAAACACAAAATCTAGGTTACCTTTTAGCTTTCGTTGGGATGGCTAAGAAAACTGTTTCTGGCACTTGTTAAAAATTTTGCCAAAAACTAAAAGCCAAACACAAAAAGGGGCAAAGTTTGCAAAATCTGAAAAGAAACCAAAGAAACGAATAAATTGAAAGTGACTTCAAAAACGAGAAGAAAAAAATCACTATTTAGGTTAAAAGAATTTGTATTAAACATTTAAGAAAATTCTTAATTAAAATCTTTAAAAAGAAGTAAACGAAAAATTAAAATTTTAAATTTAAATAAATTTATTTAAGAAATAACTGAAGTCATGCTGAGCTAAAGTAAGAAAATTTCAAAATTATTTACTCCTACATATGAAGAAATAGAAGAAAAAACGTAACATTAGAAAAGCCAAGAGTGCGTTTGACAGAGCACACAAATACTCGTATGTTTAAATTGTGTAAATTACTTTGTAAATTAAATTAGGTCAAAAAGTCGTTTACAATCTTAGAAATAAATGCTTTAAATAAACACTTGAGATACTCGTAAACGAGCTAAACTAAATAAATAAATAAATAACTTATAATAATACTTTTTGTAAATTATGACATGAGAACAAATAAAAATTATGTTATTTAAAAAAAAAAAAACTTAAAAGAAAATATTTAAACAAATGTTATTTATTTATATAAATAAATTTAAAACAATACTCAGAAGATTAGTAGAATTTACAAGCAAAAAATTTAGAAAATTGTAAAAAGTAAAAAAGGTAGTTTAGTCATAAAAAAAATCAGAAATTTATATCTACTCTTAACAGAAAAACGATGACGAAGAAGATGCTCTGTGTGTGTGTGTGTGTGTGCTAATTGGCGGTAAATAAAAATTCATAAAAAAATCTACTAATACCGAAAGTCAAACAAAAGCTTCTGTAGAATTTTGATGATTCATATTTGTCTCATTTGAAATTTTGTAAAAAAAAATTGATTGGTAACAAACTGATCTACTGACAGATACATAGACAGACAGACGGACGACTGGGCATTTAGACAGACTCACAGACAATTTTTTAAGAAAAAAAGTCTAAATAAAGCAAACAATAAAAACTCATATTCTCTAAGTAGTAAAAAACGAAAGAAACAGTTTTATATGTATTCAAATGAAACGATTTTTCTTATACTCTTTCTTTGAAGAACAACAAAGAAAATAATTATTTCAAAATATTTATATAAGACTGTGATAATATTGTATAATAGCTTAAGAAGACTCAAGATTATTAATATATTTTTATATAAAAAAGAAAGTAGGTTTTCAGAAGTTTTAAATTATGTAATCTGAGATTTGAAATTCGTTGTACGGCAAAAGATATAAAGGTTTGAATATTCGGAAAATTTTTTAATTTTTGTAGGCAATGGAACTTGTATGAAACAAAAATAAAAAATTTCACATTATCCTAAAGAAATTTTTCTATAAAAATCAAAATTTGATACATTTAAAAAAAAAAAATTATTCTATAAAAACAAGTAAGAAAGTGCTATAGCCGGTTAAGCCCGACCATACGATACCCTTTTCCACTAAGGTCAAAGGTGTTCTTTTTTCCTGTATAAAGACAAATAATTGCTAAATTTTGCAATCATACAAACTTTTTCTCAAAACTTATATATTCCGTCATTTGGACTTATATAAGAGCTAGGATCAAATGTGGACCAATTGTTACAAAAATTATGCATGCAAAAAATAAATTTAAAATTCTCATTATCTTCAGATTTATGAGCGTTTTAGTGATTTTTGTCTTATTTAGTGCATTTTGACAGAAGAGTTTGTGTGGGAGCTATGGTCAAATGTGGACCGAAATTTGGTATAGTGATTTTAGTTTACATAAGCAGTATTTGTTTTAATTTTCATGAAAAGATATTGATATATGTGGCCAATATATCAATTCCAAGGAGTGGGTCCTATTGGAGGTACCATAAATAAGGGTGCTATCAGAAAAATGTTCATATTATCTTTAGAATTGCAACCTGTTCTTTGAGCCAGCCGTCCAGACGGACGGACGGACATCGCTAAGTCGACTCAGAAAGTGATTCTAAGCCTATTGGTATACTAAAAGATGGGTCTAAGACAAATATTTATATGCGTTACATACATCAGCACAAACTTATAATACCCTTTCCACCTATGGAGGTGAAGGGTATAATTAAAATTACAAAAATTTATCCATAAAAATCTAAATATTTCGAATTTTGATTTTTTTTTTTAGAAAAAATTGCAAATTTTTTTTTTAGAAAAATTTGTCAAATTTATATTTTCTTTTAGAAAAATTTGTCAATTTCGATGTTTATAGAAAAATTTGTCAATTTTTGTTTTTATAAAAAAATTGGTAAAATTTTGATTTTAATAGAAAAAATTGTCAAAATTTTGATTTTTATAGAAAATATGTCAAATTTCGATTTTTATAAAAATATCGAATTTTGATTTTTATAAAAAATTTATCAAATTATCAAAATTTATCAAGTTTTGATTTTTTTATAGTAAAATTTGTCAAATTTTGATATTTATAAAAAAATTTTTTAAATTTTGATTTTATAGACAAATTTTGATTTTTATAGAAAAAATTTAAAAATTTTGATCTTTAAAGAAAAAATTTTTAAAATTTTGATCTTTAAAGAAAATTTTAAAAATTTAGATTTTTATAGAAAAAATTTTTAAATCGTGATTTTTATAGAAAAAATTGTCAAATTTTGCTTCTTACATATCAAAAAAAATTTGACAAATTTTTCTATAAAAATCAAAATTTGACAAATTTTTCTACAAAAGTCAAAAGTTGACAAATTTTTCTATAAAAATCAAAATTTGACAAATTTTTCTATAAAAATCAAAATTTGACAAATTTTTCTATAAAAATCAAAATTTGACAAATTTTTCTATAAAAATCAAAATTTGACAAATTTTTCTTTAAAATTCAAAATTTGAAAAATTTTTCTATAAAAATCAAAATTTGACAAATTTTGCTACAAAAATCAAAATTTGACAAATTTTTCTATAGAAATCAAAATTTTACAAATTTTTCTATAAAAATCAAAGTTTGACAAATTTTTCTATAAAAATCAAAATTTGACAAATTTTTCTATAAAAATCAAAATGTGACAAATATTTCTATAAAAATCAAAATTTGACAAATTTTTCTATAAAAATCAAAATTTGACAAATTTTTCTATAAAAATCAAAATTTGACAAATTTTTTATAAATATCAAAATTTTTTCAATTTTTCTATAATAACCAAAATTTGACAAATTTTTCTATATAAAACTAAAAATTATGATATTTTTTTTTTAAATCAATGTTTGACAAATTTTTTTATAAAAATCAAAATTTGATTAATTTTTCTATAAAAATAAAAAATTTTACAAATTTTTTTATAAAAATCAAAATTTGATTAATTTTTCTGTAAAAATCAAAATTTGACAAATTTTTCTATAAAAATCAAAATTTGACAAATTTTTCTATAAAAATCAAAATTTGACAAATTTTACTATAAAAATCAAAATTTTAAAAATTTTTCTTTAAAAGTCAAAATTTGACAAATTTTTCTATAAAATTCAAAATTTGACAAATTTTTCTATAAAAATCAAAATTTGACAAATTTTTCTATAAAAATCAAAATTTGACAAATTTTTCTATAAAAATCAAAATTTGACAAATTTTTCTATAAAAATCAAAATTTGAAAAATTTTTCTATAAAAATCAAAATTTGAAAAATTTTTCTATAAAAATCAAAATTTCATAAATTTTTCTATCAAATCAAAATTTTTGAAATTATTCTACAAAAATCAAAATTTTAAAAATGTTGCTATTAAAATCAAAATTTGACAAATTTTTCTAAGAAAAATCAATATTTGAGAAAAAAAATAAATTTTTGAGAAAACAATGCACTTTTTTTGATCAGCGAAAAATATTTGACTTTGGAAATTTCTGAACATAAAACGATTTAAGATATTTAAAAACGGGTTTCACAATTAAATTTTGTTAACTGTTAGATATTTGATAGTAATTTTTAAAAAATTTTCAGTCTAAGATCGAATGCACAATCGGGCAAAAACTAACAAAAGGCGAAGAGAAAAATGATTTTTTTTTTTTTTTGAAATGAAATAACTTAAAACCGATAAGAGTTGTTATATGTTTTTTTTTCCTTTCTGCTGCAACCCTATTCCAAAATATAAAAAATCAAACATATTAGAGAATAATTAAAAGAGCTACACTGTCGAAATACTTTTTTACTCATGAGGTCTACTTTGACCCCCAATAATTCACCCTGTGTAATAACAGGGTAACCACAAATTCAAAATTCGGAAAGCCTGAGTCCCCCTTAACAATTCTCTCACACATACTAATGCAATCATACTTACAGTTTAGAAGATACAGATTTATTACCACCTTTTCTTTGTTTGAAACCACGTGTAGTGTTGGAAAGTTTGAGAATCTCTTTCTTTTAAACTTGATACATGTTCAAAGTTATCTTATTTTAAGCCGCAATAAATATGGATTATCAATGCAGCATTATTTGCACACTTTTAAATACTGTAGCAAAAATATTGATATTTAACACTAAATAACCCAGCAAACATATTTTATAAGAAATTTAAGGAATCAGTTTTATGATTTCTGTTATCTTAAAAATTGTTTATAATTATATAAAAAATGAAATTGCTGGGTTTTAAAAGTGTATTTATATTAATCTCATATTTTTTTTCAAAACACAATTTTACTCGTATTTGTTTTGGTATAAATATGCAATAAATTTTATTTAAAACAAGTGTTGGTTAAATGCTATGAAAAATAAAAACCTAAAGCTAAGGCTTCGGTTGGGGGTTTTTAATTACAATTTATGTCTGTATTAATTTTCAAGTGCTCGATAATGAGGCTGATGTAGCTGATGCTGCTGCCGCTGTTTGTAGTGGTTGGTAATGGAATTGTGCTATTGCAACGCAGTTTAATGCAATCTGCAGTTGGTTGTTCGGTTTTTTCTTTTTCTTAACGGCCCAAACAAATTTGTTAAACCAGCAAAAAGTACTCGGGTTTGTATATATACAAAAAAAGTATCTACTTTCATTTTATTATATAATATAAAAAATATTTTCTTATATACCTACATATGAAATATTGTATACAAATTATTGAAGAGGCTGTTCTAGTTTTTAATAAATTTGTATGGTCTCTATAATACTCGTAAATATGTGGGCTTAACATGTGACTGTTAATTTTATTTTGAGTGTTAATGTCAAATTTGTGTATGGAAAAAATATTTATATATTAAACTTGAAATATTAATTGCAGTTTTATTTTACAAACAAAAAAAACTGTTTAAAAAATGTCATAATTAAGGGGAATTTGTAATAAATTCTACTAGAAAGGGGTTTTATTTTCATTGTGACTAATAAAAAATATAATTGTAATTTAATGACTTTGGTAATTATTTTAATGGAAATGAATTTAGATTTAGTTTAAATATTGTGTTATGAGAACTTTTCGGTTTTTTGAGCGGGGATATAAAAGCAGAAGTCAGTAATTAAATATGATTTTGAGTAGTGAAACCTAAAGAAAATTGCTTCTAATATCGAAATAAACATGTTTGAAGAAGTTTTTTTTACACAATAATGAGAAAAAAGCAAAAATTGCGAAAGTTGTTTACCAACACTGTTAATAAATTTAAATAAAAACAATAAGAAGTTCTTCCTTAAGTCATAGAAATACTAAATTTGTAAGTATTAATTCAAGAAATTATCACGTTAAAAAATTAGAAAAATCGTTTTCCAACACTGAAATCACTTTATTATCAAAACTTACTAAGATAGCTTCTTACATCGAAATATACAATATACATCAATATATTAAAATTTTCAAAAAATAGGAAAATCGTTTTCCAACACTAACATTTATTTGTAATAAAAACTTAATTAAACTGCTTTTATAATCGTAATATACATATTAAATGAAGTATTTTCACACAATAATGAGAATAAAGCAAAAATTGCAACATTTATTTACCAACACTGTTAATAAATTAAACTAATAACGATAAGAATTTCTTCCTTTAGTCATAGAAATACAAAATTTGTAAGTATTAATTCAAAAAATTATCACGTTAAAAAATTAGGAAAATCGTTTTCCAACACTGATATCACTTTATTTTCAAAACTTACTAAAATAGCTTCTTACATCGAAACATACATATTTGAAGTATTATTTTCACACAATAATGCCAATAAAGCAAAATTTTAAAAAGTCGTTTTCCAACACTATTAATAAATTGAACTAAAAACGATAAGAAGTTCTTCATTTAGTCACGAAAATACATAATTTGTAAGTATTAATTAAAAATATTAATACGTTAAAAAATTAGGAAAATCGTTTTCCAACACTGATATTATTTTGTAAAAAAAACTAAAGGAAATTGCTTCCAACAACGAAATATACATATTTCAACAAAATTGGTTAAGCAATAAAAAGAATTAAGCATAAATTGCAAAAGTTGTTTACCAACACTGTTATTAAATTAAACTGAAAACGATAAGAAGTTCTACCTTTAGTCATAGCAATACAAAATTTGTTATTTGAATTCAATATTGAATTGAATTCAATATATTTGTGTTTTGAATTCAATATATTAAGAGGTTAAAAATTTAGGAAAATCGTTTTATAGCACTGAAAGTACCTTGTAATAAAAACTAAAGGAAATTTCTACTTACGGCGAAATAAACATATTTGAAGATGTATTTTCACATAATAATGAGAATAAAGAAAGAAATGCGAAAGTTGTTTCCCAACACTATTAATAAATTAAACTAAAATCAATAAAAGGTTTTTCCTTTAGTCATAGGAATTCAAAATTTTTAAGTATTAATTCAAAATATTAAGATTTTAAAAAATTAGGAAAATCGTTTTCCAACACTGTAAGTACTTTGTAATAAAAACTTAATAAATTGCCTCCTACATCGAAATATACATATTTGAAGAAGTATTTTTACACAATAATGAGAATAAAGCAAGAAATGAAAATGTTGTTTCCCAACACTATAAATAAATTAAACTAAAATCGATAAGAAGTTCTTTTTTTAGTCATAGGAATACAAAATTTGTAAGTATTAGTTCAATATAAGATGTTAAAAAATCGTTTTCCACCACTGAAATTACTTTGTTATGAAAACTAACAAAAATTGCTCTTTACATCGAAATATACATATTTCAAGAAGCATTTTCACACAATAAAAAGAATAAAGCAAAATTGCAAAAGTTGTTTTCCAACACTGGTAATAAAATAAACTGAAATTGATAAGATGTTTTTCTTTAGTCATAGGAATACAAAATTTGTAAGTATTAATTCAATACATTAAGATATTAAAAATTTAGAAAATCGTTTTCCAACACTGAAATTACTTTGTTATAAAAATTAAAGAAAATTTTTTAAGAAGAAGTATTTTTATACAATAAATAGAATAAAGCAAAAATTGTAAAATTTGTTTCCCAACACTGTTAATAAATTGAACTTAAATCAATAAGAATTTCTTCCTTCAGTCAGAGAAATACAAAAATTAAATTAAATATTAAGATGTTAAAAAATTTGGAAAACCGCTTTCCAACACTGAAATTACTTTGTAATAAAAACTTAAGGAAATTAGTTCTAACATCGAGATATACATATTTGAAGAAGTATTTTCACATAATAATGAGAATAAAGCAAAAATTTCGAAAGTTGTTTACCAACACTGTTAATTAATTGAATTAAAATCGTTAAAAAGTTCTACCTTAAGCCATAGGAATACAGAATTTGTAAGTATTAGTTATATTAAGATGTTAAAAAATTTGAAAAATGTTTTCCAACACTAAAAGTACTTTGTTATAAAAACTGACAAAAATTATTTCTAATATCGAAAATTATTTCTACATAGAAATATATTAGGAAAAAGTATTTTCATACAATCATGAAAATCAAGCAAAAATCGTTTCTCAGCACTGGGAATAATTTTGACGGAAACTTATTTTAAATTCTTCCTTATGTTGTATAATTACGAAAACTTTAGGTATTAATGCAAAGAAAAGTATTTCAATCGAGTTATTTGAAAAATTAAAAATTTTACTTTCCAACACTAGAAACAAATTGTGATAAAAACTAGCAAAAACAGTTCCTTAGTCCAAGATGCAAATAAATGTTAAAGTATTTTTAATCAATAATGTTACAAAGCTAAAAATATAAAAAAGTTCAGATTTTTTTTACAAAATCACAATAAATTTTCAAAATAACCTTAAATTTCCTTTCATGTAAAAAATCAAATTTAGTTATTTAAAGTTTTTAAACAATTTTAAATCCCTGACCCATAATCCATCAATAGTTTTATATCAAATATATGGAATTTTTTATTTTCCTCTATTGTTGTTTAAACGCCTTTAAAATTCCTTAACTAACAATTTATCTGATTTTTTTTTGCAATTTTTTGCAAATAAATGCATTTTATTTTATAAACAACATCAAGGTCATTGGCAGAAAAAAGAACTAATAAATAACATATTTATTGCAAACACTTGGAAACAACAAAATGTATCGCACAAATAAAGTTCACAGATATTTTAAATGGAAACATGTCGTTTCCATTTTGAAAATATTTTATGTATAAAAATCATCGATGAAAAATAAAAGGTCTGAACAAGTTCATCGTTTTGTAGCCAAATAGCTCAGCTTTATAAAGCCCAGTCTATAAATGTATTTTAATGCTTTTGTCATAAATGGACTTAGCCATTTTTGTCATGTTAACGGACATTTATTGCCATTTCAATGCTTCTTTATAAAGCTTGTCATCACTCTTGATGATACGAAGTTTTTTTAAATGTATCTTTGATATTTGATTTTAAATATTTATAAACAATTTTCTTTCTTCTTTTGTTGCAGGTAAGAATTGCTTGACTTTTAATATTTTAAATAATTATAAGGTGAGTCATTTTTATGAAGGTGTAAAAATTTAAAATTAATATTTAAAAAATTTTTATTATTAGAAAAATTTGTCCAACACTACAATTAAATTGACATAAAAGCTAGCCGAAACTATTACTTAAAATAAAGTAAACTTCTTTGTTCTTAAGAAAAAACTGAAATTATATTGCAATAAAAGTATTGGAATTAATTTTCAAGTTAAAATGAGTTTATTTGATGAGGTATTTCCGAAAACTATCAATGATGAGGTATTTCCGAGAACTATCAACAAATTTTTAAAAATCGTTTTCCAACACTATACTAAAATTACCTAAAAATCGTTGGAGGTTAGCTAATATTTATTGGTAGCTATTTTCTCAGTCTTAAATATAACAATTTTAAAAGTATTCTATATAAAATTGGAATTTAAGTCCATTTATTTGAACAATTAAGAAAAATGTTACCCAACACTAAAACTATTTTGCAATTCAAAGTACTAAAAAGTATATAAAATGTTAAAATAAGTTTATCTTGCTAAGAATTTTCAAAATATCAATTCAAAGAAACAAATTTTTAAAAACAGTTTTCCAACACTATTAATAAATTTACCTTAAAACACTTAAAAGTTAAATTGTACCTCTCCAAAAAAAACAAATTTATAAAAAGTTTTAATAAATTTAGAGTTAAAGTCAAGTAATTTAAAGTGTTAAGAAAAATGTTTTCCAACACTAGATTGATTTTTGAATAAAAAGTCACAAAAATCATTTCTTACTCAAAAGTTAACATTTTATCATTAATATTTTTAAAAAATAACAGAAAACAACCAATATTTTAAAATTTGTTTTCCAACACTGCTTATAAAATTGCTTAAAATATATTGGAAATTTATACTTAAGCCATAAATATAACAAATTTTGAATTATTTCAATAAAACTCGTTATACAACTTAAAATTTTTGGAAAATGTTCGAAAAACGTTTTTCAATACTAGAATTGTTTTTCAATAAAACTTAGTAGAAATCAGTTTTATTTTTCAACTAGAAATATTTTTATCAGTATTTTTAAAAAATTACATCTAATACTCTTAAATTTAATAATCGTTTTCCAACACTACAGATAAATTAACTTAAAATATATTGAACATTTATTCTGACCCTTTAGTTATAACGAGTTTCAATGTATTCTGACAAAATTCTTCAAAAATTCTAAATTCATAAAAAATATTTTAAAATATTAGAAAAACTTTTTCCAACACTAGAATTATTTATCAATAAAAAGTAATTGAAATTATTTTTGGCTTTAAATCAAACATTTTTCGTCAATGTTTTTAAAAAATCACATCAAGAACCCTAAAATTTAAAAATCGTTTTCCAACACAGGACTTAAATTTACATAAAATATTTTAAAAACTTATTCTTAGGCTTTAGATTTGACGATTTTCAAAGAATTCTCACAAAATTCTTTATACAAGTTAAAATATTCGAGAATGTTAGAAAAACGTTTTCCAACACTGGAATTATTTTTAAATAAAAAGTAATAGAAATTATTTTTAGCTTTAAAGTAGACATATTGTTGTCAGTATTTTTAAAAAATCACTTCAAAAACACTTAAATTTAAAAATCGTTTTCCAACACTGCCTAAAGGTTTACTTAAAATATATTGGGAATTGATTTTTAATCTATAGACATAACTAATTTCGAAGTATTCGGACAAAATTCGTTACAGGAGTTAAAATATTTGAAAATTAAAACTAATCATTTTCCAACACTACAATTTTTTTGTAACAAAACCTATCAGAAATCATATCTAGCATCAATTTAAGCTTGTTTTCTTAAGTATTATTAAAAAATTATGAGAAATATTTAATTAATGTGCACAAATTATAAAATTCTTGTTATAAACAGAAATTTATTCAATGCTATTTTATTCAAAATTCAACTAGTGTGGTCAATATTTAATATTTCTGAGATAACTACCTGCCTTATCATTTCTTTTGTAAAGATCTCCCTTAAATGAAAATTTACAATTCATGTTTTGCTTTCATTATCTGACACTTAATCTCCCACAGATGTTAAATTTTCATAAATTAAAATCTTCAGAATCCTTCAATTAATGTTTTCTTTAAAAAAGACAAAAGAAAATAACATTTAAAATTAAAGGTTTTGTAAAACTGAATAGGAAACCAAAATGACTTGGCAGCAAAAAAAGAATTAAATTTAAATAAAATACCTGGTCATTGCTTGATCCTGAAACACCCCTAAAACATACTTCAAAAGAAATGAATTTCTTTCAATATTTAAATTTCTACCTAAATGAAAATTTTTGTTGTTTCTTTAACACTTAAAATTCATTTTGTGCGAAAAATAAAAACATTAAGATCTTTTTTGTTATATTTTGTTTTGAATTCGTATTTTTTTGTAGGCGTAACAAATAATTTATTTCCGGCT
Source organism: Stomorhina lunata (assembly GCA_933228675.1). Taxonomy (NCBI): domain Eukaryota; kingdom Metazoa; phylum Arthropoda; class Insecta; order Diptera; family Rhiniidae; genus Stomorhina; species Stomorhina lunata. The sequence continues at coordinate 121,664,377 of OW121740.1, read as the reverse complement.
TGAGAAGTTCATTCTTTGGTTTTCATTGTTCCAAAGTTGTTTGGCTCACAGTCAGGCATTAATTTTGTTACTAATAGTTTGTAACACAAACTAACTTTTTCATATGAACTTTTTGAATTTTTTTTCTGCTGAACTATTACGAATCGTTTGCAAAAACTGAAAAAAATGAAAGAATGACTTTTGGCCTGACATAATTTGTATCCTCACAAATTGTGTATTTTTTCCATCATAGCTATATTTCTCATATATGTGTGAATAATTATAGTAATTTTGTTTAGACAAAAAGAAAAGAACATAAAAAATTGGTTTAGAAACTTTTCATCTTTTTGAAATACTAGAGTATAAGTAAATCATGTTGCTCTGTGGCTTTCCTTTATATTTTGCTTGACAAAATCCAAAAACTAAAAATATCACTTAGGAAAAAAACCAAGAATATAAAAAAGTTCTAAGTAAATTATAGTTTCCAAAAAGTGGGTCATATAAAATTACATCGAGTGTTAAGTAAGAGTAACATTAAGGAAAATCCGTTTCTCAGGCTTAGCATAAAATAAAAATTTAAAGTCTCTAAGGAAGTAAGGAAGAACAAAAAGGAGTTTTGGATAATAATTAGGGGTTTAGATTGGCTTATTTATAATACATGCATAATCAAGAGCATAAATTGCTATAATTATTTAAACAAAAAACTCTATATTATTAGTACTTTTAACATGAGTTCAATGAACTTAAAGTTTAGTAAACATTTTCCAACACTGCTACTTATTTTAAATAAAATGCCCTGAAAACTTTTTTTTGAGTCTTGGTTATAACAAATTATATTATAACAATGTAGATTAAATTAAGTTATCTAACAAATAAAAAACCTTTTTAACGCTATAAATTTTTCATAACAAAAACAAAAGGAAATATTAAAAAAAAATTATAATTTAAAAAAGATGTTCTCCAACACTGCAATTTATTTGAACCTAAAATGTTGAGAATTTTAAGAATTTTAAGCAATCAATTTAACGAATTTTAAAAATTTTTTATTAAATTCTGCAGTTTAGTAAAGATATTTAAAGGTTAAAGAAAATCGTTTTCCAACACTGGAATGATTTCAAAATAAAAACAACTAGAAATTACTTTTAACTGAAAACTTATGATACCTGCTCATGTATTTTGAAAAACTTACATAAAATAATTGATATTTCAAAAAACGTTTTCCAACACTACCAATTTATTTGTTTATATATTGTATATATATTAGTTTTTTGAATATGAAGCATTACAAATTTTAAAATTTCTTTAAACAAAATTCGTATTTTAGTTAATATTTAAAAATTAAAGAAAAAAGTTTTCCAACACTGGTAATATTTCAAATTAAAATAACAAGAAATCATTTTTTTATCACAAAACTAAACACATTTTCTTCAGTAGTTTTCAAAAATTTATCAATAAATTGATATTATAATAAAACATTTTCCAACACTGCTAATAAATTCGATTTAAAACTACTAAGAATCAACTTCTAACAAAAAACATATCGGATTTCGTGAAATTTGTACAAAATTGGTCGTTTTGGTAAAGATATTTAAAAGTTAATGAAACACGTTTTCCAACACTAGAATTATTTCTTAACCGAAATAATAAGATATTACTTTTAATTCAAAACTAAAAATATTTTTTTTAGTATTTAAAAAACTTATTAATAAAATAATAATTGAATACAACATTTTCCAACACTGCCAAAAATTGCGAATAAAAAGTAAACTTTATAAATTTCGTACACAGAATGGGCGGTAAAATAATTAAAAAAAGTTTTGCAACACTGGAATTATTTTAAAATAATTACAAAATTCTTTACTTAAGTAATGATTTTTAAGAGTTAAAAAAAAACATTTTCCAACACTGGAATTATTTTATCATAAAACCAACAAGAAATTATTTTTAATACGAAAGGAAATATATTTACTTAGGTATTTTGAAAAAATTACATCATTAAATTGATAACTGAAAAAACTTTTTCCAACACTTCTAAAAGATTTGTTTAAATAATATTTCGAATCCTGTTTTTATGCATTAGGTGTATGGAATTTAAATATAAATATAACAGAATTACAAATATTTTTACCAAGTCTGTTATATAATAAAGAATTTAAAAATTATGAAACTGTTTTCCAACACTAGAACTATTTTGTAATAAAACCTGTAAGAATTTGTTTGTGATATTGAAACAAGTTTATTTTCTTCAGTATTTCTAACATAAGGCTTGAAATGCAATGAATGCAAAATCTTTTTAAAATCATAGATATATTAAAATTATAAGTATTATTAATAAAATCATTGTTTGAGTTCGAATTTATAAGTTAAAATTTCATATTTTCTCTTCAATTCCTTTTTTTCAAGCAAAATTATTAAATCGTTTTCCAACACCTCTAAAAATTTTAATAATACAGATTGGTACCGAATTTTAATGTAAATTAAACAAAATTAAAAATATTTTAACAAAATTTGTTATTTAGCATAGGAATTTTTAATTAAAAAAATAACGTTTTCCAACACTAGTATTATTTTGCAATAAAAATCATCAGAAATTGTTTTTGGTATTGTAACTTGCTTGTTTTCTTCAGTATTTCTAAAACATGGCTTGAAAAAACAAAGAATTTAAAATAGTTTACCAACACTACTTATAATTTTGTCTAAAATTTAATGCAAAATCTTTTTGAAATCATAGATTGACAAAAATTATAAGCATTATTAGAAAATAATTAGTGTTTGAGTTGAGATTTTTAAATGTTTTAAGTAATAATTTTATATTCAATTCCCTTTTGCAAGCAAAATTATTAAATCGTTTTACAACACTGCTAACAAATTTGAATAATGAATACCGAATTATAAGTAAATTAACAATTATTATTAACAAATATTAAAATGATTTAACCAAATTCGTTATTTCGCAAAGGAATTTTTAAATATACAAATAACGTTTTCCAACACTGGAATTATTTGGTAATAAAAACTATAAAAAATTGTTTTTAGTATTGAATCGAGTTTATTTTCTTCAGTATTCGTAAAAAAATGCTTGAAAACCCAAAGAATTAAAAATCGTTTACCAACACTACTAATAATTTTGGCTAAAATTTAATGCAAAATCTTTCTAAAATCATAGATATACAAAAATTATAAGTATTATTAAAAACAAATAGTGTTTGGGTAGATTTATTTAAATTAATAAGCAAAAATTTCATATTTTCCCTTAACTTCCTTTTCTTTTCAAGCAAATTCATAAAATATGAAAATATTTAAATGCCATCTGTTTCAGGCTCTTTCGCCTCAATTCTTTCATGAATAATTAATCTTTCTACGAAAAATTCAATTAAACTGTATTTAATAATTTTTTATAGATATTAATTTTTGTATTCTTATTTTTTTTCAATCAATTTTTCATTCTATAAATGGTTGTGTTCGGTTGTATTTTATTGTTAAATATTTTAAAATACTTTTTTATATGGTTCCTTGTCATTAATATTCTTTTGTTGATGGTTTGCCAAAAAAAAAAATTGAAAAGGCATTTTTTAGGCTTTAAACCAAATTTGAGGCATTTTTTATGAAAAATATTTTGCTTTTGGTTTAACAATGATGTAACAAGGTGATTTTATTTGAATTATTATAAGTAATAAATAATTCTTGATTTCTTTTTTAAATGATAGTCAATCATTATTTTTGAATGTCGGTAAATCGATGGTAAAATGTGGTAGTAAATTTAACAATTTTAACACGTGTTGGTTTTAATAGTTTTGACATTTTCAATTTATTACTTTGACTATTTGTAACTTTGACAAGATTCATCTGCCAAACCTTTAAAAATCTATAAATATAACACATTAAAAAAGTATTTTAACAAAATTCCATATTTGAGTTAATATGTTTATTAATATAAAGAATATTGTTTTCCAGCACTGGAATTATTTTTGTTTTAAAAATGCGGGGGATAGTTATTTCTAATAAAAAAACCAGTTAAATTTTTTTAGTACCTTCATAAAAAAACGTTAAAAACCAATCAAATCAAGGTCGTTTTCCAATACTATAAATTATTTTAACTGTTCTAGATTCATAACTATGACAAATTGATTTGTTTTAATTAATATTTAAAAAAATCATAAAAATACAATTATGTCTTCCTGAACATTGTCTCATTCATCAGCAATACAGAAGTCCTAGAAATCTGAAAAGTGTACTTAGGTTTCATTATCCATCATATTGAAGGCCAAATGATAATTATAATAATGCTTCCACGGATTCAACTTTTTTTATATATAGATCATCAAAAAACTATGAAACAATCGTCAAACAATCGCCAGTCAATCGTGAAACATTTATCGAACAATTATTAAAAATCATTAAACAGTCGCCAGTCAACCATCAAGCACCCTTCAAAAAACCATTATACAATGGACAAAAAATCATCAAACTACCATAAAAAAATCGCCACTTTATCGTTAAACAATCATTAATAATCTTCGAACAGACATCAGTCAATCAATCAATAAACCAGTATCAAACAATCGTCAAGCAACCATCAAATAGTCATGAAAAATCTTTAAACAATTGTCAAGCAATCGCCAGTCAAACTATTAACAAAAAATAATCATATATTACCAAAATCCGTGCAACCGTTTTCCGATTTTTGATAAATCAAAAAGAAAAATGGCGTAAAAGTGGGCATGGTCAATTTAGCTTTGTCTAGAATCCTAACTTGGATTAAGATAAATATTTAAAAAAAACTGTCTTCATCAGTTCAGCCTTTCTCAAGTGATGCAATTTTAACGAAAAAGGGAATTTCATCCCCATTTTTCGATTTTCAGGTCCACCTGGGTCTATTTTCAAAAAATGCAAAAAGCTGGACCCCCATGTAAACCATGTAATCAAAGTACAGGTCGCAATTCTAAAGATAATTTGATGGAATTTGGCACAGTTCATTTTTTGATAGTGGGACCATGGCTATTGAAATTGCCCAAAATCGGTAGATTATTTACGGGACCTCCCATAGGTCCCACTTCCCGGAATTGATATATTGGCCACAAACATCAATATTTTTTCATGAAATTTAAGACAAATAATGCTTATGTAAACATAAATCACTGTACCAAATTTCGTTGAAATCGGTCCACATTTGACCCTAGCTCCCATACAAACTCTTCTGTCAAAACGCAATAAATGAGGCAAAAATCTCTAAAACGCTCGTAAATCTTAATGAGAATTTTAAGTTAATTTTTTGCATACATAATTTTTGGAACAACTGTTTTCAATTTGCCAAATTTCGAGATAATCGGTCCACATTTGACCCTAGCTCTCATATAAGTCCAAATAACGGAAACAGCTAAAATATAAATATAAGTTTTGAGATAATGTTTGTATATAATTTAGCAAATATTTCTCTTTATACAGAAAAAAGAGCACCTTTGACCTTAGTGGTGAAGGGTAGCGTATGTCTGACTGTAGCTCTTTCTAACTTGTTAATATTTGACTTATATGGGAAGAGTCAACGCCCACTTGAGATTTCAAAAAAAAACCTAGCCTATTTTAACCACCGGTCACACTTTAACATACTGTCAAAATTTCAGAAAAATCGGTCTGTATTTAATATTTGACTTATATGGAAAGGGTCACGCCCACTGGAAGTTAAAAAAAACCTGGCCTATTTTAACCACCGTTCACAACTTCATATACTGTCAAAATCGGTCAGCTCGATCATCTATATTTGTCACTTTTAATATTTGACTTATATGGGAGGGGTCACGCCCACTTGAGATTTCAAAAGAGCCTAGCCTGTTTTAACCACCGGTCACACTTTAACATGATGTCGAAATTTCAGAAAAATCGGTCAGTTCGGTCATCCATATTTTTCACTTTTAATATTTGAATTATGTAGGAGGGGTTACGCCTACTTGAGATTTCAAAAAAACCTAGCCGTATTTAATATTTGTCTTATATGGAAAGGGTCACGCCCACTGGAAGTTAAAAAAAAACCTGGCCTATTTTAACCACCGGTCACAACTTAATATACTGTCAAAATCGGTCAGCTCGATCATCTATATTTGTCACTTTTAATATTTGACTTATATGGGAGGGGTCACGCCCACTTGAGATTTCAAAAGAGCCTAGCCTGTTTTAACCACCGGTCACACTTTAACATGATGTCGAAATTTCAGAAAAATCGGTCAGTTCGGTCATCCATATTTTTCACTTTTAATATTTTACTTATGTAGGAGGGGTCACGCCTACTTGAGATTTCAAAAAAACCTAGCCTATTTTAGCCACTGATCACTCACACCTTAACATTCTGTCAAAATTTCAGAAAATCGGTCAGCTCGGTCATCCAAATTTGCAACCTTTGATATTGACCACTTGAAATTTCTTGAGATTTGTCATCTTTAATATTTGACTTACACTGCCCACCACTTGAATAGGTTCACTATATTTAATATAATCCAATTGAATTTTTTTTTAAGTAATTAAGTTCTTAGTTCAAAATAGTAAAATATTGTGTTGTATATCATTTGAATAAAAAAAATTGTGACTGCAGTGAATAACTGAATTTTAAGATTTTTTTTTTTTTGTAAAACTATCATTTTTTGGGCACAATTTTTTGTGCCACTTGAATAGGTTCATCATCATTAATTTAAAAATTTGACAAGAAAATGTTTTTTATTTGAATTTTTTTTTATTTATTGAAATTTTTACAATGTTTTGGCAATAATTTAATAATGAGTGTATCCACCTTTGTTCGATATTACCTCAAAAATACGATTTGGAAGGGAGTTATACAGACTTTCAATTAATTGTAGTGAAACTTCTGACCAAGCCTTTTTTATTCCTTCAATTAAAGCCTCTTTTGTTTCATATTGTCTACCGGACTCGTACACTTTTCGAGAAAGCCATCCCCATACTTTTTCTATAATATTTACGTCAGGGGAATATGGAGGCCACTCCAAAATATTTACACTCTGGCTTTGAATCCACCCTTTTACAGCTCTGGCATTGTGAATAGGTGCGTTGTCTTGTTGAAATGTCCAGGGTATTGGTCCAAATAAATTAAAAAAATGTGGAAACGCCTTTTCAAGTACAGCTTTGTAATTATTCGCGTTCATTTTTGATGTCAGGAATTGAAGTTCACATGTACCATAAAAAGAAATAGCTCCCCACACCATTACGCTACCCTCACACCTATGTAGGCGACTAAGATAACGTTCTTCCTTGTGTAGATCGTGGAAATAGTAGTTAGAACCATCTGGTCCTTCCATATGTTCGCGTGCAAACTGCAGCCGTTTTGCCTTACGAGTGGCATTTAGAGGTGTTTTTTTTTGAATTTTCAAACGTTTTAAATGTTTAGGTAGCACCTTAACATAGTGTCAAAATTTCTGAAAAATCGGTCCGCTCGGTTGTAACTCCGGCTCCGAGTTAGTTAGAGAAGTTTTACATAGCCTAATACTCAATAAACAGTGGCTAGCTGAGTTATAACCCTTTTTTTTTTGAAAAAAAATTTTTTTTCAAGTGGGTCTGGCCAGGGATCGAACTCGAGACCTCTGGTATGCTAGGCGGATGACTAAACTGCTATACCACGGCGGTTCACAAATGTATTTTGCTGGTTACTTTATTTTTAGCAATTTATGATTATTTGAAATATGTGCTAAATATGCCTTTTTACCCCTCATCTACATTAAATTTGACAATTTTTTATGAGACCCCAAAATACGAAAAATATGTGCTGAAATAATTTGTTATAAAAACTAAAGCCTTAGAGTCAAATAGAAGACACATGCTAAACTTATTACACGCCTTTTAGCTAAACTAGAATATCAAATCATAAAATATATGTGTAATAACAATAACATAAATATAAAATCTGAGTGAAATTTTACTAAAACAACGAAAAAACAGCTGGTAAACATTTACAGGAGGGTAAAAATAACAATCCTAACGCTCCCCCTGTCAAAAGGAAACAACAATCCTTGAATTTTTCTACAAACATTTTATTTTTTGTTTTTTTGCACAAACAGAAAATCGATATTTCTCATAGCCAAAGTCTTCAAAAAAAAGAACTAAAATATTTTTGTTTCGTTATAAATATTCTTCAATTTCCCTTTAGCTATTGTAATATTTGCGCTATTTCTAGCTTCTTGTAAAGCTAAAGGCAAATACCGGGACAGACAGACATACGGATGGAGAGACTGACAAACAGACAATCAGACATTCTTACATACTTTTAGGGAAACCTAGCAAAAGTTTGCTTTAAAGCAAAAATTTTGTTGCATTTTGTTGCTCTCAAATTCATTTACATAAAATACAACAAATGTTTATTATAGAAAATTTTACATTTTTTCTGTTTTTTTGTTAATGCAGTTCATGTAAGCATGTAATTCGCTCGTTCTTTGCTGCTGTTTTGTTTTATTAGTTCTTGTTCGAAATAAATGACTGAAATCTGTGAAAAAAAGTTTTTCCTTATTTTCTAGATTTTATAGGGGGGGAAATTTTGTTGTATAGAAAATTTTAAATTTTCTATGATTTTTGTTGTTGTTGCTGCTGTTGTAGTTTGCCATGTTTTATAACGCATGAAATGAAAATGAATATATTGATGTAGTTCATTTGCTCGATGCTTTTGTGGGTTTCAGGAAAATATAGAGACAAGGAACACTTTTTCAGACAAATAAGGAAAATTAAGGTGGTATAATATAAAATTTTATGGAAAAATTTATGAAAATAAAACAAATTTAAAATTTTAATAGATTTAAATTGATTTTCCTAGATTTAAGCATTTTCGAAAATTCGAAATTAATTTCGAAATTGTAAATTTGATAGTTTTTTATTAAAAATTGCAAATTTTCAATATTTATATACGAAGTTTAAAAATATTGGTCCATTTTAAGTAATTTTCACAGCTTTAGGCACTTTCGAAAATTCGAACTTAAATTCGAAATTGATAATTTATTATTTTTTTATGAAAAATATTCGATTTTTTATAGTTTTATACTAAAAAATTCATCAATTTTGTTATTTTCTAAAAATTTCGGATATGAGATTAAATTCGAACTTAACTTCGAAACTCGTATTTTGTATATTTTTTTTTATAAATTTATAAAATTTAAATATAATCTTAGGTTAACCTATTAAAATTTTCAAGGACTTAAACGTTTTAGAAAATTCGAACTTAATTTCGAAATATAAATATGGTTAGTTTTCTATGAAAAATTTAAAATTTTCAAGATTTTTATACAAAATTTTAAAATGTTGGTTAATTTAAAGCAATTTTTATAGCTTGAAGTATTTGTCGAAAATTCGAACTTAATTTCGAAATTGAAAATTTATAATTTTTTATGAAAAATATATAAATTTTCAATAGTTTTATACTAAAAAATTCATAATTTTGGTTTGTTTTCTATAAACTTCAGTTAATAGATTAAGCTAATCAATTCGAACTTTATTTCGAAACTCATATTTTGTTAGTTTTTAGAAAGCTATGATTAGAACAAAATTAGATATTTTATAGAAACATCTAAAAAATTTTAACAATTTTAAGTATTTTCGAAAATTCAAACTTAATTTCGAAAACGCAAATTTACTAGTTTTCTTTGAAAAATCTAAATTTTTTTTATAGTTTTATAAAAAATTTTATAATTTTGGTGAAGTTAAAGCAATTTTTACAGCTTAAATTATTTTCGAAAATTGGAACTTAATTTCGAAATTGTAAATTTGATAGTTTTTTTATGAAAAATTGCAGTTTTTTAACACTTTTTTATGAAATTTAAAAACTTAATTTCGAAATTGAAAATTTATCATTTTTTTATGAAAAATTTCAGATTTGCAATTATTTTATAAAAAAAAATCATAATTTTTGTTTCTTTTCTAAAAATTTTAGATATGAGATTAATTTCGAAATTGAAAATTTATCATTTTTTATGAAAAATTTCAGATTTGCAATTATTTTATAAAAAAAAATCATACTTTTTGTTTATTTTCTAAAAATTTTAGATATGAGATTAAATTCGAAGTTAATTTCGAAACTCTTATTTTGTATTTTTTTTATAAACAAATTTATAAAATTAAAATATGATCTTAGGTTAACCTAATACAATTTTCACGGATTTAGACGTTTTCGAAAATTCGGACTTAATTTCGAAATTTAAATTTTTTTATTTTTCATGAAAAATATTAGATTTTCAAAATAGAAAAGTTTCTATAGAAAATTTTCAGTAAAAGAAAAGTTTCTATACAAAACTTTCCGTAGAAAAAAAGTTTCTATAGAAAATTTTGTGTAAAAAAAGTTTCTGTAGAAAATTTTCTGTAAAAGAAAAATTTCTATAGAAAATTTTCTGTGAAAGAAACTTTTCTGTAAAAGAAACTTTTTTACAAAAAATTTTCTGTTAAAGAAAAGTTTCTGTGGAAAATTTTCTGTAAAAGGAAAGTTTCTATAGATAATTTTCTGTATAAGAAAAGTTTCTAAAAAAAATTTTCTAATGAAAATTTTCTATAGAAAATTATCTGTATAAGAAAAGTTTCTATAGAAAATGTTCTGTATAAGAAAAGTTTCTATAGAAAATTTTCTGTTAAAGAAAAGTTTCTATAGAGAATTTTCTGTTAAAGAAAAGTTTCTATAGAAAATTTTCTGTTAAAGAAAAGTTTCTATGGAAAATTTTCTGTTAAAGAAAAGTTTCTATAGAAAATTTTCTGTTAAAGAAAAGTTTCTATAGAAAATTTTCTGTTAAAGAAAAGTTTCTATAGAAAATTTTCTGTTAAAGAAAAGTTCCTATAGAAAATTTTCTGATAAAGAAAAGTTTCTATAGAAAATTTTCTGTCAAAGAAAAGTTTCTATAGAAAATTTTCTGTTAAACAAAAGTTTCTATAGAAAATTTTCTGTTAAACAAAAGTTTCTATAGAAAATTTTCTGTTAAACATAAGTTTCTATAGACAATTTTCTGTTAAAGAAAAGTTTCTATAGAAAATTTTCTGTTAAAGGAAAGTTTCTATAGAATATTTTCTGTTAAAGAAAAGTTTCTACAGAAAATTTTCTGTTAAATAAAAGTTTCTATAGAAAATTTTCTGTTAAATAAACGTTTCTATGGATAATTTTCTGTTAAAGAAAAGTTTCTAAAGAAAATTTTCTATAAAAAAAGAATTTCTATATAAAATTTTCTGTAAAAGAAAAGTTTCTGTAGAAAATTTTCCGTTTATGAAAAGTTTATACAGAAAGTTTCTACAGAAAGTTTTCTGTTAAAGAAAAGTTTCTTTGGAAAATTTCCTATATATAAAAAATTTCTATAGAAAATGTTCTATATATTTGAAATGTTCTATAATTCGAACTTAATTTCGAAACTCATATTTTTTCTTTTTTGTGTAAAAAAATTATAAAATTGAAATTTTTAAGTTAATCTAATACAATTTTTATAGATTTAGACATTTTCGAAAATTCGAACTTAATTTCGAAATTGTATATTTGATAGTTTTTTTTTGTGAAAAATCACAGATTTTCCAAATTTAAAAATTATGGTCAATTTTCATGCATTTCATTATTTTCGAAAATTCAAACTTAATTTCGAAATTATAAATTTATCATTTTTTATAAAAAAAATATTAGATTTTTAATAGTTTTGTACTATAAAATTCATAATTTAGGTTTACTTTCTAAAAATTTCAATTATAAGATAAAACTAGTAAATTCGAACTTAATTTTTAAACTCATTTTTTTTTTTCTATAAAAAAATTTATTAAAATAAAATATTTAGGTTAATCTAATACAATTTCCATAGATTTAGACATTTTCGAAATTTTTTTATAAAAAATAAAAAATTTTCAACAATTTTATATACAATATAAAACTGTTGGTTAATTTAAAGTAATTTCAAAGCTTAAGGCACTTTCGAAAATTCGAACATGAAATTCTATAATTTTTAATGAAAAAGTAAAAAAAAAAATTTCAAACTTTTTTCATTTTTTCTACTTATTTCTAAATTCTCCCTCGTTACATGTCACATATAACAAACATATAAATTCGTATTTTTATTCTTTCAATATCATTTGGCATAACGAATGAAAATAATGTTCCTTATTTTTGTCTATTAAATAATACCCAAATAAATGCGTTTGCATGCAAACTTCTAACAAAAACTTGGATCTAGTTTTCTTTTATCTAACATTTCTTATTTTTCATTATGAAATTATAAAATTTGAATCCATTTTATTTCCATATATTCTTAGTTTTGATACTAAATAAATTTTAATATAACAAAAATCTTTCAAAAATTTGTTAAACTAAAAACTTTTCCTTATTCTGAGAAAATGAAAAGCAGGAAAAATGTCAAAAAGTTTTCCATTTGTTTTTGAGGGGCTTCTGCTGCTGGTTTTTACAAAGAAGCGTCAAAAAGTTTTATTTTGGAAAAACTAAATCTTGGAAATTTTAATTTGTAAAAGACTAAAGCGATGTTGTGGAAAATTTGGAGTAAATTAAAAGAGGTTTGCGTTGAGTAATTTGAAAATAAGTTCAAGTCATTTTCATGTTTCTTATTTAGTCGAAAATTGAAAGTATCAATTTTACTTTTATGACATTATCATTTTTTCCAAGTTTTTGTATTAGTGATGATACTGTGGATTGAAAACCAAATCATTTAAGGTAGACCTTTACTATTTAATCATTATTTTAGGGGAAAAGTGAGTCAGCATAAATCTTAATACTAAAAATTTTCAATTAAGTTATTACAAACTTGAGCAAAATTTTGTTAAGCTAAATTCTAGGAAAAAGTATTTTTATGACATTTTTTAACAAAATATTTGAAAGTAAAATGATTAACTTTTTTGCAAAAGGCATTTTTTAAGACTTTTAATTAATATGAATTTTAAATTATAAGGAATTTTAAACCCTTTTTAATTGGTTTTACAAATTTTGGCAAAGTATATATTTTGGGTCTTAATACCACATTTGGCATCAATGCCAAAAGTTTGTAATTGTAAGTAGAATTCCTAATTTTTGCCTTTTTGTTACATTTATTGATTTTTTTGAGGTCGTGTAAATCTTTCCTCTAATTGTAAATAATGGGGATTCAAAAATGTTTGCCAATGAAATTTATAGCAATGGCTCTAGTTAAAGCAAAACAAAATTTATTGAGAACATTTCTATCGAAAAAATTTCAAAAAGAAAATTTTTCTACATAAATAATTTCATATCAAAAATTTTTCTATAGAAAACAAGTGTTTATATAAAATTTTTCTATAGAAAAAATTTATTATAGAAAATTTTTCTATAGAAAAAATTTATTATAGAAAACTATTTTACAGAAAAAATTTATTATAGAAAATTTCTTATAGAAAATTTTTTGATAGAAAATATTCTTATAGAAAATTTTTCTATAAGATGAAATTTTATATAATTTTATCTTTATAGAAAAATTTTCTTTATGAACATTTTTCTATAGAAAAATTTTCTTAATGAAATTTTTTCTATAGAAAAATTTTCTTTATGGAAGAAATTTTTTCTTTAGAAAAATTTTCTTTATGAAATTTTTTCTATAGAAAAATTTTCTTAATGAAATTTTTTCTATAGAAAAATTTTCTTTATGAAATTTTTTCTATAGAAAAATTTTCTTTATGAAATTTTTTCTATAGAAAAATTTTCTTTATGAAATTTTTTCTATACAAAAATTTTCTAATGAAATTTTTTCTATAGAAAAATTTTCTTTATGAAATTCTTTCTATAGAAAAATTTTCTTTATGAAATTTTTTCTTTAGAAAAATTTTCTTTATGAAATTTTTTCTATAGAAAAATTTTCTTTATGAAATTTTTTCTAGAGAAAAATTTTCTTTATGAAAAATTTTCTTTATGAAATTTTTTCTATAGAAAAGTTTTCTTTATGAAATTTTTTCTAAAGAAAAATTTTCTTTATGAAATTTTTTCTATAGAAAAATTTTCTTTATTAAATTTTTTCTATAGAAAAATTTTCTTTATGAAATTTTTTCTATAGAAAAATTTTCTTTATTAAATTTTTTCTATAGAAAAATTTTCTTTATGAAATTTTTTCTATAGCATAATTTTCTTTATGAAAATTTTTCTATAGAAAAATTTTCTTTATGAAATTTTTTCTATAGAAAAATTTTCTTTATAAAATTTTTTCTATAGAAAAATTTTCTTTATGAAATTTTTTCTATAGAAAAATTTTCTTTATGAAATTTTTTCTTTAGAAAAATTTTCTTTATGAAATTTTTTCTATAGAAAAATTTTCTTTATGAAATTTTTTCTAGAGAAAAATTTTCTTTATGAAAAATTTTCTTTATGAAATTTTTTCTATAGAAAAGTTTTCTTTATGAAATTTTTTCTAAAGAAAAATTTTCTTTATGAAATTTTTTCTATAGAAAAATTTTCTTTATTAAATTTTTTCTATAGAAAAATTTTCTTTATGAAATTTTTTCTATAGCATAATTTTCTTTATGAAAATTTTTCTGTAGAAAAATTTTCTTTATGAAATTTTTTCTATAGAAAAATTTTCTTTATAAAATTTTTTCTATAGAAAAATTTTCTTTATGAAATTTTTTCTATAGAAAAATTTTCTTTATGAAATGTTTTCTAAAGAAACATTTTTTTTATGAAATTTTTTCTATAGAAAAATTTTCTTTTTGAAATTTTTTCTAAGAAATTTTTTTTTATGAAATTTTTTCTATAGAAAAATTTTGTTTATGAAATTTTTTCTATAGAAAAATGTTCTTTATGAAATTTTTTATATAGAATTTTTTTCTATAGAAAAATTTTTTTTTTTCATAGAAAAAAAATGTATATTTTTATTTTCTTTATGAAATTTTTTCTATGGAAAAATTTTCTTTATGAAATTTTTTCTATAGAAAATTTTTCTTAATGAAATTTTTTCTATAGAAAAATTTTCTTTATGAAATTTTTTTCTATAGAAAAATTTTCTTTATAAAATTTTTTATATAGAAAAATTTTCTTTATAAATTTTTTTAACGAAAATATTTTTTATGAAATTTTTCTATAGAAAAATTTTCTTTATGAAATTTTGTTCTATAGAAAAATTTTCTTTATGAAATTTTTTCTATTGAAAAATTTTCTTTATGAAATTTTTTCTATAGAAAAATTTTCTTTATGAAATTTTTTATATAGAATTTTTTTCTATAGAAAATTTTTTTTTTCATAGAAAAAAAATGTATATTTTTATTTTCTTTATGAAATTTTTTCTATGGAAAAATTTTCTTTATGAAATTTTTTCTATAAAAAATTTTTCTTAATGAAATTTTTTCTATAGAAAAATTTTCTTTATGAAATTTTTTCTATAGAAAAATTTTCTTTATGAAATTTTTTCTATAGAAAAATTTTCTTTATGAAATTTTTTCTATAGAAAAATTTTCTTTATGAAATTTTTTCTATAGAAAAATTTTCGTTATGAAATTTTTTTTATAGAAAAATTTTTTTTATAGAAAAATTTTTTTTATGAAATTTTTTCTATAGAAACATTTTTTTATGAAATTTTTTCTATAGAAAAATTTGCTTTATGAAATTTTTTCTTTAGAAAAATTTTCTTTATGAAATTTTTTCTACACAGAAATAATCTATATGAAATTTTTTCTCTATAAAAATTTTCTATATGAAATTTTTTCTATAAAAAAAATTTTATATGAATTTTTTTCTTTAGAAAATTTTTCGATATAAAATTTTTTCTATAAAAAAATTTTGGTTATGTAAGTCTTTTTTATAGAAAAATTTCTTTATGAAATTTTGTCTATAGAAAAATTTTATTTATGTAAGTCTTTTTTATAGAAAAATTTCTTTATGAAATTTTTTCTATACAAAAATTGTCTATATACAATTTTTTGTATACACATATAGAGAAAACTTTTCTCTAGGAAAATTTTCGATATGAATTTTTTTTTATAAAAATTTTCTAAATGATTTTTTTTTTTTAGAAAAATTATCTATATAAAAATTTTTTATAGAAAAAATTTATTATAGAAAATTTTTTGATAGAAAAAATTTCTTGAAAAATTTTATTGTCTGTTGAAAAATTTTGTTCACATTTTTAAACGAGCTTTTTGGAATACCCAATATTTCTTCTTATGACTATTATCATTATTTCTTTATTTTCTTAAAAGCTTTTGTTTTTTTCGTATTAGTTTTTAGCATTTTTTAATATTTTCATACAAAAATGTAAATTATTTTTATAAAGAAAATAAGGATGCTTAACATAACGTAAATATTAGGGTAGCTCGTATTTTGCAAAATTATAAAATATTTATCATTGAACTTTCTGTCATTCATATAATATATAAATTAGAGCAGATTCTGCTGAAAGCATTTAGGATGAGTGTGAAATATTTGCAACTTTTGCAAAATATGGACCATCCTAATAAGCATTTATT
Source organism: Stomorhina lunata (assembly GCA_933228675.1). NCBI lineage: Eukaryota > Metazoa > Arthropoda > Insecta > Diptera > Rhiniidae > Stomorhina > Stomorhina lunata. The sequence goes on along the minus strand of OW121740.1, from coordinate 121,647,991 downwards.
AAAAGATAAAATGTGCAAAAATATTGTGGCATTTGCTAGTATATGGCTGGATGTATGGACGTTTCATTGGCTCTTTAATCTTGCAAATGCATTTGCAGTGCAAATGTTGCAAAATTATGTGTTAGAATATACGAGTACACAAAAATGTCTTTCCAATTTAAAACATCGCGGGTCGTACATATATAATTTTTGGATTGAGATATACCTTGCAAAGCTGGCGACTTTGTTATCTCTATTAGTATTTAAGATATTCAACTTCAACTTTTATTCTTTAGTGAATACCCCTGATGCTTTTAGCCTTATGTTATTTCCTACTCACTTTATTTTATGATTTCTTCGAATAAAACTATTGCAAAATATTGAAAGACTAAGAGTCTGTTCCCTTTCTATAGCAAAAATCAACCAACCATTTTACTCTATATTCAAGGCAATCATGCAGAGTAAAATTTTAGCCAACAGGAACGGGTCGCAGTTTTAGTTTCAGATATCTTTGGCTTCCTTTTGCCATTATTTATAGAATGCTCAAAATTTATGATTATTTTTCTTTTTTCAAATTTATATTTTCCTTTACACAAATGGTCATTTATTTATAACTAAAAGAGACGAAGAAAAAAAACTAAAATGCGAATAATAAAATGCGAAAATATTGTGTGATATTTTCATGTGTAAAATTAAATTTAGCCTAAAGAAACAGTCAAGTGGCCAAGTAGTCAGTATTTTCTTGAAGGAAGTTTTTGGCAAAAGACGGAAATTTTTCTAAATAAAGAATGAATATGTGCCAAAAGGCCCCGGGAGTTTAAGTTGTTAAAAAATTTATTTTTTTTAGAAATATTGAAAGAAAATCAATTTAAGTTTCATTTATGTCTTAGATTCCAATTTAAATTTTGAATCGTTTATAGTTTCCTTAAAGATTGAAATCTCTATTGGAATTACACATTTTTTATTTAACCACATTTTATTGGTTAAAGACACTTTAAATGCTCTTTTTTTGCTTTAACCGCAATTATATATTTTTGCACTTGATTTTCCCACTTACAATTTAAATGAATTGTAATTGTCAAAGTATTTATTTGATTAACCCTTTAACTATTTATATGGAGTATAATCGTCATACTAAATACAAAAAAAAAAATAAAATCATATTGTATGTCAATGAACGCGTGTTAAAGTTATAACAAAGGAAAGCTTAAAGGGTTCGTCACCTAAAGCTATATAATGCTGATAACTCTAAATCGACCAGTTATCGATATAACGAAGAGTCTTTTTAAAATAGTTTCTTAATGATTAATTTTCCATAAAAAAAACTTCATATAGAAAATTTTACTATAAAAAATATCATATAGAAAAAATTTCATACAGAAAACGTTTATAATATTTCTAAAAAATTGTTTATAGAACAAATTTCATACACAAAATTTTTGTGCAGAAAAAATTTCATACCGAAAATTTTTGTATAAAAAAATTATATATACAATACAAATATTTTCTATAGAAAATTTTTTTATATGAAATTTTTTCTATAAAAAATTTCATAAAGAAAATTTGTATATAGAAAAAAATTCATAATTTTTTTTTTTATAAAAAAAATTCATATTTTTCTATAGAAAAAAATTTTATAGAAATCTTTTCTGTAAAAAAAATCATAGAAAAATTTCATATAAAAAATTTTGATATAGAAAAACTCCATACAGAAATTTTTTTATTGAAAAGTTCATATAGAAAAAAATGTATAGAAATTTTTCTTTAAATTTTTGTATAGAAAAAATTTATTATAGGAAAATTTTTCTATAGAAAAAATTTCTTATAGAAAATTTTTCTATAGAAAAAATTTCTTATGGAAAATTTTTCTATAGAAATAATTTCTTATAGAAAATTTTTCTATAGAAAAAATTTCTTATAGAAAAAATTTCTTATAGAAAATTTTTCTATAGAAAAAATTTCTTATAGAAAATTTTTCTATAGAAAAAATTTCTTATAGAAAATTTTTCTATAGAAAAAATTTCTTATAGAAAATTTTTCTATAGAAAAAATTTCTTATAGAAAATTTTTCTATAGAAAAAATTTCTTTTAGAAAATTTTTCTATAGAAAAAATTTCTTATAGAAAATTTTTCTACAGAAAAAATTTCTTATAGAAAATTTTTCTATAGAAAAAATTTCTTATAGAAAATTTTTCTATAGAAAAAATTTCTTATAGAAAATTTTTCTATAGAAAAAATTTCTTATAGAAAATTTTTTTATAGAAAAAATTTCTTACAGAAAATTTGTCTATAAGAAATTTTCCTATAGAAAAATTTTCTAGAAAAGAAAAATTCATACAGAAAATTTTTTAAAGAAAAAATTTCTGATAGATTTTTTTTTAATTCTTATATAAAATTAGTCTATAGAAAAAATTTCTGATAGAAAATTTTTCCGTAGAAATTTTTTTTTTATAGAAAAACGTTCATATAGAAAATTTTTCTATAGAAAAAAATTTCTTATAGAAAATTTTTCTATAGAAAAAAATTTCTTAAAGAAAATTTTTCTATAGAAAAAATTTCTTATAAGACATTTTTCTATTGAAAAAAAAAAATTCTTATAGAAAATTTTTCTATAGAAAAAATTTGTTATAGAGAATTTTTCTATAGAATTTTTTGTTAATTTTTCTACAGAAAAAATTTCTTATAGAAAATTTTTTTACAAAAAAAATTTCTTATAGAAAATTTTTCTATAGAAAAAATGTCTTATAGAAAATTTTTCTATAGAAAAAATTTCTTATAGAAAATTTTTCTATAGAAAAAATTTCTTATAGAGAATTTTTCTATAGAATTTTTTGTTAATTTTTCTACAGAAAAAATTTCTTATAGAAAATTTTTTTACAGAAAAAATTTCTTATAGAAAATTTTTCTATAAAAAAAATGTCTTATAGAAAATTTTTCTATAGAAAAAATTTCTTATAGAAAATTTTTCTATAGAAAAAATTTCTTATAGAAAATTTCTCTATAGAAAAAATTTCTTATAGAAAATTTTTCTATAGAAAAAATTTCTTATAGAAAATTTTTCTATAGAAAAAATTTCTTATCGAAAATTTTTCTATACAAAAAATTTCTTATAGAAAATTTTTCTATAGAAAAAATTTCTTATAGAAAATTTTTTATAGAAAAAAATTCATTTAGAAAATTTTTCTATAGAAAAAATTTCTTATAGAAAAAATTTCTTAAAGAAAATTTTCTATAGAACAAATTTCTTATAGAAAATTTTTTATAAAAAAAATTCATAAAGAAAATTTTTCTGTAGAAAAAATTTGTTATAGAAATTTTTTTTTCTACATAAAAATTTCTTTAGAAAAATTTTCAGAAATTTTATTCTATAGGCAAATTTTGTATATGACATTTTTTCTTTATAAAATGTTTCCTATAAAAAAATTTTTTATATTAAATTTTTCCATAGAAAAATTTTCTATAAGAAATTTTTTCTATAGAAAAATTTTCTACAAGAAATTTGTTCTATAGAAAAATTTTCTATAAGAAATTTTTTCTATATAAAATTTTTTCTTTAAAAAAAATTTCTGTATGAAATTTTTTCTCTAGAAAAACTTTCTTTATGATTTTTTTTCTATAGAAAAACGTTCTATATGAAATTTTTTTTAGAAAATTTTCTTATAGAAAATTTTTCTATAGAAAAAATTTCTTATAGAAAATTTTTCTATAGAAAAAATTTCGTATAGAAAATTTGTATATAGAAAAAATTTCGTATAGAAAATTTTTATATAGAAAAAATTTCGTACAGAAGATTTTTATATAGAAAAAATTTCGTATAGAAAATTTTTCTATAGTAAAAATTTCAGATACAATTTTTTTTTTCTATAAAAAAAGTCTTATAGAAAATAAATTTTTCTATGGAAAAAATTACTTATAAAAAAATTTTCTATAGAAAAAATTTCTTATAAAAAATTTTTCTATAGAAAAAATTTCTAATAAAAAATTTTTCTATAGAAAAACTTTCATATAGAACATTTTTCTGTAGAAAAAATTTCTTATAGAAAATATTTCTATAGAAAAAAATTCTTATACAAAATTTTTGTATAGAAAAATTTCTTATAGAAAATGTTTCCATAGAAAAATTTCTTATAGAAAATGTTTCCATAGAAAAAATTGTATATATTTTGAATTGAATTATTTAAAAATTTTATTTTTATATCCTATTCTGACTAAAATCTAATCATATTTTCTTTTCTTCTATTTTATTTTTAGGTAAGCCTAATTCTCCAAGTATTTGAAACCAAAAACCTCAAGATCTTGTGAATCATATGCGAATGTGGGTTCGCTACAAATAGATTATACAAATAGCAATGGTTACCATTAGTAAGTACAATATTTTAAATCCAAGGATGATTTCATAAATATTAGACATTTAGACTAAATTTGTATGAAATGATTAATTGAATTATAAAAATGTATATATTAATTATACCACATTATTTTTTTTTTTGAAATTTCTATATTTTTAAATTTAAATGGTCTGGACCGTTTTTAAAATGGGGTCAAGAGCTAATTTCGATGAATAACATAATTATTTACTGTTAGTTTTTATTGATTAAAAACTTCGTGGAAGCAAACCAATTAAAAGACGTTGCGAATATATTTAAATTAACAAACGGTTTTATTTAAATTCAAAATTAAGTAACTAAAATTATAATTATTATATTTTATGACTTTCACAAAGCAAAGGAAAATTTGGAATGAAAAGAATTTTTTTTCGAATGTGAAAAATTAATTACTGTAACTTCAAACATATTTACAAGTTAAGCAAAGTTACATGGATTTGGCTTGGAACAGGTTTAGAAAAAACTACAACAAACTCCCCCTCAAGCCAAATGCATTTACAATATAATGATATTTAAATTTTCAAAATTATTAACAATAAATTATCTAATTTAATTTCAAAAGCTTACAGCCATTCAAATGCTTGTTTTTACATAAAACTTTAGTTAGAATGTCAGCTGCATTTTCATCAGTAGGAACGTATTCTATGTTTATGACCTTCTCCTCGAACTGCTCCCGAATATAATGATATCGAATGTCGATATGTTTACTCCTCTTGTGAACGGCAGGATTCTTCACCATAAAACTAGCACTTTGATTATCACAAAATATAGTTGTTGCGCTTTTGATATATTCATCAAAACCAAGCTCCTTCAACAAGTTTCGATGAAATACCACTTCCTTCGTACCTTGGCACAGGGCAATGTATTCAGCCTCCATGGTACTCAATGCTACAATAGGCTGCTTACGAGACTCCCAAGCAATAGGACCACCGCTCATAAACAAGACATGACCCGAATATGACTTTCGATCATTTGTGTCACAGCCCCAGTCAGCATCTGTGAATATATTTAATTCTTTAAAATTAGACGAATAAACAATTTTACCAGCAGGATTCATCTTCAGATATCTCAAAACATGTTTAGCTGCTTTGAAATGCGCTTCATGTGGATGACAATTAAATTGAGATAATTTCGACACCACGTGAATTAAGTCTGGTCTCGTAATGATTGCAAGATACATTAATGCACCAATAAGACTTTGATATCCTTTAACATCTAGGTTTTCACAAGCTTCCTTGCACCTCTCCAGTACAGTACCACTAGGCCATGGTGTAGATGCTGGTTTACAATTTGCCATACCATACTTCTCCAAAATATCGTTGGTATATTTGTTTTGATGAATTGTAAAATCACCTCTCAAGCCATTTCTAGAAATTTCTATTCCTAAATAGAATGAAATTGGCCCACGATCAATAGCTTCCACATATTTGTTTAACTCCATCACGATATTTTTCATATCAGCCTCCTTCGAACACGCCAGTAACATATCATCAACATAAATAGCAATAATGCATATATTGGAACCATTTCTTCGAATATATACACATGTGTCAGATTGACATCGCACAAAGCCTATGTTCAGTAAAATATCATTGACCTTCTTGTTCCACTCACGTCCTGCTTGCTTTAAACCATATAAAGCTTTAGTAAGTTTGCATACCTTATTAGGATGATTTTGATCTTCAAAAAATGGTGGTTGTATCATATAAACCTCGTCATCAATATCACCGTTTAAATAAGCTGCTACAATATCGACGTGATTCACCAACAATTTATGTCTAGCTGCTAATGCCAATAATAATCTAATTGTTGAGTGACGAACGACCGGAGAAAAAGTTTCTGTATAATCGACATCTTGTTTTTGAGAACAGCCTTGGGCAACAAGCCTTGCCTTAAACTTCTCCACCGATCCATCTGGATTTCGCTTTACTGCAAACACCCACTTACTGCCGATTATATTTTTTCCTTTAGGTTTCTCCACCAGCTGCCAAGTTTTATTTTTGATTAACGAATTAAATTCCACCTGCATAGCATCTTTCCATTTTTCAGAATTTTCAGACTGTAAAGCTTCAGCGACTGTTTCAGGATTTTCAATAATAGAATTGATCATCTGAATGCCATTTTCGGTACAATATACTTTTCTAGGCCTGCCAACACGACCGGTTCTATTTAACTTAGGCCTACCACGCTTTCTTTTGCCTCCATCTTCATCGGACTCCTCATAACCAGAGCTATCTTCATCATCAACATCATTATTTATCGGCTCCTCTTCTCGTTCTTCTTCATGGACAATTTCCGGATAATTTTTCTTGAAAAAATTAATAAAATATTGATCTTCTTCTTTTTCTTGATCTGGAGCACAAATTTTTTCAAATGATTGTTCAAAGAAAATAACATCACGAGAAATAACAATTTGTCTAGTTTTTGAGTTGTATAACCGATATCCTTTGGTAGTTAAATCATAACCAACAAATTTAATTTTGTAACCTTTAGGCAAAAATTTACCACCTTTTGGTTTGGGTCCTTTATTCAAAACAACTGCATCACATCCAAAGGTTCTTAAATGAAAAACAGACGGTTTCTTACCAACCCATCTCTCATACGGAGTAACATCATTTAAAACTTTGGTAGGTGCACGATTCCGTAGATATGTGGCAGTATTAACAGCTTCTCCCCACAACATCTGTGGCAACCCAGAAGATTCCAGTAAACATCTTGCCATCTCCACCAACGTCCTATTCGCACGCTCCGAAACGCCATTCTGTTGAGGCGAATAGCTAACTGTTGTTTGATGAACGATACCATTTTTAGCGAAAAATTCTTTAAACTTCGAGTTTACAAACTCTGTACCATTATCGCTTCTAACAATTTTTATTTTGCGGCCTGTCTGCTTCTCCGCGGTCCCAGCAAAATAACAAAATGCTTCAAATGCATCAGATTTGTTTTTTAAGAAAAATGTTGTTGTGTACCTAGAGTAATCATCAATGAATGTGATGAAATAGGATGCACCACTCAAGGTTTTAGTGCCAATTGGTCCGCATAAATCTGTATGCACCAATTCCAGCAAATCACTAGTTTGAACACTACCATAGCTTTTATAAGGACTAGCAGAAATTTTACACACTGCACAAGTGACACATTCAATTGACTTTGGAATTTTTACATTAAGACCATTCACCATATTTTTCTCCATCAATTTATTCAAATCATTCATATTTATATGCCCAAAACGCTCATGCCATTTTACGCCAATATTTTTATTTACTAAACTATAGGCATTTTCCACTTTGTCCACTTTAGCAATAGATTTAATGTTTACAATAAACATTTCATCTTTCAGATATCCTGTCAAAATATTTTCACCTTTTTTGCTTTTCATTTCAGCTTTATTATTATCAAATTTGACACTGTGACCAGCTTTAACTATTTTATTTATAGAAACAAAATTTGAGTGCAATCTTGGGACAAACAGAACATCCTTCAATTCAAGATTACAGAATTCAGTTGTAATTTTAATGCTTCCTATGCCCTCCGCTTCGATGCTTTCACCAGAAGCTAATACGATTTTCTGCTTTGACTCGGATAATGTAGCAAAACATTCCCTAGATCTACACATATGTGATGTCGCACCACTATCAAGGATCCACAACTCTTTCAAGCTACGATCACAATTAGTTAATGAGCAAGCAAAATCGTTGTCACTTTTTTCTTTGCACTGTGAGCGTATATGGCCCTTTTTACCACACCGAAAACACTTAATATTATTTACATACCCATCGTTTCTTTTATTACTGTTATTGCTGTTGTTGTTTGGGGTCTTTGAAATATTCTTATTCTTAAAGTTGTTGTTGTTGCTGCTGTTGACATATCCTTTATAATTTTTCTTTGCGCCATTACTTGCTGCAAATACACCTTCGGTTGTTGACTTGCCACCTTGTCGCAATTCTTCTTCCAGAATCTTTGAAATCAATTTGTCATACTTTGGTAATTCATCCCGGCTTTCAATAGCTACCACGAAACTCTCCATTTTATCAGGAAGGCTACACAATAGTAATATGGACAACAAGTCTTCATTTAAACTGATCCCAATCTCCTTTAAGTCATCAACTATCGAGCAAAATTCATTTATTTGTGCAGAATACTTTTCGTTATTTTGAAATTTAAATTTTACCAGCCTCTTAAACAAATTTACTTTTCTGGATGCCGTATTAGATTTGTACAAACTACTTAATACATACCAGGCACTTTTAGCAGTTGAACAATGCTTGATATGTAACAACTCACTAGGCTTCACACAAAGGGTTATTGTTGCAAGCGCCTTACTATCATTGTTCAGCCAGATACCTCTCTGTGGGTTTTGCTCGGGACAATCTTCCACAACCGTTTTCCACAAATCCAAGGTGATCATAAGACTCTTCATTTGTATGCTCCATGTTGCATAATTCTCACCGCTTAATTTTTCAATACTCGCAATACCGCTAGCCATTTTTTGTTTTTTTTTTTTAAATCTCCGGAAAAAACAATCAAAACCAATGGAACTTGCTTATTGTTAAAAACGTTAGCACTTATTTCCTTCTTTGGTTACCAGGGTCCTGGGCCCATAACCTTTGTTAGTTTTTATTGATTAAAAACTTCGTGGAAGCAAACCAATTAAAAGACGTTGCGAATATATTTAAATTAACAAACGGTTTTATTTAAATTCAAAATTAAGTAACTAAAATTATAATTATTATATTTTATGACTTTCACAAAGCAAAGGAAAATTTGGAATGAAAAGAATTTTTTTTCGAATGTGAAAAATTAATTACTGTAACTTCAAACATATTTACAAGTTAAGCAAAGTTACATGGATTTGGCTTGGAACAGGTTTAGAAAAAACTACAACATTTACCTATTACGAAGAAGTGAAATTACTCATTTTTATAATGTAGACAATAACAGTTTGATGAAAATTTTACTTTAAACTAAACTCTACCTAATGTAAACAATAAATGGACTACAACAAATCAACTAATGTCATAGTTTATATCAATTTAACTTCACTTAAACTAATTTTGACATGATATTTTGACATAATGTAAATAATTCAAATTCATGAAAAGCAATTTTTGTGTAAACAATTACAATTCGTTAAATTTTAAAGAAGTTTAAAATTAACCCAACCATTTGCATGTCTCAAATATAATTTACAACTATTTTCCAATATTTACATAATGTAAAAAATGTTTAAATAAAACTATCAAATTTCTTAGAATTTTATGATAGTGAGTCCAAAATTCTCAGCTTTCCATATAGCCTATTTTTACCATACTTTACCTTATGTTCAGAATAATTTCTCCCACATTTACTCGTAACTTCCCAAGAACTTAAGCTCCATAAATTAATATTTTCATCATGTCTTAAATAAAAAGTTTACTAAAATACCAAGAACTACTTCATAATAATTTTGACAGTTTTATACTTTACAAACTTTAATCTACATATGAATAAAAGTCCAAAATCCATTACAAATCAATATATCAACAAAGCACGTTCTTTCTTTCATTCGTTCGTTTCTGTATGTCGTTTTATTTGTTTGTTGCATGTTGTTTTTACAAACATGTGTCAATTATAATTATCATAATTTCAATTATATTTACATACGTTAGTCTTCCTCCTCCACCTCTTCGAGCTTCGAGCTTGCATCAGACACGTTAAAATTGTTTTCATTTGTATGATGAGGCCTGGCCGGCCAATTGTTGACATTAATTTAAATTTACAAAAAGTAAACATTTGACAACAATACATTAGTTGTGGGGATTCATTCAAAATCTGAACACAAAATGCATGCAAAATCATTAAGAGTGGATGAGGAAAAAAAAACGTGTAATATTAGGGGGATTCAGAGTAAGCTGAAATCATTCAATAATTTAAAGGGTTTTATTGAAACTTAAGAAGGCTTTTGATTTGGTCCTATAAAATTTTTGTGCGCAATTTTGCAGCCTAGTCAATTATTACGTATTAAAGAAAATACGTAATAATTTTAAACAAAACACTATATATTGTAGAAAACCGAATCCGGTTCGAAGGACCATAAGTTTAAATTGAATTAAAATTTTAATTTGAATCAATTAAATTTTAATGCACAATTTTGCATCAATAGTTTAATAATCCATTTTTAAGAACACTGAAAAATTGTTTAAGCGAACCCGATACGAAAGAAGGTGTGTTAAGTTAGATTGGGTTTCATTTAAAGTTTTAAAGGCTATCAATGAAAGCTTAGTCCTCATTTTTGCATTTTTTGAGAAGTGTTAACGTCAGTCTGATACTAAAGCTACGGTCACATTGATTAAACATTTAATCGAAATTATCAAATATTTGATCCTCGTAGTCTGACCACAAAATATTTTTGAGGTTCAAACAAGAAACATGTTGATTTGAACAAAACAAAATCATTTGCCAGCAAATAAAAATTTTCCTAATGTGACCACGCAAGAGCAAATATTTTATTAAATTTTGATCAAATAATTATTTAATCTTACAAAATTTTTGTAACATCAAACAGGGGCAAATAACAGCTGAGCATTTGTATTGTTTACTATTCAAACAGAAACAACAACATCAAATTTGAGAAACAACAACATCAATTTTGAGAAACAACAACATCAAATTTGAGAAACAACAACTCAAATATGAGAAACAAATTGCCAGATACACAATTTTGTTTTGAAAAAATTTGATCAAATATTTTTTGGGAAAATATTTAATCTTCAGTGTGACCATAAATAAAACCTGTTTTTTTGTTTATACTTTGAACATATTTTTTCTGTATTTTATCAAATAAAAATCGTCAAATAAATGTGCAAGTGTGACCACAAATTTTTTATTATATTGTTTTGACAATATTTTACTCAAAATATTTGATTTAAATGTTTAATGAGTCTGACCGTACCTTAAGTAGTCTTACAAATTAGAGATCTTAAATGGAGCTAGACTTTATATCCAACTTTGCGAAAATAGTCCATTTAAATTCATTAAAAGAACACAATATTGTTAAAAGAAATCCGGTTCGAACGACCATACCTTTAAATTTGGCTTTATTTAAAGTTTAGAGGGAATTCGTCTTGCATCAGTAAAATTCTATTGCACAATTTTATATCAACAGTCTTTTGATTAGTTAGACTTCATGTGGAATTTTGTCCATTTAAAAGGCATTTTAAAGCCAGAGTATTTAAAAAAAATCCGGTTCGAAGGACCATTAGTTTAATTTGGGCTTTATTTAAAATTTAGAACAAGTTGGCCCTGTATCAGAGAAGTTCTATTGAACAGTTATGCATCAACAGTCTTGTGATGAATTTCAAAGAATACAGTATTGTTTTATCAAATCCGGTTCGAAGGACCATATATTGCAGTTGGATTTCATTTGCAAAAGGTAATCATTTAGTAAAAATGAAAATTGTATGCCTATTTTTTAGTACCTTTTGCTTAAGTCATATTAAGAACTCAATAAGGGCTACCCCAGTAGACTAGTGGGTGATGTCTTAGACTACTTGTGCGGGGTTGTTGGTTCGACTCCGCCCAAATACTCTAATCCACTGCAACGGGCATATAGTATTGGGTACTCGTTCGAAGGAGTAACATTGTGTTTTAATTTAAAATAAATAAAAAAAAATCAACAAAATGTTAAAAAAAATCCGGTTCGAAGGACCATAAACATAAAAAATCATTAAGTCTACAAAGTTTCAAGAGGGTTACATAGAAATTTTAGAATTAAAAAAACCTTGACTTGTACCAGTAAAATTTTGATGCCCAACTTTGCGAAAGAGTACCATGAGTTTTTTTGTAAGAAAATAATATTGTTCAAAATACTCCAGTTGGAAAGACCATTTGTATATATATAATATATAAGACCGATAGTATTAAAAAAACATTCTTTACATGTTTTTTTTTCAGAACCCAACTTAAGTCATTTGGGATCGAAGGATTTGGTACACCCTTACACCGTCAAAGACCGTTCATCACTATGACAATGAGAGCATACACATAGTTATCAGAATTATTTACTTACATGGCCTATAGTTACAACCTATTTAGTCAAGGGCCCAGCGTATTTTAGAATTCCATGCGCTTTTATTTCTGCGCATATTCTCCAATTCGTATGACAAGTTTTGAAAGATTTTTTTCTACTTGGTATCTCCATCAAATATATATTTCCTGCTTATATAAAATATTGCGCCACCGTCGATTAAGGCCTTTTAAAGATGATATCTTCAAAATATTTGTTTTTGAGATATCCCAATCAAAATAAGAAAAATGCCTCAAAATTTGGGAAGCATGTCTTCAAATGTTAATTGATCTTTATGGATAATATTTTAGAAAGCAATTAAGCCCTTTCTAATGTTAAATATTTAAATGGTATCTCTAATTTAAAGGTATAAAAGGCAACTTTCCTATAAATTTAAATTAGTTTTTTCTTTAAAGTATAAAAGGTACTTTTCTTGCCTTTACAAAATATTGGTGCGCAATATTGCGCAAAATTCGATGAAGGTACTTTAAAGTTGATGCCTTCAAAATGCTTGTTTAGGAGGTATTTCAATAAAAATGGGACGGAAGTTTTCAAAAGTTGATTGAACTTTGTAGAAAATATTAAAAAAAGCACGTTTTCAAAAATTGATTGATCTTTAAATAAAAAAAAAACTCAGAAAAAAACGTTTCGCAAGCATTTGCTAAGTGATTTGATGATGCCTTCAAAAACCTTATTTGGAATTTATTTTACTCGGAATGGAAAAGTGCTTCGAAAATTGGAAAGCACGTTTTCAAAAATTTATTGATCTTGAAATAAAAAAAAACGTTTCGCAAACGTTTGCTAAGTGATTTGATCTTATTTAATTTAGGAGCTTTGAACTAAGAAGCGTTCAAAGCTTTTAAGTTAATTTTTACTAGTATCATTAATGATCGTTATATTTACAAAAATTAAAAAATGTCTTCGGCTCCTGACAGTATGAGCTACATAAAAAACAGGCAACTCTTCTATTATTTTAAAATTGATTTTATTTAAAATATAAAAGGTAATTTTCGTGTTTGTATGTTCTGCTTATCTAATTTGTTGAAGCTACCTTCAAAATGCTTGTTTTGAATTTATTTTTCTCGGAATGGGAAAAGTTTTCGAAAAATTTATTAATCTCTATAGAGAATAAAAAAAACTCAGAACAAAAACATTTCGCAAACGTTTGCTAGGTGATTTGAACTTATTTATTTTAAAAGCTTTGAACGCTTTTGATACTCATTTTCGTGAGTTTCATTAATGATCTTCATATATACAAAAATTACAAAAGGTCTACGGCTTAAGCTAGAACGAGCTGTTTCTGAGGCTATTTTGTGCTTAAACGTACGATTGTTAAGGTAAACTAAAGATAAGAAGATTAGCATAAAGAATATTGTTTGTTTTTACTCTTTGACTTTTTAAATGAATTTGTTTTGTTAAGCTCATAGAACAAAATTATTGAAGTAGCGCTGAATCAGCGAAAAATTTCGTGCTTACATGTTCTGCCTATATAATTCATTGAAGCTACCTTCAAAATCGCATACGTTTGCTAAGTGATTTGATCTTATTTAATTTAGGAGATTTGAACTAAGAAGCGTTCAAAGCTTTTAAGTTAATTTTTACTAGTTTCATTAATGATCGTTATATATACAAAAATTACAAAAGGTCTTCGGATCCTGACAGTATGAGCTGCCTTAAAAAAGACAACTCTTCTATTCATTTAAAATTGCTTTTATTTAAAGTATCAAAGGAACTTTTCGTATTTATATGTTATGCTTATATAATTCGTTAAAGCTACCTTCAAAATGATTGTTTTGAATATATTTTATTCGCAATGGGAAAAGTTTTTCGAAAAATTTATTGATCTCTATAGAGAGTAAAAAAAACTCAGAACAAAAACGTTTCGCAAACGTTTGCTAAGTGATTTGATCTTATTTAATTTAAGAGCTTTGAACGCTTTTGATACTCATTTTCACGAGTTTCATTACTTTTCGTTATATATACAAAAATTACAAAAGGTCTTCGGCTTAAGCCAGAACGAGCTTTTCGCAAACGTTTCTGAGGCTGTTTTGTACTTAAACGTACGATTAAGAAGATGAAAGAAAAGAATATACAAGAATTTAACTTACGCAGAATCAGTATTTACATTCTACAAACGTTTGGGAAAGGTTTGGTTGCTTTTCATACTATGTTAATTTGTTTTCGAAATAAATTAAATTATTTAGAAAAATTTGGTTTTGTTTAAAGTTTTAAAGGTACTTTTCCTGCTTTTATAAAACTTCGGTGAACATTTTTGCTTAAGTGTCGTTTAAGGCGTTTTAAAGAACTCAATATATAAGTACATCCGGTGTGATGGACCATTAATGTAAATAATAGAATACCCCTAATATAAAAAAAAATTAAATACACCTCACATTTATATAAAGAAATCCCTCAAAGAGAGAGAGAGAGGGAGAGAGTGAGAGAGATAGAGGAAGAGTATTGCAAATTAAACTCAAGCATAAATTTCAAAATCTTTTGTGGACTTTTCCAAGTGGGTGCGAGAATCTTGATTATCGAAATTAATAGCCCCCAACAACATAAAAATGCACTCATCATTTTACGAGAGACAAAATAATGATAAATGGCCATTGAAAGAGATCGAAACAATTGTATTCAATTAAAGGCGCCAATAATCTGCCAGAGAGTAGGTTAGTGTAAAATTTTTCATTAAGAAAATGAGACTTAAGTCTTTACGAACGAATACAAACGAGAAATATTTAATGCAATTTTGCTGTAACTTGATTTTTTTTTGTGTCAATTCGTTGCGCTTAAAAGCGGGTCAATGACACTTTTTAGTTTTAAAAATAAATGTTTACTTTTTAAAATAAATTCAAAAGCAATTTTTAAATTTTTATTTCTTGTTTAATAAACAATTTTCTTAATTTCCTGACTGTTTTATGGGAAAATTTAATTGATACAAAAATTTACATGTACGAGTAACCTAACATTTATAGTAAAAAAGCAATTAATTGCAATTTTTATTAGCTCATTTAAATAAGACATTGTTCAAAAAACATATTTTTTTAAATTGTATGTTGATTTGAAGCCATTGTGCACAAGTGGTCGTAGTAATACTCAAAACGGTCATTGAACTTTTTCTTTTTTCAATTTAAAAAAATATGTTACTGACTCTTTAATGTTTAAAAAATAAAACATTTGCCAAAACAGTTACTTATGTTTGGAATTGTATATTGATTTATCAATTTATTCCTTTCTTATCGGGGGTATTTGTTCTTTTTATTGCTTTTATGCTTTTGTTGGAGCCATTTGGCAGTTAGTTCCTTTTTTGGAAATCATAAGAGAAATAGCAACAAATAGCTACCAGTTCTGTTTTATAATACCCTATAGTCGATAATGAAAAACTTGAAAACTGGAGAAAGTTTAAAACTAGCAAAGACTTTATAATACAAAGATTTTGCACTTCTAGACAGCGATTTGTCGCATGGTCGTTTTGAAAAGTCCAATAAAAAATTGGGAATGCCGCTTTTACTCTAATTCAGAAACAAGTAATGGAGACGATTATCCCATGGGATAAAGCTAAGACACAAACACGTGCTAATGAAATGTTTGTTTGTGCCTTTATGTGTTAGTCACTTTAATTTAATTTTTGACACAAAATCATTGTTTGCAGTGCAACATCTTTATATTATATAATCTTTATTACCAGTCTTATTCATTTAGCCAGTGCAAAAACGTCGCCTTGAGTCATCGAAAAGTAAAGCTTTTAGTACAAAACAAATACCCAGAATTCTTTAAATCATTCTTATTTCCACACAACATCATGCGGGTTTGTATTTACTGTAACTTGTCTGAATGTTGCAATGACCCCAGTACAAACATACATACAACATAAAATCTTAAGCCAACTCAAACAATGGCTGACGAAAAAAGGACAAGTTCTACCAACCAAAAACATATATGGGCAAAACTTAGCAGACGGGCTTTTAACAACGACATCAACCAGACCACATTTTCGTCTCACCATCGTCGTCATTATCATCAGCACTATCGCTATTATGATTCTTGTTGCCCACCATTCATGTTTTCACTAGTATGACTCAATGCAACCAGACTTAAAGACGTCTCTTGCAACATAAAACTGTACCCATTTGTTTGTTTAAGAAAAAAATTTAAAAGAACAGACAACATAACATTGATTTCAAGTAACATTTAGTTTAAAGAGATAACAAGAAATTGAAAAAAATTTTTGATTCAAAAAGAATTGTTAAATTTGAGGTTTGCAAAAACCGATCCATTTACATTTGATTACTGACAACATAAACAAAATAACCGTTTTATATGTTGTTTAAACTGTTTCAGCAACTTGCCAAGTTTTATTATACACACCATGCAACTGTTTATGCAACCTGTCAAGTTTTATTGTAAGTTCCATTGTCTTTATGATTTTGTTAATAATGTCAATTTGTTTTGCATTCAAGTCTTCATCAACAACAAAATGAGGTTGCATTGATATAGGTTGCAGTGTCTGTATCATAGTTTCATATTTTTATATTTCAAGTTCACTGAAAGAAGAAAGCTTCAAGCATTTACATTCAAAATTTTCTGAAATTTTTCTTTCGATATTTCTTTACGATATTTTTTCTGAAGAAAATTTTTCTATACGAAATTTTTTCTAAAGAAAAATTTTCTATACGAAATTTTTTCTAAACAAAAATTCTCTATACGAAATTTTTTCCAAAGAAAAATTTTATATACGAAATTTTTTCTAAAGAAAAATTTTCTATACGAAATTTTTTCTAAAGAAAAATTTTCTACACGAAATTTTTTCTAAAGAAAAATTTTCAATACGAAATTTTTTCTAAAGAAAAAATTTCTATACAAAATTTTATGAAATTTTTTCTAAAGAAAAAATATCTTTATGAAATTTTTTCTAAAAAATTTTTTAGAAAGAAAAAATTTCTATACGAAATTTTTTCTGTAGAAAAATTTTCTATACGAAATTTTTTCTAAAGAAAAATTTTCTATACGAAATTTTTTCTAAAGAAAAATTTTCTATACGAAATTTTTTCTAAAGAAAAATTTTCTATACGAAATTTTTTCTAAAGAAAAATTTTCTATACGAAATTTTTTCTATAGAAAAATTTTCTATACGAAATTTTTTCTAAAGAAAAATTTTCTATACGAAATTTTTTCTAAAGAAAAATTTTTTATGCGAAATTTTTTCTGAAGAAAAATTTTCTATACGAAATTTTTTCTAAAGAAAAATTTTCTATACGAAATTTTTTCTAAAGAAAAAATTTCTATACGAAATTTTTTCTAAAGAAAAAATTTCTATACGAAATTTTTTCTAAAGAAAAAATTTCTATACGAAATTTTTTCTAAAGAAAAAATTTCTATACGAAATTTTTTCTAAAGAAAAATTTTCTATACGAAATTTTTTCTCAAGAAAAATTTTCTATACGAAATTTTTTCTAAAGAAAAATTTTCTATACGAAATTTTTTCTAAAGAAAAAATTTCTATACGAAATTTTTTCTAAAGAAAAAATTTCTATACGAAATTTTTTCTAAAGAAAAAATTTCTATACGAAATTTTTTCTAAAGAAAAAATTTCTATGCGAAATTTTTTCTAAAGAAAAAATTTCTATACGAAATTTTTTCTAAAGAAAAAATTTCTATACGAAATTTTTTCTAAAGAAAAAATTTCTATACGAAATTTTTTCTAAAGAAAAAATTTCTATACGAAATTTTTTTTAAAGAAAAAATTTCTATACGAAATTTTTTCTAAAGAAAAAATTTCTATACGAAATTTTTTCTAAAGAAAAAATTTTTTCTAAAGAAAAAATTTCTATACGAAATTTTTTCTAAAGAAAAAATTTCTATACGAAATTTTTTCTAAAGAAAAAATTTCTATACGAAATTTTTTCTAAAGAAAAAATTTCTATACGAAATTTTTCCTAAAGAAAAAATTTCTATACGAAATTTTTTCTAAAGAAAAAATTTCTATACGAAATTTTTTCTAAAGAAAAAATTTCTATACGAAATTTTTTCTAAAGAAAAAATTTCTATACGAAATTTTTTCTAAAGAAAAAATTTCTATACGAAATTTTTTCTAAAGAAAAAATTTCTATACGAAATTTTTTCTAAAGAAAAAATTTCTATACGAAATTTTTTCTAAAGAAAAAATTTCTATACGAAATTTTTTCTAAAGAAAAAATTTCTATACGAAATTTTTTCTAAAGAAAAAATTTCTATACGAAATTTTTTCTAAAGAAAAAATTTCTATACGAAAATTTCTATACGAAATTTTTTCTAAAGAAAAAATTTCTATACGAAATTTTTTCTAAAGAAAAAATTCCTATACGAAATTTTTTCTAAAGAAAAAATTTCTATAAGAAATTTTTTCTTTAGAAAAAATTTCTATAAGAAATTTTTTCTAAAGAAAAAATTTCTATAAGAAATTTTTTCTAAAGAAAAAATTTCTATAAGAAATTTTTTCTAAAGAAAAAATTTCTATAAGAAATTTTTTCTAAAGAAAAAATTTCTATAAGAAATTTTTTCTAAAGAAAAAATTTCTATAAGAAATTTTTTCTAAAGAAAAAATTTCTATACGAAATTTTTTCTAAAGAAAAAATTTCTATACAAATTTTTTCTAAAGAAAAAATTTCTATACGAAATTTTTTCTAAAGAAAAAATTTCTATACGAAATTTTTTCTAAAGAAAAAATTTCTATACGAAATTTTTTCTAAAGAAAAAATTTCTATACGAAATTTTTTCTAAAGAAAAAATTTCTATACGAAATTTTTTCTAAAGAAAAAATTTCTATACGAAATTTTTTCTAAAGAAAAAATTTCTATACGAAATTTTTTCTAAAGAAAAAATTTCTATACGAAATTTTTTCTAAAGAAAAATTTTCTATACGAAATTTTTTCTAAAGAAAAATTTTCTACACGAAATTTTTTCTAAAGAAAAATTTTCAATACGAAATTTTTTCTAAAGAAAAAATTTCTATACGAAATTTTTTCTAAAGAAAAAATTTCTATACGAAATTTTTTCTAAAGAAAAAATTTCTATACGAAATTTTTTCTAAAGAAAAAATTTCTATACGAAATTTTTTCTAAAGAAAAAATTTCTATACGAAATTTTTTCTAAAGAAAAAATTTCTATACGAAATTTTTTCTAAAGAAAAAATTTCTATACGAAATTTTTTCTAAAGAAAAAATTTCTACACGAAATTTTTTCTAAAGAAAAAATTTCTATACGAAATTTTTTCTAAACAGAAATTTTCTATACGAAATTTTTTCTATAGAAAAATTTTCTATACACAATTTTGTCTATAGAATATAGGGGCTATGGTCAAATTTGAACCGTTTTCACATAATTTCCAACCTTGCCAAGAAATGAGAAATATTCTTGCCAAATTTTGTTGCCATAGCTCCTTTTGTTTTGGCCCTATCGTGTTTTCAACAGACACATGGTCATCGCTTAAGCTATTATAGTTCCGGAATCTTTTCTTGTTGAAAAATCTTAATTTTCATAATAATAGGTTCTTTATAAAGACATTCATGTAATTCTAGGATTGACAATTTCAAATTAAAACAAGTAAGCAAGTGCTATAGTCGGTCAAGCTCGACCATACGATACCCTTCACCACTAAGGTCAAAGGTGTTATTTTTCCTATATAAAGACAAATATTAGCTAAATTTTGCCATCATACGAACATTTTCTCAAAACTTATATATTTAAGCTGCTTCCGACATTTGGACTTACATATATGAGAGCTAGGGTCAAATGAGGACCGATTATCTCGAAACTTGGCAAATTGATTACAGTTGTTACATAAATTATGTATGCAAAAACTAAACTTAAAATTCCCATTCAGATTTACGAGCGTTTAAGTGATTTTTGTCTCATTTAGTGCATTTCTGTCAATGGGTTTGTATAGGAGCTATGGTAAAATATGGACCGATTTCAACAAAATTTGGTACAGTGATTTTGATTATTATGAGCAGTATTTATTTTAAATTTCATGAAAAAAATATTGATATTTGTGACCAATATATCAATTTCGAGAAGTGGGACCTATGAAAGGTACCATAAATAATGGACCTATGTTGACGAATTTCAATAGCCATGGTTCCACTATCAAAAAAATGATCTGTGCCAAATTTCATCAAATTATCTTTAGAATTGCGACCTGTACTTTGATTACATGGTTTACATGGGGGATGGACGGACTGACATCGCTAAATCGACTTAAAAAGTGATTCCCCGGTGGTGAAGGGCGTAATTAATCGACTTATACGGCGACAAAATTTCGTTCCGAGTATGTTTATGTCAAAGCACTACGACAGACAAACTATATGATAAACTTTTTAAAAGTTTGCCAAAAGCTTATTTTGGCTTTAATTGAATAAACTGCCACACCCACCATATTCTTCAATTCTGTCGCCTTCGAAATATTTCTTGTTTCAATTGAAAGATTTTTTTATTTGTAAACCTATACATTTTTGTAAAATTTTTTTTTTTGACTTTAAAAACCTTCTACAACAAAATTCTCCCTACCTTAACAGCTCCCCTAAGAATGTCCCTACTTAAGTGCTTGAAAAGGACCCCTGGGAGGTTATTGTACAAAAATAATTTACAACTTCATCATGTCAATTTACACAGAGAGTAGAATAGAAAGAAGTCCTCAACTAGTTACAAAGATGAAAGAGACAGAGATCTTTCAAATTCGACACAATTCACTTAACCTTGATTTTATTTTGAAACTAAAAAAAATGTTAGTCTACAACACACAAATGTTCGTTAGCAAGTTAAAGGTGTGTTAGGGCAGGTGCAAAGGTTTTACCCAGGCAACACTTGCTTTTTGGAATACAAATACTTTTCCTCTAAAATTCACTTGCACTTTGTTGCGCTCTTGGGGGAATTTCCCTAAAAAAGGAACAAGTGTTTTTATAGCCTTCAGCAAAGAAGAAGGACTCAGAAAGAAAAGGAGGATAAAATAACTTACAAAAGATGAAGACAAGATGCTTTTATAGCACGTGCTATTGTTCAGATTACAATGACAATTGAATTCAATTGTTAAGTGTGTAAAGTATGCTTATACTCAAGCGATACTAGCCAAGATAAAGGTAAAGTATGCAGGTAGTAGGTAAAAATAACACTTACATATACATACTATATACTATTTTTATTTGATTTGTCCTTTCCAGGACTTTAGTATAAGCCATTTGTTAAAGCGTTAAATTTCACACAAATTTTATTATCATCTTTTTTTCTTTTGCTCAAAAAGTGCTGAAAGTTAAAGATTTCTAAAGATTTATCATGGCTATTAAGATTATCACGAAGATTTCTTGTTTGTCATAAAAGATTTCTTTCGTATTCTTTTAAATAAACACACACTTTTTTTTGGTTTACGACCCTGTCATAATTTATTTCATTTTTGTAGGAGTTAAATTGTAGCTGTGACTGTTTGTTATATTGCAATTTACTTTACTTTGAATTAAAGTAAATATTTGTTGTAATATAAATGTAGATAATTTATTAATGTCATTGTTTACTTTAATAAATAAGTATGCAAACAAATTAGTAAATATTTGTATTATTTTTGTGATAAAAAAATCGTATTTTTTTGTCTCTGGCTTGGAAGTAGAGTGGAAACGTACCTCATTTTATAACATTTAAGTTGTAAAGTCTTGGATTTTTTTATTTAAGTTAAGAAAAGCTTTGATAAAATTTTTATAAACGTGATGATAGAAAACAGAGCTTTTAAAGAAGGCAGGTGGTGTTAGAGGTCTGCTTCAAGTCATTTAAAAACCTTTTAAATTCTTTACTAAATAAATAAAAACATGTAAAACTAACGAGACCAATTTAAAATGCCTTTAATCGCGTTTCAAATCTTCATAATCGAGTCAAAACTAATTTTCTATAAGAAAATTTTTATGTATGGGCAAATCCGAAAAACATTAAACCAAGGACAAAATTTTAAAATTGTCAAAATCATGTATTTGTGTTTATGGAAGAATTTACCATATATTGATCCTTTAGAATATATAATGGATACAATTTTTGATTGCTCTCTTTGTTAATAGCACGTTTTTATTTCCACCCATCTCGAATTTTTATAAATTTTTTAAAATAATAGGTTTTTTAAAAGTTCATAAAAATCACAAAAACATCCATTTCGGTATCAAGAATCAGTATGGGCTCAAAGTCTGCTTAATTTTATACAATTAGATGTAAAAGACCACATAAAAAGTAATTGGAGTGATATAAATAACGTCAAGTAAAAAAGGGCTCACAGTGTGTAGCGTCCGTCACAGAAATAATGTTTTTTTTTTATTTGACTAGTGCAAGTTTTCTTTTTTCTCCAATTGAACTTGGTTTGTTAAGAGAACTTATAGTATGCTTTACATTAGGCTAAAAATATAATAATATAGCATTTTACAGAATAATATGTATAGGAAAGTGTGTAGCGTCCGTCACAGTATATATTTTTTACTAAATGATATTTATTAAATACAATATTTACGAACACATATCAGTCTTATTCATAAAACAATAACACTGCCTATATCCACAGACTAAATTTAAGATATTAGATGTTTAAAAAATATACAGTGGGGCAAATTGATACTTTTGAATTTTTTTTTTTTTTATTTTGGACACTCTAACAGCTAGCCACAGCATCCTTTTGACGAAAAATAAGATGTAAAAAATGAAAAGCTTTAAATAAATATATGAATGTAGAGGTTTTGTGAAATATTAAATTGTGCCCAAAAATCGCATTTTAACTGCGGACATAAAAAGAAAGCAGATGAAATTCGGGTACAAATAAAACCATTATTCTCACTGATTAACGAATCCTTAAAAAAATATGAAATATACATTTTTTTCTAATAAAAAACATTCAGGTAAAAACTGTATCGTCCGTCACGTAGCGTCCGCATCAGTTCATTTATGGATTTTTGGTGAAACTGGAAACTTTATAATATTTTATAAAAGCTCTTTTGTAATCCTCTGTTTGTCCTCTGTATTTAATGTATTTGCATTTTTTTTATTACTATGACCGATTTGATGAAAATCACGTGTTGAAAAAAAGTCACTTCCATTTTTTTGAAGCGTCCGTCACAGCATTTTAAAAGCGAATATCTTTTTCCTCCAAAAGAACAAGGTAAATTAACAAATGCCATTCGATAGCACAATCGATAGGCTAATACTCTCGGAAATCTGTGCAAAGATATCTAGTGGAGAACTTCAATTGGATACATTTAAGTACAACAAAATCCGTACAAATGTATCACGCAGGATCAGTATCGAACAATTTTCTATAAAAAAAAAATGTTTATATATCGAAAAATTTTCTATAAGAAAATTTTATATGTCGAAAAATTTTCTATAAGAAAATTTTTATATATCGAAAAATTTTCTATAAGAAAATTTTTATATATCGAAAAATTTTCTATAAGAAAATTTTTATATATCGAAAAATTTTCTATAAGAAAATTTTTATATATCGAAAAATTTTCTATAAGAAAATTTTTATATATCGAAAAATTTTCTATAAGAAAATTTTTATATATCGAAAAATTTTCTATAAGAAAATTTTTATATATCGAAAAATTTTCTATAAGAAAATTTTTATATATCGAAAAATTTTCTATAAAAAAATTTTTATATATCGAAAAATTTTCTATAAGAAAATTTTTATATATCGAAAAATTTTCTATAAGAAAATTTTTATATATCGAAAAATTTTCTATAAGAAAATTTTTATATATCGAAAAATTTTCTATAAGAAAATTTTTATATATCGAAAAATTTTCTATAAGAAAATTTTTATATATCGAAAAATTTTCTATAAGAAAATTTTTATATATCGAAAAATTTTCTATAAGAAAATTTTTATATATCGAAAAATTTTCTATAAGAAAATTTTTATATATCGAAAAATTTTCTATAAGAAAATTTTTATATATCGAAAAATTTTCTATAAGAAAATTTTTATATATCGAAAAATTTTCTATAAGAAAATTTTTATATATCGAAAAATTTTCTATAAGAAAATTTTATATCGAAAAATTTTCTATATGAAAATTTTTATATCGAAAAATTTTCTATAAGAAAATTTTTATATCGAAAATTTTTCTATAAGAAAATTTTTATATCGAAAAATTTTCTATATGAAAATTTTTATATCAAAAAATTTTCTATAAGAAAATTTTTATATCGAAAAATTTTCTATAAGAAAATTTTTATATCGAAAAATTTTCTATAAGAAAATTTGTATATCGAAAAATTTTCTATAAGAAAATTTTTGTATCGAAAAATTTTCTATAAGAAAATTTTTATATATCGAAAAATTTTCTATAAGAAAATTTTTATATATCGAAAAATTTTCTA
This sequence comes from Stomorhina lunata, assembly GCA_933228675.1. NCBI lineage: Eukaryota > Metazoa > Arthropoda > Insecta > Diptera > Rhiniidae > Stomorhina > Stomorhina lunata. Next base: position 121,623,199 of record OW121740.1, on the reverse strand, counting down.
TAAAAAAATTTTTATATATCGAAAAATTTTCTATAAGAAAATTTTTATATATCGAAAAATTTTCTATAAGAAAATTTTTATATATCGAAAAATTTTCTATAAGAAAATTTTTATATATCGAAAAATTTTCTATAAGAAAATTTTTATATATCGAAAAATTTTCTATAAGAAAATTTTTATACATCGAAAAATTTTCTATAAGAAAATTTTTATATATCGAAAAATTTTCTATAAGAAAATTTTTATATATCGAAAAATTTTCTATAAGAAAATTTTTATATATCGAAAAATGTTCTATAAGAAAATTTTATATCGAAAAATTTTCTATATGAAAATTTTTATATCGAAAAATTTTCTATAAGAAAATTTTTATATCGAAAAATTTTCTATATGAAAATTTTTATATCAAAAAATTTTCTATAAGAAAATTTTTATATCGAAAAATTTTCTATAAGAAAATTTTTATATCGAAAAATTTTCTATAAGAAAATTTGTATATCGAAAAATTTTCTATAAGAAAATTTTTATATCGAAAAATTTTCTATAAGAAAATTTTTAAATCGAAAAATTTTCTATAAAAAAATTTTTATATCGAAAAATTTTCTATAAGAAAATTTTTTAAAAAGGTTTATCAAAAATTTTTGGACATCAAACATTTTATTAAAAAGTTTTACTGTAGTGTATTGCACTAAGATCCCAATTCATTACAATTGTTTATTATTTTAATAAATAGTTTTTTGATAAAACCAAAGAATGTTGGTGGGGAAACCTTTCCTAAATAAGATATAATGTGTGGTTTTCGCTCTGTCTAGAATTAGAGATAATCCTCCTGATAAGATGGCCTAACCAACCATCGAAACGCGTCGAGGAAAGGTTTCACCACCAACATTTTTTGGTTTATCAAAAAACTATTTATTACAATAATAAATAATTGTAATGAATTGGAATCTTAGTGCAATACACTACAGTAAAGTTTTTTAAGAAAATTTTTATATCGAAAAATTTTCTTTAAGAAAATTTTTATATCAAAAATACGAAAATTTTTATATATTGAAAAATTTTCTATATATCGAACAATTTTTTATAACATAATTTTATGTTTCGAAAAAATTTCTATAAGAAAATAAAAAAAAATATTTTTAAAAAAATTTTCTTTAATACAAGTTTTTGTATTAAAAAATTTTTATAAGACAAGTTTTTTTATCTCGAAAATTTTTATTTATTGAAAATTTTCTATAATTTTGCATCGAAAAATTTTTTATCAGAAAATTAAAATTTCTACTTGATAATTTTTAATGTTTGTATCGAAACATTTTTTATAAGAAACTTTTTGTATCCAAAATATTTATGTATCGAAAAATTTTCTATAAGAAAATTTGTATGTTTCAAAAAATTTTCTACAAAATAATTTTTATATATCAAAGAATTTTCAATAAGAAAATTTGTATGTATCGAACAATTTTCTATAAAAAAATGTTTATATCGAAAATTTAAAAACTTTTTTACTTTTATTTATTTGTACAGAAACAAAATTTATTTTTGTTTTAATTCATTATGAATTCATAATATATTTTAAAAAATTCATTATAATTTAGAACCAAAATAACTTTTATTTCTGCTCGAAATAATTTATATTTCTTCTCGAAAAAAATAAAATTCAAAAATAACTTTTATTATGGGTAGAAAAAATAAAAATTAAAGTGATATTTTTGCTGAAAAAAATAAAAAAATTACTACTAATTATTTTTGTTTCTAAAAAATATAAACTTTTTTAATCGCATTTTATAAAAAGTTGGTCTTAGACGAAATTTTATAATTGTTTTTTTTTTTCGCGAAATTAACTTTTATTTCCTTGCAGTTGATTTTTTTATTCAAAAGTTTATTAATCGAAAATTCAAAAATGACAGTTTTTTTCGGTCCCTGGATTATTTTATTTATAATATTTATAGTCTTAAAACATTTTCGATTTTTTATAAATTAAAAAAAAAAAACAAAAAAAAAAAATGACTTAAATACAATTTATGTTCTGTTTCAACAAAATCGTATTATCCCTTCCAAGGATATAATAAAATCAATGGATCAGCATTTTAAAAATGTCTAATTTTTTAATTTTTTGTTTTAAATCAGCTATTTTTTAGTAAATTAAATTTAGACTGTTTTTTATAATCAGAAAAAGAATATAGCATAAAAAGTTTTATTAATATTCAGTGGCGTCACCTGGCAAATATTAGTCGCACCAACTTAGAAACCTTCGTTGGCGTAAAATCTTCACAAACCCAAAAAAATCGTCTCACCTTCGATAGTGTATGATATTAAACTCAAACAATCTAGACGCTGTTTCTTTAAAAATTTAAAACACATTTTTCCCTATTTTTCCATTTTTGCTATTATTTAATATTATCGATTTACAACCTCAAACAACATGAGTTTTCACACATCGTAAATCATTTGATGATAAATAAAAGGACACACACACATTTTATCAGTGTCCTTGTACTCTATTTCCCTGTATGTGTATTTCACTTAACTGACACAGTAGAACACATGGGTTCGAGTTCGAAAGTACACGAGTACAAGTAATAAACATGCCAAGATATAAATAACCCGCTTATCTCCGTTTTTTGAAAAGCACTTGTTTTTTTAACAATATTTGTTTTGGTAGAGAAAAAAGAATCAAAATTTTTACTTTTTTATACTAGAGAAAATTGTTTGCTTTTTTTAAGTGCAGCCTTAAAAGAAAAGTTTTACTGGGACAGGATGACTAAAATAAAGCAGATAAAGAAAAAACTGCTGTTTTTAACTTTGATTCGGTTAGTTTGTGAGTTTAACCTCCTTTTTTGGCTGCAGTTATGAATTTTTCATTTATGCACAAGTTGATACTTGAAAAAGTTAAATAGATTTATTTTTTTTTAAACTACTCTTAGGTTATACATAATAATGTAACTTAAGAGATGTTTCTTTTGGCCTGTAGGTTATTTTTTGTTGGGTGACCTTTTAATAAGTTTAGGAATTAAGGGGGTACTTTTCAAGCTTAATAGGTTTAAAGGGCTCTGAACAAAGTAAATTATTTGGGCATTTTTTAAAGCAGTCAGTGACAGTTGTCTATCTCTTATGATCAGAGGTAGGCACAATCAGAACTGTTATGTTCTTTGACGTTATTTATACTTTTAACTTAAATTGGTATTTTCTTTAATGTGTAGTTCTGATGTTTAAATTTTTTCTTCTATTCCTTTTTTTCAAAAATCAAAATTTATAAATTTTCCACAGAAAAAAATTTTTTATCAAAAATTTTCCATAGAAAATTTTTTCATCAAAAATTTTTGATAGAAAATATTTTATCAAAAATTTTTTTATCAAAAATTTTTTTATCAAAAATTTTTTTATCAAAAATTTTCCATAGAAAATTATTTTATGAAAAATTCTTCTATAGAAAATTTTTTTATGAAAATTTTTTTTTTATCGAAAATTTTTCTATAGAAAATTTTTCTGTGTAAATATTTTTTTATCAAAAATTTTTCTATTGAAAATTTTTTACAGAAAAATATTTCTATAGAGAAATATTTTTATCGAAATTTTTATTTATGGGAAAATATTGAAATGTTTTCTATAGAAAAATATTGAAATGTTTTTTTTTTATAGAAAAATATTCCATAGAAAATTTCTTTTATCAAAAATTTTCAATAGAAATTTTTTTTATTAAAAATTTTCCATAAAAAGGTCTTTATCAAAAATTTAGAAAAGAAAATTTTTTTATCAAAAAATTTGCATAGAAAATTATTTAATAAAAAATTTTTCTATAGAAAATTTTTTTTATGAAAAATTTTTCTATAGAAAATTTTTCTGTATAAATATTTTTTTCTCAAAAATTTTTCTATTGAAAATTTTTCTACAGAAAAATATTTCTAAAGAAAAATATTTTTATCGAAATTTTTTTTATAGAAAAATATTGGTATTTTTTCTATAGAAAAATATTTCCATAGAAAATTTTTTTATCAAAAATTTTCCATAGAAAATTTTTTCAACAAAAATTTTTCATAGAAAATGTTTTTATCAAAAAATTTGCATAGAAAATTATTTAATAAAAAATTTTTCTATAGAAAATTTTTTTTTATGAAAAATTTTTCTATAGAAAATTTTTCTGTATAAATATTTTTTTATCAAAAATTTTTCTATTGAAAATTTTTCGACAGAAAAATATTTTTATCGAATATTTTTTTAAAGAAAAATATTGGAATGTTTTCTATAGAAAATTTTTTTATCAAAAATTTTCCATAGAAAATTTTTTCATCAAAAATTTTTCATAGAAAATTTTTTTATCACAAATTTTCCATAGAAAATTTTTTTATCACAAATTTTCCATAGAAAAGTTTTTTATCAAAAATTTTCCATGGAAAATTTTTTATCAAAAATTTTCCATAGAAAAGCTTTTTATCAAACATTTTTTATAGAAAATTATTTTATGAAAAATTTTTCTATAGAAAATTTTATTTATACAAAATTTTTCTATAGAAAAATTTCTGTATAAATATTTTTTTATCAAAAATTTTTCTGTTGAAAATTTTTCTACAGAAAAATATTTCTTTAGAAAAATATTTTTATCGAATATTTTTTTAAAGAAAAATATTGGAATGTTTTCTATAGAAAAATATTTCCATAGATAATTTTTTTATCAAAAATTTTCCATAGAAAATTTTTTCATAGAAAATTTATTTATCAAAAAATTTGCATAGAAAATTTTTTTATCACAAATTTTCCATAGAAAAGTTGTTTATCAAAAATTTTCCATAGAAAATTTTTTCAACAAAAATTTTTCATAGAAAAGCTGTTTATCAAAAATTTTTTTATAGAAAATTATTTTATGAAAAATTTTTCCATAGAAAATTTTATTTATACAAAATTTTTCTATAGAAAAATGTTTGTACAAATATTTTTCTATCAAAATTTTTCTATTGAAAATTTTTCTACAGAAAAATATTTTGATCGAACCTTTTTTTTATAGAAAAATATTGAAATGTTTTCTATGGAAAAATATTTTCATAGAAAATTTTTATATCGAAAATTTTCCATAGAAAATTTTTTATTCAAATTTTTTTTTTATCAAAAATTTTCCATAGAAAAGTTCTTAATCAAAAATTTTCCATAGAAAATTTCTTTATCAAAAATTTTTCATAGAAAATGTCTATGAAAAATTTTCCATAGAAAATTATTTTATGAAAAATTTTTCTATAGAAAATTTTTTTATGAAATATTTGTCTATAGAAAATTCTTTTTATCAAAAATTTTTCTTTATAAATATTTCTTATCAAAAATTTTTCTTTATAAATATTTTTTTATCAAAAATTTTTCTATTGAAAATTTTTCTACAGAAAAATATTTCTACAGGAAAATAGTTTTATCGAACATATTTTTATAGAAAAATATTGAAAAGTTCTCTATAGAAAAATATTTTTAACGAAAAATTTTCTAAAAAAAATAATTTTTATTGAAAAATTTTCAAGATAAAAAATATTTTTATCAAAAAATTTTCTATAAAAAAAATGTTTTATCAATAATATTTCTATAGAAAAATATTTGATCTAAAAAATATTTATACAAAAAAATCTAACATAGTTTTATATTAGTATTTATTTCTCTTTCGAAAAATATTCCCAATTCGGTTACATTTATTTCAAACAATGTTTTCGAAAATAATAGTGTCGTGGCAACAATGTTCGAGATTATATTTCTTTGTTCTCTTGAACCGTATATTTTGTTGCTATAAGTTGGATTTTGTTAAACAAATCTCAACTTAATGCTTTTATTACCCATTTTCACGAGTGAAATTGCAAAAAGTCTTCGGCTTCTGGTGGTATGGGCTGTCTACGCCTGCTTATGATTGTAAGAGTAAAAGTAATTTTGAAAAAAAAAATTCTTTAAACAATTTACTTAAAAAAATTGTAAATTAAATTAAATTATCGAAACAGTACATAAATCATAAGCTAAGTGGAACATATAAATAAGTAGAATTTATCACCATTATCAAAAAAAATAATTACACATAATTTTTACAGATTATAGTCAAGATTAATTGCTTTTTGATAAAGAACATTCTCTTTTTTATCAGTTTAAGGCCATTAAAAACAATTAAAATTAAAAAAAAAAAACTCCTTTCTATTACTTATTAAAGTCTCATGCCGGCAACTCCTTAAAAAAAACAGCAACAACAACAAGAAACAGAAAAATCACAAATTCTTTTACCAAACGGAAGGACCTCAAGCAGCTGTAATTTTATCCTTATCCTCGTTCTACTTTATTGCATTATTTAATTCTCAAATTACTCTCATAAGAAGAAAAAAAGTTAGCAGCAACAGCAGGTGACTTTTTTTCTCACTTTTTTCTTTAAGGATTATTCCTGTGAATGGTCTTCAGGATTTGACACTCAAGTATTTTATACTTTTATTCTTTTTGTTTAAACACATTTGTTACAAAAATTGCTTTCATTTGAATAAAATACAAGCCGCACAATATCCTTTTCATTATTGTTAATTTTGGTAGATGTCCTGTTTGCGTTTATTAAGAAGTTAAGGAAGTATTTACTTTAAAGTGTTGTTGATTTCTTTTTGAAATAAGTGAAGAAATTTGTTTGGTAGTTAAATAAAGGTGTTTTAAATTTCCTGAACAAATTTGCCAGAATTCCTAGAATAATTTTTTAACAAAGATTTTATTAAGTATTTAGCCTTAGAGATTGGAAAGCTTTACAAATTTACAGGATCATTCTTTTGAAGAAAAGCACACATTTTTGATACAAAATATAAATTTAGGGCCAAAATCGCCGCATTCGATATCGATCGAAAACTAAGAATTTTAAGCAAATATTGTGTTACCTTAGGGATTTTCAAAATAATTTATTTTGCAAAAAGTTTAATAAAACTTGATAGTTAAGCATATCCGTTTGTTAGTCAAAACATTTAGTTTAAATGCAATTATTTTACTATCAGGGAACTTTTGAAAAATAATCTTATATGTTATACGTAGAGGGTTCATAGCTTTTACTTATAGCATTATTTAGGTAATCATAAAAGTATACTACACAAATGTTTCTGAAATATATTACGGTGGATGTATATATATATATATATATATATATATATATATATATATATATATATATATATATATATATATATAGAGCCTTGCTCGGAGCTTTATGATAAGCATTTCAAGGCGAATTTTAAAGTTTTCGTATATTTTATTTTATAAAGTACTAACCAATTAAAATAAATTTAGAGAAAAGACGGTACACAAATATCCAATTAATTTTGAATCATTTTATTCATTTTGTCTTATCAACACATGATCAAATGCATAGTTTAATATGAATAATTTTGGAAATTGGTCATACAGACTTAGAAACCTTCGTTGACTTGAGCAAGACCTTTGCTAAAGATCATAGCCTGATAAAAGGCTCAATTTAAGATTTTATTCATTTTGAGTCATTTTAAGTGACGCCACCTATCTGAAATTGTTCATACCAACTAAGAAACCATCGTCGACTCATGTGCAACAACTTTGCTTAAGATTATTGCATGATCTAATGCACAGCTTACGATTTCATTCCTTTGAGTGATTTTCAGTGACGCCACCTATCGGAAACTGTTCATACCAAATAAGAAACCTTCGTCGGCTCATGAGTAACAACTTTGCTAAAGATCATAGCATGATCAAATGCACAGTTTACGATTTAATTAATGTTGAGTAATTTTCAGTGGCGCCACCTGTTGGACAGTGATATCAACTTAAAAACCTCTGTCGTCTCATGCGCAACAACTTTAGCTAAAGATCATTGCATGAGCATAACATGGTTAAATGCATAGTTTACAATTCTATAAAGGACATACAGACAGAAAAACATTCATTTGTTTAAAAGTTTTTACCAATTTTTTCCCTTTTTATCCCCTAATTTCTAAAAAGTCACATATGCATATTTGGTAGTTGGTACCAATTGAATTCAGTACTTTTTATAAAAACACAGTTAACATATTGTTCCTATTCATATTATTTCATGAGGTGTTATGTTATCATTTTATCCCCCTTTTACCAATTTTGGCCCCCGAAATCAAAAAAGTACCAAATACGTATTCAATATTTTTTTCACATTTCTTGATTGCAATACAAAATTCTTTTCTATATTGTTTGATTCAAAAGATAAGAGTGGCTTAAAAATGGTACCAAAAAACTATTTTCACCCTTTTTTACCCCTTATCGGGCATAGATTGAAAAAAGTACCAAACACCTGTCCGCTTATTTTAACAATTATTCAAAACATAATTTAAATTTTGTTTGGCTGTCATATCATATTTATTTATTTGTGTCATATTCTGGGCAAAAGACTTACAGTCTTATATTGCAGCACAGAATTAAAAGCTCATAAGATACAAGTATTTATAAAATTTTCGATGCCTATTACTTAAGTAGATATAGCATTTTCGATTTTTCCCCTTTTTACCCGTTTTTACTCTCTTAGAGGCAGAAGTTCCAAAAGTGCTTTCTCGACCTATACATCAAAAAAGGTACCTACTGTCCAAATTTTATCAAAATCGTTAGAGCCGTTTTCGAGATAGCCATTCTATATATATATATATATATATATATATATATATATATATATATATATATATATATATATATATATATATATATATATATAATATATACATACAATTTTTGCTCCTTTTAGAATATAAGATATATAAGAATTTAAGATATATATATATATACATATAACATACCGTTATCGGTCCACATTGTAATTTTTCACACTCTGCGAAAATGACTTAAACACTCCTAAATCTCGAGAATATGATATAAACAACACAGATTCTTAAAAATAGTTCTACATTATACTTCAGTAGTCTCGGGTATCATAGGGCTTAACCAAAGACTCTATAATATAAAGATGTTGCCGTATGGTCGCTTTGAAAACTTCCATACAAAAGAAAGTATACCGCTTTTATTCTAATCTGGAAACAACTAATGGAGATGATTATCCAATGAGAGAAAGCTAGGGCTCACATACGTGCTCTTAAAATCTATGTTTGTGCTTGTATGTGTTTTTCATTATTTTTTATCCACTTTAATTTTACTTTTCGCAAATAAAAAACAATATATGATGAGCAATATCTTTTTATTATAGATTCTTTGGCTTAACCGACTTTTGTTCTTTATTAATTATTTAATCTTTCAAAACTATCATAAAAACTAATAGCGTTAATATATGCACCACCAGTAGTAGTACACACGATAGACGCCCTAGAGTTTGAGGGTGTTACAAAATTCAAATTTTCCAAATGCCCCCAATGACTTCAACGAGACGAGAAATGTTAAAAAAATATTTATATATAAACAAAAAAAAAATCATGATTGGGAAACTTCTGAGAAACTTCATGGAAACAGAAAAATTGTGTTTTTATAATATTTTTCGCATATATGCAAGTCAAACAAAAACTCTCGAGAATAAAATGAATATGATATTTAGACTTTTTCTGTCATGTAACATTAAACAGAGTATGTTTTTTTCCGATTGCATTTATAAGCAAAAGTAGCCTAAAATAATATATTAGGGTTATTCGCGTCGTTGCCATTAATTTTCCAAAAAGTGTGAAAATGCAAAGTGTGTTTTGCTATATTGCAACTATTTTGAAATGGAGCGATATTATGCACACAGGCCTTCTTTGTTTGTTTGCATCTAGTATTGGGCTTTAATGCCTCTAAATCACTTAGTTTTTATATTAGCTCTAGTTTTCGAGATATACATTTTTTAAAGAAAACTACAGGGTGGCCCAAAAAGGCCGAAGGGGGGAAAGCAAACTGCATAAATTAATCGTTCTTGGGAATCTCATGGCTTTAGTTCTTGCACTAACTGCACCTTGTATGTGAAAAGATGTAAAATTCCCTTTAATATTTTGCGTAAAAACCGCCGAGCTCAGCAGAGCGCCTTCGAGTTGATGTTTCAGGATTCTCCTCAACACTCTCCAGAACGCGTTGAATATTTTCTTTACTAATAACAGAATGTGGTCTTCCGCTTCGTGGAAGATTCCTCACTGAGCCTTGTTCCTGAAAACGTGTCACTAAGCGTCGAATCATTGTTTCGGATGGTGAATTCCGCACATTAAAATGACGACGATAGGCTCGTTGAGTTTGAATTATTGATCGTTGATGATGTTCAAAATAAAGTTCTATGATTTTGGTTCGCTGGATAACGTGGTAACCTTTCATAATTAATCTCCCAGATTGATTTTACAAGTCCTTAAAAGAAAAATAATAATAATAATTAAATTAGAGAAGTTATTAATTTTTCAAATCCGTTCACGACTTTTGGGCCACCCTGTACTTGGCTGGACCACCATGTAAACCTTGTAATCAAACTACAGGTTGTAATTCTAAAGATAATTTAATGAAATTTGGCACAGACCATTTTTTTGATAGTGGGACCATGGCTATTGAAATTCGTCCCATAGGTCCCACTTCCCGGAATTGATATATTGGTCACAAATATTAATATTTTTTCATGAAATTTAAAACAAGTACTCCATATGTAAACTTAAATCGCTGTACCAAATTTCGATCTGATTTGAAATCGATCCATATTTGACCATAGCTCCCATACAAACTCTTCTGTCAAAACGCACTAAATGAGACAAACATCACTAAAACGCTCGTAAATCTAAAGATAATGAGAATTTCGAGTCTATTTTTTGCATACTTAATTTTTATATTAAAACTGTAATCAATTTGCCAAATTTTTAGATAATCGGTCCACATTTGACCCTAACTCACATATAAGTCCGAATGACGGAAACAGCTTAAATATATAAGTTTTGACAAAATGTTTGTATGATGGCAAAATTTAGCAAATATTTGTCTTTATACAGAAAAAAGAACACCTTTCACCTTAGTGGTGAAGGGTATCGTATGGTCGGGCTTGACCGACTATAGCACTTTCTTACTATAATAAAAGTTTTTACAATTTTACAAATTTATCGTGAATATCCTTATTTTTGTCTTCATATGTAGTTTTTGCATCAAACAAAAAAAATTGTTAATATTGTATAAAACTTCAGCAGACATCATTGAAATAGCATAGTTTTAATTTTGTAACTTAGTACCATGTCCTAACTAAAAATAGAGCAGATCTTGTTAATTTTAAATAAAACAGACGGGAGCTATAAATAAAAACTAAGTAGAAATTAAAAAAGTGTTCGATTTTCAAAAGCCCTTTTTTGTATGTATTAAACTGTTCTAGCCATTTTCCCCCATTCTATGTATTTACATTTAAATTCTTACTGTTTACTTATGGCGTGTACTGTAAATGTGTGTACATGGAGTAAAATGCTCTAAGTGTATTTGTTTGTCTGTTTGTTTGTAACACACTTCAACATTAATTAATTGCATTTTTAGTTTATTTGAACACGATTGAATGACTGAGTGCATGTTTTTTTTATTGTTTTATTTATATTAAATGTTTTTGTTGTTCACTAACCTCAATTGTTGTTTAGTTTTGTTGATTTTAATGTTTAATTGTTGTTAGTCTTTTTCTTCATTTAATTTAAAATATTTACATACATTACATATACATATCTACAAGAAATCGTTTTTTATTTTTACTTTCCTTTTTTTTGTAGTTTAAGTTAAATGTTTGTTGATTTTTACTATTTTTACCTTTTTATGGATTTGAGTCGTTTTTTCATTCATTGTAGTTTCTATAAACAAAATATTGATTTTTATCGAAGTTTGCTGGTGGCATTAATTTTGTTTGAATTGTGTTGACGCCAATTTCGAATGGAGACCGTTACAGAAATTTATGGTATCTACTGGTAGTCAAGAGTGTAGGAGATTTGTAGAGATTACCTTTTTTTAATTAGGTCATTAGAATTTAACAAATAAATAATCAATTGATTGGCAAAACAAAATGAAAAATTGTAACAAATCAGAGTTTTGCATAAAACGATTTGATTTTCATGTTAAGTAGAGTTTGTAAGGCGTAAATGGAGTAGTTACACAGTAAACTGCCTAGTAAAAAAAAATCAGAAAAAACTTAAAAACTAAAATACATATGGAATCAAAGCTGAGACACCCACGATTCCAGAAGTGTTTTGTTTTTTGATGTGCGTTACACCTATAAGAAGCTTCACAGTTTTAAATTCAAATTATTTTGATAATTTTTCATAATTTTTAAGTAACAAAAAATGGCTTTGAAAAAATAAAAATCAAAAATTCAGTTTTCAATAAAAATGCATGCAATTATATTTGTTTTATTCAAAAAAAAAAAAAAAAAAAATAGTCAGCTTCGATGGACCCGAAAATATAGGCACTTAAAAACAAGTAAGAAAGCGCTATAGTCGGTCAAGCCGACCATACGATACCCTTCACCACTAAGGTCAAAGGTATTATTTTTCCTGTGTAAAGACAAATATTTGCTAAATTTTGCCATCATACAAAAATTTTCTCAAAACTTATATATTCAACCTGTTTCCGTCATTTGGACTTATATGAGAGCTAGGGTCAAATGTGGACCGATTATCTCGAAATTTGGCAGATTGATTACAGTTGTTACAAAAATTATGTATGCAAAAAATAGACTCAAAATTTCCATTATCTTTAGATTTACGAGCGTTTTAGTGATTTTTTTGTCTCATTTAGTGCGTTTTTAAAGAAGAATTTGTATGGGAGCTATGGTCAAATGTGAACCGATTTCAACAAAATTTGGTATAGTGATTTTAATTGACATAAGCAGTATTTGTTTTAAATTTCATGAAAAAATATTGATATTTGAGGCCAATATAGCAATTCCGGGAAGTGGGACCTATGGGAGGTACCATAAATAACGGACCGATTTTGACCAATTTCAATAGCCATGGTCCCATCAAAAAAATGATCTGTGCCAAATTTCATCAAATTATCTTTAGAATTGCGACCTGTAGTTTGATTACAAGGTTTACATGGGGTTCCAGTCGTCCAGCCAGACGGACGGACGGACGGACGGACATCGCTAAATCGACTCAGAAAGTGATTCTAAGCCCATTGGTATACTAAAAGGTGGGTCTAAGACAAATATTTCTATGCATTACAAACATCAGCACAAACTTATAATACCCTTTCCACCTATGGTGGTGAAGGGTATAAAAACTATGTACTTTTATGAATCAATAATCTTATTTTCTATTATAGATACTAAAACAAATAACATAAATTTGAAGGAAAGACTCAAATATCCAATTAATTTTAAAACATTTTATTAATTTTGTCTGATTAAAATCGTAATTAATCGTACAAATTTAGAAACCTCCGTCGACTTATGCGCAACAACTTTGCTAAAGATCATAGCATGATGAAATTCACAGTTTACGATAAAATTCATTTTGAGGAATTTTTAGTGGCGCCACCTGTCGGAAATTGGTCTTACGAACTTAGAAACCTTTCTCGATTTATACAACAACTTTGCTAAAGATCATAGCATGATCAAATGCGCAGTTTACGATTTAATTCATTTTCTTAAGGTCATAATGTGATCAAATGCATAGTTTTTATACCCTTCACCACCATAGGTGGAAAGGGTATTATAAGTTTGTGCCGATGTTTGTAACACATAGAAATATTTGTCTTAGACCCACCTTTTAGTATACCAATATGCTTAGAATCTGAGTCGATTTAGCGATGTCCGTCCGTCCGTCTGGCTGGCTGGCTGGACGGCTGGCTGGACCCCCATGTAAACCTTGTAATCAAACTACAGGTCGCAATTCTAAAGATAATTTGATGAAATTTGGCACAGATCATTTTTTTGATAATGGGACCATGGCTGTTGAAGTTGGTCAAAATCGGTCCATTATTTATGATACCTCCCATAGGTCCCACTTCCCGGAATTGCTATATTGGCCACAAATATCAATATTTTTTCATGAAATTTAAAACAAATACTGCTTATGTAAACTTAAATCACTGTACCAAATTTCGGTCCACATTTGACCATAGCTCAAATACAAATTCTTCTTTAAAAACGCACTAAATGAGACAAAAAATCACTAAAACGCTCGTAAATCTAAAGATAATGGAAATTTTGAGTCTATTTTTTGCATACATAATTTTTGTAACAACTGTAATCAATCTGCCAAATTTCGAGATAATCGGTCCACATTTGACCCTAGCTCTCAAAAAGGCAAAATTTTGCAAATATTTGTCTTTATACAGGAGTACCTGGTTGACCGAGCCTTGCTCGGAACTTTATGATAAGCATTTTGAGGCAAATTTTAAAGTTCTTTTATATTTGATATTATAAAGTGCTAAAATAAATTTATAGGAAAGACATTGTACAAATATTCAGTTAATTTTGAATTATTTTATTTATTTTGTCCGACCAACACATAGTTTGCATAGTTTACAGTTTAACTCATTTTGAATAATTTTGGAGATTATTCATACCAACAAAAACCTCCGTCGACTCATGCGCAACAACTTTGCTAAAGATTATAGTCTGATCGAATGCACAGTTTACGATTTAATTCATTTTGAGTAGTTTGCAGTGTCGCTACGTGAAGTTGTTCATAACATATAAGAAAACTTTGTCTGCTTATTCGTAACAACTTTGCTTATGATTATAACATGATCACTTTGAGTAATTTTCTGTGGCGCCACCTGTCGGACTTTGCTCATTCCAATTCATAAACCTTCTTCGGCTTATCCGTAACAACTTTGCTGAAGATTATAGCATGATTAAATGTACAGCTTACGATTAAATTGACTTTGAATAAATTTCAGTAGCGCCACCTGTCGAAATTTTTTCATAGCATTTAAAAAGCCTTCGCCGGCTCATGCGCTACAACTTTCCTAAAGATCATAGCATGATCAAATGTACAGTTCACAATTTAATTAATTTTTAGTAATTTTCAGTGCCGCCATCTGTCGGAAATTAGTCTTATCAGCTTAAAAACCTTTGCCGGCTTATCCGCAACATCTTCGCTAAAGAGCATAACATGATCAAATTCACAGTTTACTATTCTATAAAGAACATACATACAGACAAACATTCATATGTTTAAAATAATACTAATTTTTCCCCCTTTTTATTCCCTAATTTCTAAAAGTTACATATGCATATTTGGTACTTTTTTGTTGCCAATTGAATTCGGTACATTTTATTAAAACGCATTTAACATAACGTATAATGTTCCTATTCATATTACTTTGGAGATGTTAAGTTATCATTTTATCCCTTCTTTACCGATTTTGGCTCCAAAATCAAAAAAGTACCAAACACGTGTTTCATGTTTCTTTTACATCTATTGATTGCAGTACCAAGTTTCTTTCTATATTCTTTAGTTTAAAATATAAGAGTGGGTTCAAAAGGTACCAAAAAAACTATTTTCACCCTTTTTTACCCCCTATCGGACATAGTTTCAAAAAAGGACCAAACACCTGTCCGCTTATTTTCATAGCTGTTTAAAATGTAATTTTAATTTTGTTTCTATACCTATTACTTTAGCAGATATAGTGTTTTCGATTTTTCCCCTTTTTACCCGTTTTTACCCTCTTAGAGGCAAAAGTTCCAAAAGTCCCTTCTTCTCCTATATATATATATATATATATATATATATATATATATATATATATATATATATATATATATAAACATACAATTATTGCTCGTTTAAGAATATAAGATACATAACACCTTTGACCTTAATGGTGAAAGGTATCGTATGGTCGGGCTTGACCGATTATAGTTTACTCTGAAAATGATGATTTATGGCCCTTTGTTAAAAAACGCTTTCAGAAGGGAAATTTAAGGTTATCTTTTTTAGAATTTTTTTGCCAAAAAACTGTCCCATGAGAAAATTTTCTCAAATTCGAAATGCAAAAACTCTATATCGAAATTAAAAAAAATATCGTTGTATATCGCATAACTTCCTATGTCATCTTCTCATCAAAATTTGTCTTAAAGTAACCAGATTTAAATTGCATTTTCTTAAACTTTTGACACATTTCTTGTAAATTGCGTAAATGAGTAGTCTAAACAATGCAATTTATTTTAAGTACTTTATCTCTTTACAACTGAAACAACATCAACAAGGTTTTCCTTCGGCACTTCGAATGCAGTAGTAATAAAGATAAAATAATGATTATGATGATATCGTAGTCATCGTCATCATCAACATCATTTTGACTATGATGATGCGTATCTGTTAAGACACAATTCGTTTTCTGGGTTTTATAGACTGTCATATTTGACACCCAAGACAAAAAATTACGACGATGATGATAATGATGGAGTGTGCAAATGCGAATAAAAAACAACGGAGTCTTTTAAAAAACAAAAGATAAGATCCCTTGTTTTTAGACTTATGTAGGAAATGTTGAGGGAACTCTGCTGTAAATGAGGAGGGATGTTAACTTGAGTCAACAATAAGGAATTTTTTTTTAAATGTATAATAATACAGCTGAAAATTAAATATAAAGGAAAAAACTGTATTATTGGTACGTGTTCAACAAAGTTAAACATGATATTAAGCGTTCAAAAACAAATAATCAAAATGATGAAACGAATGCCAATGTTATATTCCTCATATATCTCCGGACTTTGTTTTCAGTCTTATATGAGGAGGATGACGATGATGATGACGGCAATGAAGAGGAACGAACGTCTAGTGTTTTACATGGTAAAACAACAAATAGAATAAAATGTATAAACAAAAGCTTTTGTTGGCATCATCTGCAGGCATATGTTAGAATAGATTCTTTCGGTACGAATATGTATTTATATCGAGGCATTCAACCATTGTTGTGAACAGGCAACTAGAGAGGGAATAACATGCAATTTTAGGGATAAAATACAAGGAAAAGATATACACACATAATTTAGAATGTAATCAAGTTAAACGAGCGAATATGTTAGACAAGCGTTACGTTATAAATTTTCAGTTGGAAGTGATGCACATGGAATAAGTTGCAAGCAGAAGCATATCGAAGATACATCAACTTGTTTCAAAAAGAACATAGAATCGACCAACTGGTGGTGAAAACTGACAACTTTCAATATCTTATAAGTAGTAAGAATCGGTCAGAAAACAGCACAGAGCAAGATTTTAGCTAAAAATCTAAAAAAAACTCCAAATCTGATATTGGTGTATTTCAAGCCTTTTAAAAAAAATGTTTTATTAGATTGTGTAACTCTTAATTGATTTTCTGCAGAATAAGCAAATATATGCATTTGATTTCTATACATTTATAAGGCAGAAACATCAACCCACAACTTAAGATCAATCTTGGACCTTGCAACAATTTAATTAAATTAAAAACTGAGATATAGCCTTAAAGTAAAATTATAAAATAATAAACGGATGTACCGATATTACCACAATTTTATATGGATTTTTATATCTGTAAATATTTATGAACCGACGTAGTATATCAGGTAAGTCAGAGGTCCCAAGTTCGATCCCTGGCCAGACCCACTAAAAAAAATTTTCAATTTTTTAAAAAGCGGTTCACCTCATAACTCAGCTAGCCACTGGTTATTTAGTATTAGGCTATGTAAAACTTCTCTAGTGCATTTGCCGCAGAAATTACAAGGTAAGACATTCCTTATCATCTAAGGACTTATAAGTACTAAATAGTTGAAATTTATTAAAATACAATAAAATTTACATAGTTTTTTATACTGGAACATGGTACTTTTTTTAAGGTCCCTTTTTAAAACTCACTTTTAAGGGCTTAGAAAATTTTGTTAAAAAAAATATTCAAAATATCAAAATGTTAAAATGTTAAACTAGACAGATTTGGTAATAAAATCCAAAAAAGTTCAGTTTGATATCTCATATGGTTTCGCCGTACCTGCGACTTGAATCTCAAAATTTCGCGATAAAGTAAATTTTTGGACATTTTTTTATGAGTACCTTAGGAATAGAGCATCGATCTGTAAATATTTAACCCTCAAAATTATCAAAACTTTCAATTGCTTAGCTTTTAGATATATTTTGAAAAGTAAGTGATCATATCGCAAATTGTTGATTTTAGGCTTAATATGCAAATATATGCAGGGAATTCGTAAACTATTGAAAAGCTATAATTTCAGACTTTAATTTAAGATACATTTTTGACCACAAATCAACTTCACAAAACCGAATATTGAACTTTGGTGTGACCAGAAAATAAAGTTAAAATGCTTCTAGAACTTCAATTAAGTAAAGTCAAATGCTTTGACCTAGATATGCAAATATATGCACGTTATTAATAAACCATTACAAGGCAAAGACTTCAAGACTTCCCACAGTAGTCGGTTCTTCGTTCCGGAACGACTTGGAATTATCAAGTTTCCGACCTAGAACTGCTACTTCTGCAATATTGACAATAGTATTGCCGTTACAACAACAAAACCTTCATTCAAGCACTCTATAAAATAAATTTATTGCACTCCATACATATGTAAAAGCGATGTACTCTCTTTTTTATGGACTAATCGAAAAGACCATATGGCAAATCAATGTTTGAAAGTGCAATATCTCTATATTATTGAGCCTTTGCTTCAGTCTTTAGCTGAACATATAAATTGTACTTCAAATTGTCCGTATGTTCCAATTTCGTAGGGTTATCCAAAGCTTTTAGACTGTTCCGGTTTTTAGCTTAGATCGGTCCAATTTCTCACTCGATTTTTAAAATGGATCTTTATTTCTTTAGATGTTTAGACCCCAAAACGATAAATAATTTTATGCTGGAAAACTTTTAGATATATTTAAAAAATTTACTTGTTTAAGATCTTATTGCAAGTTTTAGATTTTAGGCTTTATATGCATAAATATGCAAAAAATTTATACTCTATTAAAAAACTAAGATTTTAAACCTTAATTCAAGAAACATTTTTGACTTTCAATTATCTGTATCAAACTGAAGATTTAACTGAGGTCTGAACAGAAGATATGTATGATTCTGAAATTTAAGAACTTTAATTCAGTTAAATCACATCTTATTAACTTTAAGCTAAATATGCAAATTTATGCAGATGATCGATATGCCGTTACAAAGCAGAGACTTTAGGCTTTAATTGAAGATACATTTTATGCTTTATGTCGTATCGTTTTGTCCGATTTCGTAAGGATATATCAAAGATGTTAGCATGTTTAGGCTTTTAGTAATGTTATCAGTCTAATTTCTCATTTTATTCTTATATGAATTTTTATTTAAGTAAACATTTTACTACCAAAATGATCAATGATTTAAGCTTTGAGATATATTTAAGAAATATACCTGTGTTAGATCATAACGAAAGTTTTAGATTTTAGTCTATATATGCAAATATATGCAGAAAATATGTACGCTATTAAAAAGCTAAGGAATCACCTTTTTATTTATGATACATATTTCCCTAATTAAACTAAAGATTATAATGTGATGTGAGTGGAAAATAAAATTAAAGGATTTTAAAAATTCAATTTAGTAATGTCGCGTCTTATTGACTTTAAGCTAAATATGCAAATATATGCAGATTTTTAGTATAACGTTGCAAAGCAATGACTTCAGTCTGTAATTGAAGATTAAATTTCTGCTTAATTTCAGGTCCAATTGTTCGATTTCGTAACCTAAAGCTTTGATACTACAGCATTTGTTCAAGATTTTAGTAAAGATCGATTTAATTTCTGAATCTATTTTTATTTTTTTTTGTTAAATATGCAAATATATGCAGATGATTTATATGCTCTTATAAACCAGAGACCTCTGACTTTAATTTAAATAAAAATTGGACCCTTATAAAAGCTTTAGTCGATTCAGAATATACGGGTTTAAAAGTTAATTTAAGGAATGATAAGCAAATTAAATAATAATGGTTATAAAAAACATCAATGTTTTATTAAAAAATGACTGATTTACTTAAAGAAAAAGACTGGAGAAAAAATTTTGAGCAAATTAGCGAACAACTTTTGATTATTTGATAAAGATATGAAGCTGCAAAAGTCATTATGAAAGGAAAACGAGCAGGGTTACGCAGTTAGTATTTTGAATATTTCGACTTAATTAAACACAGTTTAAACTAAAGTTAGAATTTTGATAGTAATTGATGGTATATTTTGTACACAATTTAAAAAAGCTGAATATCAAAAAAAAAAGTATCAATGATTATTTGAAAAAAGAGTATAAAGTTAAAAACTGTAATAAAAAGAAGAAATGCAATTTTATGCATTTGATTTTTGCAAATATTAGGACGATATTAGACATAAGACAATTTATAGATAGAAATTTTACTGTCATTGACTTTATATTTTTGATATTACTAGAAAAAATATGAAAATTGTTGAAGAAATTCGAAAAATTGAAAAAATCCTTATAAAACAAACCCCAAATTTATGCAGTTATTCTTTGGAATTTTTCAAATGTATTTAAGTTTCCTTAATCTGCAACTGGAATTTTGTACAGTTTGTTCTTGTATCACTTTATGATTTAAAAATCGTTAAAGTTTTAAATATTTGTTCAGTGAAAAATTCACGACAAATATGCAAAAATTATCATTTGAAAACAAAAACGCTATTTAAAAACATTATATAAAAAGCTTAAAAGCAGTTTTATGCAGATATTTCTTTGGAATACTGTTACTAAAGTATTTATGATTTTAGTTACTAATTAAATCTTGATTGTAATCTAAACATATCCTACATAAATTTGACAAAAAATTAAGGAAAAATTATAAAATTAAAAATTATGATTTACTGAAAAAGATGCGGATGTATGCAGATATTTTTTTCCAAAACTATGACTAAACTAATTGTGGACTAAGTTACTTATTAAATTTTAAATGTAGTCGAAGCCACCTTTCTTATATCACCATGTAAATTTGATAAAAATTAAGGGAAAATTTACAATTGTTTGAATAACTGAAAAATAGCTACTATTACAAAACTCCCTCTTAATAACTTAAATGCAGACTTACGCAGATATTTTTTGGAATACTAAGACAAAACTAATTGTGACTTAAGCCACAAACTAAATTTTGACCATTATCGGCAACATATCCTTTATATCACTACATGAATTTGATAAAAATAAAGGGGAAATCAACAATTATTTGAATAACAGGTACAATTACAAAAAACCACATAAAAGGAAGAAGCGCAGGATAAGGCAGCTAATATTTGGAACATTGCAACTGGATTAAACATAGTTTAAGTTATAAATAGAATTTTGATAGTTACTAACGGGATATATAACATATCGTTCTATACGATCGGTATAAGCTTTAAATTTGTGTCTATTTTAAAACTGTTTAAAAGGTTTTCTGATTCATTCTTTTATTTCTAAAACGTGCTTAAGTTTAATTTTCTTAATTAGAATTCTATTGAGATGTTCATTTAACTTGATACCTTAATGATATCACTTTGTTATTATTT
The DNA here is from genome assembly GCA_933228675.1 of Stomorhina lunata. Taxonomy (NCBI): domain Eukaryota; kingdom Metazoa; phylum Arthropoda; class Insecta; order Diptera; family Rhiniidae; genus Stomorhina; species Stomorhina lunata. The sequence goes on along the minus strand of OW121740.1, from coordinate 121,601,795 downwards.
AATTGAAATTTCAATGTTAATTTGTGTTTTTTTTCTCTATTTTTCATTTGAACAAAAAAACTTACAACCACCAAATCCAATTTGTTGCGGCTTTAATAAAATAAAACTAATAAAAATTAGAAAAAAGTAATAAAATTAAAAAAATAGAGTAACAAAAAACTTAATGAAAGCAAAATTGTTTTATCAATTCCAAACAATAAAAACTCACTGTCAAAGCAATTAAAGATCTATGGCTTTTTTACGAGACATTAAGGGGGGGGGACAGACTCTGAAACCAAAAGACAAACTGAAAATGTGATAAAAAAAAACTATTATAAAGAAACTGAAAATGTTTTTCTTATTGCCATAAAAATAGGATAAACTGAGAAAACAGCATTTTTTTCTTTAAATGTCTGGGCAATGTAAAAATGGAACAGATGTAAACCCCATTTGTGTTATAAAAACTATATAATCGAAAAAGAACTAAAGAAATAACACAGACTTAAAAAATTATAAACATTTGTAAGATTTTTTGAAAATATTTTCAGTTTTTTAAATTAAAAAATTCAAAAATATTTTTATTCTTTTTATTAATAGTAATAAAAGAAATTATGAAAATAGTTATTAACAAAGCAATAAAAATTTTCTTCAACTATTAAAAATTTCATAAATTAAAAAAAAACTTATATATGGGAAAATTAACAAAACAAATCATTAATTTTAAACTCGTATAAAAGAGCTTAGGCTTTAAAAGAATGTATATGATTTTCGGCTTTCTTCTTTTTATTAAAATTTAATTAATTAATCATTGATCTAAAAAGTCAGCCTTTAAAAACTTTAACTCATAATGATTTGTTGTTCTTCAATTCTTAGACCTACAACCCGAAAAATCTTCAAATCTAAAATTTTTCAATAAAATTGAACGTGGTTAGCATAAATTACAAGTCTCCCTCCTTAAACATGTTTGATAGGTTCATACATTATGAAGTGTTGTAGGAGATTAGGAGCTTTTTGAAAAAATCTTTAAATATCCAAAATTATTCTTCTTAAACTTTTTTTTTTATCAAAAACTTGATTTTAAATATTTTTCCTAATTTTCTTTAATTTTAAAATCAAAACTTTATTTCTTTTTAATCAAAATATTTTGCTTTTTTTAAGTCAAAATTTCAGATTTTTCTTATTTTTCCATTTATACAGTCAAAGAATTTATAAACTTATTAAAAATACAAAATTTTCCTGGAGTGAAAAAAAACTTATCTTCCTGAAGATTTCGGCTATTTTTAAACAAATTCAAATAAAGCCCATCATACACTTTCAATTTCCAATATCTTATTTATAGACTGTTGCAAGTTTTATGAGTTTTAAAAGAATTTTTACATTAACAATAAGAGAGAAAAGAAAAACACTTTAAATTGATTCGTTTTGGAGTTGTTAGAAAACAATTTTTCTTGTAAAAGCAAACTTGAAAGCAAACATTTGATGAAATAAAAGAGGGTGGTCAGAGAAGTTAAGAGATAAAATGAAAGAGTTACTTATGTAATGTAACTAAGTTCATAAAATAAAATACCTTAAAATACCTAGAAATGTAGTAGAATATAAAAAACTACAAATATAAGTCAAAATTTCGTTTTTTCTAAAATAGGCATAATAATAAAAATTAACTCGAAAAGTAAAATTGCAAACTTATGCAGCTAATTTTTGGTATATGGTGGCTTTATTAAATGTAGATTAATATAAAAATAAAATTTGAACTGTATCTGATAAAACTTTTTATTAAATCTTTAAGAGAAGTCGGTCAAATCTGAAAAATAAACTTATAGTTTAAAAAAGTGGCAAAATTTCCAAAAATCATTCAAAAAAGAAAAAGCGCAGAATAACGCAATTTATTTTTGGGATATTAAAACTAGACTAAACATAGTTTAAGCTATACAAAGTAATTTGGCCGTATCTGACGGATTGTTCTTTGCATCATTAAAAAAAAATTAAGAAATTAGAAAAAATTGTGCATCATGAAAATTAGTACTAACGAAAACATTTTCTTATTTTTTTTTCCATAAAACTTTAAAACCTTCTCTTGCCTTCTTAAACTTTTCTCACAACCCTCTTACTTCATGCATTTGAAATAAACTTCCTCATACCAATTTTTAAGTAAACTTAAATACTCAAAACTTTATTAACTCTAACAGCAAATAAATATTATGACTTTTAAATTGTTTTAGACATTTTCCATAATTCTATATTCAAAAAAAATCCATTTCAATATTTTCTGTTACATTTTCGATTTCTGATTTTATTGACATGTTCGTATAAATTTCAAAAATGCATTTGCTTTTCCTTTTCATCTGGAATGAATTTTTTTCTTCTTAATAACCAAAAACTTGTTAATAGAGTGTTTCTGTATTTTTAATTTATTCTAGCCTTTTAAGAAACCCCTCTTAGATGTTGTAAATATTTTCAGTGTGATTGAAAAATTATTCTCCAACCATTTGTTTAAGTGTTATTTGTATTCAATAAAATTTATGACTTAATATTAATATAAAATATTACAATATTTATGACATAATTGCTTTAATGTAGAAACATGTTAAGTTAATGGGTAGTTTCGAGCAAATGTGTCATTTAAATTAAGTAAATGCTGGGAAATAAATTTTTAATATTTAAGAGTATTTTTCAGGGTAGACAAATAGAAATAAGATTTTTAAAAAGTCTTAAAATTCTTTAAAAAAAAAGAGATTCGTAATAAGAATTCCGTATATTTTCCTAACTAAACTGTGGTTTTAAATGCAAATGATTTCACAGAAACTAGAATTGCGAACTTATGCAGTTTATTTTTGGAGTTATACATCTACATTAAACATAGTTTAATATGCTTAAGAAATTATATTTGTATTTCGCTATATTCTCTTAGCCTCTTTCAGAAATCAAGGTATTAGGAAAACATTTTGATTATTTGAAAAATAAGTAAAGTTTATAAAAATCTGCATAAAATAAATAAATGCAGAGCTATGCAGCTGATTTTTGGAATATAATAACTAGATAGAATGTAGATTAGTTAAGAAAAGGTTTAAGAAGTCGATATCACAGATTCCGTGTAAAAACGCCTTTTGAGCACACTAGCCCGTTAACTAAAATTGCTAATATTTATCTTTAAATAATTATGGCATAATTCATTTTATGTATTTCTAAGTAATTTTCTTAAACTATTCACTAACTTAATCTTATTTTTTCTTATATCTGTGAATTGAAATATGTGTGTGAATTGAAAAACGATTTCATAAAAAATAAAATTGCGGACTTATGCAGCTAAATCTTAGAGTTATACATCTACATTAAACATAGCTTAATATGCATAAGAAATTTTATTTGTATTTGGCTTATAGTTTTCTTAGACTCTACTAAAACTCAAGCAAATAAGGAAAAATAATTTAAATTATTTGAAAAAGAAGTAAAGTTAATAAAAATCTTTATAAAATAAAGAAATGCAGAGCTATGCAGCTGATTTTTGGAATATAATAACTAGATAGAATGTAGATTAGTTTAGAAAAGGTTTAAGAAGTCGATATCACAGATTTCGTGTAAAAACGCCTTTTGAGCACACTAGCCCTTTAACCAAATTTACTAATATTTATCTTTAAACAATTATGCTATAATTTTCTTTTATGTATTTCTAAGTAATTTTCTTAAACTATTCACTTAACTAAATCTTATTTTTTCTTTTATCTGTGAATTGAAATATGTGTGTGAATTGAAAAATGATTTCATAAAAAATAAAATTGCGGACTTATGCAGCTAAATCTTAGAGTAATACATCTAAATTAAACATAGTTTAATATGCATAAGAAATTTTATTTGTATTTGGCTTATAGTTTTCTTAGACTCTACTAAAACTCAAGCAAATAAGGAAAAATAATTTAAATTATTTGAAAAAGAAGTAAAGTTAATAAAAATCTTTATAAAATAAAGAAATGCAGAGATATGCAGCTGATTTTTGGAATATAATAACTAGATAGAACGTAGTTTAGTTTAGATAAGGTTTAAGAAGTCGATATCACAGATTTCACGCGAAATTGCCTTTTGTGCACAATAGCCCTTTAACCAAATTTACTAATATTTATCTTTAAACAATTATTCCATAATATCCTTTTATGTATTTCTAAGTAATTTTCTTAAACTATTCACTAACTAAATCTTATTTTTTCTTTTATCTGTGAATTGAAATATGTATGTGGATTGACAAATGATTTCATAAAAAGTAAAATTGCGGACTTATGCAGCTAATTTTTAGAGTAATGGATTTACATTAAACATAGTTTAATGTGCATAAGAAATTTTACTTGAATTGGGCTAATAGTTTTCTAAGCCTTCACTGGAAATCAAGCTAATTATTAAAAAAAATTTGATTATTTGATAAAAAAAAACAAAGTAAAATTAATAAAAATCCGTATAAAATAAAGAAATGCAAAAATAAAGAGCTGCAAACGCAGCTGATTTTTGCAATATAATAACTAGATTAAACAAAGTTTAGATTAGATGTAGCCAAAGAAGTCGATATCACAGATTTCACGCAAAATCGCCTTTTGAACACACTAACTACTTTCCTCAAATGACTGTTATTTTAATAAAATTATGCCATAATTATACCCTTCACCACCATAGGTGGAAAGGGTATTATAAGTTTGTGCTGATGTATGTAACTATTTGTCTTAGACATACCTTTTAGACTAAAAGTTTTAGTATACTAATAGACTTAGAATCACTTTCTGTGTCGATTTATCGATGTCAGTCCGTCTGGCTGGACCCCCCATGTAAACCATGTAATCAAACTACAGGTCGCAATTCTAAAGATAATTTGATGAAATTTGGCACAAATAATTTTTTTTGAAAGTGGAACCATGGCTATTGAAATTCGTCAAAATCGGTTAATTATTTATGGTACCTCCCATAGGTCCCACTTCCCGGAATTGATATTTTGGCCACAAAAATCAATATTTTTTCATGAAACTTAAAACATATACTGCTTATGTAAACCAAATTTATTGTACCAAATATAGTTGAAATCGGTCCACATTTGACCATAGCTCCCATACAAACTCTTCTGTCAAAACGCAATAAATGTGACAAAATCAGTAAATCTGGAGATAATGAGAATTTTGAGTTTATTTTTTGCACACATAATTTTTGTAAAAACTGTAATCAATTTGCCAAAATTTCGAGATAATCGGTTCACATTTGACCCTAGCTCTCATATATGTCAAATGATAGAAACAGCTTAAATATACATGTTTTGAGAAAATGTTTGTATAAAGGCAAAATTTAGCAAATATTTGTCTTTATACAGGAAAAGGAGCATCTTTGAACTTAGTGATGAAGGGTATCGTATATTCGGGCTTGACCGACTATAGCACTTTCTCACTTGTTTGAATTTAGTTTTGCTAAGTAATTTTCTTAAACTGCAATTGAATTCACTTAACAAAGTTCTCAATTTATTTTATCTTTTATCTGTGGATTGAAATACAAAAGATTTCATAAAAAGTAAAATTGCGGACTTATGCAGCCAATTTTTAGAGTAGTACATTAACATTAAACATAGTTTTATATGCATAGGAAATTATATTTGTATTTGGCCTATAGTTTTCTTAGCCTCAACTAGAAATCAAGCTAATTAGAAAACAAAAAAGATTTTTTGGTGAAGAAGTAAAATTAATAAGAATTTGTCTAAAATAAAGAAATGCAGAGCTACGCAGCTGATGTTTGGAATATAATAACTAGATAGAACATAGTTTAGTTTAGATAAGATTTAAGAATTAGATATCACAGAATTCTCATAAAGACGCCTTTTGAGCACACTAACCACTTTCCTGAAATTACTCTTCTTTTTTCAAAATTGTGCATTCATTTCCATTTATGTTTTGCCAAGTAATTTTCTTAAGCTACTATCAAATCCACTTAACAAATTTCAACTTATTTTATCTTTTGCTAAAATCTTTTCTCAATTAATTAGAGTTTAATAAACTGTAACAGCAACTTTGTAGATCCATAGGTAGTTCTTGCTTGTGTAAAATTTAATTTTACTTACTAGGAAATTATTTAAGACTTATGTAGGTTAGTTATCAACAGGCCAGAAACGGTAGATTAAATGTTATTAAAAATTTGCATAGATAAAGAAATATTGTATGGAAGTCAAGTTAAGTAAGCTAACATGCACTTGTCTTGCATGTTTGTAATTTTGATTAAAAATCATTTCAGTTACAGGTTAACAGTGTTCATAAAAAAAGTTTTTGATAACTTAAGTTTTTGATAATGTTATTAAGCGTTTGTGGATAAGGGGGTCAAAATTGGTAGCAGCAATTCTCTTTGAACCTTAGTAAAGCTCAGCATTGGTTATCAATCATAATGTAAGATATTTCAGAAAGATTTGTGTAGCATACTTTTAGGATAGTCTTAATAATTCATAAGATATGAAGTTTACTATACTTTATACAAATTTAACATAGTATAACCAATAGTAAAAGAGTTTTTTTAAGCTATATATTTTCACTTCATATAAGATATCAGACTTTATCAAACTTTTTGCAATAAAAATAATTTTAAACATCCCTTAAGTATGCTACAAAATATTTTCTAAAAAATCTGTATTTTGTCGTTCAATGGTAAATGCGGATTTGCCTAGCTTTGGTTGTAAACCTTTTTGAGTACATTACAAATTTCAAAAATACATCCAAATTTAAGAGTTATAGCCAAAAAAAAACGATTATAACGAGGTTCGTCTACATATCGACCCAAAGCTCAGCCAGTTTGTATCTTTCAAGATATGAAAAACTTTCTATATAAAATTTTTTAATATGAACAAATTTCTATCGAAACTTTTCAATATGAAAAAATTTCTATCGAAAGTTTTTCAAAATATGAAAAAAATTTTAAAATATGAAAAAATTTCTATAGAAAATTTTTTTAAAAATATGAAAAAAATTCTATAAACAATTTTTCAAAATATGAAATAATTTCTATAGAAAATTTTTCAAAATATGAAAAAATTTCTATAGACAATTTTCAAAATATGAAAAAATTTCTATAGAAAATTTTTCAATATGAATAAATTTCTATAAACAATTTTTCAGAATATGAAAAAATTTCTATAGAAAATTTTGCAAAATATGAAAAAATTTTTATAGAAAATTTTTCAAACTATGAAAAAATTCTATAGAAAATTTTTTTAAATATGAAAAAACTTATATAGAAAATTTTTCAAAATATGAAAAAATTTCTGTAGAAAATTTTTTATATGAAAAAATTTCTATAGAAAATTTTTTAATATGAAAAAAATTTAGCAGAAAATTATTCAATATGAAAAAATTTTTAAAGAAAATTTTTTAAAATATGAAAAAAATTGTATAAAATTTTTTTCTATAGAAACTTTTTCAAAATATGCAATAATTTCTATTGAAAATTTTTCAATATATGAAAAAATTTCTGTAGAAAATATTTCAAAATATGAAAAAATTTCTATAGAAAATTTTTCAAAATATGAAAAAAAAATCTATAAAAAATTTTTCAAAATATGAAAAAATTTCTATAGAAAATTTTTCAAAATATGAAAAAATTTCTGTAGAAAATTTTTTATATGAATAAATTTATTTAAGCTATACATTATCACATTTGCTAAGATACCAGATTTTATGCAACATTTTATAACTGAAATAATTTTAAACATCCCAAAAGTATGCTACAAAATATTTGCTAATAAGTCTATATTTTCTATTGAATGCGATGATTTGTTCCCAGGTATTGAAAAAAAAGGTGTTTTAGAAAATCAGGGGCCAAATTACCGCATTCGATATCGATCGAAAACTCAGACTTTTAAGCAAATATTGTGAAGTATACTTTAGGGATGTTCAAAGTTACTTCGATGCAAAAAAGTTTATTGAAATTTGGTATCCATTTTGATTCGTTTTTAAGAACATATAATTCAATTAGAACTCTTTTACTATTGTTCATCTTTTGGTAAATAACTTAAAAAAAAATGTAGTAAACTGTGCATCTTTTAAATAACTTTGATTATCCTTAAAGTATGCTATACAAATGTTTTGAAAATAGCTAAGATTTCGATCGATATCGTATGCGTTCATTCGGGCCCAGTTTTATCATATCGATCATTTCAATATTTTGAAAACTAATGTTTTCTATTATCTACTCCAATATTGGACAAAGACTCTCTAATTTCTCTCTAAAAAATATATTTACTCGTCAAATCAAAATCAGAAAGACTTTGCCCTACATTGATCTAATCTAATAAGTTGAGTTTTAAACCCGCCAATATAGTCATGTAACCGATATTATAGATTGTGCCTACGTGCCTAAGTCTTTTTCAAAATTGTGTTTCGATAGGAAATGACTCAATTAGTCATAACGACATGAGTTAGAAACAAAATGACTCATGTCGAGTTATAACGACATGTATAAAATTATCAAATCATATCTAAATTTTCAAATCAGTACCCCGACCACCGGGAATTCTAAGCACCCTTAACTACCAACATTTTCTTAGGCAATAACAAACACATATTATTTCTTATCCTTAACTAGATATAAACTAAAGTAAGGATAAGCCTTTGGCCATATTTCAAGGAAAAACATCTAAGACTTCACAAAATGACCGCCCATGGTGAAAAATAATGAAAATTTGAGGGTGTATTTTCTTAGGATAAAAATAACAAATAAAAAACTGTATATAATAAAAAAGGGGTTTTCCCAAAAAAAGTAAGAATTTTTGATAATAAATAATTTTATCATTATAATCATAAGTAGAAATATGAAATTTTAAGTACCTGCTAATGATGACAGACAAATCGAAGGATTTGAGGTCTATTAAATTCTTAATTTCTTTTTTAACAATTTTTAAAATTTTGTGAAATATAATTAATTTTTGAATATGACGAGTAAATGTAATTATTATGTTTTATTACAAATTTATAGCTGAAGGTTGCGTGTTGCTCTAGTTTTTTTCTTCTTAACAAGATTTTCACTCAAATTAATTTTTTCTGTTTCACGTCAGGATTTTGTGAAAACTTTTAACATCAGCAGGAAAATTTCTCTGACATCATCTCACCTCAGAAAAGTTAAACATACAAATCTTTTTTTAACATAAAATTTATAATTTATTTAATACATACATATATGTAAATGCATTTCATTGTACTCGTACTCTTAGAGTCCATGAAACCCAACATTTTCCAAAAAAAAAAAAAAAAAAATAGAAAAAAAATGTAAATGTTTTATCAAAAAAACCACGTGTGTTATTTGAAGAGAAAAAACATTAAATTTAATTCAAATTTTTTGTTTCGTTTTTTTTTTATTGTGATGTTTTCTAGGCCGGAAATGTTGTAAAGTTCTTAGCTACTGGCACAACTGACGTGAGTACGTGTTAACCACGAGTTTTAACGGAGCCATAGAGAAATGAAGGAAAAACTATGGGAAATGCAGGGAAAGCAGTTTGTGGTCATGTTATTTTTTTTTTAGTTTTCGTTTTATTTTTTAATTTAATTCTATTCAAAAAGGAGGTCTTAAAGGCTTTTGTAAGCCTCATAAATCCTCCATAAAGTCATGTTAATACTTTAAGCATAACCACATTAGGGGTATGCACTTGAGAGGGCAATAAAAAGGCAATAAATGAAAAGAAAAAGTGTAAAATATTTTATGTAAGTTTTTTCTGTATAGTATTAGATTCCCAGCCCAATAGTTTTAAACTTTTGTATCTACTTCATATACCTCGTTTGGCTGGCCTTTTTCTAAATGTAAACCAGACAGTTGTAAGGTATTCTTAGTTAGTTAAATTTCCTATATGTATTTACAATTTCTTAAGTTCAAAACTTTCCTACTTAATTCCCGTGACATTCCAATTGGAACAAGGGTTACTTCTCTCAAATAAGCTACATCCGATTCCATGTTTAAACTCTTTAAAAGGGACCTATGTTTTAACTCTGGCTCCGAACGGCAAATCCATTAGTTTGAGAAGTTTTTACATAGCCTAGAACTCAATAAACAGTGGCTAGCTGAGCTATGAGGTGAAACACTTTTTTTGAAAATTTATTTTTTCAAGTTGGTCTGGCCAGGGATCGAACTTGAGAATTCTGGTATGCTAGGCGGATGAGTAACCTATACACAAGGCCAAAATATATTTATATATATTTTATATTTTAGAATTCCATGCGCTTATCCAACTTCTTAAGCCAAGCTTTGAAAAATGTTCCTCTACTTAGCCTCTTTATCTGAATTTCGGACCTTCTTTTCTAATATTAGGGGGCCGTTTTTATTCCAATAGTAATTGTTGGTTACTAGCCCGACGACCTAACCCATAATTTTATCGTTCTTATGAAAGAGCTCGCAGCACATGTTAGCTCACTACATTAACTGGTGTTAACGTAGTTCCTCGGGTGATACCACGAAGAGGTCAGTGCCCATAGTTAAGGCGAAGGATAACCGAGATAAGTCGGGACTTACCAAGTTAAGACCAATTAGAACCGTTATTTGGTATCCAACATCACCTACATCACTCCGTGAGGTATTATATTTAAAGTTGAAAATGGAATAGTCAAACGAAGTGTTAAAAGTCGATAATGGTATGTGTGAACGAGGGTTGCTTTTATTTTTCGAGATTAGGAAAAACAAATAAATGTGAATCATAGAAAAGGGCTTTATTGCTTTTTAACATATTCCCAATAAAAGTCAATACACTTTTGAATACGTGCAAACCAATTTTCAATACAATTTTTCATTCCGATTTCGATACCTCCAAATATCATATGTCATTTATTTGTTATGTACGAGAATAAAAAGATATCATGAGGTGCCAAATCAGGACTTTATGGCGGATGACTCATTAAATCTACTTTTTTAAAATATCCAAAAGTCACTTTTTTGTGAGCCGATAAGTGCAAACTTACATTTTCGGGCTAGAAAATGATCCGTCTTAGGTGGTGGGTTTTTCTTATTTCTCCTCAGACTTCTGGAAAGCAAATAGCTGCTTACCATTCAAAATTTACCGAATTTTAATCCTCCAATGGTCAATAGGTTCAGTTATTAAGAAAAATCTGGCTATCATTTTCTATGAAAAACTTCGAGTTCTAAAGACTTCTTTGGTTCTTAATCTGAACAATACCGCGAATGACTCATAAACCTGACGTTTTTAGTGAAAACAAAGTCTCGTGTCTGAACCGATATGTGCCGAGGTGGAGATTTGTCTGTTTTACCTCAGATGAATCATTAACTTGATCTCTTGGATGCATCGATATGTGAGAGCAGGCATTGTCGTGTTGCAGGTTAATATGATTCACGACAGATAACTCATTACCTCAAAGTTTTTAGTGCCCAAAAAGTCTCTTGTCTGAGCCGATATTAAAGAGCCTTTTTAGTTGTAAGAAAAGCAAATGGCCAAATATTGGCCGATTTCGACTAGTCAAAGGTACGATAGTGACAGGTTTTGTTTTTCCGAAAAAGCAGGCTTTTTAAACTTAGAGTTCGAAATGAAATTATTGGGTTAATGAGTCATGTTAGTTTTTTTAACTAAAATTTTTATATTGGTCTTAAAGCTCAAGTGAATACCCCTATTAACAATTAGACTCATCAAATATGGTATTTCAATATGCCTTTATATTTCCAACAATAATAAAAAAAACAAGTTGTAAAAAAGTCAGCCAAACGAAGTATTTTAATAATAAATTTATGAGACTTAATAATGTTTTGTGTGTTTAAAAAACACTTACGCAATATGTACGATATTTCTATTGGCCTAAATATTTCCAACAATTATAAAAAACAAGTTGGAAAAAAAAAGTCGGCCAAACGAAGTGTTTTAATAATAAATTTATGAAACTTAATAATGTTTAGTGCGAGATTTCTGTTAAAATAACACTCAAGGAATATGATATTGCTATGGGCTTTCATATTTCCAACAACAATAAAAAACAGTTGGAAAAAAACAAGCCAAACGAAGTGTTTTAGAAATAAATGTATCTAACTATTCAATGATTTATCTGAGAGTACTTTTCAGAAATAAGCCTTCATGTTTCAAAAAATTATAAAAAGGAAGTAAAAGAAGCCAGCCAAACGAAGTGTTATAATATAAAATTGATGAAACACTATAATATTCTATATATAAATAATTGAAAAAAAGGCAGCCAAATGAAATGTTTTAATATGTTTATTTTATATTGTTTATTTTATAATGTTTACTATGAGAGTTCTGTTAACGACTTTTATATTACCACCCATGATAAAAAATAGTTAAAAAAAAGACAACCAAACGAAGTGTTTTAATAATAAATTGATAAAACTTAACCATGTTTTATAAGGGAATTCTGTTTAATGGATATTGCAGTTTTTTCTGCAATATTCATTTATATGTGAGTTTTTTTTAACAACAAATAATTGAGTGAATACCCCTATTGTGAAAATCAATATCCTAACTTTTTCCTACATGTCTACATTTAACCTTTTTAGCTACCCAAAACCCCCTTTTTAAACCCTCATAAAACTCACGAAATATGATATTTTTTAGACTTACATGTCTTCAAACAATTCTTTAAAAAAATCTAAATAAAAATACTTTCAAACCACTGTAACACCCATAAGCCCCCATATGTGTGTGTTTTCGAAAGAAACTAGAATAAAAACTACTTTGTAACGATTATTCCTTTTTCAAACACAAACACAAACACACACACATTCAAATACTTCGTGAACGTCATGTAATGCAACGACCTTAAAATTTCCTTATTCATAAGTAGTTTTTTACTTGTACTTGTTCCATTATTCCACTACTCTTTCTTCCTATAAATGAATAAAAATAAATTTCCATATTTTGAATGAAAGTAGAGGAGGTATGAGAACGTGTAATGGCTTAGAGTTCTTGACTTTATGAATAATTCAGTCAATGTTATGCCCTTTTATGATGACTAAGTGCCTTCTTGTATAAACGATGAAGAATGAAAGACAAGAGAAGAATGACAAAGAGACAGACCTAAAGACGGGTGAAAGGAAGGACAGACAGTTTGAAAAACTGAAAGTCTTATTAGAGTTATGGAAATCTTTTAAAAGAAAAAACCTAGTAAATTACTACTGCATTTACTTAATAACTATAACATCTTTGGAAATAATGTTTGCATTTATTCAAATCATGTTATTTGGGTACTTTAAGGCTACTTCTGGGAAATTGTCTTAAATTCATTCATCTTTTTTTTTTTTTTTTTGTTGTCTTAATTTGGGTTTTATTTCATTTTATTGATTCTTATGTTTTTATTATTTTTTTTTTTATATTGAAAAGTCTAGTCAATTGGCTAAAGTTTATTTTTCTTTAAGTTAAAATTCAATTGTAAATTTGTTTAAGCAACACTGAAACAAAATTTTCGTAAATATGACGAAAAAGGTAGTATAATTTAAGAATTTTAGTAAATTATTTAAGACTTCCGAATACAATTACAACTGCTAATTAGAGGTAGAGTCTAATTAAATCAATTTGATTCAATTTGATTCAATATGATTGTAAAAAGGCATTTGTAATAGGAGAAATGTATGAGGGACAGTTAAAATTAGAGGCTCGAAAACCTTCAGTAAAATATAGCATATTTACTAGTAAATAGCTTAACGTCCGTAAAGTAACGCCCGCAGCAGTTGAACTCAAAAATTCGGTTTCATAATAAACTTTTCGAACCAAATGAAAAGCTATGTTAATAAGAGATTCCCTTATTTTTTTTTTTTTTTTTGTCATTATTGCTTAACGTTCTTAACATTCATGTTGAGCTAACGTCCGCAGCAGTTAAAAATATAATTTCAAGTAAAGCTGAAATCTTTAGAATATTTATAAAAGCTGTTTTAATATCTTCAGATTATTTATTTTTTAAATTTTAAAAATAGAAATATGAATATATACAGAAATATGAATATATACATCGATAGAATCTCTTTAATTTTATAACGTCCGCAACTGCACGATTAACTGTTCTCCCAACATTTGTCATTCACTCTTACTCACTTACTCCTAAAGGACAGTATTTGCTAAGATTATTTCAGGTTGGGAAAAAAATCGTACTAAAAAGTCGTATTAATTTAACGTCCGCAACGAAATCTTAAAATTTTTCATATTTTTTCGCTCAGTGCACAAATTTCATTGTCATGTCCATATGTAGTTTTTCATTTTTATTGACTAGAAATTGTAGTCAAAAACGATATAAACTCAATTTAGTTTTATGTCCATTCTATCTACATTATTTAAAAACCTAGATATATCAATTTCATTAAAAATTTATTGGTTTAGGTTTTTCTTTTATGAATTTCTAGTTTCTTTAATTATATGCTAGACTTCTAGGTTTAATTTAAGTAGAATTTTTAATTTAAGTACAATTTTTAATGGCTTAAGGAAGTAACAAAAAACGTTTTAAAGGTTAAACTTTAATGGCAGGGAAAAAAGAAGAACTTAAATTTAAATAGTTTTCAATAAAAAAAGTAAGAAATAGTAAAAAGTTACAAATCAATCACAATAATACTTAACTAAGAAAATTTTTTCCTTTTAATTGAAAACAAATAAACGTTGAAGTCTAGACTGTCGTTGTGTTGGGAGTTTTCAGAAAGGAAGTAGGAAATATTCTTGTGCAGACGAGGAAATGCAGAAAATTATAAAAACTGCAAAATATTGTAGTCAAACTTTTAATATTTCGAAGAAAGAGAGTCAGTCAATCATTGTATTATAAAGAAAAGACAGTCAATCAATTGTTAGTTAGATTTGGTTGTCATTATCATGCAGTTGTTTTCAGAAATTAACAATAAAATGATCATGAATGATCAATTAATATAATATCTTTTAAATAAGTTTCTTTAACATAGATTATATATCAAATGAAAGGCTGAACTTTCAGCTTTCCAACCGTATATAAATTTTATGCAAATACTTGTATATTTAGAGAAACATATGAAAAATTACCGAGAGAATGTAGACAAATGATTTATAAATTTTTTTTAAATTTTTGAACAAATTTCCTAAAAAAATGAGAAATTTTTGAAAAATTTCCTATAAAAATAAATTTTTGAAAAATTTCCCATCAAAAAAGGAAATTTCTAAAAATTTTCCGATAAAAATAGGAAATTTCAAAAATTTCCTATAAAAATTGGAATTTTTTAAAGAAATTCCTAAAAAACATAAGAAATTTTCAAAAATGTCCTATGTTTATAGAAATTTTAGAAAAATTTCCTATAAAAATAGGAAATTTTTGAAAAATTTCCTTTAAAAATAGAACATCCCAGTAAAACTTTTCATTACCAAATAATGAATTAAACAGTTAAACTATTGAACACGAACTACTTACTCATTCGCTGTTTAAGTCATTACATTAACATGGGGATGTCATTGGAGGCAAGTACTTACCAATTGCAGAAAAGTAATGACTTGGGTAAGCAATTTGAAAGCAACAACAACAACAGCAACAACTTTTTTGTTGTTGTTTTATTAAAAACATATATTTTTAAACCAAATACAAATTTTTTTTTATGATCCCATGGGGGCTCGAACCCAGACCCTCCGACTGCTAGGCAGAGACTCTTCCACTGAGATACTTCATATGTTGAAAACTTAGCAGCTTATAATTAATATAAACAATTTTTATTTTTAGATCCAAAATCATGTGAAAATAACTTTGTTTTTCCCTGCTTTTTTTTTGCTTTGTTGTAATTTTTGGAAAAATATTTTTATACGATTTTTTGTAATTATGTTAAAACTTTTTTAAAATTATTTTAAAACTTAAACAATTTAAATCTTCTTTTTTGTATATGTTTTTACATAAGATTGACTCTTACTTACTTAAATGTTACAATCTGTTAAGGTCAAAGTCCGAGCATATTTTAGAATTCCATGGATTTCGATCTTGTGCGAATATTCTCAAATTTTATAGGCCAAGCTTTGAAAAATGTTCCTCTACTTGGTCTTTCTATCAAAGTTTCGGACATCCTCCTCTAATATTAGGTAGTGGGACATTTCAATTCTAATTTTATCCTCTTCATTGTATTTTTTTTTTCAAGAGAGGGTTACTAGCCCGTAATCTTAACCCATTTTTATCGATCTTATGGGACAACTCTCGGAACATGTTAACTCACAATATTAATGGGTGTTAAACTATCTCCCCTGGTGATACCATGAGGAGGTGTGTGTCCACAGTTGAGATGAAGGATGACCCAGATAAGTTGGGCTTACCAAGTTAAGACCAATTAGAATCGTGTTGGGTATTCAACATCCCCTACATAATCAAAATTGACTCATGATGGTATTTTTTCATTAACGTGAGTTAGTTTAACAAATTTTTTTTACAGAAGATAATATTTAAGTTCTTAAAATTAAAAAATTATTTAAAAAGACTCTTTTAATAAAAAAAAACTAAAAAAAATTGTTGCCCTTGGTGGGATTTGAACCGGGGCCATTCAGTTTAAATTACCATCTTAATTACAAATAAGTACTTCTGTAATAACTTATTATTTATTCGGAGGGTATGTCGTAGTCATTACAAGGTAACCAGTTATCAGAGTACTTGCCATTACCAAAGTTTTGCTGGGATTTTTTAAAAATTTCCTTCAAAAATAGAAATTTTTTTTTAAATTTCCCTTAAAAATAGAAAATTTTTGAAAAATTTCCTTTAATAATAAGAAATTTTTGAAAAATTTCCTATAAAAAAAATAAATTTTTGAAAAATTTCCTATAAAAATAAGAAATTTTTGAAAAATTTCTATAAAAATAAGGAATTTTTGAAAATTTTCCTATAAAAATAAGAAACTTTTGAAAAATTTCCTAAAAAATAAGAAATTTTTGAAAAATTTCCTATAAAAATAAGAAATTTTTGAAAAATTTCCTATAAAAATAAGAAATTTTTGAAAATTTTCCTATAAAAATAAGAAATTTTTGAAAATTTTCCTATAAAAATAAGAAATTTTTGAAAAATTTCCTATAAAAATAAGAAATTTTTTAAAAATTTCCTATAAAAATAAGAAATTTTTTAAAAATTTCCTATAAAAATAAGAAATTTTTGAAAAATTTCCTATAAAAATAAGAAATTTTTGAAAAATTTCCTATAAAAATAAGAAATTTTTGAAAAATTTCCTATAAAAATAAGAAATTTTTGAAAAATTTCCTATAAAAATAAGAAATTTTTGAAAACTTTCCTATAAAAATAAGAAATTTTTAAAAAATTTCCTATACAAATATGATATTTTTGAAAAATTAACTATAAAAATAAGAAATTTTTAAAAAAAATTCCTATAAAAATAAGACATTTTTGAAAAATTTCCTATGAAAATAAGACATTTTTGAAAAATTTTCTATAAAAATAGAAAAATTTTTGTAAAATTTAATATAAAAATAGAAAATTTTTGAAAAATTTCCTATAAAAATAAGAAATTTTTGAAAAATTTCCTATTAAAATAAGAAATTTTTGAAAATTTTCCTATAAAAATAAAAGTTTAAAAAAAATTCCTATAAAAATAGAAAGATTTTGAAAAATTTCATATAGAAATAGAAAATTTTTGAAAAATTAACTATAAAAATAAGAAATTTAAAAAAAAAATCCTATAAAAATAAGACATTTTTGAAAAATTTCCTATAAAAATAAGAAATTTTTGAAAAATTTTCCATAAAAATAAGAAATTTTTGAAAAATTTCCTATAAAAATAAGACATTTTTTCAAATTTCCTATAAAAATAGGAAATTTTTTAAAAATATCCTTTGAAAATAAGAAATCTTTGAAAAATTTTCTTATGAAACTAAAAAAATTTTGAAAAATTTCTTATGAAAATAAGAAATTCTTGAAAAATTTCTTCTAAAAATAAGAAATTTTTGAAAAAATTTCTATAAAAATAAGAAATTTTTCTATAAAAATAAGAAATTTTTGAAAAGTTTCCTATAGAAATAAAAAAATTTTGAAAAATTTCAAATAAAAATAAAAACAGTTTTGAAAAATTTCCTATAAAAATAAGAAATTTTTTAAAAATTTCCTATAAAAATAACAAATGTTTAAAAAATTTCCTAAAAAAATAAGAAATTTTTTAAAAATATCCTATGAAAATAAGAAATTTTTGAAAAATTTTCTTATGAAAATAAAAAATTTTTGAAAAATTTCTTATGAGAATTAGAAATTGCAAAATTTTTTATAAAAATTTGAAATTTTTAAAAAAAAATTTCTTTAAACATAAAAAGTTTAAAATTTCTTAAAAGTAAATTATATATCATATGAAAGGCTGAAGTTTCAGCTTTGTAACGGTATATAAATTATCTGCATATATTTGCATATTTGGCAGTTTCTAGAGAAACATATGACAAGTATAACAAGATAATGAAAACGAATGATATAACTTCTTTTTAATGTACTTTTTTAAAATAAAATGTATATCAAATTAATATCTAAAATGTTTGCTTCGCCACGATATATAAATTATCTGCATATTTTTGCAAATTTAGCAATCATTGTCATGCCGATATAAATGACAAATATAACAAGAAAATGACAATTAATGATTTATCAATTGAAATAACTTATTTTAAATGTACTTCTTTAAAGTAAAATGTATATCAACTTAAAGGCTCAAATGTTAGCTTTGCAACGATATATAAATTATCTGCACATATTTGCATATTTAGTCTAAAATCGATATTCACAATCTTTGCATCGCAATACTTGTATATTTATTTATCTTTAACTTTTTTCACGCAAAAGACTCTTTCTTCTCATAACCAAGAAAATCTCTGTTTTACCTTTCTTCACACATTTCTGATTACAAGAATATGGTGTAAATATTTACACACTTGGTTTATTTGTAACAAGTCAACACCTTTTATTCTTTAACTCATTTTCATTCCGTATGAAAAAGCGACATAATTCACACATCTTCATTATTGATTTTTCTACAACAATGCGTTTATACTTAAACCGTCAAAACTAGGAGAAAAGGATACTATGTCATGAGAATTCGTTAAGTACATAAAAATACAATTTCTTATATGAGGGTGCAGTACGGCCTGCTGGAGGTCATAAAATGATAAAGTAACATATTAACACAATTTAAACAACAGCCAGGCCTAGAGTACTCGTATGTAATCCTAGATGTATGGCCATAGTTTTTAGCGCCATTCTCATCATCACCATTATTTACAAAATCCTTATAGAGCGTTATTTGTAGGTTCCTTTCTAAACACTTTTTTTAGGTTTGTTGGTTTCTAAAACTAAGTCATTATGTGTATTTGTTACTCTATCAGTACTAGATAGTGTTAGGGGTTTTTTGTAATTTCTGTACCCTACACAATTTTATACCGCCGGCAAATCTAAAAACAATTTTTGAAAAATTTCTTATAAAAAAAATTTCCTGTAAAAATGGGAGTTAAATTTAAATTTTATATAAAAATAAGAAATTTTTAAAAAATTTCTTCTAAAAACAAGAAATTTTTAAACAGTTTCTTATAAAAATAAGAAATTTTTGAACAATTTCCAATACGAAAAAAATTTGAACAATTTCCTATAAAAATAAGAAATTTTTGAAAAATTTCTTATAAAAATAAGAAATTTTTGAAAAATTTCTTATAAAAATAAGAAATTTTTGAAAAATTTCTTGTAAATTTAAATTTTATATAAAAACAACAAATTTTTAAAAAATTTCTTATAAAAATAAGAAATTTTTGAACAGTTTCTTATAAAAATAAGAAATTTTTGAACAATTTCCAATACAAAAAAAATTTTTGAGCAATTTCCCATTAAAATAAGAAATTTTTGAAAAATTTCTTATAAAAATAAGAAATTTTTGAAAAATTTCTTATAAAAATAAGAAATTTTTGAAAAATTTCTTATAAAAATAAGAAATTTTTGAAAAATTTCTTATAAAAATAAGAAATTTTTGAAAAATTTCTTATAAAAATAAGAAATTTTTGAAAAATTTCTTATAAAAATAAGAAATTTTTGAAAAATTTCTTATAAAAATAAGAAATTTTTGAAAAATTTCTTATAAAAATAAGAAATTTTTGAAAAATTTCTTATAAAAATAAGAAATTTTTGAAAAATTTCTTATAAAAATAAGAAATTTTTGAAAAATTTCTTATAAAAATAAGAAATTTTTGAAAAATTTTTATAAAAATAAGAAATTTTTTAAAAATTTTTATAAAAATAAGAAATTTTTGAAAAATTTCTTATAAAAATAAGAAATTTTTGAAAATTTTCTTATAAAAATAAGAAATTTTTGAAAAATTTCTTATAAAAATAAGAAATTTTTGAAAAATCTCTTATAAAAATAATAAATTTTTGAAAAATTTCTTATAAAAATAAGAAATTTTTGAAAAATTTCTTATAAAAATAAGAAATTTTTGAAAAATTTTTATAAAAATAAGAAATTTTTTAAAAATTTTTATAAAAATAAGAAATTTTTGAAAAATTTCTTATAAAAATAAGACATTTTTGAAAAATTTCTTATAAAAATAAGAAATTTTTGAAAATTTTCTTATAAAAATAAGAAATTTTTGAAAAATTTCTTATAAAAATAAGAAATTTTTGAAAAATCTCTTATAAAAATAATAAATTTTTGAAAAATTTCTTATAAAAATAAGAAATTTTTTAAAAATCTCTTATAATAATAATAAATTTTTTAAAAATCTCTTATAAAAATAATAAATTTTTGAAAAATTTCTTATAAAAATAAGAAATTTTTGAAAAATTTCTTATAAAAATAAGAAATTTTTGAAAATTTTTTTATAAAAATGACAAATTTTTGAAAAATTTCTTATAAAAATAAGAAATTTTTGAAAAATTTCTTATAAAAATAAGAAATTTTTGAAAAATTTCTTATAAAAATAAGAAATTTTTGAAAAATTTCTTATAAAAATAAGAAATTTTTGAAAGAAATTTTTGAAAATTTTTTTATAAAAATAAGAAATCTTTGAAAAATTTCTTATAAAAATAAGAAATTTTTGAAAAATTTCTTATAAAAATAAGAAATTTTTGAAAAATTTCTTATAAAAATAAGAAATTTTTGAAAAATTACTTATAAAAATAAGAAATTTTTGAAAATTTTCTTATAAAAATAAGAAATTTTTAAAAAATTTCTTATAAAAATAAGAAATTTTTGAAAAATTTCATATAAAAATAAGAAATTTTTGAAAAATTTCTTATAAAAATAAGAAATTTTTGAAAAATTTCCTATAAAAATAAGAAATTTTTGAAAAATTTCCTATAAAAATAAGAAATTTTTGAAAAATTTCCTATAAAAATAAGACATTTTTGAAAAATTTTACGAAAATTTTGAAAATTTTCTTATAAAAATAAGAAATTTTTGAAAAATTTCTTATAAAAATAAGAAATTTTTGAAAAATTTCTTATAAAAATAAGAAATTTTTGAAAAATCTCTTATAAAAATAAGAAATTTTAGAAAAATTTCTTATAAAAATAAGAAATTTTTGAAAAATTTTTATAAAAATAAGAAATTTTTTAAAAATTTTTATAAAAATAAGAAATTTTTGAAAAATTTCTTATGAAAATAAGAAATTTTTGAAAATTTTCATATAAAAATAAGAAATTTTTGAAAAATTTCTCATAAAAAAATAAATTTTTGAAAATTTCTTATAAAAATAAGAAATTTTTGAAAAATTTCTCATAAAAAAATAAATTTTTGAAAATTTCTTATAAAAATAAGAAATTTTTGAAAAATTTCTTATAAAAATAAGAAATTTTTGAAAATTTTCTTATAAAAATAGGAAATTTTTGAAAAATTTTCTATAAAAATAGGAAATTTTTGAAAAATTTCTTATAAAAATAGGAAATTTTTGAAAAATTTCTTATAAAAATAAGAAATTTTTGAAAAATTTCTTATTGAAAATTTTTCTATAAATATAGGAAATTTTGAAATATTTCCTATATAAATAGGATATTTTTGAAAAATTTCCTATATAAAAAGAAAATTTTTAAAAAATTTCCTGTAAAAATAGGAAATTTTGGAAAAATTTCTTACAAATATAAGAAATATTGATTCTAAGGAGCTACAACTTGCCATTGTAGGGTATCCTATAGCCTAACATAACACATTCTCACCAGCTTTGTTTTCTATTATTTTCAAATTACGTTTGTATAAACTGACACAATTTGTTCGCAAGCCAAAAAAAGGAAAGAAAAATAAAGATTAAAATACGAGTAATTCGAATTTATCACATGGCGCAATGAGACAGACGCAAAAGGAAGAGTTGAAGCTGTGAAATAATACACGAAACTCACATTTGGTCTGAAAATAAAACATACATTGTGTGGGTTTTGTTCACAATTTGGACTTAGAATTAGTTTCATTAAAAGTTTACATTAGATGGCGAAAGAAGTGAAACATGTATGTATGTAGGTGTTAAAGGATTTGTTTAAAAGTGAAGTAGAAACTTAAACTCTGTCGATGTAGAAAAGTATCAAATACTCTCCCATGATACAATAAAATATTTAATTTATGTATATCCTTTATAATGTTTACACGTTAAACGAAATATTGTAGTTGTTTATTTTTCCCAATTACCCTAGAGGTTTCTTGGGCATTTAAGGTGTGTTTTTGATATCAAAATTTTGTTCATTTGGGTTTTGGCTTAGTTTTTGTGGTACTCGTACTCGTATCTTTATGATTTTCTAACTATTTAATCTTCTGGCGTTTATTGAAGTTTGTTTTGAAATTTCAATGACTTGTGGAAATGTTGGTGTTTGTCGAAATGGAAAATGTTTAAAACCCTCATAGCAGATAACACTCTAGGGCCTTGTGATAAGGGAGCTAGTGATGTTGTCATCCTCAGATACGAGCACGAACCCCTCAAATACCATATGTTTAGTTTGAATTTGGATGTAAAAACTAGGATGCAATAGCAAATAAAAACTCATTAGTTGTATGTTCTCGTAGTTTTCCTGTTGACGCCATTACCAGCCATTAACTATCCCAATGAAATGATGGAAACTCAACAGCCGGGGGAAGAAAGTCTAAGGGGAAATTAGAAAAATCTTTGAAAAAAAAAAACATTAGAATGATTTGTTAGGGAACATACAGAAATTAAGTCATTAAAGTACAAAATTTATTTACTTTGTATTAAAATGCTGTTATCGATTAAAGATATTCAATGATTTATGGTTTGTTTTAAGGTTTTAAAAACATTTTAGTTTTACGATAAAAGGGTTGGTAAAGTCTTAAGAAACTGCTCTGTCATAGAATCCTCCATTTTTAAAAACACTCTTATTTTATAGGAAATTTTTAAAAAAAATTCTATTTTTATAGGAAATTTTTCAAAAATTTTCTATTTTGATAGGAACATTTTCAAAAATTTTCTAACTTTATAGAAAATTTTTGAAAAATT
Organism: Stomorhina lunata; assembly: GCA_933228675.1. Lineage (NCBI taxonomy): Eukaryota > Metazoa > Arthropoda > Insecta > Diptera > Rhiniidae > Stomorhina > Stomorhina lunata. Next base: position 121,578,442 of record OW121740.1, on the reverse strand, counting down.
TTCTATTTTTATAGGAAATTTTTCAAAAATTTTCTATTTTTATAGGAAATTTTTTCAAAAATTTTCTATTTTTATAGGAAATTTTTCAAAAATTTTCTATTTTTATAGGAAATTTTTTAAAAATTTTCTATTTTTATAGGAAATTTTTCAAAAATTTTCTTTTTTTATAGGAAATTTTTCAAAAATTTTCTATTTTTATAGGAAATTTTTCAAAAATTTTCTATTTTTATAGGAAATTTTTCAAAAATTTTCTATTTTTATAGGAAATTTTTCAAAAATTTTCTATTTTTATAGGAAATTTTTCAAAAATTTTCTATTTTTATAGGAAATTTTTCAAAAATTTTCTATTTTTATAGGAAATTTTTCAAAAATTTTCTATTTTTATAGGAAATTTTTCAAAAATTTTCTATTTTTATAGGAAATTTTTCAAAAATTTTCTATTTTTATAGGAAATTTTTCAAAAATTTTCTATTTTTATAGGAAATTTTTCAAAAATTTTCTATTTTTATAGGAAATTTTTCAAAAATTTTCTATTTTTATAGGAAATTTTTCAAAAATTTTCTATTTTTATAGGAAATTTTTCAAAAATTTTCTATTTTTATAGGAAATTTTTCAAAAATTTTCTATTTTTATAGGAAATTTTTCAAAAATTTTCTATTTTTATAGGAAATTTTTCAAACATTTTCTATTTTTATAGGAAATTTTTCAAAAATTTTCTATTTTTATAGGAAATTTTTCAAAAATTTTCTATTTTTATAGGAAATTTTTCAAAAATTTTCTATTTTTATAGGAAATTTTTCAAACATTTTTTTATTTAAAAAAAAAAATTTCTTATATTTTCTATTTTTATAGGAAATTTTTTAAAAATTTTCTATTTTTATAGGAAATATTTCAAAAAAAATTGCTATGTTTAAAAATTTCTTGTTTTTATAGGAAATTTTTCAAAAAAAAAAAAAATATTTAAAGGAAATTTTTCTAATATTTTTTGATAGGAAATTTTTCAAAAATTTCTTGTTTTTATGAGAAATTTAAAAAAAAAATATTTAAAGCAAATTTTTCTAATATTTTTTATAGGAAATTTGTCAAAAATTTCTTGTTTTGATAGGATATTTTTAAATATCTGTTGTTATAGGGAATTTTTTAAAACTTTCTTATTTTTATAGGAAATTTAAAAAAAATTACATATACAAAATTTTCATAATTTTCTTTCTCAAACTATTTCCTTTACATTAAAAGCCTTAACATCCCATAACTTTCAAAAACATGACACTTACTTATGTTAAATACTTTATTACATTTTAATATTTATATTGGCCATTAAAAGCCTTTTCTCATTAGACTGAACCGATGGGGAAGAGGGGAAGGAAGTTAAAGACAAGAAATAAAGAGAGCAATGAATAAATGTCTCATGTGTCATATTAATAATAAGCGGGAATGGGATGTCAAAAATTATGCAGACATGCTGTCATAATGGCACCCGCTTAACTCTTTGAACGAGTAGAACTTTTTTCATAAAGAACATTTTTCATATAATCTTGAGCAAACATAGACACTTGGAAATTCTTTAATATTTTGGTATTTTCTTTACTTAAAATGATTTAAAATGTCATGATTTTGTGACATAAAAAACCTCGTTAAGTAAAAGATTTAGTTTGAGAAAAGAAAAGGAAATTTGTTGTAATAATTTTTAGACAAATTATGACTTTGTTCTTGACAAAAAAGAGTGTCGTTTTCATTATACATTTGATTTTTTTGTAATAATAATTTATTAACTAAAAAATAGACTTTTTCTATTACATCCTCTTTTAAATATAATTCAAAATACCCTTAAATATTTAAATAAATTTAAAAAAGACATTTTAGTTTTTAAGCACATGGCACGTGTAAAATTACGTGTTTTCCTTCCTTGAATTTCTTTTGTTAAGATTTATGGAAATGTTAATGCAGTTTTATACTACAGTTTTATACTACATACATACATACATACTACATATATAGGAGAAAATGTAAAATTTATTTTTACATGTTTAAAAATAAAATCGTGTAAAAGTTTGTGTTGTAATAAATTTGAAATATAATTGTTTTTAATAGGTATATTATTAAAATGAAACAAAATATTATAAAAATAGTGATACATTTAATAAACCTTTTCTTATATTTTAGCTAAAAAAATTAAAACACGAGTTGTATGAATTTATATCATGAGCCTAACTAATGCTATTAAACATGTACTTTTAAATATAGTATATGATCACGACTTGGAAAAGGTCACTGTTCAATCACTCTTTAAATATTAGCTACTTGTGTAGAATTATTTGACTTTGTTGTCGATTTTGTCCCAAATATGCAATTATATGCAAATTATTTTTATACTTTTATAAAACAGAGACTTCTTTCCTTAATTAAGAATGATCTTGATTCCGTAAGACTTGAACAAAAAACGCTATTTTGTTCAAAACTTGTGAAAAATTTTTTGCGAAAAAGTACAATAAGAAATTTTAAAAAATTTCCTATAAAGATAAGATACTTTTGAAAAATTTCCTAGAAAAATAAGAAACTTGTGAAAATTTTCCTCCAAACATTAGACATTTTTAAAAAATTTCCTGTAAAAATAAGAAATTTTTAAGAAATTTCTTATTTTGTTCAAAACTTGTGAAAAATTTTTTGCGAAAAAGTACAATAAGAAATTTTAAAAAATTTCCTATAAAGATAAGATACTTTTGAAAAATTTCCTAGAAAAATAAGAAACTTGTGAAAATTTTCCTCCAAACATTAGACATTTTTAAAAAATTTCCTGTAAAAATAAGAAATTTTTAAGAAATTTCTTATAAAAATAAAAAATTTAAAAAAATTTCCTATAAAAATATGAAAATTTTTCCTATAAAAGAAATTTTCGAAAAATTTCCTATATAACTAAGAAATTTTTGAAAAATTTCCTATAAAAATAGAAAATTTTTGAAAAATTTCCTATAAAAATAGAAAATTTTTGAAAAATTTCCTATTAAAATAGAAAATTTTTGAAAAATTTCCTATAAAAATAGAAAATTTTTGAAAAATTTCCTATAAAAATAAAAAATTTCCGAAATATATCCTATAAAAATAGAAAATTTTTGAAAAATTTCCTTTAAAAATAGAAAATTTTTGAAAAATATCCTTTAAAAATAGAAAATTTTTGAAAAATATCCTATAAAAATAGAAAATTTTTGAAAAATTTCCTATAAAAATAGAAAATTTTTGAAAAATTTTCCTATAAAAATAGAAAATTTTTGAAAAATTTCCTATAAAAATAGAAATTTTTTGAAAAATTTCCTATAAAAATAGAAAATTTTGGAAAAATTTCCTTTAAAAATATAAAATTTTTGAAAAATATCCTATAAAAATAGAAAATTTTTGAAAAATTTCCTATAAAAATAGAAAATTTTTGAAAAATTTCCTATAAAAATAGAAAATTTTTGAAAAATTTCCTATAAAAATAGAAAATTTTTGAAAAATTTCCTTTAAAAATAGAAAATTTTTGAAAAATTTATTATAAAATAGAAAATTTTGAAAATATTTCCTATAAAAATAGAAAAATTACCTATAAAAATATAACATTTTTGAAAAATTTTCTATAAAAATATAAAATGTTTGAAAAATTTCCTATAAAAATATAAAATTTTTGAAAAATTTCCTATAAAAATAAGAAATTTTAAAAAAATTTCCTATAAAAATAAGACAATTTTGAAAATTTCCTATAAAAACAAGAAAATTTTGAAAAATTTCCTATAAAAATAAGAAATTTTTAAAAAATTTCCTATACAAATACGAAATTTTTGAGAAATTTCCTATAAAAATAAGAAATTTTTGAAAATTTTCCTATAAAAATAAGACATTTTTGAAAAATTTCCTATAAAACTAAGAAAATTTTGAAAAATATCCTATAAAATTAAGTAATTTTTGAAAAATTTCCTATAAAAATAAGAAATTTTTGAAAAATTTCCTATAAAAATAGAAAATTTTTGAAAAATTTCCTATAAAAATAGAAAATTTTTGAAAAATTTCCTATAAAAATAGAAAATTTTTGAAAAATTTCCTATAAAAATAGAAAATTTTTGAAAAATTTCCTATAAAAATAGAAAATTTTTGAAAAATTTCCTATAAAAATAGAAAATTTTTGAAAAATTTCCTATAAAAATAGAAAATTTTTGAAAAATTTCCTATAAAAATAGAAAATTTTTGAAAAATTTCCTATAAAAATAGAAAATTTTTGAAAAATTTCCTATAAAAATAGAAAATTTTTGAAAAATTTCCTATAAAAATAGAAAATTTTTGAAAAATTTCCTATAAAAATAGAAAATTTTTTAAAAATTTCCTATAAAAATAGAAAATTTTTGAAAAATTTCCTATAAAAATAGAAAATTTTTGAAAAATTTCCTATAAAAATAGAAAATTTTTTAAAAATTTCCTATAAATAGAAAATTTTTGAAAAATTTCCTATAAAAATAGAAAATTTTTGATAAATTGCCTATAAAAATAGAAAATGTTTGAAAAATTTCCTATAAAAATAGAAAATTTTTGAAAAATTTCCTATAAAATTAGAAAAATTTTTGAAAAATTTAATGTAAACATAGAAAATTTTTGAAAAATTTCGTATGAAAATAGAACATTTTTGAAAAATTTCCTTTAAAAATAGAAAATTTTTGAAAAATTTCCTATAAAAATAGAAAATTTTTGAAAAATTTCCTATAAAAATAGAAAATTTTTGAAAAATTTCCTATAAAAATAGAAAATTTTTGAAAAATTTCCTATAAAAATAGAAAATTTTTGAAAAATTTCCTATAAAAATAGAAAATTTTTGAAAAATTTCCTATAAAAATAGAAGATTTTTGAAAAATTTCCTATATAAATAGAAAATTTTTGAAAAATTTCCTATAAAAATAGAAAATTTTTGAAAAATTTCATATAAAAATAGAAAATTTTTGAAAAATTTCCTATAAAAATAGAAAATTTTTGAAAAATTTCCTATAAAAATAGAAGATTTTTGAAAAATTTCCTATATAAATAGAACATTTTTGAAAAATTTCCTATAAAAATAGAAAATTTTTGAAAAATTTCCTATAAAAATAGAAAATTTTTGAAAAATTTCCTATAAAAATAGAAAATTTTTGAAAAATTTCCTATAAAAATAGAAAATTTTTGAAAAATTTCCTATAAAAATAGAAAATTTTTGAAAAATTTCCTTTAAAAATAGAAAATTTTTTGAATTTTTTATAAAAATAGAAATAAGGAAATAATTTGTAGTTTACTTGTTAATATGCTCCGTCTGTTTATTTTAACTTAACAATTAAACTACAAGCCATGTCACAAATTAATCGCATCATTTGAATAATAATCTATGGCGCCGCATTTAATTACATTTACTTTTCTATGTTTAAACAATAGAAAAAAATTACACTGGTCCTATCATTGCATTTATTCTCCTCCAATTGTCTCGAGTTTATAGAACAAATAAGAGAATATGTATAACAATTAATTTACATAAAAAATCAATTATAAAAAACACAAAATCTCCCAACATTAAGGCATCAGTTTACAAAACAATAAAAACTCAAACCCCTTGAGATTCGAAAGAAATGAAATTGCTCCAGATGTAAGTATTTCTTAAGGAAACTCATCAAATTTGTGCTCTAATTCCGAAATCTTGACGAATTCGTCAACAAAAAAAGACAAACATGTTGTTGACTTTTTATGTCAACCACCCGTTGTCTAAATCGATCAACACTTTGGCATCCCATCACTTCAGATGCATCAAAATATTATTTTTTCCGTAATGAAGCCGAGCCCAGCAGATACACAGATAAATGTCTGTTAGAAGTGGTGTAGAGAAAGATACCCCCGTGCAATAGCCGCAAACAAATTGGCGTCATGTCAATGAAATTCCTTCGAATACTTGTCTCTAGTTACTAAATATACATTCATAGCTAGTGGTTATGCATCTATTATATTAAACATATATAGATACTTGTGAATGTGTTTTCGAACATTGATTGTATTTCATTTTCAGATTCGAACCATGTGAGGTCATTTTTGTTGTTTGCATTGCACGCTGGTGAGACATTATGTGACCTATTTTCCTATATTTTCATATTTATTGGCTTCCAAGTGATAACAGTTTATTGCGTGTATTGTAATTTTTCTGATGTTGTGAATTCTGTTTTGAAGGCGTGTGAAAAATTGGAATATTTCATTAATTTAAGTATAGACTTAAACCTAATTGAGCTTTAGTTTAACAAGTAAGAGTGTTATATTCGGCTGTGCCGAATCTTATATACCCACCTTCAAGTTGTGTTAAATTTAGAAATATCTCTCATATATCTACGAGGGTGCAGCTAATTCAAAATGTGCACCAAATTCGAAAAAAGTTGTTACGCTAGTTGGTATTTTTAGCAAAATATTTGACTAAGTTCGGTTGCGGGAGCTTTATAGTTCAACATTTAAAAGTATGTAAGTGGTTTCCCTAGTATTTACTTTGCACAAAATTTAATCTCATAACCTGGTGTAGTTTAGCATTATTAGTCTGTTAAATACTTTTCGTTTAGCTTAATATTTAGTTAGGATAAACATGTTGATAGTAATACGACAGGTCCATATATTTTGTTAGGAGTTCCTAATGCATATACGGTATATAAAGTCTGGACATTGGTGCAATTTTAATATGCTGATTGTACCTCCGAATCTTATTGATTGTAGATATAAAAAGGGGATGTTATATATGAAGACCTTATTTTGAAAGTGGAACATTTTAAAAATTCATTTTTTAAATTGAAATATGTATGGGACTTAAACTGCCCTGTAGTAAAACTAGCGTCATGTGTCTCCATGTCAACACTTTGTGTAACATCAATTCAAATGTCGCCAATTTTAGTTCAGTACTGAAATAGTGAATATATAGAGACAACTATTCTAGTATATATCTGGTGACATTGTCAACAAATGTGTCTACATATACGTATATCAATAGGCCCCGATTTGATCCCAATGTCTCTATTTGGACTAAAACAACTACAAAGTCAATACTAGTAAATAGTAAATAATGTCTACTGGTAGATTTCGTAGGAACTCTAAATGTTAAATGTCAATAGTAGATAACATTGGATGGGGCAAAATAGGCAAGTAGTACTGGAGACATTGTCAATAGCAAAACAGTATTGTTTCTCTGACGGCATTTACTGCAGGGTGTTTTCAAAACAAAATTTAAATGGTTTTGTATGAATTTTTTTTACTTTTGAATTGAAAAAACAACTAAAGTTTTTATAGCAAAATTCCTATAAAAAGTAATTTTCGAAAAAAAATCCTATAAAAAGTATTATTTCGAAAAAAAAAAACTTATATAAAACGCAAATTATTGAAAATTTTTCTGTAAAAAGTAAATTTTAGAAAAATTTCCTATAAAAAGTAAATTTTAAAAAATTTACTAAAATCTAACTAAACTTTTGAAAAATTTCCTATAAAAAGTAATTTTTTGAAAAATTTCCTATAAAAAAGTAAATTTTTGAAAAATTTCCTATTCAAAGTAAATTTTTGAAAAATTTCCTATAAAAAGTAAATTTTTGAAAAATTTCCTATAAAAAGTAAATTTTAGAAAAATTTCCTATAAAAAGTAAATTTTAAAAAATTTACTAAAATAATTTACTAAAATCTAACTAAACTTTTGAAAAATTTCCTATCAAAAGTAAATTTTTGAAAAATTTTCTATAAAAAGTAAATTTTTGAAAAATTTCCTATAAAAAGTAAATTTTTGAAAATTTCCTATAAAAAGTAAATTTTTGAAAAATTTCCTATAAAAAGTAAATTTTTAAAAAATTACCTATAAAAAGTAAATTTTTGAAAAATTTCCTATAAAAAGTAAATTTTTGAAAAATTTCCTATAAAAAGTAAATTTTTGAAAAATTTCCTATAAAAAGAAAATTTTTTAAAAATTTCCTATAAAAAGTAAATTTTTGAAAAATTTCCTATAAAAAGTAAATTTTTGAAAAATTTCCTATAAAAAGTAAATTTTTAAAAAGTTACCTATAAAAAGTAAATTTTTGAAAAATTTCCTATAAAAAGTAAATTTTTGAAAAATTTCCTATAAAAAGTAAATTTTTGAAAAATTTCCTATAAAAAGTAAATTTTTGAAAAATTTCCTATAAAAAGTAAATTTTTGAAAAATTTCCTATAAAAAGTAAATTTTTGAAAAATTTCCTATAGAAAGTAAATTTTTGAAAAATTTCCTATAAAAAGTAAATTTTTGAAAAATTTCCTATAAAAAGTAAATTTTTGAAAAATTTCCTATAAAAAGTAAATTTTTGAAAAATTTCCTATAAAAAGTAAATTTTTGAAAAATTTCCTATAAAAAGTAAATTTTTGAAAAATTTCCTATAAAAAGTAAATTTTTGAAAAATTTCCTATAAAAAGTAAATTTTTGAAAAATTTCCTATAAAAAGTAAATTTTTGAAAAATTTCCTATAAAAAGTAAATTTTTGAAAAATTTCCTATAAAAAGTAAATTTTTGAAAAATTTCCTATAAAAAGTAAATTTTTCAAAAATTTCCTATAAAAAGTAAATTTTTGAAAAATTTCCTATAAAAAGTAAATTTTTGAAAAATTTCCTATAAAAAGTAAATTTTTGAAAAATTTCCTATAAAAAGTAAATTTTTGAAAAATTTCCTATAAAAAGTAAATTTTTGAAAAATTTCCTATAAAAAATAAATTTTTGAAAAATTTCCTATAAAAAGTAAATTTTTGAAAAATTTCCTATAAAAAGTAAATTTTTGAAAAATTTCCTATAAAAAGTAAATTTTTGAAAAATTTCCTATAAAAAGTAAATTTTTGAAAAATTTCCTATAAAAAGTAAATTTTTGAAAAATTTCCTATAAAAAGTAAATTTTTGAAAAATTTCCTATAAAAAGTAAATTTTTGAAAAATTTCTTATAAAAAGTAAATTTTTGAAAAATTTCCTATAAAAAGTAAATTTTTGAAAAATTTCCTATAAAAAGTAAATTTTTGAAAAATTTCCTATAAAAAGTAAATTTTTGAAAAATTTCCTATAAAAAGTAAATTTTTAAAAAATTTCCTATAAAAAGTAAATTTTTGAAAAATTTCCTATAAAAAGTAAATTTTTGAAAAATTTCCTATAAAAAGTAAATTTTTGAAAAATTTTCTATAAAAAGTAAATTTTTGAAAAATTTCCTATAAAAATAGGAAATTAAAAAATAGCTTCTAATTTAATAGCTGCTAATAATGATATGACGACTAAATTTAGAATAGAGAAGATTTATGCAACTATTGGTCAGTATATCAAATTTTATAGGAATCGGTCCATATTTGACTATAGCTTTCATATAAAAAACTCTCCTGGAAGCCAAAAAAATATGTTAACTGGCCTTTGCTATATTTTTTTGGCTTTGGGAGTGCCTTCAAAAACCTCTTTATTTACAGTTAACCTTAAATTTTCCATAACAAATCTGCTTCAAGCTGCTTGACTTTACAAAAGATTTCTTGGCCATAATGAACTTTGGCTTTGAACGGAGGCAACACCTTTCAGTGCCAACAAATTTACAAAATATGTAGCTTTACTAATATTCCGTATTAAGTTACATGGTAATGGTAATGACTTATGTACTTAGTATCTTTCGATAAGTTTGAAATAGTCTTCAACTTGTTCCAAGTGTCTTGTATGAGTATGAACAGCAAACAAAAGAAAAGCCAAGTGTTAATTGAGTTTTAAAGTTTTGTTTTACAAACAATTTAGAAAAGATCATTGTAGTGGAAATCTTAATGTATTTTAAAGTATTTTTAAATCTATAGTATACTTTAGGGCAAAATAGATTTTATGTTAAAAATCTGGAAAAGTCTTAAATGATTAGAGTAAGATTTATGATCATAATAAAAATTAAAAAGAGATTTTTGATAAAGTAGAATAAACTGTCAACTTTAAAATGATGAACAATCTTATCTAGTCAACTTTTAGGCGCTTTAGCATATTATTTCTTTAATATCTACAATTTAAAGCAAATGTGATACTTGCAACTGATTACTCAAGTTGTTAAACAACAGCTTTTTACAACAAACATATAACCTAGATCATTTTAGCCATAGTTGCACAAAACCAAGATAAGTCAGAGTATACAATTAGGCGCAAGTGTTTCATAAATTATATAAAGGTAGACTTATAATAAAACTTTCTTTTAATTCCACTTCATATTATCGTTCATACTTTACAGTTTCTAATATACCAACTTCTTCGTACAAGAGTTTATAATTAATATAAAAAAAAAGTTTCAAGGCTTTTTACTTAAGGAGCTAATAAGCTTATTCAAGACTGAAAATATTTATGTATAAGACCAGAAAGTGTATATAATCTTTATAAATATCTGTAATTGTAAGTTTTGTTAAAGATTTATTTTAAGAGGATTGTGTAATGGTCATTAAATGAAAGACTTTATTACAAAAGCACGTATTCAATGTCATGATATGTATTTTTAGCTCTATATAACTTCTAAGTTCTTAAGAATTACATTTACAACAATAGATTCTTTTCTTTACTAATTCCTATTCTTTTCTTGATTTTCTTCTTTACTTTTAGCCTATTCATCGCCAGTGTCATCGCCATCATCCGCCACATCCTCAGCTACTTCTAATTTAGTAACGGGTGCTACTTTAAATAATTTTCCAGCTCTTGATGAGTTTTCATCACATTCTGTGATACGTCCAAAAATTCATCATGCCAGACATAAAAGGGAACTACGTCATACTTTAGATGCGGTAAGTCAGAAAAAAATTTGGAAATTTTTATGATAATTACAATATTTGAAATTTTTTTAAATTATAATATTTTTGCAATTCCTCTTTTATTCGTATTTTTGTTAATTATTTATAATATTTATTTTAAAGCATTTCGGTGCGTGTATATTTTCAATTATCAAGTTTTATAATTTACTCTAGACATGCAAATCTTAGGTGTGCTTCATCTAATGATTTCAGAATTATTATATTTGACGATTTAATTAGTTGGATGAAATATTGATGTTAGCAGATATTCTTTTATTTTCAAGTAAATTATGGCTTCGTTCGCAAAGTATTTTAAATTAATGTTGAGATATCGACCTCTTTAAAAGTAAGGCTAATTAAAAGTTAAGCTCTATTTCTTATTATCTTATAAAATGAAAAGGTTAAAGTAAAACATGAGATAAGTCAAAATTAACATTTACATTTAGGTCAAAAGACCTTTTTACAAAAAAGGTAATAATTCAGATTTAATCCACAATACAAACCATAGCCTAGACTAAGCACAGCCAATAAAATAGTCATAGTCCAGACAATAGACAAGTCAAAGTAATAGTCCAGATAATAGTCAAAACAATAGTAAATACCACATATAGTCAAGACAAAATTCAAGATAGTAGTCCAGACTATAGTAAAGACAATAGTCCGGACTAAAGTCAAGAGAATAGTCCAGACTATAGTCAAGACAATATTCCAGACTATAGTCAACACAATAGTAAAGACTATAGTCAAGACAATAGTCCAGACTATAGCGAACACAATAGTCCAGACTATAGTCAAGACAATAGTCCAAACTATATTCAAGACAATAGTCCAGACTTAAGTCAACGCAATAGTTCAGACTATAGTCAAGACTATAGTCAAGAAAATAGTCCAGACTATAGTCAAGACAATAGTCCCGACTATAGTCAAGACAATAGTCCCAACTATAGTCAAGACAATAGTCCAGACTATAGTCCACACTATAGTCAAGACAATAGTCCCAACTATAGTCAAGACAATAGTCCAGACTATATACAAGTCAATAGTTCAGACTATAGTCAAGACAATAGTCCAGACTATAGTCAAGACAATAGTCCAGACTATAGTCAAGACAATAGACCCAACTATAGTCAAGACAATAGTCCCAACTATAGTCAAGACAATAGTCCAGACTATAGTCATGACAATTGTCAAAACTATAGTCAAGACAATAGTCCCGACTATAGTCAAGACAATAGTCCCGACTATAGTCAAGACAATAGTCCCAACTATAGTCAAGACAATAGTCCCAACTATAGTCAAGACAATAGTCCAGACTATATACAAGTCAATAGTTCAGATTATAGTCAAGACAATAGTCCAGACTATAGTCAAGACAATAGTCCATACTTAAGTCAACGCAATAGTTCAGACTATAGTCATGACAATAGTCCAGACTATAGTCCAGACTATAGTCAAGACAATAGTCCAGACTTAAGTCAAGACAATAGTCCAGACTATAGTCAAGACAATCGTCCAGACTAAAGTCAAGACAATAGTCCAGACTATAGCCAAGACAATAGTCCAGACTATAGTCAAGAAAATAGTCCAGACTATAGTCAAGACAATAGTCCAGACTATAGTCAAGACAATAGTCCAGACTATAGTCAAGACAATAGTCCAGACTATAGTCAAGACAATAGTCCAGACTAAGACAAAACCCTAAACTATAGTAAAGACATTACTCTAAACTATTGTTAAGGCAATAGTGCGGTCCATAGTCCCGGTAATAGTAAAGACAATTGTTCATACTACAAATTCAGTTTATAGTTAAGTCAATATTTTGGACTTTAGTCTGGACTTTAGTCAAAACAATAGTTTAGACAATAGTCCAGACTTAAGTCAAGTCAACAGTGCAGACTATAGTCAAGACTAAGCCTGGAATATTGCCTGGACTGCAGTTTAGGCTATTCTTTTTACTATAGCCTGGAATTGCCTTAAGTCAATACAATGACTTAAGGCAATTGTCTCGACTATAACGTGAACAATTATCTCGACAATAGCCTGGACAATTACATCAAATCAATTCTGGATAATTACCTCGACTGTATTCCAAACTATTGTTGCGACTATAGTCTTAACTATATTCCGGACTATTGCTATTTATGCATACTATAGGTGAAACCTAGTTAAGAATGTAATCTACACAACATTCTTGACTAGGTTTGAAATTTGGGTTCTTGTCTTGACTATAGTCGTCGATATTTTCTATTATTATCTTTAAAACTTTATCTCTTAATTTAATTATATCTTATCATACCATTATTGAATAAGATAGACTTAACATCACAAAACAATTTAAATAAATTGAAAATGTGTTGAAGCGTTATAAATTACTTAGATTAACGCAACAAAACTAATTAAAATTCTAGGCGTTAAAATTGAAAAATTGTTAATTGTTTTTAACGGAGAAAAGTAACAAATTAAAATGTTTGCTTTAAAATTGAAGAAAGCTGCTATTAAAACAAAAACTAGAGCAAAAAATATAAAATGAATCATTTTAAATTCATTAAAACACGAGTCTAGTAATTATTTAAATTTTATAAATTATATGTTAAAGTTTAAATATTTTCAGTAGAAGAGAAATTTTTGCTACAATTTCTTTAACTGTTTTTTATATCAAGAAAATTTAATAATTCCTTTTTTATATATTTATATTTCCAGGACGGCTTACATGCATCTCATATCACTTTAACGTATCATCATAAAGGTCAACGGATTTTAATTGATCTTAAACGTAACGATGATTTACTGCCTTCAGAACATTTTTTACGTTATCAAAATTCGAATACAACACAAGGACATGTTGTGCAAAATTTTACCAAGACTGAAATTGAATTGTGTCACTATCAGGCAAGTAACATGACTTTTCCCATTATTTTGTTGATTTCTTTTTTTTTCAAGCAAAGAATCTTTTAGCGTTTTATGTTCCTTTTAAAAATTTAATTAAATTTGATAACCTTGTTTCAATTAGGGCTCGATACGTGACCAACCTCAATCGTATGTTGCTGTTTCGACGTGCAATGGCGGAATTAATGGCATCATTTTTGATGGCATTGACACATTTTTCATACACTCGGGCAGTGATGGAGAGTTGTATGATGAACATGTCTTATACAGGTAAGTAAAGTGGTTTGGTTTACGAAAATGGTAAAAGTCAAAGTCTAGACTATAGTCAAGACAATAATCCAGACTATAGTCAAGACAATATTCTATACTATAGTCAAGTCAATAGTCCAGGCAATAGTCCAGACTATAGTCAGGACAATAGTCCAGACTATAGTTAAGACAATAGTCCAGACAATAGTTCAGACTATAGTTAAGACCTTAGTCAAGACTGTAGGCAGTAATCCAGACTGCTGTCAAGACAATAGTCCAGACTGTATTCAACACAATAGTCCAGACCGTAGTCAAGACAATAGTTCAGACCATAGTCTAGACTAAAGTCAACCCCTATGTTTAAACTATAGTCAGTGTTCTAGACTATAGTCAAAATAATAGTTCAGACTATAGTCAGGACAATAGTCCAGACTATAATCAACACAATAGTCCAGACTATAGTCAAGATAATAGTCCAGACTGTAGTCAGTACAGTAGTTCAGACTATAGTTAAGACCTTAGTCAAGACTGTAGTCAATAGTCCAGACTGTAGTCAAGAAAATAGCCCAAACTTTAGTCAAGACAATAGTCCAGACTATAGTCAAGACAATAGTCCAGACTAAAGTCAAGACCTAAGTTCAGACTATTGTCAATATTCTAGACTATAGTCAGGGCAATATTCCAGACTATACTGAAGACAATTGTCCGGACTATAGTTAAGACAAGACCAGATTAAAGTCAAGACAAAAGTCCAGACTATAGTCAAGACAATATTCCAGACCATAGTCAAGACAATATCCCAGACCATAGTCCAGACAATAGTCAACCTAAGTTCAGACTATAGTCAATATTCTAGACTAAAGTCAAGGCAATAGTCCAGACTATATTCAAGACAATAGTCCGGACTATAGTCAAAACAAGACCAGATTATATTCAAGACAAAAGTCCAGACTATAGTCAAGACAATATTCCGGTCTGTAGTCAAGACAATGTTCCAGTCAAGACAATAGTCCAGACCATAGTCTAGACAATAGTCCAGATCCTAGTCTAGACAACAGTCCAGACCATAGTACAGACTAAAGTCAAGACCTATGTTTAGACTATAGTCAGTATTCTCCAGTCCAGACCATAGTACAGACTAAAGTCAAGACCTATGTTTAGACTATTGTCAGTATTCTAGACTATAGTCAAGATAATAGTCCAGACTATAGTCCAGATTACAGTAACGAAAATAGTCCAGACTATAATCAACACAATAATCCAGACTATAGACAAGGCAATAGTCCATAGTGAAGATAATAGTTCATACTATAGTCAAGACAATAGTCCTAAAGTCAAGACCTAGGTTCAGACTATAGTCAATATTCTAGACTATAGTCAAGGCAATAGTCAAGACTATACTCAAGACAATAGTCCGGACTTAAGTCAAGACAAGATCAGATTATAGTCAAGACAAAAGTTCAGACTGTAGTCAAGACAATATTCCAGTTAAGCCAATAGTTCCGACCATAGTCTAAATCAGGGGTACTCAACGGTAGAACATCTTAAAATAATTATGTGTTTGTGGTGTGGCTGAGTAAGGCTGGTCTAAATTATAATCGATACTCAGTTTAACTTTTCATTTATCCCTTATTTTGTTTCAGACATGGTGATTTTACTAAAAACTCAACTTGTGGCTACGATCATGAGCATCATGAGGAGAAACAAGATTTCCTCAAAAATCTGGAAGACAATAAGGTGCCTGATATAGCGAATCATATAGATGGTTCAGAATTTAACCGGATTCTAAGAGTATGTATTCAAAACTCTACCTTTAGCGAAAAACAAAATGTCTAACTTGTTCCTTTACTATTTTAGCACAAACGTTCTTATGATGACAGTAATATGATCCGTGGTCCCTATAATTCCAATAAACATTCTTCCTATGTGGAGATCGTTATAGTGGTGGACAATAAGGCTTTTAAGTCTTTTAATGAGAATATTAAGAAAGTTCATCAACATTGTAAAGATTTGGCCAATATAATGAATGCGGTGGGTTTTTAATTTCTAAAGACTGATCAAGAATTTTATTTAATTGTTCCTATTTCCTCTCTTTTTTAGCTTTATGTTCCTTTAAATATTTTCATAGCTTTAGTGGGTGTGGTTATATGGAATGAGTCCAATGAAATTGAAATTACACCAGATGCTGATATAACTTTAAGGAATTTTTTGAATTATAGACGCACGAAACTGGTGCTACAGCATCCAAATGATTCAGCTCAGCTGTTAACAAAGGTTAAATTCGATAAGGGTGTAGTGGGTAAGTTAAGGAAACTACTTATATCTTATTTTTAGGTTCAAAATCCTAAAAATATGATATAAGACAGTATTCAAAGTATTCTATAAATTACAATCTTAATAAATCTTTTCTATTCTTTAGGTAAAGCTTTTAAGGGACCCATTTGCACCCACGAATACTCTGGCAGTGTTAGTGTGGAACATAGCCCTGTGGTAGGTGTTGTCGCCACTACAATGGCCCACGAATTGGGTCATAATTTCGGCATGGAACATGACTCCAGCGATTGTAAATGTCAAGATGAGAAATGTATTATGTCTGCCAGTAGTACCTCAGTATTACCCACCCATTGGAGTTCCTGTAGTATAGATCAATTAAATATTGCCTTTTCACGTGGCATGAACTACTGCCTTCGCAATAAACCCACTAAATTGTTCGATTCACCTCAATGCGGTAATGGTTTCGTGGAACCGGGTGAACAATGTGATTGTGGTCTACCGAATTACTGTGAAAATACTTGCTGTGATCCTTATACATGTATGTTGCATACAAATGCCTCTTGTGCCACCGGGGAATGCTGTGATTTGACTACATGTCGTCCGAAAATGGCGGGAACTGAATGTCGTAATGCCGAAAATGAATGTGATTTGCCTGAATACTGTACCGGGGAATCGGAATATTGCCCCAGAGATGTGTTCAAACGTGATACCGAAGAATGTGATAATGGTCAGGCCTATTGTTATCAAGGCAATTGTAGATCTCATTCCTATCAATGTCGTATTCTGTGGGGTCCAACTGGGGAAAATTCCGAACCCTGCTACGCTCAAATGAATGTAGAAGGCAAGCGGGTGGGTAATTGTGGTTACAATCGTTTGAATAGCACTTTTATAGCTTGCGAAGAAGAGAATGCCCTGTGCGGCATGTTACATTGTCGCCATTTGAACGAGAAACTGGAATTTGGCATGGAAACTGCCGCTGTGCTGTCACATTCCTTTATAACGCATGACAACAATATTGTGCCCTGCCGGTCGGCCTTGGTTGATTTGGGTTTGCAGTTTATGGATCCTGGTTTAACTCCTAATGGTGCTAAGTGTGGTGATAATAAAATGTGTGTAGATCAAAAGTGCTTGGCTATCGATCACTTGCGTTATACAGGCATGGGCAGGGAGTGTCCCGAGAACTGCAATGGTAATGGTATTTGCAATAGCAAGGGCAATTGTCATTGTAATATAGGATTTACGGGACCAACTTGTAAGATGCCAGGACCAGGAGGTTCTGTTGATAGTGGGCCTGCCACCAATCCAAACAGTAAGTTTTCAATAATTAAAACAATATTCAAGATTTTGGCTATATTCTAATCTACAGGATCTTGACTACAGTCTGGATTATGGTCTTGGCTGTTGTCTGGACTAATTTCGTGACTATAGTCTTGACTATAGTCTAGATTATTGACTTGACAAAAGCCTGGACTATTGTTCCTACTATAGTCTGAACTTGTTTGATTGTCTTGAATATAGTTTGGACTATTGCCTTGACTATAGTCCGGACTATTGTCTTGACTATAGTCTGGACTATTGTCTTGACTATAGCCTGGACTATTATCTTGACTAAAGTCTGGAATATTATCCTGACTATTTTCTTGACTATTTTCTTAGTTATAGTCTGGAATATTGTCTTGGAAATAGTCTGGACTATTTTCTTGGCTATAGTCTGGACTATTGTCTTGACTATAATCTAGACTTTTGTCTTGACTATAGTCAGGACTATTATCTTGGCTATAGTCTGGACTATTGTTTTGACTATAGTCTGTACTATTGTCTTGACAATAGTCTGGACTATATTATTGACTATAGTCTAGACTATTTTCTTAACTAAAGTCTATAATCTGGACTATTGTCTTGTCTTAACTAAAGTCTGAAGAATTATTTCCAATATATCATGGACTTTTGTCTTAAATAGAGTCTTGACTATACTTTTGACTAAGTCTGGACTATTGTCTTGACTATAGTCTGGACTATTGTCTTGACTGAGTCTGGACTATTGTCTTGACTTTAGTCTGGACTATTGCCTTGACTATAGTCTGGACTATTGTCTTGAATATAATATGGACTATTGTCTTGACTATAGTCTGGCCTTGGCTGTGGTCTGAACTTTTGATTTGACTATAGTCTCGAATAAATAGTGTCTTGTCTATTGTCTTGATTAAAGTGTGGACTATTGTCTAGGCTATAAAGTCTGAAATATTGTCTTGGCTATAGTCTGGATTTTGTCTTGATTATAGTCCGGACTATTGTGTTCACTATAGTCTGCACTATTGTCTTGTCTTTAGTTTGAACTGCTCCCTTTATATAACATAAAAATGTCTGGATTAGAGACCTGATATTTAAGTAAATAACTAATAAATATCTTTTTTCAGGCCACGAAGCTTTCCAGCGTTTCATGTACATCTTCTTTTTCGCTGTGCTACCCATTATGGCGGTCTTCTTCTTCTTCATGTACTACTGCCGCCATCATCCCTTCTTCGTTGGTGGCAAATTGGCTGAAAATATGTATGTATCTAATAACAAACACGGTTTATCCTTTAGCACTAGTTCGTATACAACAGTAACACCTAACATATGTAAAGATTTGCAATCTCCCTCCTCTTCCACTACCTATTCCTCTACATCTACCTCTTCTTCTACATCTACTTTTAAATGTAACTCCTCTCTATCACCTAAAACTAGTGTAAATCTGAAAAAGCCAACAATACTTTCTAAAACTGCAACAATATCAACAACAAAAACAAAAATACCCGAAACTGAAACATTTATAACAAAAGTAACAACACCACCCGCAACACCATTACCACCAATAACAACTGCATTATCTAACATTAAAACCACAACAACAAAAACAAAATCTTGCACTAGCACTCCCAAATTAACAACACGTAAATCTAATATTAATAATAATAATTTGCATAATTCAAAATCTAATGAAAATTTTTCCAAATTTAATATTGAAAAACAAACCAATATCGCGATTTCAAAATCTCACAACGAAATTGCAACAACAAAACCATTAACGGCGAATATTACAAAACCAAATAAAAAAACCAATATAGCTATTATAAGGCCACCTCCACCACCTCCTAATAGAAATCCGGTCAAGCTACAAGCTAAGACTGCAACAACAACGACCAATAATAGCTCTAATCCCACTTCAACTCACTCTAATATAAATAGTAATAATTTTATAAAAAATAATTTAAAAAATAGTAAAAAACCTAATAACTTGGCTCAAAGCGATACTGGGAAATTGAAAACAAAATCAAATGTCAAGGAGGATTCAAATCCCAGTCAAGTCAATACCTTGAGACGTAAATTTGAAATCACTGATGTTCGCTTGAATTCCACCACTAATCCACATGCACTTGTAGATGGCACCACTTATACCATTAACGATGAAACCAATAGGTGTGTCTATCATTTGTAACATTCAATATCAACAAAAAGAAAAAAAAAAGATTTGATGGTTGAAAAAGGCGACATGTGATTTTTTAAAGATTTTATGGATTTTGATTTCGTTATTTTAAATTATTCTCTTGAATTTCGTTTTTATTTGTTTGAAGTTTAATTCTGATCTCTTTTTCATAGTTTTGTTCAGAAAAATTAGTTCACTGAAACAGTATTACCTGCTTTCTTTTATAAAGCATCTCACATACAAAGCAGTAGCTTCGAATTCCATAAGAAGCAATAGCTCCTAATTCAACCAGATCTCAAATATCCTATAAATATTTAAACTTCGGTTTACAAATTCGGTAATACAGTATCAATATGAAAACTACATTTTCCGCCAAGTGGTATGATTATTATCCACTTACCAGTTGATCCAAAACTCCATTTGAATTAAAAAACTTCCAGCCTTTTTAAGATTTATGGAGCTGCTTATTTTATTAAAATCGGACCATAAATTACAGAGATGTGCTAGATAAAGTACAAACTCTTTTAATTCTTAATCTGGTATTATGACCCGGTCTATGAAAAGGGAAACGGTGGCTCAAAAACAAAATTTCTAAAAATTAGATAGAAATTTCGAAAAATTAGCTAATTTTTCGAAATATTGTTTTTGAGTCATAAGCAACCTTTTCATAGACCGGGTCACATATAGTAAAAGTGATTATGACCTTGGATAGATAGGTAATATGACTAAAATATTCGTCTTTCAATAAAAACGTTCTTTCCTTGGATCAGATTTGGGGCCAAACTTTAGATTTATATCAGAAACTATCTTGTTCAAACTGCCATAGAATCGAAAATTATCACTACTTAGTTAACTTACTTACTTAAATGACCTATATTTACAACTTGTTAAGGTCAAAGGAAGAGCATATTTTAAAATTCCATGCTTCGATCTTGTGCGCATATTATTCAATTTCATGGACCAGCTTTGAAAGTTTTTTTTCTATACTTAATCTTTCCATCGAAGTTTCTGGCGTCCTCTTCGTACTGTTTCTACTTTAAAAAAAAATGTGCTATAAAAATAAGAAATTTTAAAAAAAAATTTGCTAAAAAAAATAAGAAATTTTTGAAAAATTTCCTATAAAAATAAGAAATTTTTGAAAAATTTCCTATAAAAATAAGAAATTTTTGAAAAATTTTCTTATAAAAATAAGAAATTTTTGAAAAATTTCCTATAAAAATAAGAAATTTTTGAAAAATTTCCTATAAAAATAAGAAATTTTTGAAAAATTTCCTATAAAAATAAGAAATTTTTGAAAAATTTCCTATAAAAATAAGAAATTTTTGAAAAATTTCCTATAAAAATAAGAAATTTTTGAAAAATTTCCTATAAAAATAAGAAATTTTTGAAAAATTTCCTATAAAAATAAGAAAATTTTGGAAAATTTCCTATAAAAATAAGAAATTTTTGAAAAATTTCCTATAAAAATAAGAAATTTTTGAAAAATTTCCTATAGAAATAAGAAATTTTTGAAAAATTTCCTATAAAAATAAGAAATTTTTGAAAAATTTCCTATAAAAATAAGAAATTTTTGAAAAATTTCCTATAAAAATAAGAAATTTTTGAAAAATTTCCTATAAAAATAAGAAATTTTTGAAAAATTTCCTATAAAAATAAGAAATTTTTGAAAAATTTCCTATAAAAATAAGAAATTTTTGAAAAATTTCCTATAAAAATAAGAAATTTTTGAAAAATTTCCTATAAAAATAAGAAATTTTTGAAAAATTTCCTATAAAAATAAGAAATTTTTGAAAAATTTCCTATAAAAATAAGAAATTTTTGAAAAATTTCCTATAAAAATAAGAAATTTTTGAAAAATTTCCTATAAAAATAAGAAATTTTTGAAAAATTTCCTATAAAAATAAGAAATTTTTGAAAAATTTCCTATAAAAATAAGAAATTTTTGAAAAATTTCCTATAAAAATAAGAAATTTTTCAAAAATTTCCTATAAAAATAAGAAATTTTTGAAAAAATGTCTTTAAAAATAAGAAATTTTTGAAAAATTTTCTATAAAAATTAGAACATTTTGAAAAATTCAAATAGAAAAAATTCAATTTGTACCTTCCAATTTTGAAAGACGAAAATATGATAATTGAAATATTAGCAAATAGTGTAGCATACTTTTTGGATGTTTAAAAAATAAGATAACAAATTGTGAGAAATTTTAGAAATCAATTCTAAAATTTGGAAGAATCTATTTCCGGTCTTAAAATTGTTCAATTTGTTTTGATTTGTTTGCAGTTAAAGCATTCTTATCGTCTGTCAAAGATCTTGCAATACAAGCATTTAGTACCTTCGAACCCCGGTTGCCATCTCTGAGCCTTAACACAAAATAAATTTTTATTTCTATTAAAGTTTTTTTTTAATTATTTAACTTTTTAATTTTAAACAATTTTGTTTAAACAAAATCTATAAAAAAACAAAAGTCTTAATAAATCTCCATCGAATTTTTATTCAAGCATGAATGTAAAAATGTTATAGCCTCCCCAAAAAAATGAAAAGAAAAAAAACAACAATTTATCAAGAAATATTAACCAATTAACGCTTCAATTGTTGCAAAAAAAAAATAATAAATATAAAAAATGATTTTGTTGAGAATTTACGTTGTAGTTGCGCATAATATTTGTATTTCATAAACGTTTTTCATTACCTAAAGCAATATCTACAAATAAGCATGATAATATTAAGGGTATTAACTGCATGTCATACAAAACCACAAATTCAATAGTTTTGCTTTATAAAAGTATTTTAGAGTTTTATATGTTTATAATATTTAATTTATTTTTATTTTTTATATTATCTTAAAGTGTTTAGTAATTGTTATATAAATATCTTTAGTTTTTAGTATAAGATACTTATACCATTTTTAAAGAATTGCCAAAATATGACTGATTGAAAATTTATTGACTTAAAACAGACGAACTTTTAATTAATTTGTTTTGCATTTTCATAAAAAAATTTCTCCAATTTTATAGAATAGAAAAATTTTAAAAAATTTCCTTTAAAAATCAAAAATTTTTAAAAAATCAAAAATTTGAAAATTTTTTTATAAAAACAAGAAATTTTTGAACGTTTTTTTTATAAAAATAAGAAATTTTTGAAAAATTTCTTATAAAAATATGAAATTTTTGAAAAATTTCCTATAAAAATATGAATTTTTTGAAAAATTTCCTATAAAAATAGGAAATTTTTGAAAAATTTCCTATAAAAATAGGAAATTTTTGAAAAATTTCCTATAAAAATAGGAAATTTTTGAAAAATTTCCTATAAAAATAGGAAATTTTTGAAAAATTTCATATAAAAATAGGAAATTTTTGAAAAATTTCCTATAAAAATAGGAAATTTTTGAAAAATTTCCTATAAAAATAGGAAATTTTTGAAAAATTTCCTATAAAAATAGGAAATTTTTGAAAAATTTCCTATAAAAATAGGAAATTTTTGAAAAATTTCCTATAAAAATAGGAAATTTTTGAAAAATTTCCTATAAAAATAGGAAATTTTTGAAAAATTTCCTATAAAAATAGGAAATTTTTGAAAAATTTCCTATAAAAATAGGAAATTTTTGAAAAATTTCCTATAAAAATAGGAAATTTTTGAAAAATTTCCTATAAAAATAGGAAATTTTTGAAAAATTTCCTATAAAAATAGGAAATTTTTGAAAAATTTCCTATAAAAATAGGAAATTTTTGAAAAATTTCCTATAAAAATAGGAAATTTTTGAAAAATTTCCTATAAAAATAGGAAATTTTTGAAAAATTTCCTATAAAAATAGGAAATTTTTGAAAAATTTCCTATAAAAATAGGAAATTTTTGAAAAATTTCCTATAAAAATAGGAAATTTTTGAAAAATTTCCTATAAAAATAGGAAATTTTTGAAAAATTTCCTATAAAAATAGGAAATTTTTGAAAAATTTCCTATAAAAATAGGAAATTTTTGAAAAATTTCCTATAAAAATAGGAAATTTTTGAAAAATTTCCTATAAAAATAGGAAATTTTTGAAAAATTTCCTATAAAAATAGGAAATTTTTGAAAAATTTCCTATAAAAATAGGAAATTTTTGAAAAATTTCCTATAAAAATAGGAAATTTTTGAAAAATTTCCTATAAAAATAGGAAATTTTTGAAAAATTTCCTATAAAAATAGGAAATTTTTGAAAAATTTCCTATAAAAATAGGAAATTTTTGAAAAATTTCCTATAAAAATAGGAAATTTTTGAAAAATTTCCTATAAAAATAGGAAATTTTTGAAAAATTTCCTATAAAAATAGGAAATTTTTGAAAAATTTCCTATAAAAATAGGAAATTTTTGAAAAATTTCCTATAAAAATAGGAAATTTTTGAAAAATTTCCTATAAAAATAGGAAATTTTTGAAAAATTTCCTATAAAAATAGGAAATTTTTGAAAAATTTCCTATAAAAATAGGAAATTTTTGAAAAATTTCCTATAAAAATAGGAAATTTTTGAAAAATTTCCTATAAAAATAGGAAATTTTTGAAAAATTTCCTATAAAAATAGGAAATTTTTGAAAAATTTCCTATAAAAATAGGAAATTTTTGAAAAATTTCCTATAAAAATAGGAAATTTTTGAAAAATTTCCTATAAAAATAGGAAATTTTTGAAAAATTTCCTATAAAAATAGGAAATTTTTGAAAAATTTCCTATAAAAATAGGAAATTTTTAAAAAATTTCCAATAAAAATAAGAAATTTTTGAAAAATTTCCTATAAAAATAGGAAATTTTTGAAAAATTTCCTATAAAAATAGGAAATTTTTGAAAAATTTCCTATAAAAATAGGAAATTTTTGAAAAATTTCCTATAAAAATAGGAAATTTTTGAAAAATTTCCTATAAAAAAAGGAAATTTTTGAAAAATTTCCTATAAAAATAGGAAATTTTTGAAAAATTTCCTATAAAAATAGGAAATTTTTGAAAAATTTCCTATAAAAATAAGAAATTTTTGAAAAATTTCCTATAAAAATAAGATATTTTTGAAATTTTTAAAAATCGATAGAAAAGGTTTTGAATTCTATTTAAAGAAAAAAATTGAATTTAGATAAAGTTTAATAAAAACGAGTGATATGTATTTAAGATAATATTTTCAAAATAATCTGAAATTTTTATAGTAACGATTTTATTCTAATTTTTTATTAGTTTTAAGTATTTTTATGATTTCTTGTAATTATTTGATTTTAAATAAAATTTTCAAACTATTTATTGCTTGTTTTTTCTTGTCTGGTGTTTGGTTTTTCCTTTTATATTTTTAATTTTCTATGTTTTTCCTTATTTCCTTTCCACATTCTGAATATTTTAGATTTAAAAGTTTTAAAATATTTGTGCCTGTCTATATCTTCAATATCTAGCTTTATAAGTTGGTTGCTTGTTTTTTTATAAGTTATTGCCAAATAAATGTGGTTTCATTGCATTTATCAAAAGCATGGGTATGTTAAAACTTAAAAACACTTTATTACAAATACTACATCACTATTACACATAAAACACTTTAAATTATTATTTTACACCGTTTCCCTGGGATTTGAAAATTTTTTATAAGAATTTGTATTTGAACAATTTTTAAGAAATCAAAATTTGTTAAATTTCTTATTAATATTCAGAACTTTTTAATTTACTCATTTTAAAATTTTCTGAAAAAAATTTTAATTTTTAAATCCTCTTGGAAATGGTGCATACCTTTACTAACTTTAAAACCCCTACTAATAATTTCTATGATTTCTTTTTTTAGTATTAAATCAGCTAGCGGTAATAAACAACCACCACGAGGACCTCATGGCAATAGCGGCAATCAAATGCCCGCCAACGGTTTACCCAAGTCGACGCCCAGCAGTACAGATGACATGAACTCGGCCTTGCTGAAATCACCCAGTGATTCGAATGATAATGTGGGCAATGGTGGTTTATATGGCAAATTTAAAGGTTTTACTTTAAGGCCCCTCAATGATGCCACCTCACCGACCAATAACTTTACAGGACCAAATGTGGCCTATGTTCAGCCTACTTTACAAGATAACACAGTGCCGCAGAGATCAGCGCCTCCACCACCCATTAAACCAAGTGAAGTGAAAGTGAATGGTACTTTGACACGCAAAGCTCCCTCAGTGCCTGTATCTCCCAACTCACAACCAGGACCTGCCTTGCCTCCCCCAAATCCCGGCTCAAATGCCCGTCCCATTATATCCATGCCAGTATTAGAAAATTCTACCTTAAGCATGTCGCCCTCAAGACCTGCACCCACGGTACCGGAAGTAGAATTCATAAAACCAGCACCTCCTCCCCCGGTACCTCTACACAATGATCCTAAGTTAAATGTGAAAAGAGATGGTACCATACGCAGAATAACCTCGTTCTTGAAGAAGGAGGAAAAAAATCCTCCCAAGGAAAAAACTTATATAGATCGTGAGAAATTAAAGAACTTGGAAATCTCAGCCCCTATACCCATGAACAATTCCCCCACGGGAGAGTCCTCAAACTCTGATTCAGAGACTCTAACACCCAAAGAAGAAGAAACTAAGAATCTAGTAAAACGGGCTCAATCCATGCGTTCGCCTACTAAGAAAACCAATATACAAAGCTTTGGTTCTATGCGTCAAACTGCTCAGGGGCAAACTAGACCTAAAAGTGCCGTATCTTCTCAGACCCTAAACTCGGTGAGACCTAAAAGTCCTCCCCCAAGACCACCACCACTCAAGAAAACCAATTCTACCACATCTTCAGGCTATCAACTGCCTATTGTAAAAAGAGGTGGCGAACACACCTATGACGATTGCGAATTTGTTGAACCCACTCTGGCCAGTGTAGAGGAGCAAGATTCACCTATACATCGGGCCAGCACTAACACCGATAATGATAATATTTACTCGGTAATAGATGAAATACCACCGGCGGCCCAGACCATAAGACGCAGCGATTTTGTGGCCAGTCAACGTAATAGTGTAGCCAGTAGTTCAGATCTGGGTCTACTGGGCGAAATAGTCAATGAAATTGAGAAACGTAATGGTGGCGATTCGATATACTCGGCCACAACAACAAATCTAGTTAAGCAAAAATCCAAAGAAGAAACACAAAAATCCAAAATGGAGGAAAAACCGGTGGCAGTAAAGCCCACAACAAAAGAGTCTCAAAACAATACAAATAATGCTAAAAGTAGTAGTTTAAGTTCTGCAACACAATCCCAAGCATCCTATTTAAGACCGGCTCCGGTTAATGCACCCATAGCCCGAGTGGCACCCACAAGATCCGATATCTCACCCGCCAATGCATTTTCAAGTTTTAAACCACCGCTTCACTCTAACTCAACAGCAGCTGCTGCATCAACTTCTTCAACAGCCACAGGGACGCAAAATAAGTTATCGGCGGCCTCAAAGCCCAAAACTTATGGCTCTAAGCCAATAACACAACAAAAATCACTGCCAGCTAATGGTGTCAACCACAAGCCAAGTGCTACCATACAAAAACCCAAGCCCTTGTCGGCCAAACCCTCATTCAGTAACAACAACAACAATACAAACAAGCCCACAAAGGCACCTACAGCTCCGGCAAGCGCCACCAACACAACAGCAGCTAGATCATCGTTGACGGGGAAAACTCCTTCAACTGTGGCTTCTTTAACGCAAAAATTTGAACCCTCAAAAACGAGCGGCAGCACAATAGCAGCAACGACGTCCTTAAGAAAATAGTTTTAAGTTTATTCTAGAACTTATATTAGTTACTATATAACTTATGTTAGTTGCTTTAGTTTTTAAATTATGTAATTTTCAAAATAATCCTAAAACGCACTGATTTCGATTTAGAAAACGTTAATTAAATTAAAGAAAATAAGATTGAGCTTTAGGAAGTTCAGTTATTATTAAGTTCTAGGAAAGCTAAGAGGAAAATTTACTACTTATTATTATAAAATTTAAGGCAGCTGGTTGCACTAAAAAAACGAACAAAAATTTTAATATTTGAAAATACTAAAAAAGTATTTGTAAAATATGAAAAAAAATCAAAATCCTTTTCTTAAGCTTCTTCGGAAATTTTCTGAAAAGATTCTCTTTAAATTTTTTTATATCTATTTTCAAATGTATTTCAAAATTTAAGAATATATTTCTGGTACTTATACTGGTCTTTAAGAAGTTTCGAATAATTCAAAATTTCTTTGTAATTATATTAAAAATTTAATTGTTGTGTTCACGTACAATAACGAAACTAACTAAAACAGCCCGTCACCCAAAACTCGAACTATTGTGTTTTCGTTCTCGTTACTGGTTTAAGTCTTTGCTAAATTGTGAGAGTAATTTCATTTCCCCTCTTACCCCATAACAACTCAGACTTTTTATACATATAAAATTTTTATACCAAAAAATTTTCTACCGAAAAATTTTGTACCGAAAAATTTTCTATATAAAATTTGTATACCAAAAAATATTCTATATAAAATTTGTATACCGAAAAATATTCTACTTAAAATTTTCATACCGAAATATTTCTATATCAAATTTTTATACCAACAAATTTTCTATATAAAACTCGTATACCGATAAATTTTCTTTCTAAAATTTTTATACCGAAAAATTTTCTATATAAAATTTTTATATCGAAAAATTTTCTATATAAAATTTGTATACCGAAAAATATTCTATATAAAATTTTTATACTGAAAAATATTCTACATAAAATTTTTATACCGAAATATTTCTATATCAAATTTTTATACCAAAAAATTTTCTATATAAAACTCGTATACCGATAAATTTTCTTTATAAAATTTTTATACCGAAAAAATTTTTATATAAAATTTTTATATCGAAAAATTTTCTATATAAAATTTGTATACCAAAAAATATTCTATATAAAATGTTTATACCGAAAAATATTCTATATAAAATTTTTATACCGAAATATTTCTATATCAAATTTTTATACCAAAAAATTTTCTATATAAAACTCGTATACCTATAAATTTTCTTTATTAAATTTTTATACCGAAAAATTTTCTGTATAAAATTTGTATACCGAAAAATTTTCTATAAAAAAATTTTAAATTTTATACCAACAATTTTTATACCAAAAAATTTTCTATATAAAATTTTTATACCGAAAAATTTTCTATATAAAATTTTTATACCGAAAAATGTTCTATATACAATTTTTATACTGAAAAATTTTCTATATAAAATTTTTATAACGAAAAATTTTCTTATATAATTTTAATACCGAAAAATTTTCTATATTAATTTTTATATCGAAAAATTTTCTATATAAAATTTTTATATCGAAAAATTTTCTATATAAAATTTTTATACCGAAAAATTTTCTATATAAAATTTTTATAACGAAAAATTTTCTTATAAAATTTTAATACCGAAAATTTTTCTATATTAAATTTTTATACCGAAAAATTTTCTATATTAAATTTTTATATCGAAAAATTTTCTATATAAAATTTTTATACCGAAAAATTTTCTATACACAATTTTTATATCGAAAAATTTTCTATAAAAATTTTTATACCGAAAAATTTTCTATATAAAATTTTTATAACGAAAAATTTTCTTATAAAATTTTAATACCGAAAAATTTTCTATATTAAATTTGTATATCTAAAAATTTTCTATAAAAATTTTTATACCGCAAGATTTCCTATTATATCGAAAAATTTTCTATAAAAATTTTTAATATCGAAAAATTCTCTATATAAAATTTTTATATCGAAAAATTTTCTATATAAAATTTGTATACCTCAATATTTTCTATATAAAATTTGTATACCGAAAAATTGTCTATATTAAATATTTATACCGAAAAATTGTCTGTATTAAATTTTTATACCGAAAAATTTTCTATATGAAATTTGTATATCGAAAAATTTTCTGTATAAAATTTTTATAGCGAAAAATTTTTTATAAAAATTTTTAATATCGAAAAATTCTCTATATAAAATTTTTATATCGAAAATTTTTATACCGAAAAATTTTCTATATAAAATTTTTATACCGAAAAATTTTCGATAAAAATTTTTAATATCTACAAATTCTCTGAATAAAATTTTTAGATCGAAAGATTTTCTATATAAAATTTTTATATCGAAACATTTTTTATATAAAATTTTTATATCAAAAAATTTTCTATATAAAATTTGTATACCAAAAATTTTCTACATAAAATTTTTATACCGAAAAACATTCTATAAAAACATTATTGAAAAATTTTATATCGAAAAATTTTCTTTATAAAATTTTTATATGGAAACATTTATTTATATAAAATTTTTATATCGAAACATTTTTTATATAAAATTTTTATATCGAAAAATTTTCTGTTTAAAATTTGTATATCAAAAGATTTTCTTTATAAAATGTTTCTATATAAAATACCGAAAAAAATTTTTGTTATTGAAAAAATGTATATAAAAATATATAAAATTTGTATTCGAAAATTTCCTATAAAAAAATTTTCAACAAAAATTTTTTTATACCAAAAAATGTTCAACAAAAATTTTTTTATACCAAAAAATTTTCAACAAAAATTTTTTTATACCGAAAAATTTTCTATAAAAAATGTTTGTACCGAAAATTTTCTTTAAAAAACAATTTTTTTTTAAAAATTTTCTTCAAAAAAAATGTATATTAAAAAATTTTCTATAAAATACTTTTATATCGAAACAAGAAAAATTTTTTATATAAAACTTTTATTTTACTCAAACAATTTTAAATAGAAATTGTTGTTCTTTAAGTAATTTCCAAATACTTCGGACTATTTCGGATAGTTTCCTTAGGGTACCCGAACAAATATTTTATGTTACCCAAACAAAATCAAATAAAAAGTCTGTGTAATTTTCAAAAAGTGGGGAAATGAAATTACTTTCATAATTAAGTAAAGGCTCAAACCATAAGAGAGCACGAGTTTGCAATTTGGTATGTTTTGGGTAACTTCTGACTATTTTCGGGAGGTTCGTTATTGTACGGAAACACAAATTATATTTCAAATCCAATACGAAAATGTTGAAATACAATTGAAAATGGTTTAAGAAAAATCACTCTTTTACTTGGGCGTCTATCTATCTTAAGCCACTTTTGCACTAAATGAGTTTAACAACAATGGCTCTACAACACTGGGGCCAGATATCCACATTCTTATAGAAATGCTCTGTGTAGTTAATTTATAATGTATATAATTAAGAATGATTTTCTCCAAAGTCTTAAATTACGATTCATATCTAAAGACAAGTATCATACCTATTGTTTGTTTAACAATAATGGCTCTACAATACTGGGGCCAACTATCCGTATTCGATATGTTTTGACACTCATGAAGCTAATTTGAAAAGTGTATAATTTCCAAAGCTTTTGAAAACGATTTTCTCAAAAGTCTCTAAAATTTCGAGTTATATCTAAAGTTTAAGTATTGTCCCTATATTAAGAGGATAAATGAGCTATATATATAGTTTTAGGTGGATTGGAACAATTATATATTTTAATGATATGAAAATCTAAAAATTACTTCTGTCAAGTCATTACTTTACATTTTAAGAAATTTAAAATTTCCCTTCATTATAATTTCACTCGATTTATATTTAGTGATTAAGGCCGATTGCAATTAAATAACAGAACCAATTTGAATCGAATGGCAGAATTGAGGTAATGAAAAAATTTTAAGAACATGTTCAAATTACAGCTTTTGATAATATTTAAATATGAAATGAAAATCTCATTGCATACTTTTGGGATGCTCGAATAACATAAATGATATATATATTTTTTAAATTGCTTAAAAGAAAGTAAAACTTGTATAAAATAATACAAATATTAATCATCTTAGTTTTCAAATCCTTTCAAATGACTTAGTTCACCCCCCAAAAAACCTTTCCTAGACATCGCCTAACAACTCCTTTAGTGCAACAATCGCTTTAATAAAAAAACTACTTTTCTTAATTTAAGTTTTAAAACAATGTTTATTTTAAATACCTTAAAAATATTTATTAAAAAAAAAAACCTAACAGTTATAATTAATTAAATTCATTATAAAATGATAATATACACAAGTGATATTCATTCCTCCTTTTTTTAATTTTTTTCTAATGACTTCAAAAGATAAATTTTTTAAAATATTATAATTTAAACGTCGAACGAACGATAACAAATTTAAACTCTTCCTTTGTTTAGCTTTTTTTGTTTTGAAACGAATCTTATTTTAATTTTTTTATAAAAAAAACATTTATTTTAAAGAAATAATAAATTGTATAAAATTTATGTTTTAGATTTTTTTTATTAATTTTAATTTGTATAAATTTTTTTTGATTGTAAGTTTTGAATTTTATTTTCAACGTAATTATAGAAATTTGTTTTTTAAGAATAATTTTTTGTGAAACCTGTATAGTTTTTTGTGTTTTATATTTTCTCATTTGTAATTTTTTCTTTAAGATTTAAGTTATTTAAAACAGAAAATTAAAAAATTATTTGAACCAAATTGAAGAGTTTTTTTTATTTTGTTTATGATTTGAAATTTTTTTAGGTTAAACATTTTGATAATTCTGAAATATATTTCCTGTACTTGAGTTATGATAGGTTAGATAAGAGAAGTGATACCAGTTTGGCACCTCCTTTTGAAGACCCAATAAATCTATTATTATCCTTCCGTATAAAAAATAAGACGAAAGGAATAAAGAGGAGACAAAGTCAAGGATATAGAAGCAATTATTGATAATTGATATATTGAGACAAACTGAGTCCTGCAATAAAGCTCACAATATCGTTCAGTTTACACCGCTTGATGTTTACAGATCTATAGCCGCACTGTTCATATGTGATACAAACTTTATAAAGAAGTTCTTTTTTCTTTATTCTATCTCTTTTCTTTTTTCTTTACTCTATCTCTATTCAAGTAGGAGTCGTTCTGAGCACTGATCCATAGAATGTAGAAGACTGTGACCAGTAAAAATACCTACCTAATCTTTTTCTATCATATTTAATTTTAAGCATAAGGCCCCTGGATATTTGACAGGCATCCAAATTGCCACTACAAAATCTGATTACCATAAAAAGCTGTCAGATAAATTTCTTTACTAGCTTTGATGTAATAATGTCCCTTATTTCGAGTGTCAAAGTCGTATCTTCGATTTCGACAGTTTTACTAGATAAAAGAAAACATCAACTGATTTTCTTTAATCTAGTACGAAAATGTCGTAGTCGAAGAAGTGTCAAAATCGTACCATCGACTATGACAATTGTACTAGATAAAAGAAAACATATTTTCTTTAATCTACCACAAAACTGCCGTAGTCGAAGATACGACTTTAACACTCGTATGAAGGCTAGCTTTTTGCGCTTCCTGACTGTCGACTTAAGTAGTCATCTAGCTACCCATACCTTTACTATTTGAAGGTAAGTCTGTTGTCTTCTGTATCGCAAGAATTTCTGCCTTGAAGAGTAAGTCTATAAGAGCTTTTCAAAGTTATACACTAAATCTGGTGGCGATCTCCATCTTTGATCGTCGTTTCTAGTTGACAATTTATCTGAATTTGACCCCAAAGCATTATAGACCTAATAGATCAATCAGTAGTATGTATGCCAGTATGTTCTTTTTGTCTTAGCTTAAAAAATGCAGAATGATATTCAAGGAAATCTGCGGAGCGCTTCTAAATACTCTGGTTTTGCCGGTACTATCACAATTCTAAACCAGAAGTAATAAGCGTTCAGTCACTCTTTCTAAAGTTTCGGTTCACTACTTTTTTATTCCAACTTGTTTCAAATAATATTCCGAGATATTTTAATTCTGCTGCTACACCATTCGAGTTTTTTTGATTCTCTACTTTTCTTTATAGCTAGCCCTAGAGCATAGTTCCCCTAGAGCTGATTGCATGATCTCACTGATCGTTGGAAGAAATTTCCCTGATACCAATAATAATACATCATTAACAAAGGTTCAACTTTTCTACCCAGATGATCAAGTCGAAAATGTTGAAATTTATTTCATTTGTATCCCAGTGACAGAATTTTGTTCCTTAAAAATATAAAATCAAATTCGGCTCCTAATTTCAAAAAGAATGAGTCGTAATATGGAAGATTTTCGGAAAGGTTAAACCCTGTACAATAAGGGGCTGTTCATATATTACATAACGCTATTTTCGCAGATTTTAAACCTCCTCCCCCCTTGTGTAACATATTTTAATAAAAATAAGCATGCGAAATTCCTCCACAGTAACATAAACAACCCCCCTAGGAGCGTTACGTACAATGAGAACAGCCCCAAATCGAAAATATAACTTAGGTTAGATGAAGACGAAAGTCAGCTTCATTTGACTCCTATATACAGTCCGTTTTTGGTGCCTTCATGGCTAACTAGACTATTGATATAACAAGAGCCTTTTATAGCTGCACAGATGCAATTCATGAATTTATTTTCCAAACGGTCGAAGTCTGTGGCGCTAGAGGGCTATCAAGTGTGCAAATCACTTAATATCAAAAGTGCGCCTTTTTTGGTTTGAAACTGAGTATGTGGCTTATCTGGTCAGATGGTCTCATAAAGAACTAAGTGGTTCGGAAGGTTCAATGAACCCCAATGAAAAAATTGACTTATTTGCTGACGGATAACGATAAATATTTACATGTATATACCAGCCAATATCCTCTGGAATAAGGAGAGCATCAGATAATGTTGTTATGACAGCGTACCCAAAAAACATATCGTCGGCTTAATATGAAAACATGCTAAGTCCACTTTTTAAGTAAATTGAGATTTTGATGACATGTGGTAGAGAAAGATACGCCCCGTCGACCAGCATGAAAGTTTTCTTTAATTTGAGTTTTGATGTGTGTGTGAAAAGAAAAACTGCTAAATCCACTTATAAAAAATGTTTGTAAGGAAAACTGCTAAATCCAGTAAAACGTACAATATTTTTTTTTTGAAATATGAAAAATACAAAATATAGTTTTGAACCATTCCGTAGTTGAATTTCGATCGAAATGGTTTTAGGTTCTATAGATTCCGAAAAATTTTAAATGTCCAAAATCAGTACAAAATAAGATTTTTTTAATTGAAATTTTCAACTCTATCTTTGTTTTAACAAAAAACACTGATTAATTAAGGAAATTGTTCAAATATTGAATAAACAACTAAAAACATATGAATTCAATTCCACTTTGAAAATAGAAAGTGGTTTCATTCCGAAAAATTTTTTCGTTTTACTTTTTCAATAGAAGCAAAGTGCGGAATTCATTCCACTTCCGAACGGAATTGAGTTCTGTGACATGGCTGATAGTAAGTTTTTTTGTTTCTCCTGTAAAATTTGATGAAAGTGAGTTAGGAGGTTTGCATATTAAGCCAACGATATTTCAAATCGAAATTAGAACGTCTTAAAAGTACAACACAAATTTCACAGATTTCGATAAATATTGGGTTCAGTTCAGATAAAGGTTGTTTACAAGCCTAAAAGCAAATTAAGGAAGAAAATATATAATCAATATATTGAAGTCCTGTTTATTAAATAAATATTATTATAATTTCCTTAATTAATCTTAATCCTCCCTTTTAAGTTCCATTCTTCCCTCCCTATTTCAAAACATGTACATAATCGTAGAAAAAATATAAAAATATACACTTTAAATAAAAGAAAAATTCAAAATTAAATTTAAATAATATAAAAACGTTTTGAAAATAGTATAAAAAAAATATTGAAAAATTTTCAATTAGATTAAAAAAAAAATAAATTTATTAAAACAATTTTTTTGATTGCTTGATAAAAATTAAAACATAAGGCTCTTGGGCGCTTTACCATGTACAGATCTCAATATGAAAAAATCTTTTATAGAATCAAATCATTAAAAAGAAAATAAACATAAAAACAGTTACTAATAGTTTGTGAAAACCAAAAAAAACTTAAAAATCAATTAATTAATGTAAAACTTATATAATTAAAATAAAAATCGAATAGTTCTTAAAAAATGCTAGTATTAAATTGAATTCAATTATTTTCTTACTAAATGTGTTATGAAAAATGAAAAACCAAAAACTAAATGAAATAAAATAATAAAGACGAATTATAAAAAATAGAAAGAAGTTTCAATAAAGCTGATAATATAAGATAATAAGTTTCAAATAATTTTGGAAATTTGTTGAAGGTTGTTGATAAAAAACAGGTAAGGTCGAGTGGACGACATTCATTTTTCTTTTTAATTTTCATTACACATATTTTGCTATTACATTCATCCACATTCATCCTTGAACAATATTTTTACCTTTTCTTACCAACCCATGACCGGATTACAATATATAGCAGATAGGAGGCTTCATGTGGATTAAGGTGAGATCTGAATTGTGGCCTACTAAATCATCGGCTATATCATTGCCACCTATGTTGCAATTGCCAAAGACCCAGCTAAGTTTAATCCTATATATGACCGATAAGTCTAATAGAGCTACCCTATATTTTATAACTAGGCTTGATATTATACTGTGTTCTTAAAAAGTTGTTTGTGCTGCCCAACCGTCAACATAAATGATATCTGATATCTTGTAAAAGAGGAAACACGCCAGAACCGCTGTCGATGTTCCTATTAGATCTGTTGTTGTTGTAACAGCTCTTACATACACAATTTTGATTGTATGGCGGATCTGTTAGAAAATCAAGGCCTAGAAATTGTGCTACTTCTACTGGATGAGTCCACAAATGCTCAGGACTAAGTAAAATAGGGTTGGCGGTACAGTTGAGAATGTGGGGGTATCATGAGAACCCTGACCACAAGCTGGGCATATGTTGGGGACGGCACAGTCTATGCGGGACCAAAAGATATTTAATCTTTTGCTCCACCCCGAGCCAGAACGACTCATGTTTTCCACGGCAGGTTCTTTTCTTCTTCTGCTATGGACGGTGGGCGACGTCCTTATACAAAATTCATGCTATAACCTGAAATCGCGGAGTTGGTGGCGTCTTTATGAATGTTGTTTAATGCTGCCATGTACGATGTCATACACGCGAAGATCTTTTTTGACATGCCTCGGGGAAGATGCCAACCGTATGATGTTAAAATTTGGATGATTTCTCCGATGACATCCCAAAAGGAACTGCTGAGATAGCATAATGTTGTATTTGATTACTAGAAGGATCTTTGTTTCCTCATGAAGATGATGTGGTAAATTAATTTGTAGGCAGCTTGTTATAATTATTTGGACTTCATTTTGGTAGCAATGAATATTTCTCCACTGAGTATCATTTAGCGACGCTGACCACATCGGAGCAGCATAAATTGCCATTGACCGACCAATCGCTTTCTTTGTCCATTTCCCAAATTCTGCCGGCTAGTGCTTATTTCTACATCCCAATTTATGCTCGACAGTTATGGAATGTGCTGTCGAGTGTGACTCCCAGGATTTTCGGGTGGTTCACTGTCGGAATTGGTAATTTGAAGAGATAGAAAGTAAATTATCCGAGTGGTCGTCAGCCATTCGCGGAGTTTGGAGACCAGCGCTCAAAACACCGTAAAGTCAAACAGCACCACTCCTGTTTAACTTCTATAAACTCCCAGCTCCTCTGCAA
Organism: Stomorhina lunata; assembly: GCA_933228675.1. Lineage (NCBI taxonomy): Eukaryota > Metazoa > Arthropoda > Insecta > Diptera > Rhiniidae > Stomorhina > Stomorhina lunata. The sequence continues at coordinate 121,541,210 of OW121740.1, read as the reverse complement.
GGCGTTGAAGTGATATTATACGCGGACGACTGCACGATAAAGACCAATGAGGTAAGGTGAGTCGTTATTTTAGTATCATCCACAATTTCTTCACTGAATGTAACCTGAAGATACAACCAACATATTACATCTGTTACTGTTGTAACTGCGATATTATTGGTAATATCGCAGAAGTGGCAGTCCTTGGTAGGAATCCTAAGATATCCGAGTCCTTCCGGTAAGAAGAACCGACTGCCGTGAGAACGTATTAAATCTGTTCGTAAAGACCGCTTAATCCCCAAAGGGTGAGTTTCAAATTGATCCTATCAGGAATTTAAGTGGACGGTTCTGAACTAAACAGCATCTCATTGGCCATAGTCCGTCTATTAATATAACCCTAACACAAAGAATTTTAAACCTATAAAATTTTGTATTCTAGTATGTCTTTTCTATTTTGGCTTCACAATACCTCTGTCAGCCTTAAAAGACTAATAATTTTTATTCCTTCTATTCTTCCGTAAAGAAAGCTTAAAATTCAAAAAGTGAAGTTCGCCCTTCAAATTAATCCTATCAGGAATTAAAACCAACGGTTCTAAACTTAACATTATCTCCTTGACCATTCCGTCCGTCAATTAATCTTACCCTGTCCCGAAGCCTTATAAATCTAGTAGATTTATTATTTAGGTATGCTTTACTATGACCGACTCTTTCAGCACTTTTAAAAGACTAATAGCTGTTATTGCTTCTATTCAGCCGTAAAGAAGGCGTAACCCTCAAAAAGCGAAGTGCGAGCCTTTAAATTGATCCTCTCAGAATTTAAAATCATCCGTTATGAACTAAACATCATATCCCTTTGGGCTTTAGCCCGTCAATTAACCTTGCCCTAAACCTAAGTCTTGTATACCTATTAGATTTAGAATTCTTTCTTATCTCGACTTAACCATACCCAACTTCATATTGCACCACCAATGACATCTATCTATATCTAATGTTTGCTTAGGGCTAGCAATGCGGACCGGGTCAGCTAGTAGTTCATATATTATTCTGACCATGACCCAAAGTCAAAAAGACTAGATATAGTACTCTAGAATATCATTCCTGTCTCGGCTTTTCCGACTAATTCACACTTCGAGCATATCTAGGCTAACTTGTTCTGTAATAAATGATTAATTTTAATGTACATAAAACTACATAAAACTATACAGCAAATTTCATTGAAATCGGAGATGGTGATTCTGAGGCTTAATTCTAAGTAATAACTCGAAGCACGATTTGTTTTTTTAAGCATCGACCTCAAGTCGCTCTAGTATTTATCAATAAATTAAGATTTTGGTTACACTATTTTGTAAGTAAAACATTGAAAATTGATATTTAAATAAATTCTAAATTAAATTTTGACTTTTCAAACTTAACATTAAATAAAAAAAAGAGCATGAAAAAATCCATTAACCTCCAGTAATATCTCTTATATAATTATCCATTATGTCTTGTCCAATAGAACTGCTATTTCTAGTCGGTTTGCGTTTAGGAGGATGAGGTTGGATGTGTGCCAAACGTGTGCCACTCCATTCGCTACCATCATCGCTATCCTCATCTTCACTGTCAATAATTGCGGATATGGGTCGCTTATTAGCATTTGTAGCGGCTGCTCTGCTTGTTGTAGGTTCTTGAGAAAGTCTTCGTGTTGAACTATCGCTATCACTATCTGTAGAAATACGCATTTGCCTTGTGAAACCTGCGGTTATAGAGGAATTTTTTTCAGTCGAAACTGTAACTTGTGGTGTGGGGACGACGACAGTCACTTTTTTCGGTGGAGGTTTGGCAACTAAAAAGTCTTTTATAGTCTTTTTTCGAACAGTCACATTTTTTTCATCAAGATTGGTAGTCTGCTCTTGTATAGTATCTGCTTTGTTTCTATTCTCCTGTAATATGGAATGTGTATTAGAAATACTCGTCGCCAGTGTTATAGCTGTATCGGAAACAGAGACTATATTTACTCTAGAAGTTTCTTTCTGTTTGCTAGTAACAACACTGTGATCTATGGGTTTTGCTGCTACTGAAGCTTGAATTTTTTTACTAGAATTAGGACTTTCAGCATTATGGTCCCCACTAGAAAGACTTTTGCTGCCATTTAAATTTGTTGTTGATTTTCCATTCTGAACAAGTTTCTTAGAAGTATGACTACGATTCTTTTCATTATTTGCACTTTCATTGCTTACGCTTTCGAACTTTTTTTGGAATGATGTTGAGGTGATGTTTGAACCATTGGCCACAGAGGCATTTGAGGCCGAGGACGATGATGATTTACTTGTCTGAAAAGAGGACACAGAGCTGTCATGCATACGAGATTTCCGCAATTCTCTAGCTTTTTTAAGTTTTTTATTGTACAATTTTATCACTTCGTTCTTACACCAGGTGCAAATTAGTTCACTGGGCAAAAAGTCTACATTTCTTTTTTGTATGAACTTTACCAGGACGTCATCATTGACCAGAACACCATCCTTTAGGGGATGATTGAGTATAGGGCAAATTCTATTTGCATCCATATTTCTGGGCGCATTTAATGTATATCAGCAATATTATAAATATATTCTTAACAAAACATAGTCCAAAAAAACAAATTATTACAAATAATTATGAGAAAGAAACCGAGAGGCGCACAATAAACAATACAAAAAATAACATTCACTGTAAACTAATAACACGCTCCCTATTATTATTCACCATATAGAGATGCCAGATGTGAATTTTAATAAAAACAGAGTTGTTCTAAAGAAAATACGTTAATTACTTTTTAACATTGATTAAAACATTTTATTTGGTATAATTCCTAAATTAAATAAATAAGGAAAGTGCTATTATTCGTTTATTAAAAAACACCAATTAATCATATTTTTTATTAATCAATTATTTTATAAACTGTAATTTTCGATTGCTCGTATGTCTAATTATTCAATTAACTTTGTTACTAATCGTTCGAAACTCATGATTAATCGATTAATCAAAAATTTGAAATTTGAACTCGAATAATAAAACATTTTTTTACCATTCTCAACCATAGGTGGAAAGGGTATATTGGGTTTGGGCTAATGTTTGTAACGCATAAAAACATTGGTCTGAGACCTATCTTTAAGTATACCAATCGACACAGAATCGCTCCCTGAGTTGTTTTTACGATGTCCATCCGACTGGGTGGCTGGCTGCCCTGTTATCCATGTAAGCTTGTTATCAATGTACAGGTCGTAACTTTTGAGATAATTTTATGAATATACTTTTTAGGTAAAATCAGATTACTATTACGGGTACATCCCATAGGGATACCTTCTCGAAATACAGTTTTTGGTTCTTTATAACCACAAGTTTAGTCGTATTTCAATAATATTCAGCACAAATATTTGACCATACCTCCCATACAAGACACGTTCTCAAAAGTAGTTTAAATATCCATAAAAGCAAAAAACGCTTATAAATCTAAAGATAAATGCATTTTATTACTTAACTTTTTTTTGAAACAAGAGCACATAGTAATTTGGGACTATGATTAAATGGTGGATTCTTGTAATGTGATAAAAAAAAATGGCCCCTTTATATACCAACCATTTGCTACAAAATTTGGATCCTGCATGCAAATTGCAGAACATTTTTTTGGCATTTATATTTCTTTAAAATTTTAATTTTAATTGTAGAATTATAGTAAATTTTTTTATTTATAAATGTCTATGTATATGTTTTTCAAAATTATTCAAACTTGATTAATCAAAAATTAATTTTTTGATTATTCATAGCTATTGATTGATCAGTTCTTTTGAATAACCGATTAATTGATTAATTTGTATATCGATTAATCAAAAAATTATTTTTTCGATTAGTCGCATATCCCTTAGTCTACTTTTACATTAGTCAGGTTTGGCTTATCAAGTCTTGAATTTGTATGAGAAAAAACTGACAGAATTAAAATTGAGCAAACCTGAACGTTTACGAAAATTTTATGAAATTTAAGGAATGAATGTAATTTCAATAGAAATTTAAAGAAAAACTGATCGAGTAAATAAATAATTATATATATTAGGGTGGGTCGTTTTTCCACTTTTGTCTCTGAACGACTTGTAATAGTAAAATTATATGGCGAAATTGTGTCATTCGGAAGTGTGCAAATTACCATTTATAGCTCATTCACATTGAGCTCGAAAACTAGTTAAAGTAGTTTTCGCCTCAAAACAATATTAAAAAGTTAAGTTTTCACATACAAAACGAAAACTCCTTCTGTATGAGTTTTCAATGAAAACTTATTTGAAAACTATTAAAATACCGATGCAACATTGAATTGATACCATTTATTACAACTCTAGATAAGAAAAATGGAAAAATATCAAAAATAATTGTCAGTGTAAAATAGAATATAAAAAAAAAATAATTTTAATTTTAAAAATTTCGGAAAAAACGTTATAAAAGTGATGAAAAAGTTATAATTTTATTGTGTATTAATGATATCTAATAAGTCGAAAGCATTTGGTGTTCGGTTTTTTAAAATAATCGCGAGTAAAAAATCCGAAAACTTATGAAATGCCAAATTTCCATAATGTGAATGGTAAAGTTTTCGATGGTGTTTTCATTTCCGAAAACACCTAAAAACTTATAGTGTGAATGGGCTATTACTTAGTTTTAGAAGCCCGATCCCAATTTTTTTGTGCCCATTTGTATGGTTAAAATTTTGTCAATTTAAAATTTATTTTAAAAAGAAAAGATAATAGAATCTAAAAGTAAACTTATCATGTGTGTCCTTAGTGGTGTCGTCAAGGACACCAATTTTCGGGGAGAATTCGCCATAAGCCCAAAACTGTTTTACGGATTTTTAGTTTTTATGACTTCACGGAATATTGCATTAGTTCACTTTTAGATTCTATTATCTTTTCTTTTAAAATATAAAATGTCGTAAAATCTGAAAATACTCCAATTTTTTCCCCATAGAAATGGGATCTGAAACCCGTTAGGGGCTGTTCACATATTACGTAACGCTATTTTCGCAGATTTTTACCTTTTGTGTAACACATGTTAATAAAAATATGCATATAAAATTCCTCCGCCGCAACAAAAGTCATACCAACTCTCCCCTAAGAGTGTGACATAATAGCCCCTTAGAATGCTTGTAAAGAAAACAGCCAAAACCCGACAGTGTGCACTAAAGCGTCCTTAAAGCACTAGCCGGCAGTACTTGGTTAATGGACAACAAAACCTTGCTGTCTACCTATAAAGGAACACAACATTATGCTATCTCAACAGTTCCTTTTGAGATGTCATCGGAGAAATCATCAAAACTTTAACATCACACAGTTGGCATCATACCTCGTACATGGCAGGATTAAACAACGTTCATAAAGACGCCACCAACTTCGCGATTTCAGGTTATCGCATGAATGTTGTATTAGGAGTTCGCCCAACGCCCATAGCAGAAGAAGAAAAGAACCTGCCACGGAAAACAAGAGTCGTTCTGGCTCAACTGAGATCGGGATGGAGCAACAGATTAAATGTCTTTTGGTCCCGCATCGACCGTGCCGTCCCCAACATATGACCAGCTTATGGTCAGGGTCCTCATGATACCCCCACATTTTCAACTGTACCACCAACCCTACTTTACTTAGTCCTGAGGATTTGTGAACTCATCCAGTAGAAGTAACACAATTTCTTGGCCTTGATCTCCAAACAGATCCTCCATATAAACAAAATTATAAAATTGTAAATGTTAGAGCTGGTACAAATACAAAAAAAGTTGATTAAATATTATGTAAAAATAATTCTAAAAACATTTTTTTATTTCTTGCCATGCCTACAAATACCGCCCTTTTTGTATTTTATTAACTGTGTCACCATCTTTAGTCCGATCAAAACATTATATTTATTTGTGTTCGCGGCTCTGTAAGGTCTACATTTCTCTCCTTGTTAGTTCTTTACTACCACTTCAATTTATACTGAAAACTATATATTTTGAAAATTTTGAATTAAAGTGCATTTAATCAGTTAAAATTGCTTAATTGTTTCAAACTTGTTAAAAAGGGATCAATGATTTCTTAACAATTTCCATTTGGTCTTTTATTTCGTAGTTCATCTTTCTGCACGATTTTATGGTTCATGTACTCACTAAAAATTTGTGTCTAAAATATTTTCCTAAGTAAATTGCAAAACGGTAACACATAAAAAACTCACCACCGTATGGTTGTATTTTACTCAACTCATACCACCCAACAAATGGCAACAATAACAATGAACAGCTGACGAACATTTAGTGCCGGGGTTTTTTTTAATTTGCGTGTGTCGGAATTTTTGTGTGGTTTCGTAATTTAAATAATTAAATCCTTTTAAAGTTAAATGAAAATAAATAAAAATTATGTTAATACCCAGAGTACAAAATATAAGAAGATTGTGTAACGCCGTTACTCCTTCGTTTTATGTCACCACTCCCATATTCTATGTAAATGCTGGTTAGTTACAATCTAATAAGACTCATTCTGATAAGGACAATTATTAACTAGATTTTCTCATTTCTTAAAGCACCTCACATTGGTCACCTGTATTCAGCCGTTATAGCGGATGCCGTATGTCGCTATGAAAAGCTTAGAAATCCTGAGGCTCGTATTTCATTATGCACGGGTACAGATGAACATGGAACCAAAGTACAACAGGCTGCCGCCAACCACAATACAGCTGTTGAACAGTACTGTAACGAGATCTCCTCTAGATACCGTAATGTTTTCCAACAGGCTCTAATATTAAACAGTGATTTTGTACGCACCACTGAGGAACGTCACAAAACGGCAGTTTCCCACTTTTGGAAAACACTCAAAGACAAGCAACATATTTATTCCGATAATTACCAGGGTTGGTATTGTGTATCTGATGAGACCTTCCTAACCGACTCTCAACTGCGTTTGGACGAGGCCACGGGACAAAGATTTTCCCTAGAATCTGGTCATCCCGTTGAATGGACTGAGGAACGAAACTATATGTTTCGCTTATCTAAACTACAATCTGATGTTTTATACTGGCTGAAACAGGGAGGCAGAGTAAGGCCTATGAAATTTGAAAAGATATTATTTGATATGCTCTCCGAACCATTGCCTGATGTTTCGATATCAAGACCAGCTCAACGTGTACCCTGGGCTATTCCAGTGCCAGATGATCCAACACAAACGATATATGTTTGGTTGGATGCTTTAGTTAATTATTTGACCTCAGCGGGATATCCAGATGTTAAGTACAAAGCCAATTGGCCACCAAAATTGCAGGTCTTAGGCAAAGATATTCTCAAATTCCATGGTATTTATTGGCCGGCGTTTTTAATAGCAGCTGGTAAGTTTATTAATTCTTCTTTTGTTTTCCTTGACTCCCAGTGGAGCATAGGGCCTTTATTAATAATATCAGATAATATGTTATATTATAATCTAACATACACTTTAATTTACATATTTTAGGCCTGGAACCTCCCCAACAATTGTTTGTTCATTCACACTGGACTGTGGATGGTCAAAAAATGTCTAAAAGCAAAAATAATGTGGTCGATCCCTTGGTTGCCTCCGAAACATACACCATGGAAGGTTTACGTTACTTTTTGCTACGTGAAGGTGTTGCTCATAGTGATGGCAGTAAGTTAATTTAAAATTTTATTTTATTTTTAAGTCATCGGAATCAAAACAAATATTTCTACTGAGATTTATGAAAATTAAGCATTTTATCCCAGGCTAAGAAATACCGGCATATTACAAAAAAACTGTTATTTAAGATTAGTTATTCGAGCTCGAGGTGTAAATGTTTGATAACATTTTTATTTAATCCAATACTTCTATGTACCTTTGGGTAGCAATATCAGCGAAGCAAAACATCATATCAAAATATGTTAACACACTTTTTTAAAAAAAGTTAATAGTGAGTAACTCGAATTTGAAATAATTTTGGTTCCACTATTTCGAAGCCGTTCGTTTCTATTCGAAAGCAAAATATCAAGTGAACTCATTATGACATTTGCTTTCGCATTGCTGGTAACTTGTTCGAAAAAGTGGAACAGAAATTTATATGAAAATACTTACGTTTTCTTTCGACTTGTTTTTTGTCTTATCTTTCGCATAAAATAAAGCTAGTGAAACGAAAAACAAATTCCTTTCGTATAGGATAAGAAAGAAAGTATTCTTTCGAAATCGTGGAACAGACTATTAATTTATTGTAGAAATCTTGTATGAAAAATTTGTCATAACATTATTTTTTGTTTATGAATACCTCCTTATTCATTATATTATATTTATTTAACTTTTTCATAAAAGTTCGCACCAAAACGTAATATGTAATTCCATTTGTTAAAAAAAAATTGAGTTAATGAAATCGCAAAAAGCGAAAATCAGTTTGTTACCAAAAGGCTTTAAAAATGCTCTATACTATAGATAAAAATTGTTACGTTTTGGTGCTATAGAGTCTATAGCACCAAAACGTAACAATTTTTATAAAAGTTGTATTTTTGCCAAAATTTTTCAGTACAGGTGATTTTGATTTGGCATCTCGAATAAAAGATGAAGCCAATTAGATTTCCTGATTAGATTGATTCAAATTGCATGAATTGGCACATTTCTTCGTTTTGTTTCCAAAATCATACCATCACATGGGATTGTCCTATAATTTTAAAATAAAAATGAAAATAATGCAGAATTTTCGAGGAGGCTAGACTTTTTTAAGGGTGTTGCCATAGCTCGTTACCACACATGTATACAATTTTGATGCCTCTTAAATAACACCAATTGGAAATTATATCAACACAGGGACTTGTCGTAGATTTGGAACGATAATTGCAACCTGTAGTTCGACTCTGCCTTCTTGATCTACTGTGATTAAATGTTAGGATAAAGATCTTTAAGTTGACGTTCTGTATTATAAAGTCTGCAAGGACGTCTATGGAATGTTGCGAAAAAACGTATTTAAATTAATAAATAGAAATTTTAATTCTATAAGACCGTTCGACTTCCATCAGAAGTTTTCTGAGACGTTTGTCTTTAATATCTAAAAAGGATGACAGCTTTGTCTTCAATGCGTCGTACATGTTAGCTGATGGAGGGCTGATAATGTTTTCCGTTATCCTTGATTCCCTGTGGAGCATAGGGCCCCATTCTTTAATATCAAACTTGCGATGTGATAGGCATACATCATTCCATGAACGAATGTGTGGCCATTTCCGTTGACATACCTCTATAGAAGCAGGAATTTGGTTTATCGCGTTTAGTAGATCTTTATTTCTTATGCGATTCAGCCACCATAAATTAAGGATTTGCCGCATCACTTCTTTGCAAAGGTTTGCAGGCGCTTATCGATAGCATTTGTTCGTTTCCGTAATGCATGAAGGACTTAACATTCGAGTTGCATATTCGTAACTTAGTTGTTGTTGATATTTGCCGAGATTTCCAAACAGCTGGGAGAGTGTCGAATGCAGATTTTGCCTTATTAATAGGCGTTTCAATATCCTCGTCGGCTCTAACATTGATAGCGTTAGTGTTTTCTTTAATGTGACCTGAGCTTTAGAAGACATACGTCATCAGCAAATCCCAAGTGCTCGAGTTGTTTAAGGGGTGTCCATTGGGTACCGTGATTACCATTCAGAGCCGAGGACAAAAAGTATAGGTGAAACCATACATCCTTGTCTTACTCTAGTAGTAACTTCGAATGGATTTGACAATTTACCTAGATATTTAAAATCTACGTACATTGCCCAAATTAAGTTCAGAATTTTCATTGGCATATTACGATTCTCTAAAATTCTCCATAGATATATTGACACTGTCGAAGGCCTTTATAAAGTCGATTAACGTTAGGTAAATAGGGTGCAGAATTCATTATATTGCTCTAGTACGATTCTTACTGTAAGGATTAGGTCAAAACAAGATTGATTATCCCTAAGCCCAAACTGATTTTCACGGAATGAAGAGCAAAGTGCATCGGATATTCTGTTCAAAATGAATCTACTTAGTTATTTTGATCGGTATTGGAAGATGTTGATAATAATAACCTGGACTTTTTATAGGAAGTTGAGTCTCGAATAATACCAGCCATTATAATTGTGATTACATATGCTTTAAGTGCGACTGTCGAAATTTTATTTTAAAGTAGTTCTCGTTTGATCTCAGTAATTAAGGGTATCAAATATTCGGATTTTTCTTATTTACTAGTTTTCAGTAAATAAGAAAAATTTAATCATTTAGAACTGAAAATCGTGTAATACTTTAGAAATCTCAAAGCATTTGGATTTCATAGGTCAAAAATAAGAGATATCAGCATTTTCAAATTATATTTTAGAAGATTTACGACAAAAAACAAAAATCTCTAAACGATCTATGAGTTCAATGTCAAAGAAACATTTCAAGAAATATTTAAATACATATTCGGTTCAGAAGTTTTCGAGTTATGAGCGATGGAATACAAATAGTTTTTGCCAAAATTGATCTAAATTACAAATAATTTTAAATCAATTTCTTTAGCAATTATTATGAAGAGAAATTGCCAGAAAATTGTCATTTCATTAAATTGCTTTTTTTACTAAAATTTAATTTAAAATAATTTATATTAACTTTCTTACTCTCACAAACTAAACTTTTATAAATTAATTTTCTTTTAAGATTTCGACATAGCACGAGTTTATATTTTTGCAGTTAATAAATTTGTTGTCTTGTCTTTAAGTTTTTCATTTACTTGTACTTTTACCAAAATTTATTTTCTTATATTTTTTTATATTTACTCCGTACAACAACTCAAGGATTACTTTTTTTTGTTAAAATGTTAACAGAGTTTTGTTTTTCGATGATAGTTTAGTTTGTTCTTGTTTGGGGTTATCTTGTTCTTATTGTTTAGGCGACCTTTTGGATTTGTTTTGCTGAAATGAAAAATTTTAAATTTACATAAAACTTTATAAGTAAAAGTTTTTATGCTTAAAAGTAAAACCGAGTTAAAATAAAGGTTATGATGGACATTATGGGCACTACAAATAAATACCTAAGGCAGATTTATCAAACTAAAATTATAAGGAAGAATAATTTAATAAAGAAGATACTCGTATTTAAAATATTATTATGAGATTGAACTTTAAGATATGGTTTATACATATTTGTATGAGATTGTCTTCTTTAAGAGTTTAACTTACCAAAATATGCATGTTTTTATAGGAAATGACAAATGCTATAAGAAACTTAATACTTATTAAAAATTTCTACTTATATTTAAGAGAGATCACTCTTAGAAGAACTGTTTTCTTTGAATTTAAATTCATAGTTTTGAAAACAATTCTTGAGACAATTAGTTGTTGCAAGGACTTTTTTCATTTTTCTGAAACAATTTTAAATGGAATTTTTTTCAAAAAACTAAAATTCATTATTTTTAGCTCAAGGTAAACACTTTGTTCTTGATAGTTTTATAGAAGATGAAATGACAACAATTTTAATTAAAATGGAAATTACTGTTCTTATTAAAGCAGTAAATAGAATTTGGTGCTAATGTTGCAAAAGATAAATGGTTTTTCTATACCAAAGTGCTCTTTTTGATTTCTTAAGGAATTTCTTTCGGACTCTTCTTAGGTTTTGTTATTAAGTAATTTTACTTTTATACCGGTTTCTATAAAGAATGATCCTAATATTTCCAGAGTTGTGACAAGGCACCTTTTGCCTTAGCTAAAGGGTACTTTTTACTAAAATGAATTAACAAGTGCAAAGAATTCCTATAAATTTGGTCATAGAATCCTAAGTTACGGCCAAAACTCCATTTATGTTTGCAATCAAAGAATTTCCTAATTTAAACTCCCTATTGCTTGAGGCCCTAAGCTCCACTGGGAGTCAAGGATAACAGAAGAAGAAGATTGCTTAAAATATGATCAATTTTATCTGCCTTCAATGTTTTTTCCGATTCCATTTCGAAGATCCTTGAGAGTTGTCCCAAAAGTGAAATCGTTATTGCAAACGATCTTAATGTTCACAACTCGGTCTGGCGTAACTCTCGACCTTTTTCTTACCACACACCCTGAAAAGTATGAGGTTAGGTTCTGGCCCCTTTCGGAAATTCGGATCATTACACCATTTCCGCCTTTCTTTCGTTCTCTAGGCTTCGGAACATTTCGCAACTATGAAGCGTTCTATATTTATGTACGAAAGAGTTTTTTTAGAAAGCTTTAGATATTAAAGATATATATCGTCGGTCACAGATTGACAACTCGTAACTAACAAAAAAATCAAATCGGGTTTTTGATGCCAAAAGACTCTATTTATCCTTCTGCATGCTAGTACATTTCACTTATATTTTTAGAAAATTTCCTTCCCGCGAAATTTTAAAAAGTTGGAAACTCATAACATACAGTCATAAAGAAAATTCAAAATTTTCAAATTAGTAGGTCAGTTACGTGTTGTCAACCTGAAAAATATCAACTAAAATTTTATAATAATTTATCGAATTGGGTTTCAACACGCAAAAAATAATAATTTGTGTATGAGCGTAGAGATTTTACCGGTATATTTGAATTTTGGAAGATCTTAATAGGTAAGTTTTCCTGATGCTTGATATTTTTATACCAACTTTTCTTATTTTAGGACATTAAAATGAATTCTGCCGATAATGACTGTTTGGTGGTTATGGAATCTTCGGAATTATTGGGCGCAAATTGTGATGAAAATGATCAAAGTGCGTTAAAAAAACGGAAGGGTTTCAATAATAAAGCAAAATGGAAAAGCAACATTAACAAAAAGCTGCGAGAATCGGGTAAATCATATATTGGGTGGAAACGACATGAAAATTCCTGTAACACTAACAACTTACATCGCCCGGAAAGACAGATAAAGCCTCCATGTCATTCAGAATATTGTCGGAAGTCCACATTACGCCATTGCCAAAGTTTTACACAGGAAGATCGTGAATGTATATTCAAATTATTTTGGAATATGACATGGAAAGAGAAGCGAATTTTTGTGGTAAGTTCGTGCAAGATGTCTAGGACCAAAAGACCTACAAAAACCGATAGTGCAAGGAATAGGTCTTATACGATGAAGTATTTTTTGAAGAAAGGAAACACAAAACTAAGAGTCTGCAAACAAATGTTTTTAAATACTTTAGTTATTGGTGAATGGACAGTGCTATCCTGGAATAAAAAGTCCAATTACGGTATGTTTGAACCTGAAGAACCTGGTGAAATTCAATGCAACAGAACAAAGAACAAAAAGGAGCAAACCCAATTTTTAGTGAAATACATAAATAGTCTCCCACAATTACCTTCGCATTATTGTCGCAAATACACTCAAAAAACATATTTAGAACCTGTCAATGGAGGCATGCTTACCGTCTATAAAGAGTACTGCAAATCTTGTAAAGAAAAGGCTATGAGTCCAATGTCCCGTACGTCATTTGACAATATCATAAAAAAACAGAACATATCTTTTCAGCGTCCAAAAAAAGACATGTGTGACACCTGCCTGAGCTACTCCTTAAACCAGATATCTGAGGAAGAGTACAACAAACATCAAAATAATAAGGTAAAAGCACGGTTGGAAAAAGAAAAAGACAAAAACAAGTCAATTGATGGCGAATGCGTATTTTTTGAACAAGATGTTCAAGCAGTGAAGGTATGTCCTTATATTCGAGCAAGTAGCGCTTATTATCGAAGGAAATTAATTAACCATAACTTTACTGTGTACGAACTCCCTTCAAAATCTGTAAAATGCTACTGGTTTTCAGAGGTGAATGCAGATACACAGTCATCAGTTTTTGCAAGTTGTGTAATAGAATATCTAAATGATTTTGTAAAAAATTCTGAAAAGTCGTGCAATCCTAAACCGCCAATAGTAATATGGAGTGATGGATGCACATATCAGAACCGAAATTCTGTATTGGCGAATGCTCTTTTAAATTTTAGTGTAATATAATAATATAATAATGTAGATGTATACCAAAAATTCTTAGAACCTGGCCATACACAAATGGAGGTTGACAGTGTGCATGCTACAATAGAAAATGCAATGAAAAAATATGATGGAATTTACGTTCCTTCACAATATGCTGAAATCACAAGAGTAGCTCGAAAGACTCCATACGAGGCAATATTATTAAACTTCGACTTCTTTAAAAAATATGACGATCCAAAAGTTATGAAGTACAATAGTATTAGACCTGGCAAGAAAAGGGGAGATCCATGTGTAACCGATATTAAAGCGCTACTGTATAAACCAGATGGTACCATATACTATAAACTTGATTTTGCAGAAAACAACTACGAAATTCTTTCAGTAAGACCCAAAAAAATAGTACTTCCTGTATTAACTTACGACCAACTTTTTGAACAACCACTAAAATTAACTTCTCAAAAATTTAAAGACTTGCAAGATCTTAAAAAATTCATACCTTCAGATTACCACAATTTTTATGATAACCTTCCCCATAATTAAAGTTGTAATTCATATTATTACTTAAATATGTACTGTTAATTTAAATATTATTAATTTATTTTTAAAATTGGAACCTCATAACTGAGCAACATTTTTTAATTTTTTTTAAATTGTTAACACGTATTATTTATTTTAATTTTTTTTAATGTGAAATACTTTCAGTAAATTTGTTTTCTTTTTACCATCTAACAATAAATATATCGTACTAATTTTGTTTTTTTTTATTTTCTCCAACACAGTTTAGTTACGGAGTAATAACGTTTTTTTTGCCTCCTGAAAAGTACAAAAAAACATGTTACGAGTTGTCAATCTTTGACCGACGATATGAAGGAAAAGCTTTTGATATTGAAATTTTTCTATATTAAAGTTTTATATGAAAAGTTTTCTATCTGAAATATTTTGAAGACATATTTTTTGTATAAGAAATCTTTCGATATCGAAAGTTTATTATAGAAAACCTTTCAACATCGAAAGTTTTATATACGAAAACTTTTTTATTGGATAGCTTTTGATGTTGAATGTTTTTAGTAGAAAGATTTAGATATTAAATGTTACCTATAGGGAAGCTTTTAATATTGAAAGTTTTTTTTTTTATTTGTAACCGCTCCAGTCTCTTTAAATTTCTTCAAAATTTTGCCAATTGCTTGCGTAGTTGGACGATTATGTAAACCATAATCTCCTCTTATAGTACGATATGTGGCTGTTGCAGAATCATAATTTTTGTATGTTTTGATCATTTTTATGCGTTGTGTGATACTTAAGCGAACCATTTTCGTCAATGTCAGACTTTCAACTGAAAATAAAAAAATTTAACAACTTAGTTTGAAAGATGTCGAATTCCAGTGCTATACTTTTGAAACCACGAAATATATAACCCGATATCTTGACGACAAATGTTTTACATAAGAAATCTTTCGATATCAAAAGTTTATTATTGAAAACTTTTCGACACCGAAAGTTTTATATAAGAAGACTTTAGAAAAATTACAGTTTTTTTATTGGATAGCTTTTGATGTGGAATGTTTTTAGTAGAAAGATTTAGATATTAAAAAGCATTTGATATTGAAAGTTTTTTAAAAATGTTGTCGACAATAGTTTAATATAAGAAATCATATACATCCAACCGAAAGCTTTAAGATTCAAAAGTTTTCTGTTATTTTTTAATGCAACGACCCATAACTTGGCGAGATAAGCTTTTAAAAAATTATTTTTTTTAGGAATAAGTTAGGGGTTTTTAGAAAATTACTTAAATAACCGCTAATTTTGATAAAATTTGCCTTAAATTATTTGAATTAAATGCATTGGAATAAGAAAAAATCAATTTCGAAAAAAGTGTGAGTTAGGAACTTTCTATATGAGACCAATGTCACCGAAAAATAATAGTCGGAAAAATAATAAAAATTTAGATTCTATTAAAAAACTTTTCAAAATTGGATCTTGGAATTAATGGAAAAGTAATTTCTAAGATATAACCTCGACATTTTATACTACATAAGCTACTAAATATAAAGTTTTAAATATGTATTTCCTACTTTAAATTTTCTTGCAAGAAATACATTTTGTTTATTAATTCTAAACACTCAATCATATGATGAGGTCACACTGAATGGATATAAACCTGAAAAGGATTTCTGCTTATTTGTTGTTATTGGTTTTTCTTGTGATGCTATTTCTGTATTCCCATACCATGACAATGTTATTTTCGGAATTTCTTAAAAAAAAATTTCAACAATGATCCATAATAAAGTGAAAAATGAAAACAAGAAGCTTTATATCACCAGATGCTGTAGTTTATTATATTCAATACATCGAGTTTTTCTCCATTCAAGAGTCCTTTCTTGTAATACACAAGAAATGTTTTAGTCAGTTCAAAACACATACCTACATCCTTATACATTTTGTAGACGTAGTTGTAAATATGCTGGAAGAGGATACAAAGGCTTAACCTTCAAAATTTAAACTTAAAAATTCATTCAACCATTTATTGATTTGGTAAACAAAGACATCTACACCAACTCCTTTTATCCTTTTTAGCCAAGATTTTATGCCCTTTTTTCTTTAAATTGATTGTATAAAAATTGATTTAAAATTTGTTAGGCTTATTTCTTTCTCATCCTCTTCTTGTGCCCACAATTTATTGGTCCACTTTGGAAATTTTAAATTTATCCACTTATTTTAATTAGTAAAAGGCTTTCCTTGTATAGAAATGTCAAGTGTATAAAAAACAATATAAAACACCGTTTTACAATTCAAATGCTTTTATTTTCCATTCGGTTGATTTTTGTAACAGCAAATCCTTTGCAAAATATCTTCTTTCCCAAGTTATTGCCAATGTTTGACAATCATTTTCGTTCGAGTGCTGAAGTGTAACTAAGTTTTATTGTTATTGATCCTTTTAGGACAATTCTTTAGTTTTATTGTATATTATGTGCAAATGAATGTAAGGATTTTATAGCGATTGTTATATTGAAAACAAAAAGTATGAAAAATCATTTATTTAATATTGTATTCAAAATCTTTGTGGTAGTAGTTTTGGTCTTGATAAATTTGTTTCTCATCAAGTATTGAATGGTTTTAGAAATTACAATTGAAATCTTTTGTTTTTTGTTGGTTATGTTAATTTAAATTTGAAATCTAACAAAAGAATTGTTGAGGTATAAAATCACTCATATGAATGTGGGTGTTGTTTTTGTCTTTTATTGTTCAATGGCGTCTACATCAAATATTTTGATATCTGCGGGAAATGTGCCAACATTTTTGTCAATTATATACAAGACTTTTTCATATTGGTTTGTGTATCTTTGAACCAGACACTATAAATATCGGGTTATTTTTTTTAAAGCTTTCTATATAATTAGAGCATTTCGCCATACCAGCTGCTTTTCTGATCGAAGTGTTGGGCGCTCTTCGAATAAGTTGCTCGACTTCTTTTGCCTTACCAATATTCTTTAGATCATTTCTACTTTTTGATCCAGTGTTTCTTTTAATGCTGAGGTCTTTCTTTTACCGTCCAGTCTATTTTGATCGTAATAATAATTGAAAATTAATGAGCGCTAACGTGATAACAAAAATATAAATATATTGCACTATGGATAAGTTTTGGCTAAATAGCCAAAACTTTTAGATTTTGCTAACATAAATATTAGTTCAGTCAACATTTAGACGATTAGTTTTTGAAAAATCACCAAAATGAGTCTTTTTCGACTAGTTTGAAAGACCAAGAAATGATTTGTCGTCTGCGCGATTAAAAAACTAGTCAAAGGAAATTCGCGCTTATGATTTAAAACTTTTTAAAAATACAATAACAAAACGCATATCAATCAAGCATTTAGGTGATTCAAATTTCGACAGTTTGTGTCGCTAATTTGCAATCAGAGTTTACACAGTTAGATGATAAAATGGTTACTCCTATAGTGTTGTTTTTAAAATACTATTTTACGCGCATAGATAACGGGTGCTGTATCTTAGTGGGTTAGCACGCCGACTACTAAGCATAAAATATCATTTTCAGTCTGAGTTCGATACCGGTCGCGGCCGTCGATGAAGAATAAATTAAATAACAACAAATATCGCAACTTCTTCAGTGTTCTAAAACTAGACAATTGTTTTTTGAAAAAAATAACTAAAAAAATAAACAAAATAGTCGAAAATGGCTCGTAAAAGACTCTCAATTAATGTAAAGAAAGACTCATATGTGATTTTTTAGAAGAGTCGCTTGAGGTCACGTTTTTCTCCCAACAAGAGTATAATTTATTATCAGTAAATGAGCTCATATAGCTTTTTAATCGAGCAGTAGGATCAAAAAAAACTCGAATTTGATTAAACATTTCAATAATGTTGGCTGGGGAGTCGAATTAATAGTTTTTTAAAGCGATCCGCAAGGTTTAACACGGGAAGTTGGCTTCCTTGGTAACACTATGTACTAGCAATTTTCGTCAAAGCGATTGCTTGTTTAGATTTCTACGGTACAACAACTCAAATTTTTGAGGACAATCTTCACACAACAACACGCAAACTACAACAACCAAATGATTATAAATAAAAATAAGGTTCTTAACAGAGTATGAAAAGAAACGAAACCTCCCGCAAACGTTTGTAGAATGTAAAGACAGATTCAGCTTTACTTTAATCATTTTGTTTCATGAACTAAACAAAACAAATTCATTTCAAAGTCAAAGAGCAAAAAACAAACAATATTATTTGCGCTCATCTTCTTTGCTTCAGTTTACCATTCCAATCGTACGTTGAAGTGCAAAACAGCCTCAAAAATTTATGAGCGAATCATTCGTTCTGGCTTAAGCTAAGATAGGAAGCCCATTCTGCCAGGAGCCGAAGACTTTTTGTAATTTTAGTAAATATAACGATTAATCATAAAACTAATGAAAATGAGTAAAACAATATCGAGAGAACAAAGAAATATAACCTCGAACATTGTTGGCACTATTAGAGAAAGAAATACTAATATTAAACAATTCGGTATGTGATGGATGTCGATCGTTTTCAAATTGATCGATTTCGGATATATTTTTGTGATAGTTTTGTCCATTTCCGATATTTTATTTTTAATATATCTAAAATCGATCAATTTAAAATATTATTGTATTTTTCTGTATAAATATTTATACCCTTCACCACCACAGGTGTAAAGGGTATTATAAGTTTGTGCTGCTGTACGTAACGCATAGAAATATTCGTCATAGACCCACCTAAGTCGATTTAAAGATGTCAGTCCGTACATCCGGACGGCTGGCTGGCCCCCATGTAAACCTTGTAATCAAAGTACAGGTCGCAATTCTGAAGATAATTTGATGAAATTTGGTACATATCATTTTTTTGATTGTAGGACCATGGCTATAGAAATTCGTTCCATTATTTATGGTACCTCCTGTAGGTCCCACTTCCCGAAATTTGATATTTTGGCCAAAAATATCAATATTTTCAATATTTCATGAAATTTAAAACATGTACTTCTTATGTTAGCCAAAATCACTGTACGAATTTTCGTTAAAATCGGTCCATGTTTGACCATAGATCCTATACAAACTCTTCTATCAAAATACACTAAAGGAGACAAAAACCACTAAAATGCTCGTAAATCTGATAATGACAATTTTAAGCTCATTTTTTCATACATAATTTGTTAAAACTGTAATAAACGTGCTAATGTAAACCTTGTTATCAAAGTACAGGTCGCAATTCTGAAGATAATTTGATGAAATTAGGTACATATAATTTTTTTTTATTTGTAGGACCATGGCTATTGAAATTCGTTCCATTATTTATGGTACCTCCTGTAGGTCCCACTTCCCAAAATTTGATATTTTGGCCAAAAATATCAATATTTTCAATATTTCATGAAATTTAAAACATATACTTCTTATGTTAGCCAAAATCACTATACGAAATTTCGTTAAAATCGGTCCATGTTTGACCATAGATCCCGTACAAACTCTTCTATCAAAACGCACTAAATGAGACAAAAACCACTAAAACGCTCGTAAATCTGATAATGACAATTTTAAGCTCATTTTTGCATACATATTTTGTAAAAACTGTAATCAACGTGCTAAATTTCGAGATAACTGGTTCACATTTGACCCTAGCTCTCATGTAAGTCGCAGCGACAAAAAAAGCTTAAATATATAAGTCTTGAGAAAATGTTTGTATGACAACAAAATTTAGCAAATATGTATTTGTCTTGTTATAGACAAAAACTAATATGTGTCCTCAGTGGTGAAGGTCGGGCTTGATGGACTATAAGACTTTCTTACTTGTTTTTAGATAAAAATATTTTTCTACAGAAAAATTTCTATAAAAAAATATTTAATAAAAATATTTTTCTATGGAAAATTTTTCGATAAAAATTTTTTTCTGTATAAAATTTTTCGACAAAAATATTTTTTTTTTGTAGAAATAAAAAAAAATTTATGTGGAAAAATTTTTGATAAAAATATTTGATAAAAGAATTTTCGATAAAAATATTTTTCTGTAGAAAAATCTTTAATAAAAATTTTTAAAAAGGGGTTTTACAAAAATTATGGAATATTAAACCTTTAATTAAAAAGATTTACTTTAGTGTATTGCACAAAGATCCTATTTTATTACAAATAGTGTTACCGCTGACAAATTTGAAAAAGTCGCAAAAATAGTCGATTTTTACAAAAAAAAGTCGCACAAAAAGTCACTTTCAATAAAAAAAAGTCGCACACTTTTTTTATAACATTTTTTTTTAAACAATGAACAAAAGACTATGAAACAATTCATAAATACTTGAAAATATATTATATAGGCAAAAATCAAACAGTTTTAATTCCTATAAAACCAACTTTCAACTCGAATAATTTTTGTACTCTTAGGTGTTCGGAAAATCTAATTACAGATTTGAACTCCTAAGTCTACAGGTATATTGAACGCAAAATCTTAGTAGCGAAAGTTTGCTCTTCTAAGCGTAATTGGCATGTAAATTTCAAAAACGTAAAAAAATCGAATGAAGCATTTACGTTTTTTTCATATTTTGTCTTCTTTTTTCGTTTCATTTGGACCCAGTCGTTATTTTATGAAAGAGACACCATACTTGGGGGATGAATTCATTGCCCTCTAAATTTTAATTTCGTTATTCAAATACTACTTAATGGCTGCCAAAATTTAATCACGTTTTCGCCACTTTTAAATTTTTTCGCATATTTTTCGGCCCCCTCAATGAATTCCTAAAAAATGGATAAGGATTGGTAGATCTTTCAGTTGTGCATCGTTTGATATACATATATCTCATTTATGTGCTCCATGTTGATATAACATACGACAAATATGTATAAAAATTCCAAACTACCTCGTAAACTGAATTTTTGCCATTTAACACCTAAAAGCAAAAGCGCACCAAAAAGTAATTTTTTCTAAAATTGTATGAAGATTTTGAAAATCGTGCAAAATATTATATATTGCTTTTAATGGTTTTAGATAGCAAACTGAGACCAAAGCGATGACATTTATATTTAAGTTACAATAATTTTAGGGAATTTTAGTTGAGATATTGAATATGGGCTAAAAATAAAAATTTTGAATATTTTTCTAAAAAGGTGTCAAAAGTCGCACAAAACTCGAAAAAGTGGCAAAAGGGAAAAGGGCCATGGAAGAAAAGTCGCAGGTTGCGTCGCAGGCCACCTTAAAAGTCGCAAATTGCGACTTTAGTCGCATAACGGTAACGCTCATTCTTCTGTTATCCTTGACTCCCAGTGGAGCATAGGGCCAGTGGAGCATAGGGCTCATTACAAATTCTTTATTATTGTAATAAATAGTTTTTGACAATGCCAAAAAATGTTGGTGGGGAAACCTTTAATTGACGCGTTTCGATGGTTGGTTAGGTCATCTTTTTAGGAGGAGTATCCCTAATTCTAGACATAGCGAAAACTACGCATTATATCTTATTTGCGAGACAGAATAAATATGAATTATTGTGGGAAATGAAATTAAGATAAAACTAAAAAATGTTTGTGTGTTTCTGTTTAGATGATAATCTTATTGGGCCGACCTAAAAAATAGTCATAGTCCTCTCGGAAAACATTAATATATGATCACCACAACCATGTTTTTTGGATTTTGTGTGAACGATATTTTAATTTTTTATTTAAATATTTCATAATAACATAAAAAATGACGTCTATAAAGCAGATTTATGCTTACATCGCAATATCCTCGAGACACCATTAAATAAATGAAAATTGAACAAGAAAACAACTGAATATTAAATTTGTTTTTCCTTAAGCGAAAATAAATTCAAGTTGTAAAAACAAAAGTAATATAAATCATTTTACTGGCATACTCGTATCTACCTGTTCTATTAACATTAATATTATCCAATTCTATAAATATTTAATTTCACCAAATTTTATAACCTTCACCCAATAAGTTTATAGAACTTTTTTTAGTAGCGGAATAATTTGAAAAAATGAGGCATGTATAATAGCTTCTACGTAAAAGAAACCAAAAATGACTTAATGCTTTTTTGACTAAAGTTATAAACCCAAAAGTACTTTTTACTTGTAAAATATTTAGTGCAGTAGATTCAATATTAAACTAACTCGAACGATTCTTAAAATACATATTTAAATCAACTAAGAACAAAAGTTTAACATTTTTTTTTATCATTTACACTAACGAAATTTCCAAATACTTTTCTACATAAATATTCTCTAAATTATAAATAATGAAGGGGATAACACTTTGGATTCCAGTTGTTAAGGACTCATGAGAGTTTACCTCCCCCAGAAGGGAGTTATTTGTTGCCATCTCTACTATTTGCTCTTGTTCCATAGAAATAAAATCAAAATAAAATTGCATTCTTTACTTACATTCGTTCTGTAATCATGTACATATGAACTTATTCATGACAAAATAATAGAATGTATAAATGAATGAAGAACGACTTGTTATCCTTAGAGTAGATATTCTCGTATAATAGAGCTCACACAAGGATGATAAAGTTTTCTACATTTAGTTTATTTTTTTGTTTGTTGTTTTTACTTCTTGCAGATGTTAAAGTTCATTTGATTTCGGAAAATCTACATATGAAATGAAAATGTGATTTTAGTTAGTTTTTGTCTTTTGCTGTTGTATTATTTTGCATCCTGCATCCTTAGAGAGAAATTTGACAAAATTTTATAAAAAATGGTTGAGAAAGTGTTGCTGCTGAAGAACGACTATATGATACCCTAGATCACAGAAATTATCATTATCAGATTATCATATACGTATCACTTTATGATAACCTAGACCACAGAGGCCTAGTGTGAAGTGATTATTAACAAATTTATAAATTCTTGAAAAGTTTTATTATACCCTATTAGAAATAACTGCTGCAATTAAAAGCCTAAAATCTGGATGTGTGTTGACCCTACTGCTAATTTATACATGGTATCTCGTGGGGTCTTCAAGATATAAAGAGTGCTCTAAATAAAATTTGTAGTTGGATTTTCTTAAATAAAAATCAAACCTTTTAATATAAAAACTCTACAAAATACGCAAATATAATGACATATTATACAAAATCATTTAGCATTAAAATGTTTACTTAGTACTCGGGTTTTGCAAAATTATCGACTTTTTTCGGAAACCCTCCCATTAAAGATTTTACAGTTGCTTCTGATACCTTTTTGGAGCATGTGTTCCACCTGCGCTTAAAATCGGACATGTTCTTGGAAATCTTTCCCGTGTTCTTCAATTCCTTTTTTACCAGAGCCCAATACCTTTCCACAGGCCGAAGTTCTGGACAGTTAGGTGGATTTGCCTCTCGTGGTACAAAAATGACATTATTCTTTGAGTACCACTCAAGTGCCTTTTTTCCATAATGGCATGATGCCAAATCGGGCCAAAAAAATGTAGTCACTCTGTGCTCTCTTAAAAAGGGTAACAACCGTTTTTGTAGGCACTCCTTATATAAATTTCTGTGTTTGTTGTGCCAGATGCCACAAATACTTTACTTCTTTTGCCACAACTGCAAATAGCTTGCCACACGAGAAACTTCTTAGGAAATTTTGTTTGCTTTTTTGTACGAAACTCTTGCCGAACATTGCCCCGTTTATCAGCAACATAAAAATCTTGACCAGGAAGTTGAGAAAAGTCTGCCAGTACGTATGTTTCATCATCCATCACACAACAGGTGTATTTTTTTATAAAATCAGACTTCAATTTTTTCGCTCGTTTTTTTGCTTCTAATTTCTTTATAGCATTGCGATCTGGAACCTTTTGGACTTTGTATGTCTTCAGTCCAGCATAATCTTTGACTCTATGTGCAAAATGCTTTTCTTAAAGAAGTGTTAGGCGCTCTTCGAAAGAGTCGCTCGACTTCTTTTGCCTTACCAATATCTGTAGGACCTTTTTTCCTCCCTGATCCAGGTTTTCTTTCAATGCTCAGGTTTTCCTTATACCGTCTGATGGCACACAGTGGTTTACGGACGCTTTTTTTTGGAAATAATTCTTTAACTTTTGAACGACTGGAGATATTTGAATGAAATTTGACATGGTGATAGTCAAGGAGTATTCGAGTTGGTTTTTAAAAGCACTGGTCCATGAGGGGTCGGGAGAGTGATTGATGGACCTTCAAAGTTGGTCACCTCGGGTGTTCGACTTTTTTAAAAATTCGCCAAAAATCCATTTATGTATGGATTGAAAAGAAATTTTAAACTTAAGTTGTCCTTGAGAAGATCTACAAAAAATACGCTTAAATGTGTAGGTTATCTCCTTTGGATTTCGAGATATTTGGGTAAAAAGGAATTTTTAGGTTGATTTTTTACCTCTTTTTTTAAGCTTTTTTTGATCTGGTGGACGCATCTGAGGACCAAAAATTTTTTAAGAATATTCTTTAAATTTGTAATAAAATTCTGAATAATTTTTGTGCAAGTTAGTTATAGAAATCTTCTTTTGTTTAAAAGTTAAAAATATTCAAAGTTGAAACTTACAAAAAATTTCGCTTTTTTTTTAGTTTTTCCCCAAAAGATAGCTATATTTTTTCACTAATAAAAAAATATTTTCTTAAGAAACATAAAAAGATTTTTAAAGTTTTTAAAAGAAAACATAATGAGAATGCGTATAAAACAAATTTCTTGCTAATTGGACTTTTGGTCCTCGCACATGTCCTCTCCAAAAAATGGCAATTTGTAAAAAAAAAAATTAGTTTAAACAAAAATTTCTCAAAAGGCAAAGCACCGATTTGAAAAAAATTATAATGTTCATATTTTCCAATATATCTGTTATTGATTAGAAAAGTTTTTTCTGAAACGCGAGTTAACGTAATGAAATTAAACACTTTCAATTCCAGTTGATTAATAATGATTTTTATTATTGTCTTTTTCTTTTTATATAAAAAATGTAATTAAAATAAATGCTTAATTTAAATTATTACAAAAATGCTTATGTTTTTAATTTGCAAGAATTATTAGGAAAAGAAAAGTAAGTAGGTCACTTTAGGTCAAGTAATTGGGAAATTGTAAAAATGCAAGTTATTGGGAAATTATAAAAATGTTTATGTTTTTAATTTACAAGAATTATTAGGAAAAAGAAAAGCAAGTATAAATTTATAAAAGTAGGTCACTTTGGTTTAAGTCATTGTTGTTGTATTCTGGTGAGCTGATTGTTGTTGTTGGTTTTTATTGTTGGATTTAGGTGGGTTGGTTGCCATTGGTAACTCCTCCCCCCTTAGAGTAAAGTGAGGGCCACAAAGATTTTGAAGGGGCACGAACGAAACCGCCAAAGAAATCCGAAGGTGGCATATATTGAATTTTCTTCTTCAAACATAATGATGTACAGATGATGGTTAAGATGATTAACAAAATAGATCCGTATGTAAAATACTGATGATTAGTTGTTGTTTTCTCAAGTGAAGTCATCATCATATGGTCGTCGAATTGGAATAGTTTTAGTTTTTGTAAGTTGAATTCCTCTACAATCTTGTCTGGTATCACATTTAGAAGCTTAGGCATTGTAATATTTATATGCTCATGGTAAGTATTTGGTTTGTCTTCATATATCAAGCCGTTGATCGTAAGTGTACAATTCTCATAAAATAGCAGTGTGGTGTTTGTTATATTAAAGGTTCTCCCACAATCGGATTCAACAGAAATGGGTGGTGTATTGATGAAGAGTACGAAATTGTTTTCAGGTTGGTATATTGTTTCAAGTCTTCCTACATCTTTTATATCACATCTTGGTTGTTGATTGCTGATGAGTTTACCCAAACATGCTGATTCCTCGAAAGGCTCACTTCTTATTGGATTTTTGCAAATATATATATTTTCTAATTTAAAACATTTATCGTTATAGTAATTGATTGATTTATCATTGTACACTATATAATTAGGAGTAATAATTTGTCGTGTTTCGTTTATAGTTAAAGGTATGATATGAGATATGACAAATTCTTCTTTTTTTATTATTGGGATTTTTATATTAAATACAATATTTGAGTTATTAAAATATGCCTGTAGTTCCAGGATTTCGTAAATTTGTTCTACTGAATTTATTTTAGGTATTTGATTGTTAAGTGAGTTACAAATTTTTTCAATTTCATTGTGACTTAGTATAAATTTGGATATAACATTTAATTTAGCTAATACAATACTTTCAGCTATATTGCTGATTTGGTTAATTAAAAGATCGATATTATAATTGATTCTGTTAAGATACTGAATTTTGGAAATGATTACATCTTCTTTGTATATTTTATTAGAGATATTTTCATAAGTATTTTTTAAAAATTTTGTGATTACATTTTGTTCGTTATTAATGTGTTCAGTAATATTGCTAAATCTTTCTATCATTTCCGTATTTAAGATAATTTGTTTTTTAATATTAGTGTTTATATTATTTTTATTTTCCATTAATTCCTTAAGTTGCAAATTTATTTTCTCTGCATCATTATTATCCATATTTCCCGTTATATATTTAATTGCAGATCCTAATCCATCAAATAGACCTCTCTTTTTTCTTTTAAAAGGTAATAAGTTGTTTAATTTATCATTTAGCTGTAATAATTTAAATTTCGTAATCTTTAGCGAATCTTCAATCGATTTATCTTGCTCAAATATATTTAATGCTTCTGTAATTTTTTCAATATTGTTTATATAATCGTTGAGGTCGATTAAATGGATTATGTTTTGGTAATGATCAATAATTTTTGATTTTCCCAGTTTTAATTCTACAATGGCTAATCCCTTTTCAAGTTCTTGAATTTTGATTTTTTGGGCTTGAACTGCCGTTAACCTAAAAATACATATTTATACAAACATATAATAATTTTTTTTTTTTTTTTTTTTATTAACAGTAATAGAAATATATATTTATTTTTCTGTGTATTATTATTATTATTATTTTTTTTCTAGGTAATTATACGAAAATGTAAAAAAAATGTTTAAAAATGTAAAAGTTTTTCTTTTTGTTTGCTTTGAATGGAAATACCAAATATTTTCGAATTATTTGAGTCAAAATTTAGATTTTAACGTTTATAAAAATGATTTTATCTATTTTAATTGTTTTAAGAACGATATTGGGTATTTCCATTTTACAATAATTTATATAAAACATATTTTATCTCTTTCATTATTGTGTATCATTGTTTCTTTTTATTCTTCTTTTAACTTTAGATTTATGAATTTTTTTGATTTTTTTCTGTTATAAATGTTACATTTTTATCATTTTTTACAACATGTTTTGAAAACCTTGGAGTTAGTTTATTTCTTCTATTTTCTTTTCTATAGACTATGTCATTTGTTTTAAGGTTTTTGGGTTTAATTCTGCCCTGATTTAATTTTTCTATTGTTTTTTTGACTGATGTTTGCATTTTTTCTTGAATTTTTGGAAAAATTATTTGTTGGTACTCATTGAGTTTTTGTAAATATTCATGTTTATTATTGAATTTTAATTCTTTACTGAAGACGTGAGGTCTTCCAAAAAATAATTCATAGGGTGTTAGTTTTGTTGTTGAATGAATAGAGTTGTTATAAGTTATGAGAGCTTCTGAAAAAATTTCGTCATGTTCAGTTGAAAGTTTGCTTTCTTTTCTTTTTGCTGTTATTATTCTATATAATTCTGTCAACGTGGAATGCAATCTCTCAATAGGTGCATTGCTAGAAGATTGTTGGAAAGAAGTTATATGTAAATGAATGTCAAATTGTTTGCAAAAGTCTTGAAAAATTATTGCAGTGAATTCTTTTCCTTGGTCACATATTATTTTTTTAGGGATACCGTAAGTGTTAATGAAACTTTTGAGAGATTTAATTATGTTTAGACTGGTTCTGGCCGTAATTGTGAATCCTGCTGCAAATTTCGAGAATTTGTCTATAATAGTCAGTATTTGTTGATTATTTATGTGGTAAATATCTATATGGATAATGTCTAAAGGTCTTGAGGGTATTTCCGGTGTTTGATAGACAATTTTTTGAGGATGTCTGTCATACTTAAGTGTGTGACAAATATCGCAGTTGTTAATTATTTGGGATATTTTGTTTTTCATGTTAGGGAAGAAATACTCTTTTTTTAGATGTAGGTAAGTTTCATCTATCCCTCTGTGATTACTGTTTTGATGATATTTCATTATTATTTCGTCCTGATCATCATTATTTATTACGTCTTTTATTTTTTGAGTACATCGTACTAAACGGTAAGTTTTATTATTTGAAAAATAGGTACTGAAGACCTTTTGTATAATTCTAAATATATTGTCTTCTGAATAAATTGCAATGAGTCGGTGTGGCTTAAGATATTTGACAAAAATTTTAATTATTGAATTTTCATCGAATGTTGGTGATTTAATTATTTTTTTGATTTTATTTTTAAAAGGTACTTCTATTGTTACTTTCGTTTCTGAGTGAACTTCAAAGATTACTTGGATGTTGAATTCATTTAATGGTTTTTCCGAAATTGGTATACCATCATTTTGATTCTCTTCTGCAGAATGAATTGTACTACCAAGGGTACTTGCCACTGGGGTTACCTCGTGGTTATTTAAGTCCGTCTTTATTCTGCTGAGAGCATCGGCATTGGTATTTTGTGTACCTTTTTTATACACGATTTCATATTCAAATTCTTCTAACTTCAAACGCCAACGAACTAACTTTGAGTTGGGTTCTTTTAGACCCATTATCCAAGTTAATGGCCTATGATCGGTCACTATTTTAAATTTTCGACCAAAAAGATACGGACGAAAGTACTTTGTTGCCCATACTATAGCTAACAATTCTTTTTCAATGGTTGAGTAATTTATTTCTGAAGTACTTAGGGTTCTGCTGGCGTAACAAATCGGTTTATCACTACCTATCCGTCCTTGGGATAACACGGCGCCTAGTGCAAAATTACTAGCGTCTGTTGTTAAAATGAAATCTTTAGAGAAGTCTGGGTACTGTAATATTGGGTCATTACAGAGCAGATTCTTACACATTTCAAATGTTTTTACATAACTTTCAGTTAATTTTATGTCCATTCCTTTCTTTAAACAAACTGTTAAAGGTTTTGTCAGTTTGGCGAAATTCGGAATAAATTTTCTATAATATCCTAATAAGCCTAAAAATGATTTAAGGCTTTTTGCTGTTCGCGGAATCGGAAAATTTTTTACTGCACTTATTTTGCTTGGATTTGGTTTTATGCCTTCTGTTGACACAATATGTCCTAAAAATTCAATTTCCTTTCGTAGGAACTCTGACTTGTCTAATTGGATCTTAAAATTTGAGTCTTTTAATTTTTCGAAAACTAAATCTAAATTCCTTATATGTTCTTGTAAAGAAGTGCCAAAAATAATAATGTCATCTAGATATACGAGACAAACTTTACCTATCAGTTCCCTCAGAATATTGTCCATTACCCTTTGGAAGGTAGACGGGGCATTTTTAAGGCCGAATGGCATCCTGATAAATTCATAATGACCTCCTTCTACAGAAAAGGCCGTTTTCGGTATGTCTTTAGGGTTCATCTCGATTTGATGAAACCCACTTGCAAGGTCTATGGTAGAAAAATATACGCATCTTCCTAACTTATCTAGGAGTTCGTTTATATTTGGTATAGGATATTTATCCGTTATGGTTTTTTCATTGACTTTTCTGAAGTCAATTACCATCCTCCATTTTTGTTTTCCGCTTGCGTCCTTCTTTTTTGGGACAATCCATACTGGGGAACTCCACGGTGAATAACTATGGCGAATAATGTTTTGGTTAAGTAATTTGGAGATTTGGTCTTGAACTTCCTTCTTGTGAATAAAAGGGTACCTGTAAGATTTTGTGTATACTGGAATTTCATCATTTGTAGGGATACTATGTCTAATTTTATTGGAGAATGTTAGTTCCTGTCCTTCCCTATAAAATATTTCTGAATATTTTTTACATGTGTTTAATAGTAGCTTTCTTTCTTCGTTGTTGAGATGATCAAGTCTGAGCAGATGTTTAATGTCGTTAGTTTCCTCACTTGTTGATGATTCCATATCAAAGGAATGAATTTCGAAGAAATCGTTGGAACAATAATTGTTTACTTTAATAGGCTGTTCGAAATAAACTAATTCTGGGTTATTGCTTATATTAGATACTTCTAGAAGACTAAACCACTTATTTGCTTTATATATCCCACTCGATATAATGATGTTGAGTCCTACTTGAATTTCCGGGATCCAGATGTCGCCGAATTCGACATCCACTGGTAAATTAAGAATTTTTTTTGTATTAGGTTCTAATAAAAATTTTTCGGAACATAGATTTGGTTTATGGTGTAAAGGTATCACTACTGATTTTGTTTTTATTATATTTTTGTCTAAGTCAATTTGAGCTTTAAGGTTTGATAAATAATCAATTCCTAGTAAACCATCAAAATAATTATGAAATTTAAACACTAAAAATGAAAATTGGCCTGTCTGATTAAATTCATCAAAGATTGGAAGTTTTACGGCTTCATTAACTTGGTGGCTTGTTAATATAGTTTTAATGACTGTTGGTTTACATTTAACGAGTTGTTGTGAGTTAACATGCTCTGGAGAAATGAAGGACATGGATGCACCTGTATCTATTAAGAATTTTAAGTTTTTATTATTAAATTTAATGTTAATATATGTTAATTGATTTCCATGTTTTTTCACATCTAGGTATCCTGTGGATTTCCCGATGTGGCGTCTAAAAAATTTGCTTCCTCCTCTACATTGGATAACTCACAATTGTTTATATCCATTGGATACCTTCTCGTTTGTGAGCTTGGACTTTGTTTAATTGCAAATTGGTTCGAAAATGAGTTTTTATTTCTTAGATGAGAGAATCCACTTGAAGTGTCCATTGGTTCAGGTGGTGGTAGTCTAGGTATATTATTATTAAATGAAGTGTTCTGCTGTGGAGTATTATTAAAGTATCTTTGTATGTTAGGATTTTGATATTGCCTTATATTGAAAGGACTTTGATAATTTTGATGTAAATTACCATAATTTTGGTTTCTATTCTGAAATTTGCTATAAAAGTTATTACCGTACTGTCTGTTGTTGTTGGCATAACGATTTCTATTAAAGGGGATATTATTGTATTTTGGTTGGTTTTGATACCTATTAAAATTTCTTTGTCCGAAACTTTGTTGATAATAAATGTTTTGTTCCTTTATGCAGAAATCTAATGCTTCCGCTAAATTGATTGGTCTCATTGCTCGGATAGTTGTTCCTAAAGGGTCTTTTAGTCCCGTCGTGAATGCATTAAGGCACATTTCAGCGTATAGTTTTTTCTTTGCGTCTATAACATTTGCGTCGGTTTCATGCAATAATATGTTATTGCATAAAGCTGATTGTAGCTCAATTACTTCCCCGTAAAATTTCTCAAATGTTTTGTTATACTGTCTTAAAGTGTGTAGGTCTTTAATCAGTGAGGTTTCAGTACGTTTGTCTGCGTAATATGTAATAAGATTGTCCTTGATACTGTCCCAATTCAGTGGGGTCCCATACATGTTTAGTATTTCGTTTGCTTGGCCATCGATTTTATTCCTAATGGCTCTCAGCAAAATTTGTCCGTAAGGTGTTTTGTCTGTACCTCGAATAAATAAAAGTATTTCTTCTACATTATTAATAAATTCATGGAGAAGCCTAGGATTTCCGTCAAAAGTTGGTAATTGCTTTATAGCATCCGGTATTTTCAAAGATTGAAATACTTCGTTTTGGAGATCAATTATTGATCCACCGGTACTAGTTCCACTAGTACCGGATCCCTTAGTATTATTTTGTTCGAGGCTCATTATTTCAAGGTTTCCTGCCTCTGGTATAGAAGTTAAACTTTTACTTTTAAATATACTATATGGTGAGAATCTATGTTTCTTTAACATTTATTATGTTTAAAAAAAAATAAAAGTAACTTACAGGAAAAATAGAGATATTATTTTCATTGTTGGACCTTAAAGGAAGAGATTTTTTTTTTATTTGTTTTTGTTTTGGGTTTTTTTTTTTTTCCTTTTTGTTATTAATCGACTTAAACGTAGGTTGACGGAGTAAGTGTTTGTTATTATGTACGAGTGGTTAATCAAATAATTTTATTTTCGTAATTTTAAAAAAATTTCTTTTATTTCTATAAGGCTAATGATATTCCATCAAAGCCTTTAGATTTTTTTTCTCTTTTTCTTTTTAATAATTAAAATTTCGTGTATTTTTTTTTCAAATTTCTTTTTTTGATCTTTTTATATTTTATATTCGTTCAAAACATTTATTTCCTTTTTTTTTTATCCTTATATAATTTTTTTTATCCTTATATAATTTTTTTTTTTTATCCTTATATAAATTTTTTTTATCCTTATAAAAATTTTTTTTTTTTTTTTTTTTTTTTATCCTTTTATAATTTTTTATCCTTATATATTTTTTTTGGACTTATTCTTATTTTATATCCTTTTTATAGTTATTTTTTCTGTACACTGTCCTTTACATATCAATTTCTTTTTATACTAAATACATTGACTTCGTACATATCACAAACACTCACTTAAAACCGCCCGTACGACTGCGCCAGTTAACGTAATGAAATTAAACACTTTCAATTCCAGTTGATTAATAATGATTTTTATTATTGTCTTTTTCTTTTTATATAAAAAATGTAATTAAAATAAATGCTTAATTTAAATTATTACAAAAATGCTTATGTTTTTAATTTGCAAGAATTATTAGGAAAAGAAAAGTAAGTAGGTCACTTTAGGTCAAGTAATTGGGAAATTGTAAAAATGCAAGTTATTGGGAAATTATAAAAATGTTTATGTTTTTAATTTACAAGAATTATTAGGAAAAAGAAAAGCAAGTATAAATTTATAAAAGTAGGTCACTTTGGTTTAAGTCATTGTTGTTGTATTCTGGTGAGCTGATTGTTGTTGTTGGTTTTTATTGTTGGATTTAGGTGGGTTGGTTGCCATTGGTAACTCGCGCTGCAAATAGAGACAGTGTTGCCATATTTGTAAAAAAACTCATTTTTTGAAACACCTTTTTCCCCAGTTGGGAATTGGGGAATTTTTAAGTTAAAATTGGGAATTTTTTTTAGTCTATTGCTTTTACATCTTATTGGTCTACATTACTACAAAATTTCATTGTAATATCTTTATCCATGTCATTTCCACAGAATATCAAAGATTAAAAATATTTTCCTTAAAAAAGCAGAAAAACAATTTTTTTTTGTTTTACGATACAAAGTGTAAAAAAAGTAACGCACTTAAAAAAAACTTTTACTTAGTGCTAATCTCCTAGTCTTTCCCGATCTAATGATACTAAACATGTATATAAAGCATTAATACCGAGTCTTAAAAAACTCTGAAAAGTTTGGCCCCCGTAGCATTTTTACACTGTTTATTTAAATATAAGTGATGAATTTGTGCATATAAAATTAATAATCATACTCAAATATTTCACTATAAGATGACAATGATCCTTCGATAACAAACAAATATTTTTTTATTTTTTTAAAGAAAATATCATGAGGATTTATGAAATATCAAAATGTAAATAATTTGTACTTATATTAAAAGGTGAAATACATTTTATTGAAGTATTTGTAGTTTATTTTAAGTTTAAACTTACAGTTTTTATTACATATTTATATAAAAGTAGTTATTTACTTAATTTTTATTTTCAGTAAAATAATCAGTACAATCTATTATATCAAGAACCTCTTCCAGGTGTTCGTTTTCAGAAGTTTTTGTATAACTGCTCCACCATTTCTTTCTTATCGTTGATAGAGCAGGATCAGAAGACAACAAGAGATAATTTATTAGATCCTGATTTTGCGATTTTCTTGAGCATTTTCTGGTATTAAATAGTTGGATATACTTGAAATCTGAATTCCGCGCTTCCTGGGCCTCTTCTGTCAGTTCACCAAGTGGGAGAAGATTTGATTCAATTATTTCACGACCATGTTGAAGGACTTTATGAACTGTTGGTGTAATTTCTTTCCAGTGATACAAATGTCGTATACGAGTTAACGCGTTGAGGGCATAGCAATGAAATTTTTCAGCATTTATTTGATATTTGCTATTTATTGCCGATAATATTACGTAACATTTACGAAGAACTTCCTCATCAATTCCAGTAATCTTTGAAGTTGTTTCATAATTTTCAAAGAATCGCCTGGCCGTATTACCATCGTTTGTACTGCCATATCCTACAAGTGGTTTGTCTATGTTTAGACCCGTCATAGTTTTGAATTCTTCCTGAATCCTTTTTTTTCACTGGATCTCATTTCAATCAGTTCCTTATTATTTCTCACGGATTTTAGCTGATTATCAGGTATATTCCTATATTTCAGATCATATGCTATATGTAGCATAAATTCTAAAAATCGGATACGTGCATGTAGGGGCGATATACCAAATTCCAGAACCTCTTGATTAATTGCAGTACTAGCTGATGCATCTTCTGAAGTTTGTAGAAATTCCGATTTCTTCTTTCCGCATAATGAGCATTTCCAAGTTGAATGGGTTTCCGTTATAGCGTTGCTTACTTTTCCATCTATCATTGTCAATTGAAGCTCAAAATTTACATTAATCAAATATCCATGTATGTCTATGCAGACTGGACTCAAATTGTCTATTGAATATTTGACATCATCAACCCAATTTTTTGTGCTTGCTGCATTTTCTTTTAAATATTCGAATCTGATCGGTCTGCAAAATGCCTTTGATCCTGGAGATGTGTTAACCCACACATATTCAGTACGCTCTTTTGATGTGGATGGTTCAGAACGATTCTTTCTTAATCTTAGTGGTACTAGGGATGCCATAAAAACGCTTCTGTAGTCATTTGTGTTCTGATGAGATGTTGATTGTTTGTATTCCGGTAATCCAGATAAACCGTCACATCCCCATTTACATATTAAAGTTAAGTCCTTGTTGTCAAGTTTCTTGGCTTCTTCTTCAGACAATGTAGTAGATATCAGCCTTGATGCCGTATTTTCCAATAATTTTGATAAATCCACAGATGCACTTTCGTCTCCTATCACGTTTGTTGGTATTAAGTTTTTTTTGGTTTTTAATAACGCATTATATCCTGGTAAAATTGAGTGTCCTTTGTCTCGTAATGCCTTACAGAGTTTAATATATTTATTTTTACTCAATTTCAACTCGAGCATAAGAGCAAGTGCTTCTTCCTCCGAAAATTCTGATTGAGAAGAAGGAGTTGGTATACTCTTAATAATTCGCTTAAGACGTTTAGGAGAAGCCTCTGGGAGAATATCTGCTATTTGTTTAGCTTCAGCTGGTTGATTATTTCGTTTGAGCACTTCCTTAAAGGAATCTTTGATTTCAGTATCCGAATGAGTAGAAAGAACTTCGGATAATCGCATCTTTTTAGATCTTTCTCCGAGATCATCATAGTTTTTTAGAGGGGCTCCAGCACCAGAAGTTTTAAGCTCAATTGAGTCCTTCAGCCAGTCTTTAAATTTAGATTCAAATCTTTTTAAACAGTAATTAACCGACTTAATTTTAAGTTCAAATAACTTTACAAATTTTACGACTTTGTCTTCCTCACTATTGAGAATCATGGAGTTAGTTTGACTTTTAGCATATCGCATGATTATTTTAATTTTTTCTGCTCTCGAACTGCTTGGTTGTTCAAAAAGAATATCGCACAACACTTTAAATTCCAATGTTATAGCCATGATGTTTTAACTGTTAATAGCAGTTACATTTAAAACTTTCTTTTTTATATTAAAAAAAAACATTTTTTATATATACCTGTATCCAAAGAATAATAAAGAAATCAATGAATTAATGTATTTTTTACCTCTAAAAATAGGTGCATATATAACTCAACCAATATGTGCGTCTCGTAAAACCTACCTGTATGGAGGTGAGTAACCATATCCTTTCTGACCATTATGAAAAACCCAAGTTGTAACAATTTTTACCTATTGCATTAACTTTCACATTAAAAAACATTTTATAACCTTAACATAATTTTGCAATTTTTTCAAATACACCAATTTTAAATACCGGAAAAATGCCTTTAAATCTTATTTTAAATAAATTGTCACACTGTTACTATAAAAGTACTCTTCTAATTAAACTTTTGCTACAAATTATGGATATATTACCTTTACACTGTTATCAAAATCGGTGCCTTACTCGTACTTACTTATTTAGAATCTTTTACTAAAATTTTATTTTTTAGCTTGGAACAAAAGGCAAAATCGAATAAAATTTTTTTAAGTCATTCTTATAATGTTTTCTTTAAAAAAAAAAAACTATTTATATCTTTTTGAAGAAAATATTTGTTTATTAGCGAAGGATCATTGTCATCTTAAAAATAGTGAAATATTTGAGTATGATTATTAATTTTATATGCACAAATTCATCACTTATATTTAAATAAACAGTGTAAAAATGCTACGGGGGCCAAAGTTTTCAGAGTTTTTTAAGACTCGGTATTAATGCTTTATATACATGTTTAGTATCATTAGATCGGGAAAGACTAGGAGATTAGCACTAAGTAAAAGTTTTTTTTAAGTGCGTTACTTTTTTTACACTTTGTATCGTAAAACAAAAAAAAATTGTTTTTCTGCTTTTTTAAGGAAAATATTTTTAATCTTTGATATTCTGTGGAAATGACATGGATAAAGATATTACAATGAAATTTTGTAGTAATGTAGACCAATAAGATGTAAAAGCAATAGACTAAAAAAAATTCCCAATTTTAACTTAAAAATTCCCCAATTCCCAACTGGGGAAAAAGGTGTTTCAAAAAATGAGTTTTTTTACAAATATGGCAACACTGTCTCTATTTGCAGCGCGTTTCAGAAAAAACTTTTCTAATCAATAACAGATATATTGGAAAATATGAACATTATAATTTTTTTCAAATCGGTGCTTTGCCTTTTGAGAAATTTTTGTTTAAACTAATTTTTTTTTTTACAAATTGCCATTTTTTGGAGAGGACATGTGCGAGGACCAAAAGTCCAATTAGCAAGAAATTTGTTTTATACGCATTCTCATTATGTTTTCTTTTAAAAACTTTAAAAATCTTTTTATGTTTCTTAAGAAAATATTTTTTTATTAGTGAAAAAATATAGCTATCTTTTGGGGAAAAACTAAAAAAAAAGCGAAATTTTTTGTAAGTTTCAACTTTGAATATTTTTAACTTTTAAACAAAAGAAGATTTCTATAACTAACTTGCACAAAAATTATTCAGAATTTTATTACAAATTTAAAGAATATTCTTAAAAAATTTTTGGTCCTCAGATGCGTCCACCAGATCAAAAAAAGCTTAAAAAAAGAGGTAAAAAATCAACCTAAAAATTCCTTTTTACCCAAATATCTCGAAATCCAAAGGAGATAACCTACACATTTAAGCGTATTTTTTGTAGATCTTCTCAAGGACAACTTAAGTTTAAAATTTCTTTTCAATCCATACATAAATGGATTTTTGGCGAATTTTTAAAAAAGTCGAACACCCGAGGTGACCAACTTTGAAGGTCCATCAATCACTCTCCCGACCCCTCATGGACCAGTGCTTTTAAAAACCAACTCAAATACTCCTTGACTACCACCATGTCAAATTTCATTCAAATATCTCCAGTCGTTCAAAAGTTACAGAATTATTTCCAAAAAAAAGCGTCCGTAAACCACTGTGTGGCATTAGAAACCGTTCGAGGGTCAACTTTCAAATTTTTAGCTATTTTTTTAAAAGTCCATGACGGATTTTTTTGAAAAGTTTTAATTATATTTTCACGAACTTTTTTTTCGCAGTCCATTTTGATTGAAATAACTATTGAAAATTAATAATTTCTAAAATAATAGTATCTGACATATCTATAGAAACTAACTTGATCAAAAAATAAATTATTTCTTGCACTATGGATAAATTTTGTCTAAAATAGTAAATGCATATTTTTTTTAGAACACTCTTTACTAGATGACATCGATTACGCTGACGACATATGTCTGTTATCTCACTAATTCTCTAGCATGCAATCCAAAGCTTTGCTTTAATACGAATTAATTTACTAAATGACTCCAAATTTTATCTTGCTGGGCAATCCATTAATAAAAATTAAACTTAGTAGGGAGTACTATTTCAAAAAGCGGAGGCAGCAGAAAAGATTTTCAAAATTGGCTATGCAGAGTAAAGCAAGCTTTTGGGATTCTAAACAAATTCTGTAGATCTCAAAATATCTCGACCACCACCAAAACTAAAGTTTTTAACGCCAATGTTGAAGCCGTCCTCTTATACGGCTGTAAGACTTGAAATATCTCAGGCGTGAGATAAAAAGCCTGTATGCATTTGTTAATCGGTGCCTTAGATGTGTACTTAAAATCTTCTGGATAGTCACAATCAAGATCTATGGTTGTACACCGTTCGAGACCCGCTACAAACAAATATACGTACTAGAAAATATGGTTGGTTAGGAAACTCATTAAAAAAAGCAGCAACTGATATAAATTGGTAAACTGTTGAATATAATCCTCAAGCCTCCAGAAGGTCTGAAACACGTGAAAGGACCTAACACGTGAAAGGCCCGTAAACACGTGAAAGTGCCAAATAGAGAACTGCGTATCATAGAAGGAGATGAAAGTGATGATTACCGATAAACTTACATGAAAAACAATTGTTGAGGCCCCTTGTTCCACCAGGAGTTAAAGGACTAAATATATATAATACCCTATACCTCAACTTTGCGCTAATGTATCTAACACATAGAAGGTCTGAGACTCACATCAACCCTTTCTAAAACTCACATTAACCCTTTCAAATCAAATGAGCCATGAATTGAATTGATCAATTTCAGGTCTCTATCACTTCTGATTTTACCGTTATGAGATGTTGCTTATAAGCAACATTGAGTTTTGTTAGTACATTTAAAAACAAAAACCTCAATATTTTTAGATTTCTGATACATTCCATGTGTGATATGAAACAACTATTTTTTTGTCTGTTACAATATTTTTGTACCTTAAATTTGAACATTTTTGGTCATAGTTCCTTCTGGAATACCGGTATGTCATTATCAACATCTTTCTTTTGCTTCTCATTCAACATAATGATTAGTTTGATGGAGACTTTAGATCGTCTAATTTAAATCAAATTAGCACTTCTCTTCTGTCGAATATGGACTTACATATTTCGTTTCAAATTTAGGTTATAATTTCATCACTAAAGAACTCAGTGATATATTTTAGTGAAAATTTGACCTCTCCACATTTTTTTCTCCTTTTAAGTAGTTCTTCCATTTTAAACTATCCGGATTGATTCATTCACAACTTTTAGTATAAAAAAATATTGCTACTATCGACAAATGTTGCCTATAAGCAACATTGTGTTTATGAAATTTCTGACATAAAAATATGAACTATTTTTTAGTTTTACCAACTTTATCTCATTGTCTTAAATCTCTCCAGTTTTCGTTTGATTTGAATTTTTATAGAACAACTTTTTACGCACGTTTTTACACCACTTCAACTACCTCAAAAATGAATACTTATAAAGCTTTTAGAAACGTAACTTTGTAATTTAATGTCTTAAATACTAATTTCAGTAGGGAATAGCCAGTTAGCAAAAACAACAAAAACTAAAGGAACTATGACCCAAAATGTACAATTATGTTACTGCTATGAGATGTTGCTTATAAGCTACATTTGACCTCTCCACATTTTTTTTTCTTCTTTTAAGTAGTTCTGCCATTGAAAACTATCCGGATTGATTCATTCAAAACTTTCAGTATAAAAAAATATTGCTACTATCGACAAATGTTGCCTATAAGCAACATTGTGTTTATGAAATTTCTGACATAAAAATATAAACTATTTTTAAGTTTTGCCAACTTTATCTCATTGTCTTAAATCTCTCCACTTTTCGTTTTGATTTGAATTTTTATAGAACAACTTTTTACGCACGTTTTTACACCACTTCAACTACCACAAAAATTAATACTTGCAAAACTTTTACAAATGTAACTTTATAATTGAAAGTATTAATTTCAGTAGGGAAAAGCCAGTTAGCAAAAACAACAAAAACTAAAGGAACTATGACCCAAAATGTACAATGTTGCTTTTAAGCAACAAATGACATTAAAGGGTTAAGTATATCGATCTATTTAGAACCACTTTCTGAGTCGAAAAACTTCCAACGAATCCAAGAAATATACCTTTTGGTGTTTACAATGTTGCTTATAAGCAACAAATGACATCAAAGGGTCTTGGTGTGGATAATCGGCCGGTGGCATCATTGACCGTCCTTTTTCAAAGACGACGAAATGGAAGAGCTGGACTTTATATAATAAACAATTGAAGGCATAACAAAAATTTAAAGGTTTTATAAACATCACCATAGATGGTGTAGGGTACCAATTTTTGGGAAAAGGTGTTTTTTTACACTTAATTTTTTTATTTTTGTTTTTCACATTTTGCAAAAGTATTTTCCTTATTCTTTTCAAAGCAATTTGATAAATTGCATTTTTTACGAAATTTGTTTTTCTGCTGCAATTACTATTGTTATTTGTTGATTATGCATAGATTTTATTTTGAAAATATGAATGTTTGTTTTTTTTTTTCAAAAAATGTTATTATTTTCGAAAAAAATGTTATTATTTGATTTAACAAAAATAATATTTGTTTTTATTATTTGTATCGAGTGCAGCAGTATTTTTGTTTCAAAACAAAAACTGATGTAACGTGTAGAATATTTTTGCAGCTTTTTTGAATTGTTGAATATTTTTTTTGTTAATAATATAAATACGAGTAAATGCAATCTGTTTAAGCATTATCAAAATTGTAAGTTTTGAAAAATATTTTATAAAATATTTTTTAAAATATGTTGTACATGTTTTTATACCCTTCACCAATAGGTGAAAGGGTATTATAAGTTTGTGATTCCGTTTGTAATTTTTTTATTAGTGATCGTAGACCCCATAAAAATTATACCGATCGACTCAGAATCAGGAGGAGAATCGATTAAGCGATGTCCGTCTGTCTGTCTGTCTGTCTGTCTGTCTGTCTGCCTGTCTGTCTGTCTGTCTGTCTGTCTGTCTGTCTGTCTCTCTGTCTGTCCGTCCGTCTGTCTGTCTGTCTGTTGAAATCAAGTTTCTGAAGCCCTTGGAGGATGGACTTACATAAATTATATATCAGATTTTAGAAAAAGCAATGAACGCTATTAAATTTCATTAAAATCGGTTTATAAACACCGAAAATATCGAAAAAAATACCAAAAATTAGACGAAAATTTTAAAATTTTTGATTGAAACACACTTTTAAATAACAAGAGAAAAATGATACTCCTGGTGTACATGTGATAGTATGATATATATCAGATTGTAGAAAATATTTTCCCAAAGCACTCTATAAATTTTTATCAAAATCGGTCCATAAAAAACTGAGATATCGCCAAAACACTGAATTTGATGTATCGCAAATTGCCCAAAGTACACATTAGAGAATGTTTGTTGAAAAAATTAAATGCAGAAATAGGAAAAACTATCCTCCTTTAGTACGGACCTACATAAATTTTATATCAGATTTTAGGAAATTCCCCCACCAAGCACGTTATTAAATTTTATCAAAAGCGGTCTATAAACAATTGAGATATCGCCATAACACTACATTTGATGTACAGCAAATTGCCCAAAGTACGTGTCTAAGAAATTTTGTTTACATTTTGTAAGTATTGTTTCAGCGATATCTCAGGTGTTTATGGACCGATTGTGATGAAATTTGACATCGTTCTTTATGGGAGGATTTTCTAAAATCTGATATATATACTCCACAAATCTGATTATGAATACCATTCAAATTGTACCGATCAACTCAGAATCGGCACAAGAATCGATTTCGCGACCTCCGTCCGTCTGTCCGTCCGTCTGTTTGTTTGCCCGTCCGTCCGTCTGTTTGCTTGTCCGTCCGTCTACATGTCCGTCCGTCTACCTGTCTGTCCTTTTTTCTGTTGTAGTCAAGTTTTTGGAGCTCCTGTTTTGTCGATATCTCAGATGTTTATTTTGATGAAGTTTAATAGCGTCCTTCGCAGGGGATTATCTAAATCCTGATGCATTCTGTAATTTGTGGTAGATATAATTTAGCGTTTAAGCGATGGTGTTTTGATCGACAATGTTGAAATTCAGGGTGGGACAATTTAGGAGCTCCACAAATCTGGTTTTATCAGACAGACACACTGCATTTATCTTAATTTTGTGTCTGACTTTTGAACATTATGATAACATTTGAGAATGTATTATATATCAAATTATAGGTAATCTTCCTAGGAAGTACAAAAATGCAGCTGATTACATGATATCCGTTCAAAACCTACATATGTATGTAAGTATCTCACATATCAACAAAAATTTAAATTTTTTAATTGCAATTGGGAGAAATCCGTTCACGTTTGACAATTGATCCCGTATAACTTCGCCTAAGGCAATCTCTTAGTAGCTAATAAATGACAAATTATAATAGATACGATGATGACATTTAGTATAAAGACGTTGTACAATATTGATATTCAGGACAATAGCGCCTAAAATAAACTTTCTAGAGGGACAACATTTGACAAAAGTATTTCTGATCTCTTGAAAAGTTCGATATTGAAAATGGGCGAGCTCTATTCACATTTAGTGAAATCTCCCATATAAACCCGACCGGGAATCGATTTAATGCTGATAAATTAAATCACATTAAAATTGCACAAAGAAACTTTCCAAACATCCATCGGACAGATCGAAAGAACTATACATCCCAAATATTATTGATGAAGTGTTCATTTTAATTAATTAACTAACTTCAAATTAATAAGTAAACTTTTCCGACAAAGCTGATAACCATCCATTCAAAAGCTATATATTTCACGCATGTATCTAAAACTAAGAGTGTATACCCTATAATTTTAAGGCTTGTATACATTGACAATCATTGTTAAAGCTTTGACCTAAAACAGTCCGCTAACTTCAGAGTTTTACATAACTAATCAAGAACTAAGAATAATTCAGCGATTTATTTCACATTTTTTTTTAGCAATTTTATACCATATATTATTAGAAATATATATTAAAAGTTGTTAGATATATCTATATATGTCTAATGCCATTCTAAAGCCGATCTGTTTTCTTTTATTTACTGTTTAAAAAAATAAAATCGGATACAAACTGGCTGACCTATGGGTCGATAAGTTGACTAACAGCGTTTATCTCGGTGTTTTGCTTATAATTCCAAAACTTGAACTTATTTCTGAAAATTTTTTACACGATTTGTAATGTAAAGAGTGCTCTAAATAAAATTTGTAGTTGGATTTTCTTAAATAAAAATCAAACCTTTTAATATAAAAACTCTACAAAATACGCAAATATAATGACATATTATACAAAATC
This sequence comes from Stomorhina lunata, assembly GCA_933228675.1. Lineage (NCBI taxonomy): Eukaryota > Metazoa > Arthropoda > Insecta > Diptera > Rhiniidae > Stomorhina > Stomorhina lunata. The sequence continues at coordinate 121,497,484 of OW121740.1, read as the reverse complement.
ATTTGGCATTAAAATGTTTACTTAGTACTCGGGTTTTGCAAAATTATCGACTTTTTTCGGAAACCCTCCCATTAAAGATTTTACAGTTGCTTCTGATACCTTTTTGGAGCATGTGTTCCACCTGCGCTTAAAATCGGACATGTTCTTGGAAATCTTTCCTGTGTTCTTCAATTCCTTTTTTACCAGAGCCCAATACCTTTCCACAGGCCGAAGTTCTGGACAGTTAGGTGGATTTGCCTCTCGTGGTACAAAAATGACATTATTCTTTGAGTACCACTCAAGTGCCTTTTTTCCATAATGGCATGATGCCAAATCGGGCCAAAAAAATGTAGTCACTCTGTGCTCTCTTAAAAAGGGTAACAACCGTTTTTGTAGGCACTCCTTTATATAAATTTTTGTGTTTATTGTGCCAGATGCCACAAATACTTTACTTCTTTTGCCACAACTGCAAATAGCTTGCCACACGAGAAACTTCTTAGGGAATTTTGTTTGTTTTTTGTGCGAAACTATTGCCGAACATTGCCCCGTTTATCAGCAACATAAAAATCTTGACCAGGAAGTTGAGATCACACAACAGGTGTATTTTTTTTATAAAATCAGACTTCAATTTTTTTGCTCGTTTTTTGCTTCTAAGTTCTTTATAGCATTGCGATCTGGAACCTTTTGGACTTTGTATGTCTTAAGTCCAGCATAAGCTTTGACTCTATGTGCAAAATTCGTAGAACATTTCACCGTACGAGCTGCTTTTCTTAAAGAAGTGTTAGGCGCTCTTCGAAAGAGTCGCTCGACTTCTTTTGCCTTACCAATATCTGTAGGACCTTTTTTCCTCCCTGATCCAGGTTTTCTTTCAATGCTCAGGTTTTCCTTATACCGTCTGATGGCATTAGAAACCGTTCGAGGGTCAACTTTCAAATTTTTAGCTATTTTTTAAAAGTCCATGACGGATTTTTTTGAAAAGTTTTAATTATATTTTCACGAACTTTTTTTTCGCAGTCCATTTTGATTGAAATAGCTATTGAAAATTAATAATTTCTAAAATAATAGTATCTGACATATCTATAGAAACTAACTTGATCAAAAAATAAATTATTTCTTGCACTATGGATAAATTTTGTCTAAAATAGTAAATGCATATTTTTTTTAGAACACTTTTTATTTAAGATTTTCGTTCAAAAAATTTTCAACTTTTACACGAATTTTTTCTTATACAAATAACATTCACTAACCAAATTTGTCAACAGGAATGATCTATATTTTGTCGAAATTCCCGAAAAATTATAAGAATATGTGTTGTGACAAAAAAAAAAAAAAAAAAAACGAAACGAAACGAAAATTTTGTTACCTTTAGCGTTGCCGTACTTCTAAGATAACAACCAAAGTTATTAATTTTTTATGACATAATATAGCACAAGTACCGGTGATTATAACTGAGTTTTTTTCTCTTAATATTAAACGATTTAAGAAAATTAATTTATTCGCCTTAACTTCTTCTAGCCGGCCCATCGTGCGCCGATTAGAAAAATCCTTTAATACTCTGACAAAACAATTTATTACCAACAAAATACTCTAAATGGTATAATTAAATATACGATGCCAGCAAAATAAGCAACCAATGAAGCAGGAAAGGAAACATGCAGTCAGGCAATCAAGCAAAGCGTTCTGCATACAATTTTATTTATTTATCGATAGTTTTCGATCATTCATTCAAATGAATACATGGAAACACACAATGATATCCTTCCTTGCTTTCGTCCACATACGAGTTGGTACTTGTTTAAACACATTTTGTCATACTCTTTCTAGGATTTTGAATATAAACGACCATTAAGTCAACATGTTGTCCATGTGTGTGTGTGTGTAAAATTCTACTTTTATAGATGAAATATTTGTATGCGTAAAAGCTTTAAAACGTAACTATCATTTTGTTTTACTTTGCGAGTAGTTTTCCTAAAGATTCATATTCATTCCATGCATCATCATCGTCATCATCAATATTCTCTAGAATGCAACATTTTGTTGAAAATCATTTAAGTATTTCAAATTTTTATTATTCAAAATGCATTTGGTCTTAAATAGGAAAACATTCAAAATTGTGTATGATGCTATTAATTTTGTACTGTATAGTTTTGGGTCTGTTTTGAATGTTAGATGTCGATGATGTTTATTACAATTGTTTAGTTATGTTTTTGCATATAAATATTTATTATTGATTTTACTTATTTTTGTTATTTCTCTATTAGGTTGTATTGAATTTTTAATTTTTGTTTTAGAATAATAGTAACTCTATTCATATTTGGATACCATCAACTAAAATGCAAAAGGGAAGTAAAATACTTTGAAATTTTAAAAAAATACTAACCAAATCGCCGCATTCGATATCGCTCGAAATATAAGATATTACACAAAGATTTGTGTAGCACACTTTTGAGGATAATCTAAATATAATTATATTACATATAATGTTCAGGGGCCAAATTACGGCATTCGATATCGATCGAAATGTTAGATATTTTCAAAATATTTGCATAGCATACTTTAAGGATAATCAAAATTATTTAAAAGATGTACAGTTTACTATATTTTTTTGATATTATTTGCCAAAAGATGAACAAAAGTAAAAGAGTTTTAATTGAACAATATATATTTTAAAAAACGAATCAAAATGGATACCAAATTTCAATGAACTTTTTGCATCGAAGTAACTTTGAACATCCCTAAAGTATACTTTACAATATTCGCCTAAAAGTCTGAGTTTTCGATCGATATCGAATGCGGTAATTTGGCCCCAGTACATTGTAACTTATTTGCCAAAAGTTTTCTGATAGTAAAATAATTTAATTTAAACAATTTTTTTTTAAACAAACAAATATGTTTTGATAACAAAATTTTAATAAACTTTTTGCATAATACATTTTTTTGAAAATCCCTAAGGTATGTTACACAATATTTGAATAAAAGTCTTAGTTTTCGACCGATGTCAAATGCGGCGATTTGGCCCCTGACCAAAAGGGTCTTTGATTTCAATGCAACCCTCATAAATTACATTATTGAACCCAACACTTTCTAAGTTGATTTAAGCTGTTATTCCGCGGATTTGGCTGCTTTCTATATAAAGATTATAATTAAAGTTAGCAAAAGACAAAATTTGGCACAGGCTTAATTTTCAAGTGAGACTATTTTATTCAAATTGGTCTAAATCGGTCCATTATTTGGTTTTCCAAATTCCTTAGGATTATCATCATATCTCAATTGTTTTTAAAAGTCGTCGATGCTTTTTTGTCTGTCTCAAATGATAATCAATTTAAACAAAGTTTTTAATTTTTGGTCCTTTAACATTTTATATAACGAAACATTGAGTATTTGCTATGACAGATTTTTAGTGAGTTTCATTTGTAAGTTTATTTATTTGTATGATAGTGGTTAATTTTGATTATATTATTAACTCATTGAATAATTTGATTAAATAATTAAATTTGGAGGCAAATATTTAAATTTTATAATCCAACGAAATTATTTTTGGTTTGGGATTAAGGGATTAATTAAGCTTTTACATTTTTTATAATAGGAAATGTTATAAATATTCTAATAAATATAGTTTTTGATAGAAAAGTTATCGAGAGGCATAGTTTTCTATAGAATAGTTGGCGAGAGACATATCTTTTAAGCTGGCGAGAGCCAAAGTTTTCTATAGAAAAGTTGGCGAGAGCCAAAGTTTTCTATAGAAAAATTGGCGAGAGCCAAAGTTTTCTATAGAAAAGTTGGCGTTAGCCTTAGTTTTCTATAGAAAAGTTGGCGTTAGCCTTATTTTTCTATAGAAAAGTTGGCGTTAGCCTTAGTTTTCTATAGAAAAGTTGGCGTTAGCCTTAGTTTTCTATAGAAAAGTTGGCGTTAGCCTTAGTTTTCTATAAAAAAGTTGGCGTTAGCCTTAGTTTTCTATAAAAAAGTTGGCGTTAGCCTTAGTTTTCTATAGAAAAGTTGGCGTTAGCCTTAGTTTTCTATAGAAAAGTTGGCGTTAGCCTTAGTTTTCTATAGAAAAGTTGGCGTTAGCCTTAGTTTTCTATAGAAAAGTTGGCGTTAGCCTTAGTTTTCTATAGAAAAGTTGGCGTTAGCCTTAGTTTTCTATAGAAAAGTTGGCGTTAGCCTTAGTTTTCTATAGAAAAGTTGGCGTTAGCCTTAGTTTTCTATAGAAAAGTTGGCGTTAGCCTTAGTTTTCTATAGAAAAGTTGGCGTTAGCCTTAGTTTTCTATAGAAAAGTTGGCGTTAGCCTTAGTTTTCTATAGAAAAGTTGGCGTTAGCCTTAGTTTTCTATAGAAAAGTTGGCGTTAGCCTTAGTTTTCTATAGAAAAGTTGGCGTTAGCCTTAGTTTTCTATAGAAAAGTTGGCGTTAGCCTTAGTTTTCTATAGAAAAGTTGGCGTTAGCCTTAGTTTTCTATAGAAAAGTTGGCGTTAGCCTTAGTTTTCTATAGAAAAGTTGGCGTTAGCCTTAGTTTTCTATAGAAAAGTTGGCGTTAGCCTTAGTTTTCTATAGAAAAGTTGGCGTTAGCCTTAGTTTTCTATAGAAAAGTTGGCGTTAGCCTTAGTTTTCTATAGAAAAGTTGGCGTTAGCCTTAGTTTTCTATAGAAAAGTTGGCGTTAGCCTTAGTTTTCTATAGAAAAGTTGGCGTTAGCCTTAGTTTTCTATAGAAAAGTTGGCGTTAGCCTTAGTTTTCTATAGAAAAGTTGGCGTTAGCCTTAGTTTTCTATAGAAAAGTTGGCGTTAGCCTTAGTTTTCTATAGAAAAGTTGGCGTTAGCCTTAGTTTTCTATAGAAAAGTTGGCGTTAGCCTTAGTTTTCTATAGAAAAGTTGGCGTTAGCCTTAGTTTTCTATAGAAAAGTTGGCGTTAGCCTTAGTTTTCTATAGAAAAGTTGGCGTTAGCCTTAGTTTTCTATAGAAAAGTTGGCGTTAGCCTTAGTTTTCTATAGAAAAGTTGGCGTTAGCCTTAGTTTTCTATAGAAAAGTTGGCGTTAGCCTTAGTTTTCTATAGAAAAGTTGGCGTTAGCCTTAGTTTTCTATAGAAAAGTTGGCGTTAGCCTTAGTTTTCTATAGAAAAGTTGGCGTTAGCCTTAGTTTTCTATAGAAAAGTTAGCGTTAGCCTTAGTTTTCTATAGAAAAGTTGGCGTTAGCCTTAGTTTTCTATAGAAAAGTTGGCGTTAGCCTTAGTTTTCTATAGAAAAGTTGGCGTTAGCCTTAGTTTTCTATAGAAAAGTTGGCGTTAGCCTTAGTTTTCTATAGAAAAGTTGGCGTTAGCCTTAGTTTTCTATAGAAAAGTTGGCGTTAGCGTTAGTTTGCTATAGAAAAGTTGGCGTTAGCCTTAGTTTTCTATAGAAAAGTTGGCGTTAGCCTTAGTTTTCTATAGAAAAGTTGGCGTTAGCCTTAGTTTTCTATAGAAAAGTTGGCGTTAGCCTTAGTTTTCTATAGAAAAGTTGGCGTTAGCCTTAGTTTTCTATAGAAAAGTTGGCGTTAGCCTTAGTTTTCTATAGAAAAGTTGGCGTTAGCCTTAGTTTTCTATAGAAAAGTTGGCGTTAGCCTTAGTTTTCTATAGAAAAGTTGGCGTTAGCCTTAGTTTTCTATAGAAAAGTTGGCGTTAGCCTTAGTTTTCTATAGAAAAGTTGGCGTTAGCCTTAGTTTTCTATAGAAAAGTTGGCGTTAGCCTTAGTTTTCTATAGAAAAGTTGGCGTTAGCCTTAGTTTTCTATAGAAAAGTTGGCGTTAGCCTTAGTTTTCTATAGAAAAGTTGGCGTTAGCCTTAGTTTTCTATAGAAAAGTTGGCGTTAGCCTTAGTTTTCTATCGAAAAGTTGGCGTTAGCCTTAGTCTTCTATAGAAAAATGGCGTTAGCCTTAGTTTTATATGGAAAAGTTGGCGTTAGCCTTAGTTTTCTATTGAAAAGTTGGCGTTAGCCTTGGTTTTCTGTAGAAAAGTTGGCGTTAGCTTTAGTTTTCTATAGAAAAGTTGGCGTTAGCCTTAGTTTTCTATAGAAATGTTGGCGTTAGCTTTAGTTTTCTATAGAAATGTTGGCGTTACCTTTAGTTTTCTATAGAAAAGTTGGCGTTAGCCTTAGTTTTCTATAGAAAAGTTGGCGTTAGCCTTAGTTTTCTGAATGTAATATTTTTTTGTATTTTGAAATTATAATCTTCATAAATCCATTTATTATTTAAACAAATAAAATGCATTAAAACTCCTCAGTATTTTGTATTTAAATAAAAAATATGATTACATGTTATTAAAAGTTTTTAGCCATTTCTGCATTTTGTGATATTTGTTTGTTACTTTTTATCCAAATGAACTTTAACGTTCCCAATACGCAGCTAAAGTTTTTAATGCAAAATACCTAAATACAAACGAATAAAAAATGGACAAAAAAATAGTAAAATTCTGTTAAGTGTATTTTGAGGACTTTTATAATGCAAACAATCTCCATAAAAAATTGAATTGCAAATAAAAATAGTAAAAGGTGCAGAAAAAAAACTGTATAACAAATTGTTCCAGAAAAAAAAATAGTTATTCAAATCAAATATGTTTTTGATGCAGTTTGTAATCGTAACCTTCAGCACTAATTCAACAAAATCGTTAAAAACTAAAACTAACTTTTTTAGAATAATCATAAAACGAAAACGTAAATTGGTCGTAGAAAAAAATACGTTTATTTAAATTTTGTCACCGAAATAGTTTTTCGGATTCATTATTGAATTTTAAACTCTTCGAAGAATACTTACGAGCTTTAAATTAAGCTAGATATTTTTTTAAACTTCTTAAATTTTCACTATAATATAAAAATTTTATTTACTTTATTATTATTGCTCGCTTATGCTATTTAGCTAACCTTGAATGTATTCTTCCTCAAAACGTCAATTTTGTGCCGAAAAACTACATTATTATGGAAAATATACTTGTATTCGTAAAAAATATGAAAATATGAATGTGAATACAAAACAACTAGAGGACCACAAAATAATGAAACTAGCACAATATTTATAAATATTTTTTATTTTTTTTCCTTGTAATACTCAAGTACACAATAAACCTAAATATGAAAAAAATTTAAATTCACAGTAAATATTTTCTGCAAATTATAAATAATGAAGTGTTGCATTTAACAATAGTTCTAGTAGACGCTCTAAATGGATTAAGGTCAATTTTTCTGTAAGAGGAGAAAGTTTATATAAATTTTACTTACATTTCATTTTAAAAATTTAATCTTAAAGAGGAAGTAAAAATTGTTTGTATTTTTATTTTTAAACAATTCCCATTGTCTACGCTTAAGGTTTAGATTATGCCTTAGTCTATGCCTTAATATATGTCCTAGTCTATGTTTTAGACTTAAACTCTTAGTCTATGTCTTAGTCTATATCTTAGTCCACGTTAATAGACATAGTTTTTATAGAAAAGTTGGCGAGAGACATAGTTTTCTAAAGAAAAGTTGGCGAGACACATGGTTTTCTAAAGAAAAGTTGACGAGAGACATAGTTTTCTATAGAAAAGTTGGCGAGAGACATAGTTTTCTATAGAAAAGTTCGCGAGAGACATAGTTTTCTATAGAAAAGTTGGCGAGAGACATAGTTTTCTATAGAAAAGTTGGCGAGAGACATAGTTTTCTATAGAAAAGTTGGCGAGAGACATAGTTTTCTATAGAAAAGTTGGCGATCGCCTTAGTTTTCTATAGAAAAGTTGCCGATCGCCTTAGTTTTCTATAGAAAAGTTGGCGAACGCATTAATTTTCTATAGAAAAGTTGGCGATCGCCTTAGTTTTCTATAGAAAAGTTGGCGATCGCTTTAGTCTTCTATAGAAAAGTTGGAGATAGACATAGTTTTCTATAGAAAAGTTGGCGATAGACATAGTTTTCTATGGAAAAGTTGGCGATATACATAGTTTTCTATAGAAAAGTTGGCGATAGACATAGTTTTCTATAGAAAAGTTGGCGATAGACATAGTTTTCTATAGAAAAGCTGGCGATAGACAAGTTTTCTATAGAAAAGCTGGCGATAGACAAGTTTTCTATAAAAAAGTTGGCGATCGCCATAGTTTTCTATAGAAAAGTTAGTGATCGCCATAGTTTTATATAGGAAAGTTGGCGATCGCCATAGTTTTATATAGGAAAGTTGGCGAGAGCCAAAGTTTTCTATAGAAAAATTGGCGAGAGCCAAAGTTTTCTATAGAAAAGTTGGCGACAGCCAAAGTTTTCTATAGAAAAGTTGGCGACAGCCAAAGTTTTCTATAGAACAGTTGGCGACAGCCAAAGTTTTCTATAGAAAAGTTGGCGACAGCCAAAGTTTTCTATAGAAAAGTTGGCGACAGCCAAAGTTTTCTATAGAAAAGTTGGCGACAGCCAAAGTTTTCTATAGAAAAGTTGGCGACAGCCAAAGTTTTCTATAGAAAAGTTGGCGACAGCCAAAGTTTTCTATAGAAAAGTTGGCGACAGCCAAAGTTTTCTATAGAAAAATTGGCGAGAGCCAAAGTTTTCTATAGAAAGGTTGGCGACAGCCAAAGTTTTCTATAGAAAAGTTGGCGACAGCCAAAGTTTTCTATGGAAAAGTTGGCGACAGCCAAAGTTTTCTATAGAAAAGTTGGCGACAGCCAAAGTTTTCTATAGAAAAGTTGGCGACAGCCAAAGTTTTCTATAGAAAAGTTGGCGACAGCCAAAGTTTTCTATAGAAAAGTTGGCGACAGCCAAAGTTTTCTATAGAAAAGTTGGCGACAGCCAAAGTTTTCTATAGAAAAGTTGGCGACAGCCAAAGTTTTCTATAGAAAAGTTGGCGACAGCCAAAGTTTTCTATAGAAAAGTTGGCGACAGCCAAAGTTTTCTATAGAAAAGTTGGCGACAGCCAAAGTTTTCTATAGAAAAGTTGGCGACAGCCAAAGTTTTCTATAGAAAAGTTGGCGACAGCCAAAGTTTTCTATAGAAAAGTTGGCGACAGCCAAAGTTTTCTATAGAAAAGTTGGCGAAAGCCAAAGTTTTCTATAGAAAAGTTGGCGAAAGCCAAAGTTTTCTATAGAAAAGTTGGCGACAGCCAAAGTTTTCTATAGAAAAGTTGGCGACAGCCAAAGTTTTCTATAGAAAAGTTGGCGACAGCCAAAGTTTTCTATAGAAAAGTTGGCGACAGCCAAAGTTTTCTATAGAAAAGTTGGCGACAGCCAAAGTTTTCTATAGAAAAGTTGGCGACAGCCAAAGTTTTCTATAGAAAAGTTGGCGACAGCCAAAGTTTTCTATAGAAAAGTTGGCGACAGCCAAAGTTTTCTATAGAAAAGTTGGCGACAGCCAAAGTTTTCTATAGAAAAGTTGGCGACAGCCAAAGTTTTCTATAGAAAAGTTGGCGACAGCCAAAGTTTTCTATAGAAAAGTTGGCGACAGCCAAAGTTTTCTATAGAAAAGTTGGCGACAGCCAAAGTTTTCTATAGAAAAGTTGGCGAGAGACATAGTTTTCTATAGAAAAGTTGGCGAGAGACATAGTTTTCTATAGAAAAGTTCGCGAGAGACATAGTTTTCTATAGAAAAGTTGGCGATCGCCTTAGTTTTCTATAGAAAAGTTGGCGATCGCCTTAGTTTTCTATAGAAAAGTTGGCGATCGCCTTAGTTTTCTATAGAAAAGTTGGCGATCGCCTTAGTTTTCTATAGAAAAGTTGGCGATCGCCTTAGTTTTCTATAGAGAAGTTGTCGATCGCCTTAGTTTTCTATAGAGAAGTTGGCGATCGCCTTAGTTTTCTATAGAGAAGTTGTCGATCGCCTTAGTTTTCTATAGAGAAGTTGTCGATCGCCTTAGTTTTCTATAGAAAAGTTGGCGATCGCCTTAGTTTTCTATAGAAAAGTTGGCGATCGCCTTAGTTTTCTATAGAAAAGTTGGCGATCGCCTTAGTTTTCTATAGAAAAGTTGGCGATCGCCTTAGTTTTCTATAGAAAAGTTGGCGATCGCCTTAGTTTTCTATAGAAAAGTTGGCGATCGCCTTAGTTTTCTATAGAAAAGTTGGCGATCGCCTTAGTTTTCTATAGAAAAGTTGGCGATCGCCTTAGTTTTCTATAGAGAAGTTGTCGATCGCCTTAGTTTTCTATAGAGAAGTTGGCGATCGCCTTAGTTTTCTATAGAGAAGTTGTCGATCGCCTTAGTTTTCTATAGAAAAGTTGGCGATCGCCTTAGTTTTCTATAGAAAAGTTGGCGATCGCCTTAGTTTTCTATAGAAAAGTTGGCGATCGCCTTAGTTTTCTATAGAAAAGTTGGCGATCGCCTTAGTTTTCTATAGAAAAGTTGGCGATCGCCTTAGTTTTCTATAGAAAAGTTGGCGATCGCCTTAGTTTTCTATAGAAAAGTTGGCGATCGCCTTAGTTTTCTATAGAAAAGTTGGCGATCGCCTTAGTTTTCTATAGAGAAGTTGGCGATCGCCTTAGTTTTCTATAGAGAAGTTGTCGATCGCCTTAGTTTTCTATAAAAAAGTTGGCGATCGTCTTAGTTTTCTATAGAAAAGTTGGCGATCGCCTTAGTTTTCTATAGAAAAGTTGGCGATCGCCTTAGTTTTCTATAGAAAAGTTGTTGATCGCCTTAATTTTCTATAAAAAAGTTGGCGATCGCCTTAATCTTCTTAAGAAAAGTTGGCGATCGCCTAAGTTGATCGGCACAAAACTATTGACGATTGCCTAATAAAACTTTCCGATAGCCATGGTTATCTTAACTTCGCTATCATCTTTGTTTTCTACATAAAAGTTGGCAAACGCATTACCAATGACACTTAATTCAGCATGTATATGTTTTATGGTAAACCTCTGACTTGTATATACTTATAACAAATGTTAACCTTAGACCCACTAAGGAAATTGTCATTGTCATCCTTGCCCAGACTAACATCATGCCACAAATTAAACTTTCACTTTATTTGCTACAATTATCACAAGAAAATCAGTGTTAAGTTTACGCACTTTACACTATTTTGTTAGTTTTGCAACAATTCCAGAAACAAACCAAATGATAAACAAAAAGAACTTAAAAGTGTAAAGGAACTAGTCGCAAAAGATTTTTATACTTAAGTGCAAAAGTTTTGACATTTTTTTCTCGTCATTGTTGTGTTTGTTTTTGTTTTTGCATCTAGTGTTGATGGCTTGTCACTCATATCCTGCGTAAGAACTTTCTGTAGTTTTTTTCTGTTTAGTACATACAAAGTCGTAAGTTGTTAGTTTGTATGTAAACATATTTCTTTGGGATTTACTTAAGATGACGATGTTACATATTTTTTGTATTTGAGATTCTTTTTATAATTCCTGACATAAAAGTGCAGTTAGTGACACAAGTGGTTGGATGGATGATGGTTAGAAATACTAAAGAAAAGTACAAGTTTTTCTAAGTTTTATTTGGGAATTTGTTGTTGTTTAATGTGATTTTCTATGTTCATTTGTTGCCTTAAGAAATCTAGAACAGTTTTTTTATGAATTTGCACTTGCCAGCAAAAAAAAAAAAAAAAAAAAACAGATGAAATGTGTTTGAAATTGTTCAAAGTATGTGTAAGAAAATATGTTCTTAAATCAGTTTTTTTTTCTAGGTTTTAAACAATTTAAACAATATCTTGCCAAAAGAAGCAGAAGTTTCAAAAATAATTGAAAGCTAAAGCTCTGTAGCTTTACTATACAAATAAAGAAAAGTTAGTGCATGTCTTAGTTTTTTTTTTATTTAGCACCCTTCCTAGATTTTAATTCAAAAGTTTGCGATCCTCTTAATATTCTATAGAAAACTTGACGATCGCCTTACTTTTTAGAAAAAGAAAAGAGACGGTAGTCTCAGTTTTCTAAAGAAAAGTTGAAAAAAGTCTCAGTATTCTATAGAAAAGTTAACGATAGTCTTAGTGTTTTATAGAAAAGTTAACGATAGTCTTAGTTTTCTATAGAAATGTTAACGATAGTCTTAGTTTTCTATAGAAAAGTTAACGATAGTCTTAGTTTTCTATAGAAAAGTTGACGATCTTCTTAATTTTCTATAGAAAAATCGTCTTAGTTTTCTATAGAAAAGTTGTCGATCGTCTTAGTTTTCTATAGAAAAGTTGACGATCGTCTTAGTTTTCTATAGAAAAGTTGACAGTCGTCTTAGTTTTCTATAGAAAAGTTGGCGATCGTTTTAGTTTTCTATGGAAAAGTTGACGATCGTCTTAGCTTTCTATAGAAAAGTTGACGATCGTCTTAGTTTTCTATTGAAAAGTTAACGATAGTCTCAGTTTTCTATAAAAAAGTTAACGGTAGTCTCAGTTTTCTATAGAAAAGTTGACGATCTTCTTAATTTTCTATAGAAAAGTTGACGATCGTCTTAGTTTTCTATAGAAAAGTTGACGATCGTCTTAGTTTTCTATAGAAAAGTTGACGATCGTCTTAGTTTTCTATAGAAAAGTTGACGATCGTCTTAGTTTTCTATAGAAAAGTTGACGATCGTCTTAGTTTTCTATAGAAATGTTGACGGTCGTCTTAGTTTTCTATAGAAAAGTTGGCGATCGTTTTAGTTTTCTATAGAAAAGTTGACGATCGTCTTAGTTTTCTATAGAAAAGTTGACGATCGTCTTAGTTTTCTATAGAAAAGTTGACGGTCGTCTTAGTTTTCTATAGAAAAGTAAACGATAGTCTTAGTTTTCTATACAAAAGTTAACGATAGTCTCAGTTTTCTATGGACGATAGCCCCAGTTTTCTATAGAAAAGTTAAGTATAGTCTCATAGCCATTAATTTTCTATAGAAAAGTTGGCTTTAGCCTTAGTTTTCTATAAAAAAAGTTGGCTTTAGCCATAGTTTTCTATAGAAAAGTTGGCTTTAGCCTTAGTCTTCTATAGAAAAGTTGGCTTTAGCCTTAGTTTTCTATAGAAGAGTTGGCTTTAGCCTTAGTTTTCTATAGAAAAGTTGGCTTTATCCTTAGTTTTCTATAGAAAAGTTGGCTTTAGCCTTAGTTTTCTATAGAAAAGTTGGCTTTAGCCTTAGTTTTCTATAGAAAAGTTGGCTTTAGCCTTAGTTTTCTATAGAAAAGTTGGCTTTAGCCTTAGTTTTCTATAGAAAAGTTGGCTTTAGCCTTAGTTTTCTATAGAAAAGTTGGCTTTAGCCTTAGTTTTCTATAGAAAAGTTGGCTTTAGCCTTAGTTTTCTATAGAAAAGTTGGCTTTAGCCTTAGTTTTCTATAGAAAAGTTGGCTTTAGCCTTAGTTTTCTATAGAAAAGTTGGCTTTAGCCTTAGTTTTCTATAGAAAAGTTGGCGTTAGCCTTAGTTTTCTATAGAAAAGTTGGCTTTAGCCTTAGTTTTCTATAGAAGAGTTGGCTTTAGCCTTAGTTTTCTATAGAAAAGTTGGCTTTAGCCTTAGTTTTCTATAGAAAAGTTGGCTTTAGTCTTAGTTTTCTATAGAAAAGTTGGCGTTAGCCCTAGTTTTATATAAAAAATTGGCGTTAGCCTTACTTTTCTATAAAAAAGTTGGCTTCAGCCTTACTTTTCTATAGAAAAGTTAGTTTTCTATAGAAAAGTTGGCGTTAGCCCTAGTTTTATATAAACAAAATGGCGTTATTCTAAATTTTCTATAGAAAAGTTTTATGTTTGTTTATGAGTATTTTGATTTTAATTTCCCTCCATGATTTCAACAAATTGCCTTAAAATTTAGATAACATATTTCAATATTTGTTGCTACAAATTGCGATGACCTATTTTTCAATTAAAATCCACATGTATCGTTTGGACGTGTTAAAACACACTTATTTCGTTTATTGACTAAAAAGACTGCAACGTAACAAATATTCATTTATCAAAAGCTTTTAACCATTTTCAAAATTTTAGCCAAATCAGCAAAGTTAATATTTTGAATCAAAATGGCAAAGAGAAAATTTGTAAATCAAAAACAGCCTTTAAGCCTTTCCAACAAATACAAACAAATTAAAATCAACATTTACCAACAGGGTTAAGTGTTTGGCAAATTTACAAGGATGAGAAGGATATAAAATGTGAACAAAATGGGTTCAATGAAATTTAAACGTTTAATACTTTAAAAGTTTAAATTTAAAAGCCCGAAAATTTGTAAAAGATTGTAAACAATTTTGCAGTGATTAATTGTCAATGAATTTCTTGAAAATACCTTTCAAAATAATGTCTGAAAATTTCAGCAAAAATTCTTTAAAATAATCTGAAAAAGTACATAGAAACAATTGTTTTTAAAAGAACTTTCAAGTAGAAAAAAGTTTGGTAACAATAACAAAAAGAAATAAAAACTGCACAATAAAACCTTAGAAATCATTTATGCTTAAAAATCTACTCTGTCCTTTCTTTATAAAAAACATTAAGAGTGAAAAAGGACCAAAGAAAACAAAAGGACTAAGGTTTTAAATCAAAATATCCAAACAATAAACTTAGAAGAGGAAGAACAAACAAAAAATGTCCGAATTTTTACGCATCAACACTTTTGTTGTGGTCCAAATGAAGCTCAAAGAACTACAGGTGTTATTTTGAAATAGGAAAAGAAAATTTTTTGTTTTACATTTTTTTTTTAAGAATAATGAAGATTTATAAAGTCATGTTTTGGAAATAAACTTGGCAAAATAGAAAGTAGATGTTTAGGAATATATTTACTTAAATGATATAGGAATGACATTTTAAACAAAATATATCGTCATATTAAAGACCAAATAACCTATCTGCAAAAATTTCAAATTTGAGTTTTTTATGGATTATTATTCCCTATATCATAACGTATATCTGCCCAGTAAGAACAGTGTCAAACGTTTGAAATATGATGACTTTTACATTTGATATCAAACGTTTTTTTCAAACTTTTTTCAAACCTGAACAGATGTTTGAGATTTACATTAATTTTCAAATGAGTGTTCATTTGAGAATAAACGTTTGAAAAATGATAGTTTCTCAAATTGAGAATAAAGGTTATTCTCAAATTATTATCAAACCCTAAGATGATTTGAGAATAATTTGAAAAATTTTTTTAAATTTTTTTTTTCAAACATTAAAAAAAAATAATTTATGTTAAATAAAATTAATGTTTAAGAAATTTTAATGGAATGGCATTGCATTTCAAAGAAATTCGTTATTTCCTTCGAATTTTTTTTAAAATTGATCCATATTTGACCATAAAACCTTGCTTAAAAAATTTTAAGATTAAAAATTCAATAATATTCATATGCATAAGTAAATTTTCTTTGTTTCTTAAAATTTTTTTTACCTAACAATAAAAAAATTATATTTTAAGCAAAATAATTTAAATTTGATGCACCGTTTTCAAAAACAAAATAAACAAACTCAAAAATACAACTTCATTTTATTTATGTTCCACATGTAGATGATATCCACATTTGAAAAACCTTTGAGAATGAGGTTAGATAATGATTTGAGAATAAAGGCGTTTCTCAATTTGAGAATAAAGTCCCCTTTTTGTTGAGAACGCTATTATTCTCAAATCAGTATTAAATCAGTATCAAACGTTTGACCTTTGAAAAAAGATTTATTTTTAAATCATCCTTAATTTGAGAATACAGTATTTTTCGTTTAGCTGCACATTCAAGTTTGCACGAAAATTTGTGCACTTACGCAAAATGTGCTGTTACGCACAATTCGCTTAGCTGCATTATTTATGCTATAAAATGAATTCACTTACCTGCATAAATGTGCTCTTAAGTAAAAGTTCATTTTTATTGTAATAATAGAATAATTTAATTATTAATTTCAACAAAAACAAAACAATTCATTTAAAAACAAAAGAGATCATACATAAGTAAATTCACGTAGTAAGTTATACATACATATATGTACATAAGCAATTTATGAACTACATATACTATACATAAAGAAGTACATAAACTATATCGGATTTGTTTTTGAAAAATATCATTAGAGTTAACTTTTTTGCCTTAACCCACGTCTAGACGAGCAATATCTATTACCGCAAGACATATATAGTACATATAGTATAAGACAAATATAGTACGTGTGTCTCGCTCACGCTCATGTAAAAGGCCTACATTGCGGCAATGTTATTGCCGTCGTGAAGACGGGGGTTTATTTTTCCTCAAAAAAGCGATTTTCAACAAAAATTTTGTTTTGTTTTTATGAGGCACTTAAAAGTAATATTTTATACTAAAAATAAACATTATTGAACATAAATCGAATGCTGTTATTCAAAATATGCACTTAAGCAAAATGCACGTACACGATTTTTTTTTCATACAAATATTAACCATCATACATAATACTTTGTATTTTGTGCAGATAGGCAAAAAATGCAGTTAAGCGAAATGCAGGTAAACGAAAAATACTGTAAACCTTTTTTCTTACTGGGTGTGCAAAATTTTGAACATCTAATATTACAATGACCAAATTATTACAGTTTTTGTACCTGGAAGACCGTTACGCACTTAAAAAAGATAAAACTTAATCATCAAAAATCGCGATAAAAGTTAAATTTTGTTGCATAGTGTAATTTAAATAGTCATTACCCAGTAAGAACATTGTTAAACGTTTGAAATACGATGACTTTTACGTTTGATATCAAACGTTTTTTTTCAAACCTGAACAGATGTTTGAGATTCACATTCATTTTCAAATGAGGATTCATTTGAGAATAAACGTTTGAAAAATTATAGTTTCTCAAATTGAGAATAAAGGTTATTCTCAAATCACTATCAAACCCTAAGATGATTTGAGAATAATTTGAAAAATGGTGTTGTATAAATTTGATATCAAACCTTATTTCAAATTTTTTGCAAACATTAAAAAAATAATAATTTATGTTAAAAAAATTAATGTTTAAGACATTTTAATGGAATGGCATTGCATTTCAAAGAAATTCGTTATTTTTTCGGATTTCTTAAAATTGATCCATATTTGACCATGAAACCTTGCTTAAAAAATGTCAAGATTAAAAATTCATAATATTCATTTTCTTAAGTAAATTTTCGTTGTTTCTTAAATTTTTTTTTTACCTAACAATAAAAAAATTATATTTTAAGCAAATTAATTCAAATATGATGCACCGTTTTCAAAAACAAAATAAACAAATTCAAAAATATCAAAAATACAACACCATTTTATTTATGTTCCACATGTAGATGATATCCACATTTGAAAAACCTTTGAGAACGAGGTTTGATAATGATTTGAGAATAAAGGCATTTCTCAATTTGAGAATAAAGTCCCCTTTTTGTTGAGAACGCTAATATTCTCAAATCAGTACCAAACGTTTGACCTTTAAAAAAAGAGTACCTGGTTGACCAAGCCTTGCTCGGAGCTTTATGATAAGCATGTTGAGGAAAATTTTAAAGTTTTTATATATTTTATATTATAAAGTGCTAAAATAAATTTAGAGGAAAGACATTGTACAAATATTCAGTTAATTTTGAATTATTTGATTTATTTTATCCGACCAACACATAGTTTGCATAGTTTAAAGTTTAACTCATTTTGAATAATTTTTGAAATTATTCATATCAACAGAAACCTCCGTCGACTCATGCGCAACAACTTTGCTAAAGATTATAGTCTGATCAAATGCACAGTTTACGATTTAATTCATTTTGAGTAGTTTGCAGTGGCGCCACCTGAAGTTGTTCATACCATATAAGAAACCTTTGTCTGCTTATTCGTAACAACTTTACTTATGATTATAACATTATCAAATGCACAGTTTACGATTTAATTCACTTTGAGTAATTTTCTGTCGCGCCACCTGTCGGACTTTGCTCATTCCAATTCATAAACCTTCTTCGGCTTATCCGTAACAACTTTGCTGACGATTATAGCATGATTAAATGTACAGCATACGATTAAATTCACTTTGAGTAAATTTCAGTGGCGCCACCTGTCGAAATTTCTTCATACCAACTAAGAAACCTTCGTCGGCTCATGTGCAACAACTTTGCTAAAGATTGTAGCATGATTAAATGTACAGATTACGATTAAATTGACTTTGAGTAAGTTTCTGTAGCGCCACCTGTCGGAAATTATTCATACCAACTAAAAAGCCTTCGTCGGCTCATGCGCTACAACTTTGCTAAAGATCATAGCATGATCAAATGTACAGTTTACGATTTAATTAATTTTTAGTAATTTTCCGTGGCGCCATCTGTCGGAAATTAGTCTTATCAACTTAAAAACCTTCGCCGGCTTATCCGCAACATCTTCGCTAAAGAGCATAATATGATCGAATTCACAGTTTACTATTTTATAAAGAACATACATACAGACAAACATTCATTTGTTTAAAATAATACTAATTTTCCCCCTTTTTATTCCCTAATTTCTAAAAGTTCCATATGCATATTTGGTACTTTTTTGTTGCCAATTAAATTCGGTACATTTTTTTAAAACGCATTTAACATAATGTATAATGTTCCTATTGATATTACTTTAGAGATGTTAAGTTATCATTTGATCCCTTTTTTACCCATTTTGGCTCCAAAATCAAAAAAGTACCAAATACGTGTTTCATGTTTCTTTTACATCTATTGATTGCAGTACCAAGTTTCTTTCTATATTCTTTAGTTTAAAATATAAGAGTGGGTTAAAAAGGTGCCAAAAAAACTATTTTCACCCTTTTTTACCCCCTACAGGACATAGTTTCAAAAAAGTACCAAACACCTGTCCGCTTATTTTCATAGCTGTTCAAAACGTAATTTTAATTTTGTTTCTATACCTATTACTTTAGGAGATATAGCGTTTTCGATTGTTTCCCCTTTTCATCCGTTTTTACCCTCTTAGAGGCAAAAGTTCCAAAAGTCCCTTCTTCTTCGACCTATACATCAAAAAAGATACCCACTGTCCAAATTTTATCAAAATCGTTAGAGCCGTTTTATATATATATATATATATATATATATATATATATATATATATATATATATATATAAATACATACAATTATTGCTCGTTTAAGAATATAAGATAAGATAAGATTTATTTTGAAATCATCCTCAATTTGAGAATAAACCTTTTTTTTTACTGGGTAAGTACTTTTATTTGCTTAAACTAGTAAAAGAAACTATAACTGCTATTATTAATTTATATAATTTTCATATGTATAAAAAATTTTGATTTATTCATACTAATTAGAACTGTAGATAGGTTATTTGGTTTCAGATTTTTGCAATTCCAAATAACCCAAGTGACAAAATTTTTTCAACCGATATATATTTTTGGTTTAATTTTAATCTAAATACATAATTTTCGTTTAGATATTTTAAATATTTTATAACGTTTATTCTCTCTCCTGTAAACTTTTGAAAACTGTAGATAGGTTATTTCGTCTTTTAGGTGAATAAAATTTAATATAAAACAAAGAGTTAAAGTTCAACGAAATAGAATATAATTAAGGCACGTGTGATACTACCATGCAACCAAGGCATTCAACAACTATTCTATAGGCAACTTAGGCTCACAGCAGTTTTTATTAAAGATTTTTAAACTGACATCAAAATCTCTAAAAGTATTTAATACAAAATTCTGTCATTATAGAAAAATTGATTTATGCTTTTAAAACATTTATATTAATATTTACCAATTCTGCTGCGAAACCAATAATAAACCCCTTAAGTATGTCACGTCTGCGATTCTTTTTTTTTTCCATTAACCCACTTAAATCCTTTAAAATATCCTTGAAAAATTCCTTATTTTTTCTCTTATTTGTATTTCAATATTCCTTTTAGCAATTTTCTTTCATACTCTATTTCCTCATCGTTTCTTTTTACTTTGTAGATTATAGCAGCGTTAAAGCGATGCGTATATTAAACGCTGAACTTGCTGATACTCTGGGTAATCTTTTATCACGCGTTTGTGCTAAATCTTTGAATCCACGACAAATTTATCCTCGTGTCCATACAGCACAATTGCGCGATATTTTGAGAACGGAAAGTGCTAAACATTTGTGGGATTCGCTAGAACAACTGGATGGTAAGTGTTTCTTTTTTTCAATTTAAGCCTTTTTTATTTTTTTAGAATTTATGAATAAGAATTTTTTGTTTATGCTTCTCTGCTTTATTTTTGCTGCTTTTTAAATCTCTGCATCAATAGTTTAATGTATTTTTACATCGGTTTGTCATGATTTTTTATTTGTTAGCAGGGAAATCATAAATATGCCCTTAAGAAAGTGTTTTATGTCTAAGTCCATGTCGTAAACTATGACTAAATATGTATTAGTTTATGTCTTAGTCTCCGTCTTAGTCTATGACTTAGTCTATGTCTTAGTCTATGTCTTAGTCTATGTGTTAGTCTATGTCTTAGTCTATGTCTATGTCTTAGTCTATGTCTTAGTCTATGTCTTAGTCTATGTCTTAGTCTATGTCTTAGTCTATGTCTTAGTCTATGTCTTAGTCTATTTCTTACTCTATGTCTTAGTCTATGTCTTAGTCTATGTCTTAGTCAATGTCTTAGTCTATATCTTAGTCTATGTCTTAGTCTATGTCTTAGTCTATGTCTTAGTCTATGTCTTAGTCTATGTCTTGGTCTATGTCTTAGTCTATGTCTTAGTCTATGTCTTAGTCTATGTCTTAGTCTATGTCTTAGTCTATGTCTTAGTCTATGTCTTAGTCTATGTCTTAGTCTATGTCTTAGTCTATGTCTTAGTCTATGTCTTAGTCTATGTCTTAGTCTATGTCTTAGTCTATGTCTTAGTCTATGTCTTAGTCTATGTCTTAGTCTATGTCTTAGTCTATGCCAGATTTTTCTATTAAAATATGAGGCATCGCCAATTTTTCTATTGAAATATAAGGCGATCGCAAATTTTTCTATGGAAATATACGGCGATCGCCAATTTTTCTATAGAAATATATGGCGATCGCCAATATTTCTATACAAATATATGGCGATCGCCAATATTTCTATAGAAATATATTTCGATCGCCAATATTTCTATAAAAATATATGGCGATCGCCAATATTTCTATAGAAATACATGGCGATCGCCAATATTTCTATAGAAATACATGGCGATCGCCAATATTTCTATAGAAATACATGGCGATCGCCAATATTTCTATAGAAATACATGGCGATCGCCAATATTTCTATAGAAATATATGGCGATCGCCAATTTTTCTTTAGAAATATATGGCGATCGACAATTTTTCTATAGAAATATATGGCGATCGCCAATATTTCTATAGAAATATATGGCGATCGCCAATATTTCTATAGAAATATATGGCGATCGCCAATATTTCTATAGAAATATATGGCGATCGCCAATATTTCTATACAAATATATGGCGATCGCCAATATTTCTATACAAATATATGGCGATCGCCAAAAATTTCTATAGAAATATATGGCGATCGCCAATATTTCTATACAAATATATGGCGATCGCCAATATTTCTATAGAAATATATGGCGATCGCCAATATTTCTATACAATATTTCTATAGAAATATATTTCGATCGCCAATATTTCCATAAAAATATATGGCGATCGCCAATATTTCTATAGAAATACATGGCGATCGCCAATATTTCTATAGAAATACATGGCGATCGCCAATATTTCTATAGAAATATATGGCGATCGCCAATATTTCTATAGAAATATATTTCGATCGCCAATATTTCTATATAAATATATGGCGATCGCCAATATTTCTATAGAAATACATGGCGATCGCCAATATTTCTATAGAAATACATGGAGATCGCCAATATTTCTATAGAAATACATGGCTATCGCCAATATTTCTATAGAAATATATGGCGATCGCCAATTTTTCTTTAGAAATATATGGCGATCGACAATTTTTCTATAGAAATATAAGGCGATCGCCACTTTTTCTATAGAAATATAAGGCGATCGTCAATTTTTGTATAGAAATATAAGGCGATCGCCTATTTTTCTATATAACTATATGGCGATCGCCAATTTTTCTATAGAAATATATGGCAATCGCCAATTTTTCTATAGAAATATAAGGCGATCGCCAAGTTTTCTATAGAAATATAAGGCGATCGCCTATTATTCTATAGAAATATAAGGCGATCGCCACTTTTTCTATAGAAATATAAGGCGATCGTCAATTTTTCTATAGAAATATAAGGCGATCGCCTATTTTTCTATATAAATATATGGCGATCGACAATTTTTCAATAGAGATATTATTCGATCGTCAATTTTTCTATAGAAATATATTACGATCGCCAATTTTCTATAGGAACATATCGCGATCGCCAATATTTCTATAGAAATATATGGCGATCGTCAATTTTTCTTTATAAATATATGGCGATCGACAATATTTTTATAGAAATATATGGCGATCGATAATTTTACTATAGATATATATGGCGATCGCCAATTTTTTTTATTGAAATATATGGCGATCGCCAATTTTTCTGTTGTATTATATGGCGATCACCAATTTTTTAAAAACTTTTTTATATAACTTACTTTTTATTCATAATTCCATAGCATATTTGTGGTTTTCTCGCTTATTCCTTTAAAGGTGCAGTGTTTCATTTTTGAGTATTTAATGCTTTTAAAAATTTGTTCATATCTTCTTTGGCCTTGAACTATATTTTTCATGATTTTAATATTGTAAATACATATATATTTATTTAATTTTATTTTGATATATATATTTTTTTAATTTTAAATCTGTATTCCACTAAAATTCATTTATATGTAAATTTTTTACATAGTCTACAAGTTCCATTGTTTGCCTGTGAAAATATGCTTTGTACTAAAGTATTATTAAATATGTTTTAACAATATAAAAAAAAATAATAATATATAAAGCATTAATCTTTAAGTATGCTTTGATGTTGTGTAAATAATCGCTTTTGCTCAAAATTAAAAATCTGTTTTATACCAACCAGTAAAATACGATTAAACAATAAAAAAATTAAATTAAACTTTATGTAATAAAACAATTTATAATAAATCCCGTAGCAGAATGTTTATGTTCTTAACAAACTACGTATATATGTATGTGTAAAAAATAACAGCTATAACTATAAAGATACAACTACCACTACCACCCCAACTATTCACAACTACTTATGCAACTTTTACCACTACTTTAACAATTATTTAGCAGCACTACTACTACTACACTTTATACTTAAGCTGCTTAAGCAACAACAATAACTTTGTATCCTTTTTGCCATAATTGCATAAACCACTAGTAACTTTCAACAAACCACTGGCGCTGCTGTAGCATCATCACTATCCCGATTGTTTTATTATTACCATTAATGTTTTGTTTCCTAGTTGTTGTTCTTGTTGTTGTTGTTTCTGTTGCATGCAACTAACCAAACAAATACTTTTTTCCTTCCACAACTGTTGCAAGATACAAAAAATATATTCATTTTCTCACACTCCATCATCATCATTTATTCCTTTGAAATTATATTTCATTATCATGATAATCACAAGCTAATTTTTTACTAAATATCACAGATTTGCTCTGTTTTGAGTCTTCTTCTACGACTGAGAGAGAAGCTGTTCAAGGCAATTGCAATATTTTATCTTAATTCGTTGGCTTTAACTTTAATAATACGAGCACACCCCAATGGACAAAATATGCCGACACTGAAAACATTGACATAGATCAAAACGTGAAAATGAAGACATAGACCAAGACATAGACTAAGACATAGACCAAACATAGACTAAGACATAGGCTAAGACATAGACTAAGACATAGACTAAGACATAGACTAAGACATATACTAAGACATAGACTAAGACATAGACTAAGACATAGACTAAGACATAGACTAAGACATAGACTAAGACATAGATTAAGACATAGACTAAGACATAGACTAAGACATAGACTAAGACATAGACTAAGACATAGACTAAGACATAGACTAAGACATAGACTAAGACATAGACTAAGACATAGACTAAGACATAGACTAAGACATAGACTAAGACATAGACTAAGACATAGACTAAGACATAGACTAAGACATAGACTAAGACATAGACTAAGACATAGACTAAGACATAGACTAAGACATAGACTAAGACATAGACTAAGACATAGACTAAGACATAGACTAAGACATATACTAACACATAGACTAAGACATAGACTAAGACATAGACTAAGACATAGACTAAGACATAGACTAAGACATAGACTAAGACATAGACTAAGACATAGACTAAGACATAGACTAAGACATAGACTAAGACATAGACTAAGACATAGACTAAGACATAGACTAAGATATAGACTAAGACATAGACTAAGACATAGACTAAGACATAGACTAAGACATAGACTAAGACATAGACTAAGACATAGACTAAGACATAGACTAAGACATAGACTAAGACATAGACTAAGACATAGACTAAGACATAGACTAAGACATAGACTAAGACATAGACTAAGACATAGACTAAGACATAGACTAAGACATAGACTAAGACATAGACTAAGACATAGACTAAGACATAGACTAAGACATAGACTAAGGCATAGACTAAGACATAGTTTTCTATCGAAAAGTTGGCGTAAGCCGAAGTTTTCTATAGAAAAGTTGGCGTAAGTCGAAGTTTTCCATAGAAAAGTTGGCGTAAGCCGAAGTTTTCTATAGAAAAGTTGGCGTAAGCCGAAGTTTTCTATAGAAAAGTTGGCGTAAGCCGAAGTTTTCTATAGAAAAGTTGGCGTAAGCCGAAGTTTTCTATAGAAAAGTTGGAGTAAGCCGAAGTTTTCTATAGAAAAGTTGGCGTAAGCCGAAGTTTTCTATAGAAAAGTTGGCGTAAGCCGAAGTTTTCTATAGAAAAGTTGGCGTAAGTCGAAGTTTTCCATAGAAAAGTTGGCGTAAGCCGAAGTTTTCTATAGAAAAGTTGGCGTAAGTCGAAGTTTTCCATAGAAAAGTTGGCGTAAGCCGAAGTTTTCTATAGAAAAGTTGGCGTAAGCCGAAGTTTTCTATAGAAAAGTTGGCGTAAGCCGAAGTTTTCTATAGAAAAGTTGGCGTAAGCCGAAGTTTTCTATAGAAAAGTTGGAGTAAGCCGAAGTTTTCTATAGAAAAGTTGGCGTAAGCCGAAGTTTTCTATAGAAAAGTTGGCGTAAGCCGAAGTTTTCTATAGAAAAGTTGGAGTAAGCCGAAGTTTTCTATAGAAAAGTTGGCGTAAGCCGAAGTTTTCTATAGAAAAGTTGGCGTAAGCCGAAGTTTTCTATAGAAAAGTTGGAGTAAGCCGAAGTTTTCTATAGAAAAGTTGGCGTAAGCCGAAGTTTTCTATAGAAAAGTTGGCGTAAGCCGAAGTTTTCTATAGAAAAGTTGGCGTAAGCCGAAGTTTTCTATAGAAAAGTTGGCGTAAGTCGAAGTTTTCCATAGAAAAGTTGGCGTAAGCCGAAGTTTTCTATAGAAAAGTTGGCGTAAGTCGAAGTTTTCCATAGAAAAGTTGGCGTAAGCCGAAGTTTTCTATAGAAAAGTTGGCGTAAGCCGAAGTTTTCTATAGAAAAGTTGGCGTAAGCCGAAGTTTTCTATAGAAAAGTTGGCGTAAGCCGAAGTTTTCTATAGAAAAGTTGGCGTAAGCCGAAGTTTTCTATAGAAAAGTTGGCGTAAGCCGAAGTTTTCTATAGAAAAGTTGGCGTAAGCCGAAGTTTTCTATAGAAAAGTTGGCGTAAGCCGAAGTTTTCTATAGAAAAGTTGGCGTAAGCCGAAGTTTTCTATAGAAAAGTTGGCGTAAGCCGAAGTTTTCTATAGAAAAGTTGGCGTAAGCCGAAGTTTTCTATAGAAAAGTTGGCGTAAGCCGAAGTTTTCTATAGAAAAGTTGGCGTAAGCCGAAGTTTTCTATAGAAAAGTTGGAGTAAGCCGAAGTTTTCTATAGAAAAGTTGGCGTAAGCCGAAGTTTTCTATAGAAAAGTTGGCGTAAGCCGAAGTTTTCTATAGAAAAGTTGGCGTAAGTCGAAGTTTTCCATAGAAAAGTTGGCGTAAGCCGAAGTTTTCTATAGAAAAGTTGGCGTAAGTCGAAGTTTTCCATAGAAAAGTTGGCGTAAGCCGAAGTTTTCTATAGAAAAGTTGGCGTAAGCCGAAGTTTTCTATAGAAAAGTTGGCGTAAGCCGAAGTTTTCTATAGAAAAGTTGGCGTAAGCCGAAGTTTTCTATAGAAAAGTTGGAGTAAGCCGAAGTTTTCTATAGAAAAGTTGGCGTAAGCCGAAGTTTTCTATAGAAAAGTTGGCGTAAGCCGAAGTTTTCTATAGAAAAGTTGGAGTAAGCCGAAGTTTTCTATAGAAAAGTTGGCGTAAGCCGAAGTTTTCTATAGAAAAGTTGGCGTAAGCCGAAGTTTTCTATAGAAAAGTTGGCGTAAGCCGAAGTTTTCTATAGAAAAGTTGGAGTAAGCCGAAGTTTTCTATAGAAAAGTTGGCGTAAGCCGAAGTTTTCTATAGAAAAGTTGGCGTAAGCCGAAGTTTTCTATAGAAAAGTTGGCGTAAGCCGAAGTTTTCTATAGAAAAGTTGGCGTAAGTCGAAGTTTTCCATAGAAAAGTTGGCGTAAGCCGAAGTTTTCTATAGAAAAGTTGGCGTAAGTCGAAGTTTTCCATAGAAAAGTTGGCGTAAGCCGAAGTTTTCTATAGAAAAGTTGGCGTAAGCCGAAGTTTCTATAGAAAATTTGGCATTAGCTTAAGTTTTCTATAGAAAAGTTGTCGTTAGCTTAAGTTTTCTATAAAAAAGTTGGCGTTAGCTTAAGTTTTCTATAGAAAAGTTGACGTTAGCTTAAGTTTTCTATAAAAAAATTGGCGTTAGCTTAAGTTTTCTATAGGAAAGTTGGCGTAAGCTAAAGTTTTTTATAGGAAAGTTGGCGTTAGCTTAAGTTTTCTATAGAAAAGTTGGCGTAAGCTTAAGTTTTATATAGAAAAGTTGGCGTAAGCTTACGTTTTCTATTGACGCGTTAAAGATTGTTTTAATCTAAGTAACAAAAACTGACAAAAATTGTTCTGTGGGGCTTTTCGTTTAAAAACTAATACAATCATCACTCATTTGTGTTTCTAGCTTCTTTTTAAAACTTAATAATAATTAAGGAAATTCCTTGGCATAACATCATCTCTAACACACTTTCACTCACAAATCACTTTCGCTACTAAATTGTTTAACTCAAAATGAAAAAGAAATACAGAAAAAAATAAAACTATTTTCTAATCTATTAACTAACTTAAACAATTTTCCTTTTCAATCTATACCTCCAACGCCACCTGCTAAATACCCGCCACTACCAACTTAACAACATTGTGGCCACAATTTAATGATGATGATGATGAACGATTCACTCTGCCCTCCTTTGCTTGATATAAACAGCCAAGTGCTCTCAACATTATAATGATAGAAACTTTTATATGGTCGCGGATTGTGTGATGTCAACATTACATGCGGCCAATAGTTTCTTCGAAACCTCGCGTCCTTGGGAATTGAAATTGAAAACTATTACCGAGGATGCGACAAGAATTAAAATACCAGTACCTCAATGTGATGAAAATGCCTTAAGGCTTGAAACTATAATGGCCATGACAATGGATACTTTACGTCTGTGTGGCATTGTTTTGCAGCCTCTCTTGCCGCAAATCTCTGGCCGACTACTGGATAAGTTGGGTGTCCCTTGGAATCAACGTTTGTGGAAAAATTTAAAAGACCATTTTGGTCTGGTGGCCAACAATGTCATAGAGCCACCCATTGAGGGTTGTATTTCACAAGCCGATGCTGTACTCTTCAAACGTATCAGTCTACCAGAGGATGACGATGATCAACTGCAGAAGCAACTAAAACAGTCGGCGAAGAAGGGGAGTCAAAGCAAGAAAATGAAAGTTAAGAAGTCCGGAGAGGATATCAAGAAAGTAGCACAATAGTATTTGGACTATCTCAGAACTAAGAGAAGAGGAAGAAAAAAACGACGATAACTGTAATGAATTTACTGATAACATTATTGTTACTGCTCCGGATGATGTTGATGATGACAGTTGCGTGCTCAAGTAGGTGTATGACAAATGACTACAATCTAATGCTTGACTTGTTTAACCCAGGGGTGACCAGGGGGGTCACCTCTATTTAAATGGTTCTTCACCTTTTTCTTATTATTAAGTGGCACGTAATAATCCTAAGTTTTTATTTTAGATATTACTTTTTTTTGCTTTCTTTTTTTCGATAATATAATTTAATTGCTGTTCCTACATTTTATTCTTCTTTTACTCTACTCGGTTTAGAAACAAGAATGAATAGCATTTGTTTATACATATTATTAACTAAATAAAAACAAAAATAAATATAATTAAATAAAGAATCGTTACAATATAACCATTCGAGTGCGTGTTGCCGTTTAATGCACGTAATTCTAATAAAATTAAATATTTTTTTTATTTTTCCTTTAGATTAAAACAATAAAATGTTTTATTTATTGCAAAAGTTTTGCTTTTAGAAAAAGATTTAAGAATTTGTTCATCTCAAGACTAAAATTGTAATTATACATTCATCCAGGTTTAAAATTTATGTCAAATTTTATCTAGTTTATAAATAGAAATTTTAATAAAATTATTTAAAAATATATTTAAAAATGTTGTTTTATTTAAAAAATTCGATTTAAGGCCAAGAGTAACAACTAATATTCGTACAATATGCCAGCAATTAAGTCCATCTCAGGGGATGACCCCTACTTAAGCTATGAAATTTCTTGAAACTAGGAAAATGGTTTGAGGAACGAGGGAGTAGTGTTTGTGGATATTAGATTTGACTTCTTCTATATTGCAACTTTTGTGGAAATTGAATTCCACATACATTCTGTATTCATACGCTGGACAATCAATAACGATCTTTAATTTTTTGAACGATCTTTAATTTTTTGGGGAAGACCACTACTGATTTCTACTCTAAAATACCATTTTCCTCCATAAAATACTCAGTTTAATCCTAGAGGAAGTAAGGAACGATCATCGGCAGTCGGTTCTTCGAACCGTAACGACTCTAAAATAATATTGCAGTTACAACAATAACCAGGGGCCGACTACATTTTGTAATTTTCGCAATTATCACGATCATTAATTGTACTCATGATTATGGGCATCCAAATCATTTAGTTGAGCTTTCGGTGTCAAGAAAGCATTCTTTAAGAAACCAAAAAAAAAAAAAAATACACAGCAACAAAATCAAAATCCAATTTATAACAACAAAATATAAGATTCGAGAGAGTTAAAAATATAAGATACAAGAGAGTTAAAAATTGTAACCCTAGTTTGATATAAATGTAACCAATTTAGGCATTTTTTTAAATCAAATAAGAATTACCAAAAAAAAAATATTTATTTTGTGAAGTTCCCTGACCAAAATTTAAATAAAGAAAAAAACTTTTCGATAATAATATTTTTCTATAGAAAAATTTTAGATACACATATTTTTTATAGAAAAATTTTTGATAGAAATATTTTTCTATAGAAAAATTTTCAATAAAAATATTTTTCTATAGAAAAATTTTCAATAAAAATATTTTTCTATAGAAAAATTTTCAATAAAAATATTTTTCTATAGAAAAATTTTCAATACAAATATTTTTCTATAGAAAAATTTTCAATAAAAATATTTTTCTATAGAAACATTTTCGATAAAAGTATTTTTCTATAAAAATATTTGCGATAGAAATATTTTTCTATAGAAAAATTTTCGATAGAAATATTTTTCTATAGAAAAATTTTCGATAGAAATATTTTTCTATAGAAAAATTTTCGATAGAAATATTTTTCTATAGAAAAATTTTCGATAGAAATATTTTTCTATAGAAAAATTTTCGATAGAAATATTTTTCTATAGAAAAATTTTCGATAGAAATATTTTTCTATAGAAAAATTTTCGATAGAAATATTTTTCTATAGAAAAATTTTCGATAGAAATATTTTTCTATAGAAAAATTTTCGATAGAAATATTTTTCTATAGAAAAATTTTTGATAGAAATATTTTTCTATAGAAAAATTTTCGATAGAAATATTTTTCTATAGAAAAATTTTCGATAGAAATATTTTTCTATAGAAAAATTTTCGATAGAAATATTTTTCTATAGAAAAATTTTCGATAGAAATATTTTTCTATAGAAAAATTTTCGATAGAAATATTTTTCTATAGAAAAATTTTCGATAGAAATATTTTTCTATAGAAAAATTTTCGATAGAAATATTTTTCTATAGAAAAATTTTCGATAGAAATATTTTTCTATAGAAAAATTTTCGATAGAAATATTTTTCTATAGAAAAATTTTCGATAGAAATATTTTTCTATAGAAAAATTTTCGATAGAAATATTTTTCTATAGAAAAATTTTCGATAGAAATATTTTTCTATAGAAAAATTTTCGATAGAAATATTTTTCTATAGAAAAATTTTCGATAGAAATATTTTTCTATAGAAAAATTTTCGATAGAAATATTTTTCTATAGAAAAATTTTCGATAGAAATATTTTTCTATAGAAAAATTTTCGATAGAAATATTTTTCTATAGAAAAATTTTCGATAGAAAAATTTTTCTATAGAAAAATTTTCGATAGAAAAATTTTTCTATAGAAAAATTTTCGATAGAAATATTTTTCTATAGAAAAATTTTCGATAGAAATATTTTTCTATAGAAAAATTTTCGATAGAAATATTTTTCTATAGAAAAATTTTCGATAGAAATATTTTTCTATAGAAAAATTTTCGATAGAAATATTTTTCTATAGAAAAATTTTCGATAGAAATATTTTTCTATAGAAAAATTTTCGATAGAAATATTTTTCTATAGAAAAATTTTCGATAGAAATATTTTTCTATAGAAAAATTTTCGATAGAAATATTTTTCTATAGAAAATTTTCGATAGAAATATTTTTCTATAGAAAAATTTTCGATAGAAATATTTTTCTATAGAAAAATTTTCGATAGAAATATTTTTCTATAGAAAAATTTTCGATAGAAATATTTTTCTATAGAAAAATTTTCGATAGAAATATTTTTCTATAGAAAAATTTTCGATAGAAATATTTTCTATAGAAAAATTTTCGATAGAAATATTTTTCTATAGAAAAATTTTCGATAGAAATATTTCGATAGAAAAATTTTCGATAGAAATATTTTGATAGAAAAATTTTCGATAGAAATATTTCGATAGAAAAATTTTCGATAGAAATATTTCGATAGAAAAATTTTCGATAGAAATATTTCTATAGAAAAATTTTCGATAGAAATATTTCGATAGAAAAATTTTCGATAGAAATATTTCAATAGAAAAATTTTCGATAGAAATATTTTTCTATAGAAAAATTTTCGATAGAAATATTTTTCTATAGAAAAATTTTCGATAGAAATATTTCGATAGAAAAATTTTCGATAGAAATATTTCAATAGAAAAATTTTCGATAGAAATATTTTTCTATAGAAAAATTTTCGATAGAAATATTTTTCTATAGAAAAATTTTCGATAGAAATATTTTTCTATAGAAAAATTTTCGATAGAAATATTTTTCTATAGAAAAATTTTCGATAGAAATATTTTTCTATAGAAAAATTTTCGATAGAAATATTTTTCTATAGAAAAATTTTCGATAGAAATATTTTTCTATAGAAAAATTTTCGATAGAAATATTTTTCTATAGAAAAATTTTCGATAGAAATATTTTTCTATAGAAAAATTTTCGATAGAAATATTTTTCTATAGAAAAATTTTCGATAGAAATATTTTTCTATAGAAAAATTTTCGATAGAAATATTTTTCTATAGAAAAATTTTCGTTAGAAATATTTTTCTATAAAAAAATTTTCGATAGAAATATTTTTCTATAGAAAAATTTTCGATAGAAATATTTTTCTATAGAAAAATTTTCGATAGAAATATTTTTCTATAGAAAAATTTTCGATAGAAATATTTTTCTATAGAAAAATTTTCGATAGAAATATTTTTCTATAGAAAAATTTTCGATAGAAATATTTTTCTATAGAAAAATTTTCGATAGAAATATTTTTCTATAGAAAAATTTTCGATAGAAATATTTTTCTATAGAAAAATTTTCGATAGAAATATTTTTCTATAGAAAAATTTTCGATAGAAATATTTTTCTATAGAAAAATTTTCGATAGAAATATTTTTCTATAGAAAAATTTTCGATAGAAATATTTTTCTATAGAAAAATTTTCGATAGAAATATTTTTCTATAGAAAAATTTTCGATAGAAATATTTTTCTATAGAAAAATTTTCGATAGAAATATTTTTCTATAGAAAAATTTTCGATAGAAATAGTTTTCTATAGAAAAATTTTCGATAGAAATATTTTTCTATAGAAAAATTTTTGATAGAAATATTTTTCTATAGAAAAATTTTCGATAGAAATATTTTTCTATAGAAAAATTTTCGATAGAAATATTTTTCTATAGAAAAATTTTCGATAGAAATATTTTTCTATAGAAAAATTTTCGATAGAAATATTTTTCTATAGAAAAATTTTCGATAGAAATATTTTTCTATAGAAAAATTTTCGATAGAAATATTTTTCTATAGAAAAATTTTCGATAGAAATATTTTTCTATAGAAAAATTTTCGATAGAAATATTTTTCTATAGAAAAATTTTCGATAGAAATATTTTTCTATAGAAAAATTTTCGATAGAAATATTTTTCTATAGAAAAATTTTCGATAGAAATATTTTTCTATAGAAAAATTTTCAAAAGAAATATTTTTCTATAGAAAAATTTTCGATAGAAATATTTTTCTATAGAAAAATTTTCGATAGAAATATTTTTCTATAGAAAACTTTTCGATAGAAATATTTTTCTATAGAAAACTTTTCGATAGAAATATTTTTCTATAGAAATATTTTTCTATAGAAAACTTTTCGATAGAAATATTTTTCTATAGAAAACTTTTCGATAGAATAATTTTTTTTTTTTATAATTTAGCAGATAAAATGCAACTAACATCTAAAAGTGGATAAAATAAGATCTTATTTTCAACATTCCTTTAATTTAAATTGAAAATGCAATATAAAAGAAAATTTAGATAATATGAAGGCACTGAAAATCCCCTGTATATCACCAACTAATATTAGAAGCATCCGCTGTTGTTGACAGCAAAGTGTAGGTGCAACATTTTATATTATTAAACTGACCACTTTAGATATATGAAGGACCAAAACAACAGCAACATTATTTTGCTTTTAAGCCACACTTTTAAATGCAAAACGTTAATGAGCCACATAAAAACTCAGACACTCCCAGAGGTAGACAGACGACAGGCCGTTCTCCAATGCTGGGATGATGCGGCATCAAGATAGAAATTTAGCTACGTGACATGCATCCTTTTTGAATTCGTGGCGTTGTATAGGTTTGACTGCCTGTGCGTTGCTCATGTACAAGTATTTACGTTTGTATTATTCCGTTATTGTACATTCATCCGTCAGTGTTTATGCTATTTGTTGTAGTTTTTCTCATTTACTTTTACGAAAGTCTGTTGTTAGCAGTCGTTTAAGTATTAAGTAGTTGCGAGATGCTTTGACAACAAAGGATGTTTAAAAGAGTTAAATGTTTATTTTTAAGATTTCTTCTAAACTTTTAAAGTAATAGCGATTAAACCTTTAGGCTTTTAATATTTTGACTTGTATATCTTAAAATCCCAACCTCAGATATTTATATTTTTTTTAATTTGTTATAAAAATTCAAGGATTTTATTATTTCAATTATCTGCCTGGCAGTTGCCTTCATGTTGTTTCGCCGGCCACTAATTTAAATTAAAATGTGTTCATGTTTATCTTTCATTTTGTAGTTTCCGTATAAAAATTAAGATAATTGGCCTGGCCATACAAATGTTTAATTGTATGCTAGAGCAGCTTGATTCTTATTGGCATAAAAATCAACTTTTAACTCACCCTCTGTAAATAAAGTTTGGTCGATATAAATGTAACATCTCGAGAGATTTTCTTTTAGGATTCTTTTGTAATAAAGCCAGAACCTGGAGTAAAATATTTCTATAGAAAAATATATCTAACGAAAATTTTTCTATAGAAAAATATATCTAACGAAAATTTTTCTATGGAAAAATATATCTAACGACAACTTTTCTATAGAAAAATATATCTAAAGAAAATTTTTCTATAGAAAAATATATCTAACGAATTTTTTCTATAGAAAAATATATCTAACGAAAATTTTTCTATAGAAAAATATATCTAACTAAAATTTTTCTATAGAAAAATATATCTAACGAAAATTTTTCTATAGAAAAATATTTCTAACTAAAAATTTTTCTATAGAAAAATATTTCTAACTAAAAATTTTTCTATAGAAAAATATATCTAACGAAAATTTTTCTATAGAAAAATATTTCTAACGAAAATTTTTCTATAGAAAAATATTTCTAACGAAAATTTTTCTATAGAAAAATATTTCTAACGAAAATTTTTCTATAGAAAAATATTTCTAACGAAAATTTTTCTATAGAAAAATATTTCTAACGAAAATTTTTCTATAGAAAAATATTTCTAACGAAAATTTTTCTATAGAAAAATATTTCTAACGAAAATTTTTCTATAGAAAAATATTTCTAACGAAAATTTTTCTATAGAAAAATATTTCTAACGAAAATTTTTCTATAGAAAAATATTTCTAACGAAACTTTTTCTATAGAAAAATATTTCTAACGAAAATTTTTCTATAGAAAAATATTTCTATCGAAAATTTTTCTATAGAAAAATACTTCTATCGAAAATTTTTCTATAGAAAAATACTTCTATCGAAAATTTTTCTTTAGAAAAATACTTCTATCGAAAATTTTTCTATAGAAAAATATTTCTATCGAAAATTTTTCTATAGAAAAATATTTCTATCGAAAATTTTTCTATAGAAAAATATTTCTATCGAAAATTTTTCTATAGAAAAATATTTCTATCGAAAATTTTTCTATAGAAAAATATTTCTATCGAAAATTTTTCTATAGAAAAATATTTCTATCGAAAATTTTTCTATAGAAAAATATTTCTATCGAAAATTTTTCTATAGAAAAATATTTCTATCGAAAATTTTTCTATAGAAAAATATTTCTATCGAAAATTTTTCTATAGAAAAATATTTCTATCGAAAATTTTTCTATAGAAAAATATTTCTATCGAAAATTTTTCTATAGAAAAATATTTCTATCGAAAATTTTTCTATAGAAAAATATTTCTATCGAAAATTTTTCTATAGAAAAATATTTCTATCGAAAATTTTTCTATAGAAAAATATTTCTATCGAAAATTTTTCTATAGAAAAATATTTCTATCGAAAATTTTTCTATAGAAAAATATTTCTATCGAAAATTTTTCTATAGAAAAATATTTCTATCGAAAATTTTTCTATAGAAAAATATTTCTATCGAAAATTTTTCTATAGAAAAATATTTCTATCGAAAATTTTTCTATAGAAAAATATTTCTATCGAAAATTTTTCTATAGAAAAATATTTCTATCGAAAATTTTTCTATAGAAAAATATTTCTATCGAAAATTTTTCTATAGAAAAATATTTCTATCGAAAATTTTTCTATAGAAAAATATTTCTATCGAAAATTTTTCTATAGAAAAATATTTCTATCGAAAATTTTTCTATAGAAAAATATTTCTATAGAAAAATATATCTAACGAAAATTTTTCTATAGAAAAATATTTCTATTAAAAATTTTTCTATAGAAAAATATATCTAACGATAACACAGGCCAACATGGTTTTGTTGTCAAAAAGTGGAGGGTCATTTCCGAAGTAATTTTTTGCGTAGAATCCGGATCCGGGGTCCGAATTGCTCTATCACGTCAGGATTTTGAGATATTTGAGGTTTTTTACCCAAAAAATGGCGTTTTTGGCTACTTTTGAGGTTATGTACAGAAGAGACAAAATTTTTTGGGAGTTTTTTTTTAGTTGCATCTTATAGCACTACTCTTCCTCTTTAATTTAAGAGTCGCAGAGTTCAATTACGATTTTTCTACACCAAGTTACGTCAATTTGAAATTACGAGCGGGAGTCCCTTCGCCAATATTAAAACATGTTTTCTTTTTAATTTTGCCCCGTCTCACTTTGGAATTCCTTTAAGCATACATTTCTTTAGTGTGAATCATTTAGTATAATTTTTCCCCGTCTTATTGATATACAATTTAATTTTTTTTTTTAATTTTATTTTAAATTTTAATTTTAATTTTAATTTTGCCCCGTCTCACTTTGGAATTCCTTTAAGCATACATTTCTTTAGTGTGAATCATTTAGTATAATTTTTCCCCGTCTTATTGATATACAATTTTTTATTATTTGTACAAAAAAGACCATTTGTATTGATTCTGTATTTCTTGTAATCGCAAATAAATCATTTTTTTAATAACATTTTAAGCAACAATTTACTAGATAGCTCTTAATTGTTCGTTCATGGTGCCTTATTTTTTGGAAAAAATTTTGTGAATATTTGTATTTGATCTGTTGGTTAACAACTCGCTGGAGGTATAAAGTATTAAATTAAATATTCTAACTGTTGATCATTTCAATAATGACCTCGCGTAAGTGTTTAAATAATCCTGACAGCTTTTGCTACATTTGTAGTCGCTTCGTGTTCACAAAAAATGCGATGAAAATCAATGAAACGATAAAAATATTTTATCTTAATTACTTCAATATTTCGATAAGTAATCAGGATAAGTCTTGGGTTCCACATACGGCTTGTAAATCATGTGTTGAAACATTAAGACGTTGGTATAATGCCCATAAAGAAGTAACACCAATGCCTTTCAAAACTCCTGCAATTTGGTGTGAACCTGTTAGCCACAATGAATGTTATTTCTGTTTAACCAAAACATTTGGATATAATATTAAAAATGCTTGTAATATAAAATATCCGAATGTAGCAAGCGTAACGAAGCCTATTCCTTTTGCATCTGGTGATGTTCCTCCAAGCCCTCCATTTGTAAGAATAAATGCTGAAGACCATACAGTCTGTGACGATATTGAAAATCAGGATTTTGAAGACATCGAATCAACCTCTGATGCTCCTATTTTATTTGATCAGGCTTCTTTAAATGATTTAGTCAGAGATTTAGGCTTGTCGAAAGAAAAATCTGAGTTGTTAGGATCAAGACTTCAAGAGAAACACCTTCTTGCTCCAAGAACTACTTTTAGTTGGTATCGTAATCGAGAGAAGGAATTAGTTGAGTATTATTCTGCATGTGATGAATATGTTTTTTGTAATGATGTTAAAGGCTTAATTGAAAAATTAGAACTTCCTTATGATACTGATCAATGGAGATTGTTTATTGATTCCTCAAAAACAAGTTTGAAAGCAGTTTTATTGCATAACTCAAATAAATATGCGTCAATACCTATTGCTCATTCTGTACACCTAAAGGAATCATATGAAAATGTAGAAACTATTCTTAAAGCAATAAAATATGAACAGCATAAATGGGAAGTATGCGGAGACTTAAAAATGGTTTCAATGCTGCTTGGACAACAATTGGGTTATACAAAATATCCGTGCTTTATATGTTTGTGGGATAGCAGAGATAGAGTTAAGCATTACGTTACAAAGGATTGGCCTCTTCGTAAAACTTTAAAACCTGGAGATCCCAACATTATTCAACAACCGTTAATTGACTCTAAAAAAGTTTTGTTGCCTCCGCTTCATATAAAATTAGGATTAATGAAGCAATTTGTAAAGGCTCTTGATACCGATGGTGCATTATTTCAATATCTTAGAGATAAATTCCCTTATTTAAGTGAGGCGAAGATAAAAGAAGGAATATTTGTTGGACCACAAATAAGAGAATTAATGAAAACAACAGAGGTTGAACAGGTTATGACAAATGTAGAAAAAGAAGCCTGGATTAGCTTTAAAAAAGTTGTTAAAGGATTTTTGGGTAATAATAAAGTTAGTGATTACAAAGAAATAGTTGACGATATGATTAAAAAATTTCAGAATTTAGGTTGCAATATGAGCGTAAAATTGCATTATTTACACTCTCATTTAGAATGGTTTCCAGAAAATCTAGGTGCCGTCAGCGAAGAGCAAGGTGAGCGATCTCATCAGGACCTCAAAGAAATGGAAAGACGTTATCAGGGTAAATGGTCTCCAACAATGTTAGCGGACTATTGCTGGTGTCTTCAACGAGATGAGCTAAATGTTCGTCATAAAAGACGGTCTGGGTCAAGATCTTTACTAGATCAAAAAAAAAGATTTCATAAGTTAAACTGAAATAGTTTCTAATCGTGAGAGGCGAGGGGACTCACGTAATGCTAAATGTAAAAAAAAGTTTAACTTGAAATGCACTTGAAGATCAAGCTGAAGGTCAAATTCAATGTCACGATACCTGTGTAAATATAAATTACTATAATGTATTATGTTTATCGTAACAACAAAACTTATTAGATAGCAGAAAATGAAAATATGTTTCATATTTGCAATGTTTTTTGAAAATTTTTATACGCCATTTTGAATCCGCCATCTTGAATTTGATAATTTTAATATCTCAACTTCATATTCGTAATCAGTAACCCCAAAAATCCCCAAGTAAAAATTTTGAAGAGAAAATACCCAGTAGACAAATGTCTGCCTCAACGTATTCAATGCAAATGGTCATGCAATTAATAGGACATATCTCGTAATTTCAAATTGACGTAACTTGGTGTAGAAAAATCGTAATTGAACTCTGCGACTCTTAAATTAAAGAGGAAGAGTAGTGCTATAAGATGCAACTAAAAAAAAACTCCCAAAAAATTTTGTCTCTTCTGTACATAACCTCAAAAGTAGCCAAAAACGCCATTTTTTGGGTAAAAACCTCAAATATCTCAAAATCCTGACGTGATAGAGCAATTCGGACCCCGGATTCGGATTCTACGGAAAAAATTACTTCGGAAATGACCCTCCATTTTCCAACAACTTCCATGACCCCAATATTTGTAGGCCTGTGTAATTTTTATATAGAAAAATATATCTAACGAACATTTTTCTATAGAAAAATATATCTAACGAAAATTTTTCTATAGAAAAATATATCAAACGAAAAGTTTTCTATAGAAAAATATATCTAACGAAAATTTTTCTATAGAAAAATATATCTAACGAACATTTTTATATAGAAAAAAAAATTCCGATAGAAAAATTTTTCTATAGAAAAATATTTCTATAGAAAATTTTTCTATAGAAAAATACTTCTATCGAAAATTTTTCTGTAGAAAAATACTTCTATCGAAAATTTTTCTATAGAAAAATACTTCTATCGAAAATTTTTCTATAGAAAAATACTTCTATCGAAATTTTTTCTCTAGAAAAATACTTCTATCGAATATTTTTCTATAGAAAAATACTTCTATCGAAAATTTTTCTATGGAAAAATACTTCTATCGAAAATTTTTCTATAGAAAAATACTTCTATCGAAAATTTTTCTATAGAGAAATACTTCTATCGAAAATTTTTCTATAGAATAATACTTCTATCAAAATTTTTTCTATAGAAAAATATTTCTATCGATATTTTTTCTATAGAAAAATATTCCTATCGAAATTTTTTCTATAGAAAAATATTTCTATCGAAATTTTTTCTATAGAAAAATATTTCTATCGAAATTTTTTCTATAGAAAAATATTTCTATCGAAATTTTTTCTATAGAAAAATATTTCTATCGAAATTTTTTCTATAGAAAAATATTTCTATCGAAATTTTTTCTATAGAAAAATATTTCTATCGAAATTTTTTCTATAGAAAAATATTTCTATCGAAATTTTTTCTATAGCAAAATATTTCTATCGAAATTTTTTCTATAGAAAAATATTTCTATCGAAATTTTTTCTATAGAAAAATATTTCTATCGAAATTTTTTCTATAGAAAAATATTTCTATCGAAATTTTTTCTATAGAAAAATATTTCTATCGAAATTTTTTCTATAGAAAAATATTTCTATCGAAATTTTTTCTATAGAAAAATATTTCTATCGAAATTTTTTCTATAGAAAAATATTTCTATCGAAATTTTTTCTATAGAAAAATATTTCTATCGAAATTTTTTCTATAGAAAAATATTTCTATCGAAATTTTTTCTATAGAAAAATATTTCTATCGAAATTTTTTCTATAGAAAAATATTTCTATCGAAATTTTTTCTATAGAAAAATATTTCTATAGAAAAATATTTCTATCGAAATTTTTTCTATAGAAAAATATTTCTATCGAAATTTTTTCTATAGAAAAATATTTCTATCGAAATTTTTTCTATAGAAAAATATTTCTATCGAAATTTTTTCTATCGAAAAATATTTCTATCGAAATTTTTTCTATAGAAAAATATTTCTATCGAAATTTTTTCTATAGAAAAATATTTCTATCGAAATTTTTTCTATAGAAAAATATTTCTATCGAAATTTTTTCTATAGAAAAATATTTCTATCGAAATTTTTTCTATAGAAAAATATTTCTATCGAAATTTTTTCTATAGAAAAATATTTCTATCGAAATTTTTTCTATAGAAAAATATTTCCATCGAAATTTTTTCTATAGAAAAATATTTCTATCGAAATTTTTTCTATAGAAAAATATTTCTATCAAAATTTTTTCTATAGGAAAATATTTCTATCGAATTTTTTTCTATAAAAAAATTTTTCTATGGAAAAATATTTCTATCGAAAATTTTTCTATGGAAAAATGTTTTTATCGGAAATTTTTCTATAGAAAAATATTTGTATCGAAAATTAATTTTGTTGAAAATCGTTTGACTATAATAATGCTATAATGCTTTCCTACTTATTTTGCTTTGGTATTGTTTTGTTAAGAAAAAGAAGAATTTTATGAATGGTCTTTAATCGAGTTGTAATTAAATATGAAACGAATTTGGAATACTAATTCTTTTTGTTAAAAAAATCAAGCATAAACTGGACAATAATTCTTAAACCAGTTAATTATTTCTTATACGAAGATTCATTAATTGATAAACTAAATTAGAGATATAATGAGTTTTGTTTTACTATTCAATGCA
Organism: Stomorhina lunata; assembly: GCA_933228675.1. Taxonomy (NCBI): domain Eukaryota; kingdom Metazoa; phylum Arthropoda; class Insecta; order Diptera; family Rhiniidae; genus Stomorhina; species Stomorhina lunata. The sequence continues at coordinate 121,456,548 of OW121740.1, read as the reverse complement.
ATGGGAAGCTACCCAGCAAAACTTTTCATTACCAAATAATGAGTTAAACAGTTAAACTATTGAACACGAACTACTTACTCATTCGCTGTTTAAGTCATTACATTAACATGGGGATGTCATTGGAGGCAAGTACTTACCAATTGCAGAAAAGTAATGACTTGGGTAAGCAATTTGAAAGCAACAACAACAACAGCAACAACTTTTTTGTTGTTGTTTTATTAAAAACATATATTTTTGAACGAAATACAAAATTTTTTTTATGATCCCATGGGGGCTCGAACCCAGACCCTCCGACTGCTAGGCAGAGACTCTTCCACTGAGCTACTTCATATGTTGAAAACTTAGCAGCTTATAATTAATATAAACAATTTTAATTTTTAGATCCAAAATCATGTGAAAATAACTTTGTTTTTCCCTGCTTTTTTTTGCTTTGTTGTAATTTTTGGAAAAATATTTGTATACGATTTTTTGTAATTATTTTAAAACTTTTTTAAAATTATTTTAAAACTTAAACAATTTAAATCTTCTTTTTTGTATAAGTTTTTACATAAGATTGACTCTTACTTACTTAAATGTTACAACCTGTTAAGGTCAAAGTCCAAACATATTTTAGAATTCCATGGATTTCGATCTTGTGCGAATATTCTCCAATTTTATAGGCCAAGCTTTGAAAAATGTTCCTCTACTTAGGTAGTGGGACATTTCAATTCTAATTTTATCCTCTTCATTGTATTTTTTTTTTCAAGAGAGGGTTACTAGCCCATAATCCTAACCCATTTTTATCGATCTTATGGGACAACTCTCGGAACATGTTAACTCACAATGTTAATGGGTGTTAAACTAGCTCCCCGGGTGATACCATGAGGAGGTGTGTGTGTCCACAGTTGAGATGAAGGATGACCCAGATAAGTTGGGCTTACCAAGTTAAGACCAATTAGAATCGTGTTTGGTATTCAACATCCTCTACATAATCAAAATTGTCTCATGATGGTATTTTTTCATTAACGTGAGTTAGTTTTACAAATTTTTTTCACAGAAGATAATATTTAAGTTCTTAAAATTCAAAAATCATTTAAAAAGACTCTTTTAATAAAAAAAAAAACTAAAAAAAATTGTTGCCCTTGGTGGGATTTGAACCGGGGCCATTCAGTTTAAATTACCATCTTAATTACAAATAAGTACTTCTGTAATAACTTATTATTTATTCGGATGGTATGTTGTAGTCGTTGCAAGGTAACCAGTTATCAGAGTACTTGCCATTACCAAAGTTTTGCTGGGTATTAATATTTATTTAATTTAATTATATTCTTTTTAGTAAATTGTAAAACTAAAAAGGTTAACTTTCTGCTAAAGATAATATATCTATTAAGAGGAAGTAAAAATATAAAATATATAATAATAATTTTTATAATAATAGCAATTTTTATTGTCATTATAAAATTAAATAAACCATAATCATTTAATAATGATGATAATGATGATTATCAAAACCTCATTGCCTTTTTTCATGAGTGCAGTCAACGAGATATAACTTTTAAACTGGGAATAATATCATTTTTAATATCAATATTATGATGCTCGTATGGGAAAAGAAAATAATTTTTTATATTCATCCACAAATTGAAATCAATGGCAAATGCAACAATAACTAGAGGAATTTTCCTCTAATATGTAAAAATCGTAATTGAAAATGTATCATATCATAAGGTTATGATGCAGTTGAATACAGTCATTTGATTTTCAAATCAAATACAACTGCTATTAACATAAGTTTATTTAATCATATTTAGATTTTAATTCACAAATTCAACTGCAAGTTAATGATCCAAATTGAAACATTTGCGAAATGTCAATGTCAGTGTGTGTTGCAACAAATTTTGTTGGTTATACAAAAATATTTTTAATTGAAGTCATAAATTTAATACTGCACTCACATTCCGATTATGTCAACTTAATTTTCGTACGTTGCGTATAATTAATATTAATTGTTTGATATAAAAATAATATCACTAATACGCTTCAGTGCTTTTATGAAGATTAGTTTTTCATCATTGCCTGCACTACCAAAGGACACTATAAAGAGTGTTCCGAATGAAATTTGTAGTGGCATTATGGTAAATAAAGAGTGCTCTAAATAAAATTTGTAGTTGGATTTTCTTAAATAAAAATCAAACCTTTTAATATAAAAACTCTACAAAATACGCAAATATAATGACATATTATACAAAATGATTTAGCATTAAAATGTTAACTTAGTACTCGGGTTTTGCAAAATTATCGACTTTTTTCGGAAACCCTCCCATTAAAGATTTTACAGTTGCTTCTGATACCTTTTTGGAGCATGTGTTCCACCTGCGCTTAAAATCGGACATGTTCTTGGAAATCTTTCCTGTGTTCTTCAATTCCTTTTTTACCAGAGCCCAATACCTTTCCACAGGCCGAAGTTCTGGACAGTTAGGTGGATTTGCCTCTCGTGGTACAAAAATGACATTATTCTTTGAGTACCACTCAAGTGCCTTTTTTCCATAATGGCATGGTGCCAAATCGGGCCAAAAAAATATAGTCACTCTGTGCTCTCTTAAAAAGGGTAACAACCGTTTTTGTAGGCACTCCTTTATATAAATTTCTGTGTTTATTGTGCCAGATGCCACAAATACTTTACTTCTTTTGCCACAACTGCAAATAGCTTGCCACACGAGAAACTTCTTAGGGAATTATGTTTGTTTTTTTTGTGCGAAACTCTTGCCGAACATTGCCCCGTTTATCAGCAACATAAAAATCTTGACCAGGAAGTTGAGAAAAGTCTGCCAGTACGTATGTTTCATCATCCATCACACAACAGGTGTATTTTTTTTATAAAATCAGACTTCAGGCTCGTTTTTTTTGCTTCTAAGTTCTTTATAGCATTGCGATCTGGAACCTTTTGGACTTTGTATGTCTTCAGTCCAGCATAAGCTTTGACTCTATGTGCAAAATTCGTAGAACATTTCACCGTACGAGCTGCTTTTCTTAAAGAAGTGTTAGGCGCTCTTCGAAAGAGTCGCTCGACTTCTTTTGCCTTACCAATATCTGTAGGACCTTTTTTCCTCCCTGATCCAGGTTTTCTTTCAATGCTCAGGTTTTCCTTATACCGTCTGATGGCATTAGAAACCGTTCGAGGGTCAACTTTAAAATTTTTAGCTATTTTTTTAAAAGTCCATGACGGATTTTTTTGAAAAGTTTTAATTATATTTTCACGAACTTTTTTTTCGCAGTCCATTTTGATTGAAATAACTATTGAAAATTAATAATTTCTAAAATAATAGTATCTGACATATCTATAGAAACTAACTTGATAAAAAAATAAATTATTTCTTGCACTATGGATAAATTTTGTCTAAAATAGTAAATGCATATTTTTTTTTTAGAACACTCTTTATAACTCAAACCGCGCAATATAAAATCTAACCAATTTATTGACTTAATGTACAAATTACATACATACCTAATGGCCACTACATTCCAATTGGACAAGGGATACTTCTCTCAGACAATGACCTGCATCCGATTCTATATTTAGACTCATTGAAAGGGACCTTCGTTTTAACTCCTTTCCTAGAGAAGTGTTACATAGCCTCGATAACCAGTGGCTAGCTGAAGCGGTTCACTTCATTTTTTTGAAAATTTGTTTTTTCGAGTGGTTTTGGCCGAGGATCGAACTTGGGACCTCTGGTATGCTAGGCCTGCTATACCACGGCGCACTATGGTGTTTTTTCTGCAAAAAAGCCATATTTTGACCACTGCTTTTGGAATATCTAATGATGCAGTTCTATAGAGAAGAGTCTAGATATTAAGGATCAATAATTGTTTTCAAGAAAAACTTATATTATGTGCCATAAAAAAGGTATTGAAATGTGCTTAATGTTCTAAAACGTAAAAAGATTAAATTTTTCATCAAACTCAGTAGCTCATGCATCGAATATAGTTTTTCAGCTTTAATCTGGATGTCGATTTAATTATGATACACAATCTTGGTTTTAGTCTGCAGAAGAAAATAACTTAATTCCGTATGTAGTTTAGGAGATATTAGGAAATCAAAAAAGCTCTACAAAATTCAGTGTTTTCGTTTTTCTTTGGACAAAAACGAAGTTGGCTCGGTTTTGCTCTGTAATCCCACTATAACCATGTGAAAGGTGAAAGTCTCTGCTTTAGATTGAGCGAAAAAAAATTCACCGAAATTTACCGATTGTAGAACAAAGTTCAACATTTTCTGAAAAAAGTCATGTAAATTGTTACACATAATTTAAGCAAAAAGTGTTGCAGTCGTTTAGGCGTAACATTTTTATCAAATTAAATTTAAGTGTAAGTCTCGTAGAAGTAGATGGATTTCAACCAAAATTATTAGAGCTGTTTTTTTGGGCCAACCATATTTATGTGCCGAATTTTATCAAATTCTGTGGAGAATTGCGACTTACATTAGAAAAAAAATTTGTGAAAAATGGGGTCCAAAGCAGGTACCCCAAGGAGTGGACGGACTTTAACCAAAATTGATTCAGCTCTTTGTTGGATATACTAATAGACGTCAAATTCATCAAATTCTGTTATAAACTACGACTTGTGTATTGAAATGAAAAATTTGTGAAAAAATGGGGGTCCAAGGCAGAAAAAGCAAATATTTTTAATTTGTTTAAATAACTAATCAGGATTCCCAGTAAAACTTTTCATTACCAAATAATGAGTTAAACAGTAAAACTATTGAACACAAACTACTTACTCATTCGCTGTTTAAGTCATTACATTAACATGGGGATGTCATTGGGGGCAAGTACTTACCAATTACAGAAAAGTAATGACTTGGGTAAGCAATTTGAAAGCAACAACAACAACAGCAACAACTTTTTTGTTGTTGTTTTATTAAAAACATATATTTTTAAACGAAATACAAAATTTTTTTTTATGATCCCATGGGGGCTCGAACCCAGACCGTCCGACTGCTAGGCAGAGACTCTTCCACGGAGCTACTTCAACTTGAAAACTTAGCAGCTCATAATTAATATAAACAATTTTTATTTTTAGATCCAAAATCATGTGAAAATAACTTTGTTTTTCCCTGCTTTTTTTTGCTTTGTTGTAATTTTTGGAAAAATATTTTTATACGATTTTTTGTAATTATTTTAAAACTTAAACAATTTAAATCTTCTTTTTTGTATAAGTTTTTACATAAGATTGACTCTAACTTACTTAAATGTTACAACCTATTAAGGTCAAAGTCCGAGCATATTTTAGAATTCCATGGATTTCGATCTTGTGCGAATATTCTCCAATTTTATAGGCCAAGCTTTGAAAAATGTTCCTCTACTTGGTCTTTCTATCGAAGTTTCGGACATCCTCCTCTAACATTAGGTAAAGGGAGATTTCAATTCTAATTTTATCCTCTTCATTGTATTTTTTTTTTCAAGAGAGGGTTACTAACAACCCATTTTTATCGATCTTATGGGACAACTCTCGGAACATGTTAACTCACAATATTAATGGGTGTTAAACTAGCTCCCCGGGTGATGCCATGAGGAGGTGTGTGTCCACAGTTGAGATGAAGGATGACCCAGATAAGTTGGGCTTACCAAGTTAAGACCAATTCGAATCATGTTTGGTATTCAACATCCCCTACATAATCAAAATTGACTCATGATGGTATTTTTTCATTAAAGTGAGTTAGTTTTACAATTTTTTTTTACAGAAGATAATATTTAAGTTCTTAAAATTTAAAAATCATTTAAAAAGACTCTTTTAATAAAAAAAAAAAAAAACTAAAAAAAATTGTTGCCCTTGGTGGGATTTGAACCGGGGCCATTCAGTTTAAATTACCATCTTAATTACAAATAAGTACTTTTGTAATAACTTATTATTTATTCGGATGGTATGTTGTAGTCGTTACAAGGTAGAGTACTTGCCATTACCAAAGTTTTGCTGGGTTATTAATAAAAAAATCCCGTTTTAAATTAATTACCCATATTTGTATTTTTCGCTGACGCAAAATGCTTTCATATTGTTTCCTTATCCTCACAATCAATAAATTTTAAACGTTTTTAAAGCATGTGTATTATCCTTGTGTTCTTACTTCATTTTATTGGCCCTAAACCTTTAAAATTATGTTTAAAGATGATTGTGCGGAAAAACTGTTCGTTCTACTTTTTGCGAAACACTAAAATTTTCCAACCACTTTTCCATATTTTTCTAAAATTATGAGCACAACAAAAAATCTTATTACCCATCCCATTAGGTGACGGTTACAATCATCCTAATGATGATGTCGGTTAGAAGTTGATGATGCTTATGTCATTTGTATCCTGATTTTGTTGGCTATAAAGAGTTTGCAATTTCAATGTTGCTACGACCTCATATAGATATTTACCTGTTTATTGAATAACCCACATATTGGGGCTAACAAATGATGGTAACGTTTTTTTTTTTTGCAAACTAACACAACCACATAATTAAGCTGCTGTATTTTGTATGACAAACACTACAACCTAAAACCATGTCACACACACTGACAGAGACACCTCAAAACTCAAGTCAATACAGCCAATTGGCAACATGGAACGAGCTCTAATACCACAAAATTATGTTAAATGTTGCAATATGCAAAAAAACCAAACCGCATAAGAAATGAAACAATACATTTTTGATATTGTTATTCAAAAAATTTAATTTTTCAACAATTTCTTGTTTTTATAGGCAATTTTCAAAAATTTTCTATTCTTATAGGAAATGTTCCAAAACAATTCCTATTTTTTCAAAAATTTCCTATTTTTATAGGAAATTTTTCAAAAATTTCCTATTTTTATAGGAAATTTTTAAAAATTTCCTATTTTTATAGGAAATTTTTCAAAAATTTCCTATTTTTATAGGAAATTTTTCAAAAATTTCTTATTTTTATAGGAAATTTTTCAAAAATTTCCTATTTTATTATTATTTTTATAGGAAATTTTTCAAAAATTTCCTATTTTTACAGGAAAATTTTCAAAAATTTCCTATTTTTATAGGAAATTTTTCAAAAATTTCCTATTTTTATAGAAAATTTTTCAAAAATTTCCTATTTTTATAGGAAATTTTTCAAAAATTTCCTATTGTTATAGGAAATTTTTTTAAAAATTTCCTATTTTTATAGGAAATTTTTCAAAAATTTCCTATTTTTATAGGAAATTTTTCAAAAATTTCCTATTTTTATAGGAAATTTTTCAAAAATTTCCTATTTTTATAGGAAATTTTTCAAAAATTTCCTATTTTTATAGGAAATTTTTCAAAAATTTCCTATTTTTATAGGAAATTTTTCAAAAATTTCCTATTTTTATAGGAAATTTTTCAAAAATTTCCTATTTTTATAGGAAATTTTTCAAAAATTTCCTATTTTTATAGGAAATTTTTCAAAAATTTCCTATTTTTATAGGAAATTTTTCAAAAATTTCCTATTTTTATAGGAAATTTTTCAAAAATTTCCTATTTTTATAGGAAATTTTTCAAAAATTTCCTATTTTTATAGGAAATTTTTCAAAAATTTCCTATTTTTATAGGAAATTTTTCAAAAATTTCCTATTTTTATAGGAAATTTTTCAAAAATTTCCTATTTTTATAGGAAATTTTTCAAAAATTTCCTATTTTTATAGGAAATTTTTCAAAAATTTCCTATTTTTATAGGAAATTTTTCAAAAATTTCCTATTTTTATAGGAAATTTTTCAAAAATTTCCTATTTTTATAGGAAATTTTTCAAAAATTTCCTATTTTTATAGGAAATTTTTCAAAAATTTCCTATTTTTATAGGAAATTTTTCAAAAATTTCCTATTTTTATAGGAAATTTTTCAAAAATTTCCTATTTTTATAGGAAATTTTTCAAAAATTTCCTATTTTTATAGGAAATTTTTCAAAAATTTCCTATTTTTATAGGAAATTTTTCAAAAATTTCCTATTTTTATAGGAAATTTTTCAAAAATTTCCTATTTTTATAGGAAATTTTTCAAAAATTTCCTATTTTTATAGGAAATTTTTCAAAAATTTCCTATTTTTATAGGAAATTTTTCAAAAATTTCCTATTTTTATAGGAAATTTTTCAAAAATTTCCTATTTTTATAGGAAATTTTTCAAAAATTTCCTATTTTTATAGGAAATTTTTCAAAAATTTCCTATTTTTATAGGAAATTTTTCAAAAATTTCCTATTTTTATAGGAAATTTTTCAAAAATTTCCTATTTTTATAGGAAATTTTTCAAAAATTTCCTATTTTTATAGGAAATTTTTCAAAAATTTCCTATTTTTATAGGAAATTTTTCAAAAATTTCCTATTTTTATAGGAAATTTTTCAAAAATTTCCTATTTTTATAGGAAATTTTTCAAAAATTTCCTATTTTTATAGGAAATTTTTCAAAAATTTCCTATTTTTATAGGAAATTTTTCAAAAATTTCCTATTTTTATAGGAAATTTTTCAAAAATTTCCTATTTTTATAGGAAATTTTTCAAAAATTTCCTATTTTTATAGGAAATTTTTCAAAAATTTCCTATTTTTATAGGAAATTTTTCAAAAATTTCCTATTTTTATAGGAAATTTTTCAAAAATTTCCTATTTTTATAGGAAATTTTTCAAAAATTTCCTATTTTTATAGGAAATTTTTCAAAAATTTCCTATTTTTATAGGAAATTTTTCAAAAATTTCCTATTTTTATAGGAAATTTTTCAAAAATTTCCTATTTTTATAGGAAATTTTTCAAAAATTTCCTATTTTTATAGGAAATTTTTCAAAAATTTCCTATTTTTATAGGAAATTTTTCAAAAATTTCCTATTTTTATAGGAAATTTTTCAAAAATTTCCTATTTTTATAGGAAATTTTTCAAAAATTTCCTATTTTTATAGGAAATTTTTCAAAAATTTCCTATTTTTATAGGAAATTTTTCAAAAATTTCCTATTTTTATAGGAAATTTTTCAAAAATTTCCTATTTTTATAGGAAATTTTTCAAAAATTTCCTATTTTTATAGGAAATTTTTCAAAAATTTCCTATTTTTATAGGAAATTTTTCAAAAATTTCCTATTTTTATAGGAAATTTTTCAAAAATTTCCTATTTTTATAGGAAATTTTTCAAAAATTTCCTATTTTTATAGGAAATTTTTCAAAAATTTCCTATTTTTATAGGAAATTTTTCAAAAATTTCCTATTTTTATAGGAAATTTTTCAAAAATTTCCTATTTTTTATAGGAAATTTTTCAAAAATTTCCTATTTTTATAGGAAATTTTTCAAAAATTTCCTATTTTTATAGGAAATTTTTCAAAAATTTCCTATTTTTATAGGAAATTTTTCAAAAATTTCCTATTTTTATAGGAAATTTTTCAAAAATTTCCTATTTTTATAGGAAATTTTTCAAAAATTTCCTATTTTTATAGGAAATTTTTCAAAAATTTCCTATTTTTATAGGAAATTTTTCAAAAATTTCCTATTTTTATAGGAAATTTTTCAAAAATTTCCTATTTTTATAGGAAATTTTTCAAAAATTTCCTATTTTTATAGGAAATTTTTCAAAAATTTCCTATTTTTATAGGAAATTTTTCAAAAATTTCCTATTTTTATAGGAAATTTTTCAAAAATTTCCTATTTTTATAGGAAATTTTTCAAAAATTTCCTATTTTTATAGGAAATTTTTCAAAAATTTCCTATTTTTATAGGAAATTTTTCAAAAATTTCCTATTTTTATAGGAAATTTTTCAAAAATTTCCTATTTTTATAGGAAATTTTTCAAAAATTTCCTATTTTTATAGGAAATTTTTCAAAAATTTCCTATTTTTATAGGAAATTTTTCAAAAATTTCCTATTTTTATAGGAAATTTTTCAAAAATTTCCTATTTTTATAGGAAATTTTTCAAAAATTTCCTATTTTTATAGGAAATTTTTCAAAAATTTCCTATTTTTATAGGAAATTTTTCAAAAATTTCCTATTTTTATAGGAAATTTTTCAAAAATTTCCTATTTTTATAGGAAATTTTTCAAAAATTTCCTATTTTTATAGGAAATTTTTCAAAAATTTCCTATTTTTATAGGAAATTTTCAAAAATTTCCTATTTTTATAGGAAATTTTTCAAAAATTTCCTATTTTTATAGGAAATTTTTCAAAAATTCCTATTTTTATAGGAAATTTTTCAAAAATTTCCTATTTTTATAGGAAATTTTTCAAAAATTTCCTATTTTTATAGGAAATTTTTCAAAAATTTCCTATTTTTATAGGAAATTTTTCAAAAATTTCCTATTTTTATAGGAAATTTTTCAAAAATTTCCTATTTTTATAGGAAATTTTTCAAAAATTTCCTATTTTTATAGGAAATTTTCAAAAATTTCCTATTTTTATAGGAAATTTTTCAAAAATTTCCTATTTTTATAGGAAATTTTTCAAAAATTTCCTATTTTTATAGGAAATTTTTCAAAAATTTCCTATTTTTATAGGAAATTTTTCAAAAATTTCCTATTTTTATAGGAAATTTTTCAAAAATTTCCTATTTTTATAGGAAATTTTTCAAAAATTTCCTATTTTTATAGGAAATTTTTCAAAAATTTCCTATTTTTATAGGAAATTTTTCAAAAATTTCCTATTTTTATAGGAAATTTTTCAAAAATTTCCTATTTTTATAGGAAATTTTTCAAAAATTTCCTATTTTTATAGGAAATTTTTCAAAAATTTCCTATTTTTATAGGAAATTTTTCAAAAATTTCCTATTTTTATAGGAAATTTTTCAAAAATTTCCTATTTTTATAGGAAATTTTTCAAAAATTTCCTATTTTTATAGGAAATTTTTCAAAAATTTCCTATTTTTATAGGAAATTTTTCAAAAATTTCCTATTTTTATAGGAAATTTTTCAAAAATTTCCTATTTTTATAGGAAATTTTTCAAAAATTTCCTATTTTTATAGGAAATTTTTCAAAAATTTCCTATTTTTATAGGAAATTTTTCAAAAATTTCCTATTTTTATAGGAAATTTTTCAAAAATTTCCTATTTTTATAGGAAATTTTTCAAAAATTTCCTATTTTTATAGGAAATTTTTCAAAAATTTCCTATTTTTATAGGAAATTTTTCAAAAATTTCCTATTTTTATAGGAAATTTTTCAAAAATTTCCTATTTTTATAGGAAATTTTTCAAAATTTCCTATTTTTATAGGAAATTTTTCAAAAATTTCCTATTTTTATAGGAAATTTTTCAAAAATTTCCTATTTTTATAGGAAATTTTTCAAAAATTTCCTATTTTTATAGGAAATTTTTCAAAAATTTCCTATTTTTATAGGAAATTTTTCAAAAATTTCCTATTTTTATAGGAAATTTTTCAAAAATTTCCTATTTTTATAGGAAATTTTTCAAAAATTTCCTATTTTTATAGGAAATTTTTCAAAAATTTCCTATTTTTATAGGAAATTTTTCAAAAATTTCCTATTTTTATAGGAAATTTTTCAAAAATTTCCTATTTTTATAGGAAATTTTTCAAAAATTTCCTATTTTTATAGGAAATTTTTCAAAAATTTCCTATTTTTATAGGAAATTTTTCAAAAATTTCCTATTTTTATAGGAAATTTTTCAATCAAAATTTTCCTATTTTTATAGGAAATTTTTCAAAAATTTCCTATTTTTATAGGAAATTTTTCAAAAATTTCCTATTTTTATAGGAAATTTTTCAAAAATTTCCTATTTTTATAGGAAATTTTTCAAAAATTTCCTATTTTTATAGGAATTTTTCAAAAATTTCCTATTTTTATAGGAAATTTTTCAAAAATTTCCTATTTTTATAGGAAATTTTTCAAAAATTTCCTATTTTTATAGGAAAATTTTTCAAAAATTTCCTATTTTTATAGGAAATTTTTCAAAAATTTCCTATTTTTATAGGAAATTTTTCAAAAATTTCCTATTTTTATAGGAAATTTTTCAAAAATTTCCTATTTTTATAGGAAATTTTTCAAAAATTTCCTATTTTTATAGGAAATTTTTCAAAAATTTCCTATTTTTATAGGAAATTTTTCAAAAATTTCCTATTTTTATAGGAAATTTTTCAAAAATTTCCTATTTTTATAGGAAATTTTTCAAAAATTTCCTATTTTTATAGGAAATTTTTCAAAAATTTCCTATTTTTATAGGAAATTTTTCAAAAATTTCCTATTTTTATAGGAAATTTTTCAAAAATTTCCTATTTTTATAGGAAATTTTTCAAAAATTTCCTATTTTTATAGGAAATTTTTCAAAAATTTCCTATTTTTATAGGAAATTTTTCAAAAATTTCCTATTTTTATAGGAAATTTTTCAAAAATTTCCTATTTTTATAGGAAATTTTTCAAAAATTTCCTATTTTTATAGGAAATTTTTCAAAAATTTCCTATTTTTATAGGAAATTTTTCAAAAATTTCCTATTTTTATAGGAAATTTTTCAAAAATTTCCTATTTTTATAGGAAATTTTTCAAAAATTTCCTATTTTTATAGGAAATTTTTCAAAAATTTCCTATTTTTATAGGAAATTTTTCAAAAATTTCCTATTTTTATAGGAAATTTTTCAAAAATTTCCTATTTTTATAGGAAATTTTTCAAAAATTTCCTATTTTTATAGGAAATTTTTCAAAAATTTCCTATTTTTATAGGAAATTTTTCAAAAATTTCCTATTTTTATAGGAAATTTTTCAAAAATTTCCTATTTTTATAGGAAATTTTTCAAAAATTTCCTATTTTTATAGGAAATTTTTCAAAAATTTCCTATTTTTATAGGAAATTTTTCAAAAATTTCCTATTTTTATAGGAAATTTTTCAAAAATTTCCTATTTTTATAGGAAATTTTTCAAAAATTTCCTATTTTTATAGGAAATTTTTCAAAAATTTCCTATTTTTATAGGAAATTTTTCAAAAATTTCCTATTTTTATAGGAAATTTTTCAAAAATTTCCTATTTTTATAGGAAATTTTCAAAAATTTCCTATTTTTATAGGAAATTTTTCAAAAATTTCCTATTTTTATAGGAAATTTTTCAAAAATTTCCTATTTTTATAGGAAATTTTTCAAAAATTTCCTATTTTTATAGGAAATTTTTCAAAAATTTCCTATTTTTATAGGAAATTTTCAAAAATTTCCTATTTTTTATAGGAAATTTTTCAAAAATTTCCTATTTTTATAGGAAATTTTTCAAAAATTTCCTATTTTTATAGGAAATTTTTCAAAAATTTCCTATTTTTATAGGAAATTTTTCAAAAATTTCCTATTTTTATAGGAAATTTTTCAAAAATTTCCTATTTTTATAGGAAATTTTTCAAAAATTTCCTATTTTTATAGGAAATTTTTCAAAAATTTCCTATTTTTATAGGAAATTTTTCAAAAATTTCCTATTTTTATAGGAAAATTTTTCAAAATTTCCTATTTTTATAGGAAATTTTTCAAAAATTTCCTATTTTTATAGGAAATTTTTCAAAAATTTCCTATTTTTATAGGAAATTTTTCAAAAATTTCCTATTTTTATAGGAAATTTTTCAAAAATTTCCTATTTTTATAGGAAATTTTCAAAAATTTCCTATTTTTATAGGAAATTTTTCAAAAATTTCCTATTTTTATAGGAAATTTTTCAAAAATTTCCTATTTTTATAGGAAATTTTTCAAAAATTTCCTATTTTTATAGGAAATTTTTCAAAAATTTCCTATTTTTATAGGAAATTTTTCAAAAATTTCCTATTTTTATAGGAAATTTTTCAAAAAATTTCCTATTTTTATAGGAAATTTTTCAAAAATTTCCTATTTTTATAGGAAATTTTTCAAAAATTTCCTATTTTTATAGGAAATTTTTCAAAAATTTCCTATTTTTATAGGAAATTTTTCAAAAATTTCCTATTTTTATAGGAAATTTTTCAAAAATTTCCTATTTTTATAGGAAATTTTTCAAAAATTTCCTATTTTTATAGGAAATTTTTCAAAAATTTCCTATTTTTATAGGAAATTTTTCAAAAATTTCCTATTTTTATAGGAAATTTTTCAAAAATTTCCTATTTTTATAGGAAATTTTTCAAAAATTTCCTATTTTTATAGGAAATTTTTCAAAAATTTCCTATTTTTATAGGAAATTTTTCAAAAATTTCCTATTTTTATAGGAAATTTTTCAAAAATTTCCTATTTTTATAGGAAATTTTTCAAAAATTTCCTATTTTTATAGGAAATTTTTCAAAAATTTCCTATTTTTATAGGAAATTTTTCAAAAATTTCCTATTTTTATAGGAAATTTTTCAAAAATTTCCTATTTTTTATAGGAAATTTTTCAAAAATTTCCTATTTTTATAGGAAATTTTCAAAAATTTCCTATTTTTATAGGAAATTTTTCAAAAATTTCCTATTTTTATAGGAAATTTTTCAAAAATTTCCTATTTTTATAGGAAATTTTTCAAAAATTTCCTATTTTTATAGGAAATTTTTCAAAAATTTCCTATTTTTATAGGAAATTTTTCAAAAATTTCCTATTTTTATAGGAAATTTTTCAAAAATTTCCTATTTTTATAGGAAATTTTTCAAAAATTTCCTATTTTTATAGGAAATTTTTCAAAATTTCCTATTTTTATAGGAAATTTTTCAAAAAATTTCCTATTTTTATAGGAAATTTTTCAAAAATTTCCTATTTTTATAGGAAATTTTTCAAAAATTTCCTATTTTTATAGGAAATTTTTCAAAAATTTCCTATTTTTATAGGAAATTTTTCAAAAATTTCCTATTTTTATAGGAAATTTTTCAAAAATTTCCTATTTTTATAGGAAATTTTTCAAAAATTTCCTATTTTTATAGGAAATTTTTCAAAAATTTCCTATTTTTATAGGAAATTTTTCAAAAATTTCCTATTTTTATAGGAAATTTTTCAAAAATTTCCTATTTTTATAGGAAATTTTTCAAAAATTTCCTATTTTTTATAGGAAATTTTTCAAAAATTTCCTATTTTTATAGGAAATTTTTCAAAAATTTCCTATTTTATAGGAAATTTTTCAAAAATTTCCTATTTTTATAGGAAATTTTTCAAAAATTTCCTATTTTTATAGGAAATTTTTCAAAAATTTCCTATTTTTATAGGAAATTTTTCAAAAATTTCCTATTTTTATAGGAAATTTTTCAAAAATTTCCTATTTTATAGGAAATTTTTCAAAAATTTCCTATTTTTATAGGAAATTTTTCAAAAATTTCCTATTTTTATAGGAAATTTTTCAAAAATTTCCTATTTTTATAGGAAATTTTTCAAAAATTTCCTATTTTTATAGGAAATTTTTCAAAAATTTCCTATTTTTATAGGAAATTTTTCAAAAATTTCCTATTTTTATAGGAAATTTTTCAAAAATTTCCTATTTTTATAGGAATTTTTCAAAAATTTCCTATTTTTATAGGAAATTTTTCAAAAATTTCCTATTTTTATAGGAAATTTTTCAAAAATTTCCTATTTTTTATAGGAAATTTTTCAAAAATTTCCTATTTATTTTAGGAAATTTTTCAAAAATTTCCTATTTTTATAGGAAATTTTTCAAAAATTTCCTATTTTTATAGGAAATTTTTCAAAAATTTCCTATTTTTATAGGAAATTTTTCAAAAATTTCCTATTTTTATAGGAAATTTTTCAAAAATTTCCTATTTTTATAGGAAATTTTTCAAAAATTTCCTATTTTTATAGGAAATTTTTCAAAAATTTCCTATTTTTATAGGAAATTTTTCAAAAATTTCCTATTTTTATAGGAAATTTTTCAAAAATTTCCTATTTTTATAGGAAATTTTTCAAAAATTTCCTATTTTTATAGGAAATTTTTCAAAAATTTCCTATTTTTATAGGAAATTTTTCAAAAATTTCCTATTTTTATAGGAAATTTTTCAAAAATTTCCTATTTTTATAGGAAATTTTTCAAAAATTTCCTATTTTTATAGGAAATTTTTCAAAAATTTCCTATTTTTATAGGAAATTTTTCAAAAATTTCCTATTTTTATAGGAAATTTTTCAAAAATTTCCTATTTTTATAGGAAATTTTTCAAAAATTTCCTATTTTTATAGGAAATTTTTCAAAAATTTCCTATTTTTATAGGAAATTTTTCAAAAATTTCCTATTTTTATAGGAAATTTTTCAAAAATTTCCTATTTTTATAGGAAATTTTTCAAAAATTTCCTATTTTTATAGGAAATTTTTCAAAAATTTCCTATTTTTATAGGAAATTTTTCAAAAATTTCCTATTTTTATAGGAAATTTTTCAAAAATTTCCTATTTTTATAGGAAATTTTTCAAAAATTTCCTATTTTTATAGGAAATTTTTCAAAAATTTCCTATTTTTATAGGAAATTTTTCAAAAATTTCCTATTTTTATAGGAAATTTTTCAAAAATTTCCTATTTTTATAGGAAATTTTTCAAAAATTTCCTATTTTTATAGGAAATTTTTCAAAAATTTCCTATTTTTATAGGAAATTTTTCAAAAATTTCCTATTTTTATAGGAAATTTTTCAAAAATTTCCTATTTTTATAGGAAATTTTTCAAAAATTTCCTATTTTTATAGGAAATTTTTCAAAAATTTCCTATTTTTATAGGAAATTTTTCAAAAATTTCCTATTTTTATAGGAAATTTTTCAAAAATTTCCTATTTTTATAGGAAATTTTTCAAAAATTTCCTATTTTTATAGGAAATTTTTCAAAAATTTCCTATTTTTATAGGAAATTTTTCAAAAATTTCCTATTTTTATAGGAAATTTTTCAAAAATTTCCTATTTTTATAGGAAATTTTTCAAAAATTTCCTATTTTTATAGGAAATTTTTCAAAAATTTCCTATTTTTATAGGAAATTTTTCAAAAATTTCCTATTTTTATAGGAAATTTTTCAAAAATTTCCTATTTTTATAGGAAATTTTTCAAAAATTTCCTATTTTTATAGGAAATTTTTCAAAAATTTCCTATTTTTATAGGAAATTTTTCAAAAATTTCCTATTTTTATAGGAAATTTTTCAAAAATTTCCTATTTTTATAGGAAATTTTTCAAAAATTTCCTATTTTTATAGGAAATTTTTCAAAAATTTCCTATTTTTATAGGAAATTTTTCAAAAATTTCCTATTTTTATAGGAAATTTTTCAAAAATTTCCTATTTTTATAGGAAATTTTTCAAAAATTTCCTATTTTTATAGGAAATTTTTCAAAAATTTCCTATTTTTATAGGAAATTTTTCAAAAATTTCCTATTTTTATAGGAAATTTTTCAAAAATTTCCTATTTTTATAGGAAATTTTTCAAAAATTTCCTATTTTTATAGGAAATTTTTCAAAAATTTCCTATTTTTATAGGAAATTTTTCAAAAATTTCCTATTTTTATAGGAAATTTTTCAAAAATTTCCTATTTTTATAGGAAATTTTTCAAAAATTTCCTATTTTTATAGGAAATTTTTCAAAAATTTCCTATTTTTATAGGAAATTTTTCAAAAATTTCCTATTTTTATAGGAAATTTTTCAAAAATTTCCTATTTTTATAGGAAATTTTTCAAAAATTTCCTATTTTTATAGGAAATTTTTCAAAAATTTCCTATTTTTATAGGAAGTTTTTCAAAAATTTCCTATTTTTATAGGAAGTTTTTCAAAAATTTCCTATTTTTATAGGAAGTTTTTCAAAAATTTCCTATTTTTATAGGAAATTTTTCAAAAATTTATTATTTTTATAGGAAATTTTTCAAAAATTTCCTATTTTTATAGGAAATTTTTCAAAAATTTCCTATTTTTATAGGAAATTTTTCAAAAATTTCCTATTTTTATAGGAAATTTTTCAAAAATTAAAATATTAAATATTTCGTGGCTACTTAGTTAAATTTCCTACAGAATATAAAAAAGTATGAGTTTTTTTTTTTAATAAATGTGAAAAATTCTGTTGTTTATCCTTCTACTGCCTTATGTCCTTCGTCTTTCCTTCCGCTCATTTCTGTAGAATTTATTTATTCTCTTTCCCTATTTAAATATTTTTTTTTTAATGTTGCATAAAAGTTCAAGTGTTAATTATCTTGTGTACTTTAACAGTCTTGTAAAAACAATCTGATTGCAGGAAATAATTCAAAAGGAGAAAGGATCTTGGAGAAATGTAGCATCTCCTTGTAGTAGGACGAGTATACAAACACAATAAAATTTAATTACAATAGCTAATAGTTAAAGATGATTAAGATTATATTAATATTAAAGTTAAAGTGCAACTGTAATAATCAGCTCCTGCCAGACAATAAATAATGTAACAGGAGGGTTTAAGAAAAAATCATCCTGCAGTTCTTTTCATAATTATGTTTTTCTTTTAATCTATTTAAGACTTCATTAAAGAATCTTTTAATTTATTTGAACTAAAAATTGCACAGAAGTCCAGGGAAAAATTAATAACAGTTTTGACAAGCTCAACTTAAGCACATAAGATATTAATATAAAATTAGGTGTTTAATTTAAACCAATAAAGACATTATTTTTTGAACCTGAAAATAATATAGAACCGAGTCAAGTCCATTATTCTTGGTACCTTTATTATAAAATAACTTTTCTTTCCTTTACCTTAATTAATACTTTAAACAACTTTAAATATACCTCCCATAAACATTTTTCTATAAAAAGAACATTTTCTGCGTCTGTTTCATATTTTGTCCTTGTTTCCCTGTTGCTCTTTCTTTCCGGTTTCCGTTTAAATGTGTTAAAACTTTATTAAAATACGACCCTAGACTTTACGCCATTACCTGCTGATGTAACACACACACAAACGCATAAGCAAAGTATTTGTGTGTGTATATTTTTAACGCATATTCTTCTGTATCCTTTTAAATGTTAAAGTACAATGTCATATGCGTTCATTAAAAATTATTACTTACATCCGCCGCATCGATACACACAGACATGCTCAGACTTGCACTTGTCATATTTAATTAAATTTCTTTTATTTCATTTTCATATTTCTTGTTAGTTTATGTCATTTTAATTGCAAAAGTTATGGTCAAGCAAAATATTCGATGGTCTAATAAATTTTATGTTTGACAAAAATTTTCTATAGAAAATTCTTCCAATGAAAAATTGTCTAAAGAAAATTTTTCGAATGCAAAATTTTCTATAGAAAATTATTCGAATGAAAAATTTTCTATAGAAAATTCTTTAAATTTGAAAACTTTTAAAGAAAATTCTTTATACTTAAAATTCTCTAAAGAAAATTCTTCGAATGAAAAATTTTCTATAGAAAATTATTCGAAAGAAAATTTTTTTAATGAAAAATTTTCTATACAAAATTATTCGAATCAAAAATTTTCTATAGAAAATTATTCGAAAGAATATTAATTAAATTAAAAATTTTCTATAGAAAATTTTTAACTGAAAAATTTTCTATACAAAATTATTCGAATGAAAAATTTTCTAAAGAAAATTCTTCGAATGAAAAATTTTCTATAGAAAATTATTCGAATGAAAAATTTTCTAAAGAAAATTATTCGAATGAAATTTTTTTTTAAGAAAATTATTCGAATGAAAAATTTTCTATAGAAAATTATTCGAATGAAAAATTTTCTATAGAAAATTATTCGAATAAAAAATTTTCTATAGAAAATTATTCGAAAGGAAATTATTTGAATTAAAAATTTTCTGTAGCAAATTTTTAACTGAAAAATTTTCTATACAAAATTATACGAATGAAAAATTTTCTAAAGAAAATTCTTCGAATGAAAAATTATTTAAATGAAAAATTTTCTATAGAAAATTATTCAAATGAAAAATTTTGTATGGAAAATTATTCAAATGAAAAATTTTCTTTAGAAAATTATTCGAATGAAGTATTTTCTATAGAAAATTATTCGAATGAAAAATTTTCTACAGAAAATTATTCGAATGAAAAATTTTCTATAAAAAATTATTCGAATGAAAAATTTTCTATAGAATTAGATTATTCGAATGAAAAATTTTCTATAGAAAATTAATCGAATGAAAAATTTTCTATAGAAAATTAATCGAATAAAAAATTTTCTTTAGAAAATTATTTAAGAAAATTTTTTATAGAAAATTATTTGCATGAACAATTTACTAAAGAAAATTCGTTAAATGAAAAATTTTCTGCACAAAATTCTTCGAATGAAAAATTTTTTAAAGAAAATTCTTCGAATAAAAATTTTCTAAAGAAAATTCTTCGAATAAAAACTTTCTAAAGAAAATTCTTCGAATGTTAAATTTCCTATAGAAAATTCTTCGAATGTTAAATTTTCTAGAGAAAATTATTCGAATGAAAAATTTTCTATAGAAAATTAATCGAATGAAAAATTTTCTATAGAAAATTAATCGAATAAAAAATTTTCGATAGAAAATTATTTAATGAAAATTTTCTATAGAAAATTATTTGCATGAAAAATTTACTAAAGAAAATTCTTTAAATGAAAAATTTTCTACACAAAATTCTTCGAATGAAAAATTTTTTAAAGAAAATTCTTCGAATGAAAAATTTTCTAAAGAAAATTCTTTAAATGAAAAATTTTCTAAAGAATAAAAAATTTCCTATAGAAAATTCTTCGAATGAAAAATTTTCTATAGAAAATTATTCGAATGAAAAATTTTCTATAGAAAATTATTCGAATAAAAAATTTCCTATAGAAAATTCTTCCAATGAATAATTTTCTAAAGAAAATTCTTCCAATGAATAATTTTCTAAAGAAAATTCTTCCAATTAAATATTAATCGAATGAAAAATTTTCTATACAAAATTATTCGAATGAAAAATTTTTTATAGAAGATTCTTCGAATGAAAAAATTTTCTATAAAAATTACTCGAATTAAAACTTTTGAAAAAAAATTAATTTGAAAAAAATTTAATTTTTTTTGTCTCGTTTCTTAAAATCTGATTTTGTTCAACAGATTTGTAAAAGATTATATTATATATTTGCAACCTTGTTTTTTTAATTTTAATATATTTGAAATCATTTATTACTCTTTTTTTGTACAATTTTCCTATTGAAATTTGTCGAATTTTAGCATTTGTCTGCATACATCTTCCTTTTTTTTTGCCTCCATACATTTTAGTACTTATCAAAAGACTTTTTCCCTTCGTTTTGCAAGAATATTTTTTATTTCAATTTGTACTTTCTTCCTTATTGTATGCACCGAGAGAAGTTTCATTGAAATATCACCTTGACTTAACAATGGGCAAAGCTTTAGCGTCAGCATCAGTTACTGCTTCATAGATCCCAAAGCTGACTGAATGACTGAGTGACTGACAAAGTGAATAAATATTCGAGTGAAAAAGTGAAAGGATGAATGAATGAATGCGAATAGTATAAGAAAACAGAATTTTTGGTGTCTATAATACTTGAGTACAAGCTTTTCATTTCTTCCGCATATATGAGATTTTTTTACAATATTGATTTTATATTTTCACATCCATTGAATACCAACAATTTCAACATATTTTTCCAAGTTTTGATGTATGTTTGTATGGTTGAATTGACTTTAACTTCTTTTTCATCTTGGCTGCCATTGCAGAAGGTTAATGCAGCTGTTATAGAAAGGAATATTAAAGGATTTCTTTATGATGGAACTATTTTGATATATCGTACATATATTTTTCATTATGTGTGAATTTTTATTCAATTCATAAAGAATTTTTTCATCTTAGCGTTTCTTTTTCAATGCACAAATATGTTTTTATATCTTATACCTTTCATTATATAGTGGGACAGGAAATACATTTTTTATTCAAATTTTATAACAAAAAAATTTTAAATCAACCAATTTTAACTTTTTATTTGAATAATTTTATATCGAAAATATTTGATTCGAATAAATTTTATTAAAAAACTTTTTATTCGAATAAATTTTATTAACAAATTTTTTATTCGAATAAATTTTATTAAAAAATTTTTTATTCGAATAATTTTTTATAGAAAATTTTTCATTCGAATAATTTTCTGTAGAAAACTTTTCCTTCGAATAATTTTCTTAAGAAAATGTTTCATTTGAATAATTTTCTTAAGAAAATTTTTCATTCGAATAATTTTCTATAGAAAATTTTTCATTCGAATAATTTTCTATAGAAAATTTTTCATTCGAATAATTTTCTATAGAAAATTTTTCATTCGAATAATTTTCTATAGAAAATTTTTCATTCGAATAATTTTTCATTCGAATAATTTTCTATAGAAAATTTTTCATTCGAATAATTTTCTATAGAAAATTTTTCATTCGAATAATTTTCTATAGAAAATTTTTCATTCGAATAATTTTCTATAGAAAATTTTTCATTCGAATAATTTTCTATAGAAAATTTTTCATTCGAATAATTTTCTATAGAAAATTTTTCATTCGAATAATTTTCTACAGAAAATTTTTCATTCGAATAATTTTCTATAGAAAATTTTTCATTCGAATAATTTTCTACAGAAAATTTTTCATTCGAATAATTTTCTACAGAAAATTTTTCATTCGAATAATTTTCTACAGAAAATTTTTCATTCGAATAATTTTCTACAGAAAATTTTTCATTCGAATAATTTTCTATAGAAAATTTTTCATTCGAATAATTTTTTATAGAAAATTTTTCATTCGAATAATTTTCTACAGAAAATTTTTCATTCGAATAATTTTCTACAGAAAATTTTTCATTCGAATAATTTTCTACAGAAAATTTTTCATTCGAATAATTTTCTACAGAAAATTTTTCATTCGAATAATTTTCTATAGAAAATTTTTCATTCGAATAATTTTCTATAGAAAATTTTTCATTCAATTAATTTTCTATAGAAAATTTTCCATTCGAATAATTTTCCATAGAAAATTTTTCATTCGAATAATTTTCTATAGAAAATTTTTCATTCGAATAATTTTCTATAGAAAATTTTTCATTCGAATAATTTTCTATAGAAAATTTTTCAATCGAATAATTTTCTATAGAAAATTTTTCATTCGAATAATTTTTTATAGAAAATGTTTCATTCGAATAATTTTCTATAGAAAATTTTTCATTCGAATAATTTCTATAGAAAATTTTTCATTGGAATAATCTTCTATAGAAAATTTTTCATTCGAATAATTTTCTATAAAAAATATTTCACCGAAGAATTTTTTATAAAAATGTTTTCATTCGAATAATTTTCTTTAGAAAATTTTTCATCCGAATAATTTTCTTTAAAAAATATTTGATTTGAATAATTTTTTGTAGGAAATTTTTTATTCGAATATGCAAAATTTGAATTTCAATATTATTTTCTACTAAATATCATTTTGATTTGAAAATAAATTTAATATTGGTCAATTCCAGAAATATTTAAATTCAAAATTAATTAAAACACTTTGACCTTTAAAACCATAATTTCACACTTTTGACTAAAATTACCTTCTTAATAACACAAATATTAAATTACCTTTAAAGTCCTTTAAACAAGTTTCCATTTTCACCTGAATTTAACTCCGCCCACCTTGAATTTCATAATTAATTAAATATTTTCGAATGTTTGAACCTGTGTCTGTCTGTTTGTTTGTCTCTGTGTTTGTAAATTTCAATATAATTTATTAAAGCGACAGATGCTTTTTAGAAAATTATAACGTTTACAAATAATCGCATTAATTCAAATTGATGTTTAACAAATTGTTGCTAATTAAATATTTGAAATGAATTTAATTTGATTTAATTACTGAAGCAAATATTTTAGCATCATCAGATCATGAATTGGCCTTTTTTTTGCTTATTCAAATATTTTTTGTGTGTGAAGTTTACGCTTAATTGTTTTTATTAATAGACGGAAAGTGATACATTTAAATCTATTTAATTCGAAATTTATTTTATTAAATGTTATGGATATAAAAGATTAATTTACACTCCAAAATATTAGAAAATTTCTCATTTGAATACTTCTCTTCAGAAAATTTTAAAATTAAATTAATTTTTCTTTCGAATAAATTTTCAATAGAAAATTTTTCATTCGAATAAATTTTCTATAGAAAATTTTTCATTCGAATAAATTTTCTATAGATAATTTTTCATTTGATTAAAATTTCTATGGAACATTTTTCATTCGAATAAATTTTCAATAGAAAATTTTTTATTCGATTAAATTTTCCATAGAAAATTTTTCATTCGAATTAATTTTCTATAGAAAATTTCTCATTCGAATAAATTTTCTATAAAAAATTTTTCATTCGAATAAATTTTCTATAGAAAATTTTTCATTCGAATAAATTTTCTATAGAAAATTTTTCAATCGAATAAATTTTCAATAGAAAATTTTTCATTAAAATTAATTTTCTATTGAAAATTTTTTATTCGAATTACTTTTCTATAGAAAATTTCTCATTCGAATAAATTTTCTATAGAAAATTTTTTATTCGAATTAATTTTCTATAGAAAATTTTTCATCCGAATTAATTTTCTATAGAAAATTTTTCATTCGAACTAATTTTCTATAGAAAATTGTTCATTCGAATTAATTTTCTATAGAAATATTTCATTCAAATTAATTTTCTATTGAAAAATTTTTATTCGAATAAATTTTCTATAGAAAATTTCTCATTCGAATAAATTTTCTATAGAACACTTTTCATTCGAATAAATTTCCTTTAGAACATTTTTCATTCGATTAAATTTTCTATAGAAAATTTTGCATTCGAATAAATTTTCTATCAAACATTCGAATAAAATGAAACATTTTTTTTAAATTTTCCATAGAAAATTTTTCATTCGAATAAATTTTCTATAGAAAATTTTTCATTTGAAGAATTTTCTATAGAAAATCTTTCATTTAAAGAATTTTCTACAAAACATTTTTCTTTTGAAGAATTTTCTACATTTGAAGGACTTTCTACATTTGAAGAATTTTCTATAGAAAATTTTTCATTTGAAGAATTTTCTATAGAAAATTTTTCATTTGAAGAATTTTCCATAGAAAATTTTTCATTGAAGAATTTTCCATAGAAAATTTTTCATTTGAAGAATTTTCTATAGAAATTTTCTATAGAACACTTTTCATTCGAATAAATTTCCTTTAGAACATTTTTCATTCGATTAAATTTTCTACAGAAAATTTTGCATTCGAATAAATTTTCTATCAAAAATGTTTCATTCGAATAAAATGAAACATTTTTTTTAAATTTTCCATAGAAAATTTTTCATTCGAATAAATTTTCTATAGAAAATTTTTCATTTGAAGAATTTTCTATAGAAAATCTTTCATTTAAAGAATTTTCTACAAAACATTTTTCTTTTGAAGAATTTTCTACATTTGAAGAATTTTCTACATTTGAAGAATTTTCTATAGAAAATTTTTCATTTGAAGAATTTTTTATAGAAAATTTTTCATTTGAAGAATTTTCTATAGAAAATTTTTCATTTGAAGAATTTTCTATGGAAAATTTTTCATTTGAAGAATTTTCTATAGAAAATTTTTCATTTGAAGAATTTTTTATATAAAATTTTCATTTGAAGAATTTTCTATGGAAAATTTTTTATTCGAATAAATTTTGTATAGAAAATTTTTTATTCGAATAAATTTTCTATAGAAAATTTTTTGTTCGAATAAATTTTCTATAGAAAATTTTTTGTTCGAATAAATTTTCTATAGAAAATTTTTTATTTGAATAAATTTTCTATAGAAAATTTTTTATTCGAATAAATTTTCTATAGAAAATTTTTTATTCGAATTAATTTTCCGTAGAAAATTTTTTGTTCGAATTAATTTTCTATAAAAAATTTTTCATTCGAATTACTTTTCTATAGAAAATTTTTTATTCAAATAAATTTTCTATAGAAAATTTTTTATTCGAATAAATTTTCTATAGAGAGCTTTTCTTTCGAATAAATGATAATATTCTAAAGAAAATTTATAGATTGATATATTTTTCTAAAAAAAATTAATCGAATAAAAAATTTTCTAAAAAAATTAATGGAATAAAAACTTTTCTAAAAAAAAATTATCGAATGAAAAATTTATTAAAGAAAATTAATCGAATGGAAGATTAAAAAAAAAATTATCGAATGAAAAATTGTCTAAATGAAATTAATCGAATGACAAAATTACTGAACAAAAATAATCGAATGAAAAATTTTTCAATGAAAATTAATCGAATAAAAAATTTTGCAAAGAAAATAAATCAAATAAAATCTATTCTATAGAATCAATAAAATTAATCGAATAAAAAATTTTCTAGAGAAAATAATTCGTATAAAAAAGTTTTTGAACAAAATTAATCGAATGAAAAATTTACTAAAAAATGAATCGCATGAAAAATTTTTTAAAGAAAATTAATCGAATGAAAAATTTTCTATAAAAATAATTGAATGAAAAATTTTCGAAAAAAAATTAATCGATCGGAATATTTTCTAAAAAAAATTAATCGAATGAAAAATTTTCTAAAGAAAATTAATCGAATGACAAAATTACTGAACAAAATCAATCGAATGAAGAATGTTTCAAAGAAAATTAACCGAATCAAACATTTTCAAAAAAAAAAAAAATTGAATCGAATAAATTTTTTTTTATAAAATTAATAAAATGAATCGAATGAAAAAGTTTTTGAACAAAATTAATCGAATAAAAAATTTCTAAAAAAACTAATCGAATGACAAAATTACTGGATAAAATTAATCGAATGAAAAATTTTCAAAAGAAAAATTTTCCAAAGAAAATTAATCGAATAAAATTTTTTTTATAGAATTATTCGAATGAAAGTTTTTTCTATAAAAAAAAATAATCGAATGAAATATTTTCTATATAGTTTTGATTTGGTTTTGTTCATGCTTAGAAGAGTATTTGTTGATTTAGATATTTAAAAAACGTACATATTTGTTTATTTCCACTTGAATTAATGGTTAATAGAGTTAAACGAAATCTATTTAAATGATAATTTGCCATAAAATTTATTTATAAATTTTATAATGAAATGTTTGTTTTCATTTTGCAATATTTTTTTGTTGCTAAATTTTTGCATTATTGCAAAAAATTATACTTTTGAATTAATATGTTATCTTTTTTTTCTCTTTTAGACTTTTTTCAAGCTCATACAACTGGTAAGTGGCAAATTGTTGCTATTTTTTCATTTTCTAATTTTGTTTACATAAGAGAAAATTTTATTTTTTTTTTGTATTTTCTGGAAATATCCTTTCAGAAGGAGATAAACAGAAAAATAATCTTCTTTCATTTGTGTTAACTTTTTAGTGTCTTTTTCTAAGACTTTTGTAGATTTGCAAAATGTTTATGTCATACTTTAACATGTCTTGTCTTGCACAAATATGTCTTTGCATGACATTTCATAACAATTATTTGTTATCGGCTTAATGCATTTTCTTGCCTTTTTCTTTAAAGCCAATATTATTCTTGGAATAGAAACATTTTATATAATTAACTTGATATAAGGTAAAGGTTCACATTGAATGACGATGATATTTCCCATTAAGTCCGAAGACTTTTTGCACTATTAGGACTCACTGTCAATCACCTTTTCTAATGTCGTTCTATTACTGTTTTTCTTGTTTTCAGAATATCTTTTTCTTAATAATTTTTTCACAAAATATTTTTTTCAAACAATCTTCTCTTAATTAAAAGTCAACTTTCAAATACTAATTTCCCACATTTTCATTTTCAAGTTTCTTATATCTCTTTCACTTATCCCTTCTATGGAAGATGTTGATGTTTACAGTGTTAATCCTCTTCTGTTTGTCTTTGTTGGTCATTTTATGTCACATTCATTTTTTAGTTAAACCAATTATAGTTTTTTCCATTCATTTTTTCCATTCATATTTTCAGATTTTCTTTAAGTTTTTTGTCTCGTTTGTTATTAAAACCTTAAGTTGGTTTTATTCTTAAGAAAAAAAGTTTAGTTTCCTAACAAGTCATGTTAATCACTTTATTTTAAGAAAACATTTCTCTATGTGTGTTGACATCTTTGCTTAGCTTGGTTTAACTAATACACTCACTCACTTTAAACAAACACTTTGAAAGTTTTGAAACTGTCATACTCAAACACCTTCGCAGTTTTGTCTACTTTGGAGAATAGTTAAAGCAAGTCATTTTGGGAATGAATTTAGGATGTTACTTTACCTTAAGAAACGGGTCTTATTATATTCCATTTTTATTTTGATTTCAGGAAATTTTTAAACTTTAACTTAAAGTTTTATATTGCAGTAAAATATCATTTTAATTTTAACAAAATCTTATGTTTTTGGAAAAATTGCTTAAATTAGACAATTTTAAACTTTACTATTTTTTTCACAAAGTATACAAATTTTGTTTAAAAACTTCTTTTTTCTTTGAATTTTGAATTCTACAATAGTTACTACTTTTGTTTGAAGTTATGTTGTTATATTCTGTTGTCTACATTTATGTCTACATATACATATATAAGTCATTAAAAAGAAGCTAAATAAAAGCAAAACTTTGTTTTTAAAAAATTATTTTTATATATAACCGATAAATTAGCATAATTTTAGTACTATTATGTATACAATAGTTTTGTAATACCTTAGGTATGACTGCCATTAATTGATATTCAAAAGTAAAAATAATCATACACTTAGGTGGATTTTTAGATATACATTAGGGTGCCAGTTATTTTTCAAAGTTGGAATTTGTATTGGGCCAACCCCTAGATTTGCTCAAAATCCTAACAAAATAGTCCCTTGAAAATTTGAGATCAATCGGATAAGAAAAAAGCCCGAAATTTTGCAAAATACCAGATTTTTTATTTTGATTTTAATTACTTCATTAATATTTTAGAATAAAGAAAATCCAAAATAAAACATGATTTACAACTCTGTAAGTACTAAATGGTTAAGATTTGTCAAAACATTATCAAATTTATTTAGTTTTTTTTAAATAGTAGAAAATTAAACTTTTATAAACCGATCCGAGAGAAAATGATTTTTTGATTTTTTTAAAATTTTGTTCAGTTTCTTAAAACAAAAAGCAGAAAAAATGATGACAATTCCTTAAACCGTATCTGCCGTACCTACGATGTCTTATAAATCGCTTCAGTGGTTTTTGAGTTATA
This sequence comes from Stomorhina lunata, assembly GCA_933228675.1. NCBI lineage: Eukaryota > Metazoa > Arthropoda > Insecta > Diptera > Rhiniidae > Stomorhina > Stomorhina lunata. The sequence goes on along the minus strand of OW121740.1, from coordinate 121,427,553 downwards.
GCGTTCTTTCCAGCGAATTTTATGTCCTTGACGACTTACATAGATAAAGTTTCCTAAAAATGCTAGATTTAATTATTTTCCACTATTATACTTTTTCATATTCGTCTTCTAAGCAATAGCCTAAAAATTCCTAAAAAGTGAAAATATCCATAAAAATTTTGAAACCGGTAACGCAAGGGTTGAACATTTTCAATTCTAGTAGAACTATATTTACTGATTCTACATGGTTTTACGAATAGTCAGTAAATATATTTTTTTATATTAAATTTTTTTTTCTAAAATTTCTCGAAAAATATACTTTTTCCGAAATCCTTTGACTTTAAGTCACAGGTACGGGAATACATTTTTTTTTGCGTTTTTATATTAAATGCATTCATAAAAAATCACTGGAGTTCGAATTGCAAATTTCTAAAATTTGTTTAACAAAATTTTTTAAAAACATAAAAAGGTCATTTGCAAATTACATGAAAAAATTTCAATTTTTTGGTGAATTTGTCTTGTTCGTCGTCAAAGACATGAAATCAGTCAGTCTGTTTGTCTGTCTGTCTGTCTGTCTGTCTGTCTGTCTGTATGTCTGTCTGTCTGTCTGTCTGTCTGTCTGTCTGTCTGTCTGTCTGTCTGTCTGTCTGTCTGTCTGTCTGTCTGTCTGTCTGTCTGTCTGTCTGTCTGTCTGTCTGTCTGTCTGTCTGTCTGTCTGTCTGTCTGTCTGTCTGTCTGTCTGTCTGTCTGTCTGTCTGTCTGTCTGTCTGTCTGTCTGTCTCTGTCTGTCTGTCTGTCTGTCTGTCTGTCTGTCTGTCTGTCTGTCTGTCTGTCTGTCTGTCTGTCTGTCTGTCTGTCTGTCTGTCTGTCTGTCTGTCTCTGTCTGTATCTGTCTGTCTCTGTCTGTCTCTGTCTGTATCTGTCTGTCTCTGTCTGTCTCTGTCTGTCTCTGTCTGTCTCTGTCTGTCTCTGTCTGTCTCTGTCTGTCTGTCTGTCTGTCGCTCTCTCTCTGTCTGTCTGTCTGCCACTGAAATTTGGCATAAATATTCTTTATTTCTTGGAAAAAAAAAATTGTGGTATTGAAATCGGGCAAAATCGGTTTACATTTGACCATAGCTCCCGTATAACCTCGTCTAGGCTAATCGCTTATTTGCTAATACATGACAAATTCTAACAGTTATTATTCATTCCACCATAAATGAATAAATAAATTAATGTCAATAAATGATAAACTATAATAGCTATGTCCACCAAATTTGGCAGAAAAAGTCTTATGTAAATACCGGTAGTTACAATCTGTCACCATTTCACCCTAGGTCCCATATAAAAAACTTACCAAAAAGATAGGAGGTTTGTGTCCGTCTGTCCGTGATAGTGCGTGAACTACAAGAGCTAAAAGGACAACATTTCACAAAAGTATTATCGATATGTTAAAGACGTTGCGTACTGAAAATAGGCGAAATTACTAAATTTCGAACAGGGAAGTTTTATGCAAGTATTGGTCAGTATATCAAATTGTATAGGAATCGGTCCATATTTTACCATAGCTTTCATATAAAAACTGCTCCCGGAAACCATTAAAATGCCAAAAAGTTACTAAATTATAAACTGTCATAGTTTATGTACACTAAATTTTGCTAAATTCGGCACAGGCGAATATAACACTCTTACTTGTTAATATTGATTTCAGCCAAAATTTTCCTCAAAAGGAATAAAACAAATTGCTATTTTTACATCAGTTATAATTGATTTTTATTAATATTAACAAATAAAAATATTCATACGCCCAAGTAGTCAAAATGTAAGTTTCATTAAAATAATTATGGGCATTCGATCATACTTAAAATTTTAGATTTTATTTTTAAATTTCAATTTAATATATAAATTTGAAGCTGTTCAAAGCTTTTTCTTTATTATAAATCTAAGTAAATTTTTTATATTTAAATTAATATTTATAATAATTTTTTATGATGTGAAGTTTGAAAAAGTTTGGAAATTGGTCATAAAAACAGAAACCTCAACCTCGGTAGCGCCACCTGTCGGAAATTATTCACACCAACTAAAAAACCTTTGCCGGCTCATGCGCTACAACTTTGCTAAAGATCATAGCATGATCAAATGTACAGTTTACGATTTAATTAATTTTTAGTAATTTTCAAAAGCGCCACCTAACGGAAATTAGTCTTGCCAACTTTAAAACCTTCGCCGTCTTATCCGCACTATCTTCGCTAAAGAGCATAATATGATCAAATTCACAGTTTACTATTCTATAAAGAACATACATACAAACATTCATTTGTTGAAAAGTTATAACATTACTCATTTTTCCCCTTTTTATCCACTACTTTCAAAATGTTCCATATGCTTATTTGGTACTTCTTTGGTACCAATTGAATTCGGTACATTGTATTAAAACGCAGTTAACATAATTCCTATACATATTATTTTTGAGATGTTAAGTTATCATTTTATCCCTCTTTTACCCATTTTGGCCCCAAAATCAAAAAAGTACCAAGAACATGTTCAATATTTCTTTCACATCTATTGACTGCGGTATAAAGTTCCTTTCTATATTCTTTGGTTTAAAATATAAGAGTGGGTTAAGAAAGTACCAAAAAAAAACTATTTTCACCCTTTTTTACCCCCTATCGGACATAGTTTCAAAAAAGTACCAAACACCTGTCCGCTTATTTTCATAGCTGTTTAAAACGTAATTTGAATTTTGTTTCTATACCTATTACTTTAGGAGATATAACGTTTTCGATTTTTTCCCCTTTTTACTCCTCCTTTTCCCTCTTAGAGGAAAAGGTTCCAAAAGTTCCTTCTTCTTCGATATATAATTCGATATATACATCAATAAAGGTACCCACTGTCCAAATTTTTGTCAAAATCGTTAGAGCCGTTTTCGAGATAGCCACTCTATATGTGTATATATATATATATAAATATATATATATATATATATATATATATATATATTTATATATATATATATATATATATATATATATATATATATATATATATATATATATATATATATATATATATATATATATTTATATATATATATATATAAATATATATATATATATATATATATATATATATATATATATATATTTATATATATATATATATAAATATATATATATATATATATATAAATATATATATATATAAATATATATATATATATATATATAAATGTATATATATATAAATATATATATATATATATATATATATAAATATATATATATATATATATATATATATATATATATATATATGTATATATATATATATATATATATATATATATATATATATATATATATATATATATATATATATACATACATACAATTATTGCTCGTTTTAGAATATAAGATTAATACGGAAACTACACTTACACATGTTTTTGTGCGTTTCACCTCATATTGACAGTCAACATATACATGAACATATTCTTTCCGACATTTGTACACATACAATTATAGAAATTTGCATATGTTGGTTTGACTTATTTTCCTAATTTGCTCCAAAAGCATATTTATTTTTGTTTTCTTTATATTAGTTTAAGTAGATATGAATATTGTAGGAATATATCCTACTACACAGAAAAAATTTTTGACCGTTATTTTTCAATTAAATGGAATATCAGTTTCAAACAATTTTTCGATTAATTTTTTAATTGAATCAATTAATTTTTTTGTTGAATTTTTAGTGTAAAATGATCAGTGCTATTGACATACTAAATTAAAAAAAAGCTTATAAAATTTATCCTTCTTGTACTGAAAATTGTATGAAATTTTATTTGTCAGCAGAAAACGTCTATTTTTTTGCAGTTTGCAACATTGACATAGAGAAAATTCAGTCAATTAAAAGGTTCAATTAATTTTTTAATTGATCCAAACATTTTTTTAATTGACTGTGAAAATTTTTTTTACATGTGTTTAGATAGGCATTTTTTTTATATAGACTTTGTGTACCAACAAAAATGTTAAAATAATAAGCGGAACTTATCATGATTTTATGCAAGAGAAGAATAGTAACGTATTTAGTGTTCCCATGCTGGTAGTTTTTGTGCAAATTCCTTTTACAACAAAAATTTTTGTTTGATTTTACTTGAAATTGTTATTTTCATTATTATTTTAAATGCATTTGAACTAGACGGCAACACTTATTTACTTCTTTGAGTAAAAGAAAATAAAAAAACGTTTTAAGAAGATCAGTTGTGCCTATGAGTTCGTGACATTAATACGTAATAAATTAAAGTGTTAAAAATACGAAAAAAAAAAATAAAACTACAAAAACAATAACAAAAACAAAACAATATAACAGTAAACTTTCAGTGTAAAGTGAAACAATTTAGTTAATACAACTGAAATTAAAATTCTAAGTAAATAAATTAACAAAAAAGTATAATTTTTAAATTTACAAGCATTTAAATATTGTTAAATATGCAAATTAAATGTTTTTTGTGTGATAAATTCTTTGATTCTCCCCATAAACTGTTTGACCACATTAAAAGCTATGCGCTTCAATCAGGTGTTATACATATTTGTACTTATAACAATTGCTTCCAACAATTTTATAATAAAAACTCATATAAAAGGCATGTTTTGAAACATTTTGAAAAAGTTAGTAATGAAGAAAAAGTTAGTAATGAACAAAAAGAAACATTGCAAAATATGGAATGTGATGGCCAGGAAATATCCCAAGCTTGTGAGGAACAACTACCATCTGTTCCAAATTTATTTAATTACCAAAATAGCCTTGAATTACTCCACAATTGTGCAGAAAAATTTATTATTAAAATGCACTCTTTCAATAATGTTTCACGAGCTGAAGTTTTTACTATAAAAAATTACATAGAAGATCTTATACTAAACCCCGTTCTAGATTTTATAGAACAGTGCCAAAGACAAGACAATAGTGTTGAAATTCCATTTTCAAATATTATCAATGATTTGAGGTTATTATTTGAAAATGTAAAAACGGATTTTAAATTAGAAAAAACTCTTAGTGCTAAGGGGCTTATTGGTAATATTGAGTCATATAATATTAATAATAATCCCAAATCAAACGCCACAATAATGCCTCTTGAATTCCAATTTAAATGCATTTTTGAACAAAACAATTACCTTGACGACGTCTTACGTCATATGAAAGAAACGGAAAATAGTGGAAAATTTACCAATTTTATTAATGGCAAGCTATGGAAAGAAAAAAAAATGTTGTACCCCAACAAAATCTTAATCCCATTCTTTCTCTACTCTGATGATTTCGGGATAAATAACCCTCTCGGTTCAAAATCGAATAACCATTCCATATGTAACTTCTATTATTCTTTTCCATGCATTCCAAAAAAGTCCTCAAAGTTAAGTGACGTGTTTTTAGCGTGTAGTCTAAACTCATCCGACGTTAAAAATTATGGAAGTACTTGTTTTGCCCCCTTAGTCGAGATCCTAAAAAAATTAGAAGTTGAAGGAGTTGAGATCCAGACAAAATGTGGAGTAAAAAAAGTTTATTTTGTGATGGGTTTACTTCTGGGTGATAACTTAGGTTTAAACACAATGCTAGAGTTTTCCAAATCATTTTCCTCTCACTATTACTGCAGATTTTGTCTGACTAGGAAATGTGACGCACAAGTGGAATGTTGCGAAAAGTTGGATATATTTCGAAACAGAATAAATTACAGGGAATCAATTGAGCGCGGTTTGATGAATCAAACTGGCATAAGTTCTATCTGCGTTTTTAATGATATTCCTTCCTTCCATTGCGTGGAAAATTTCGCTGTAGATGTTATGCACGACCTATTTGAAGGCGTGTGTCATCTTATAATAAGCGAATCTTTGTTATATTTCATGAAAGTAATGAAATATTTTTCATTGCAAGCCTTCAACAATCGTCTTGGTAATTTTCAATATGAACAGCATGACAGGGGAAGTGAAAAACTTTCTGTTACCCTTACTGAACTAGAAAATCGTAAGCTCAAAATGTCAGCCAAACAAATGATGACATTTTGTCATTATTTTACGATTCTAATAGGTGAGTTGGTACCATATGACGATCAAGTTTGGACATTTTTGCTAAATTTCTTTCAGGTAATAGAAGACATTTTATGTTACGAGATTTCAGAAACTCTCATAAGCCAAGTTAAAATAAAAATTGAAAATTTGAATAAAAATTATATCATTCTATTTAAACAAAAACTAACTCCTAAGTTCCATTTCCTCCTTCACTACGCAACAGTTATGAAATACTGTGGACCATTGAGGAATTTATGGACTTTTACGTTTGAGGGTAAACACAAAGAATTTAAAATTTATTCGCATATAATAACATCAAGAAAAAATATAGCCAAAAGTTTTTCCCGAAAACAGCAAATAATATTTGCAGATTTTTTACTAAAAACAGACGATATTAACAATTCATTTAAAAAGCCATACTTAGATACATATGTTACCAAAAAAGTTGCACATAAATTAAACATTTTAACTAAAGACTTTTCTTTATATCTAGAGGCCGAAATATGGGGTTATAAATACAATCCACAAAAAAATATTTGCAAATTTAACAATGACTTTGAAATTTTTCAAATTGTTTTTATAATAAAAACAAACAATAATGAAACTTTGCTTTGCTGTAAAAAATATACCACAGTTTTTAACACTCATTACGCTGCTTTTGAGATTATATCGTTGTCTGAAAGATATAGTATTGTTAACGTTTCTGATATCATTGGCCCACCATTCCAAACCATTCAAACGGCCAATGGAAAGACTTTTTTGAAGCCAAGGGATATCTATTACAACATATATTAAAAATGGATTTCGTCGACATGGACCTATTCGAACTTCTTAGCAAATGGAATCTACAACACCTTTACGACAAATTTAAAAGTAAGATAATTATAAATAAAGTTGTCACCTTAAAAAGTTTTTTAAATTATTATTTTAGAACAAGATATTACTTTGGATGCGCTTAAAGTTTTAAAACCTCAGCACATCGAAAAATTGTTTAGCGATATATCTGTTGGGAATCAGGCGATATTTGAGAACTGCCTTGAGAAATGGAGAGAAACATCTACTTCACTTGGAAGTAACGTCTCAGCAGAAGAATTTTGTATAAATGCATCTAGAAAAACATCATTTGTTTCCGTCAAGGATATTCTGTCCAACACCTTTAACGGAAAGGAAATAATGAAGTACTATACAAAACATGAGGTGTTGCACGATGAGCAGCGGAATCTACTTATCACGACAATTGCGAAATATACCGAAGCTAATGGTATAAGTTGTTCTGTATCAGACTGTGCTGATATGGAAAAGCAGATATGTGAAATCTTCCCTACTGAAAAAATTGTAAGTCTTAAACAACTTTTGTATAATTGTAGTGTATTTTATATCTGTTGCTTTATGCTAAAAGGGCCAATAACAATTTTTGCCTGTTTTGAGTTAATCATTGTATTAGACGTATTTTTTACTATATTTTATTTGACTCTAACAATGAGATTTCAAATTAACTATAAAGAGAATTATAAGGAATTTTGTGGCCAATGTTACAAAAACTTTAAATCCAATTTTCTCAAAAGTTGTTTTTTGTCATTGGCTTTTTAGCACCAAGCCACAGAATAAGTAAATATTGTTTAATAAAACTCTTTGCAGGAATTTTATTCTAGTGGAAAACGTGGAAAAATATACAATAAAATAGCGAATTTGAAACGACTTTCGAAAGACATTTTGAAAGAAACATCAGCACTGGAAGATAATGAAACAGTTGGTAGGTATTAGAAAATAAAATATGTGTAAATTTCAAGCCAGTAACTTTTAACTATATTTTTAGATCCTGAAGAAGACGTTAATCTCGCACTGCAACACTTAAGACTACCTTCCATTACAGCCGACGAGTTCGACCTGTATTGGAGGAAATGTGCAAATTATCGGTTTAAGCAAATTACAAAATCAAAGAACACTGCTGAAATCTTCCAAATGTGGCCAGAGTATAAAAATCCTTCTGGCTCAAATTTAGTAAGATTTTTTTCATACAGTTACCATATTTTATAATTCTATTTGTATTAAATTTTTTTCTTTTAAAAGATAAATATAGATTTTCATATCAAGTTTCCAATTGCCAAGCAAATGAGCGAAAGATGGTCAGCCTATGAAGGAACAATCATTCATTTGCTTCGAAGTAAAATAAATTGTGCAGCTTTATCTAAAAAACTTCAGCAAATTGAGACGTTAAATGAAGGTAATAAATATTTGATTTTTCAAAATATGTATGTATATATATAAATTTATAACGCTTAAATTTCTTTGCTTTTTTAGAATCTAAAATTTTGACAACACTATGGCACGTACATCATTTATTTCCCCCTACACAAAAAGTTACATCTGACGAGAATGGAGCAAAAATAAGAAAGAAGTTCTCTGTGCCAGACTCCCAACAAAGCTTTGCTATTTTGTCTGAATCCGAAGAAGAAATTGATATAAAATTGAAACTCCTTACATTTCAAGGTCGTAATATCCAGCCGAGATTATTAATTTCTGGTTCGCTAGAAAGTATTTGGTCCATTTATGTATATTTCGATGGTATTAAATATCCATTTTTAAGTATTTTAAAAAGTATATCAAACTTTTTAAAATTTTTTTTGTATTTAACCTTCAGTTTCCTGAGGAATCCGAAATATTTTATAATTTTGTACAAGATTTCTTTTACGATATACCTATGTCAAAAAAAATTGCCAAGGTCTCTACCTTTAAGCATGAAATATTAAATTTTAAAATGTAATTTTGGTTTATTTTTATTAACAAAACAATTGGATTTAACTTTGTGCTGTAATTTATGTTTATTTATTTTTATTTTTTAATTATTTTTATATTTTCACAGATAATTAAAGTATTCGCTAGGCCTCGTATGTAGTCATATTGTCGTTTATTTTATGAATTTATTATAAATAAATACATTTTTTTCAATAAAAAAAAAAATTTTTTATTTACGGGATACCAATCAATTAATATTTTAATCAAATCAATTAAATTTTTAATTGATTTTGGTAAGTAGATCCAATCACTATTGATAATTGAATCAATTAAAAAAATAATTGGATATTTTGAAACAATATTATAATTGATTCAAACCAACGTCTTAATTGGTTTTTTTCTCAAACTTCAATTAAACCCATTAATTAATATAATATTTTTTTAATTGGAAATATTTCCATTTTTTTTTCAATTAAAGAAATTGAACGAATTAATTGTTTCCGGGGTTTTTCTTAATAGGTTGTAATCTAATTATTTTTTTATTTAAATCAACGAATTCCTTAATCAAACCCAGTATTCAGTTTTTTCTGTGTACGTCTTAATCGTGAAGGCTTTATCTTGGGTTAAAATTTTTTTACCTTAAGGCAAGAAAACTTTTTAATAAAATTCTGTTTTTCTTATTTATAGTTGGTTTGTGTTTGTTAGCCGTTTATTTGTTTATTTATAAAAGCTTTTAGTTATCAAGGATTACTTCCTTCAGGGGTGTTTTGTTAGTTTTAACTGTTGCATCTTTTTGTAGATATATTTATTTTTAGGAATATACTACTGATAATCTTTAATGTAATAAATTGTGCAAAGTTAAATTTTTATCGGAAAGATTTTTGTTTTGTTTTTTTATATAAAAAGAGTTGGGCCTTTCCAATTTGGGTTTTCTTAAAATAAAGGCAAACAACTAAGGTTTAATTTTAAATACGTTGAACATGTTTAGGGCTTAAGATTCAATAAAAATTGTCATCTACACTAGAATTTATTAAAAATGTTTATGTATTTTTATATTTTTAAATATATTTATTCCCCCTGAATAAAGAAACTGTAATGAATAGTTCTACAATATATCATAACTATCCTTGTATGTACATGAAATATTGTTTAATCAAAAAACTAAATATTTTCTAAAAATATTACAACTTATTAAAAAGTTTCTTTTTACTCTTAATCTTTTGGGTAAACTTTTCGCAATTTTAGCACAGAAAATATATGTATTACAGGTAGAATTTTAAAGACAAAGTTTCTATAGCTTAAAAATATTTCCTACACGTTGTTGGCATTTAATAAAATTTTAATTTCACACACTTGTGAGCACAATTAAACTTTTTTCTTATACATATATACATATATTTTTTGTGAAAATTCAAATTTCATCATATTGTAACATGTTAAGAAGTATTACAAACTATTTCATATGAATTATTATACATTCTAAGAAATACATAAGGCGTAGTAAAAAATTGTTTGGAATTCATGATGAACTAAATTTAATAAATTTCATGAACTAAATTTAAAAATTGAATTTTACTAAACCATTTGTCAAAGCAAAGACTCTATAGAATAAAGATGTTGCACTTCCATACATTGATTTACAATATGGTCGTTTTAAAAAATCCCATAGAAAAAAGTTTAAAGCTTTCACTCAAATTCTTAAACAACTATAGGAGGCGATTTTCTAAAGAAAATTCTTCGAATGAAAAATTTTCTATAGCAAATTATTCGAACAAAAAATTTCAAAAAATAACAAAATTTTCTTTAGAAAATTATTCGAATGAACAATTTTTTATAGAAAATTATTCGAATGAAAAGTTTTCTGTAGAAAATTATTCGAATGAAAAATTTTCTGTAGAAAATTATTCGAATGAAAAATTTTCTGTAGAAAATTATTCGAATGAAAAATTTTCTGTAGAAAATTATTCGAATGAAAAATTTTCTATAGAAAATTCTTCGAATGAAAAATTTTCTATAGAAAATTCTTCGAATGAAAAATTTTCTATAGAAAATTCTTCGAATGAAAAATTTTCTATAGAAAATTCTTCGAATGAAAAATTTTCTATAGAAAATTCTTCGAATGAAAAATTTTCTATAGAAAATTCTTCGAATGAAAAATTCTTCGAATGAAAAATTTTCTATAGAAAATTCTTCGAATGAAAAATTTTCTATAGAAAATTCTTCGAATGAAAAATTTTCTAAAGAAAATTTTTCGAATGAAAAATTTTCTATAGAAAATTTTTCGAATGAAAAATTTTCTATAGAAAATTATTCGAATGAAAAATTTGGTAAAGAAAATTCTTTGAAAGAAACATTTTTTAAAGAAAATTCTTCGAATGAAAAATTTTCAACAGAAAATTCTTCGAATGAAAAATTTTCAACAGAAAATTCTTCGAATGAAAAATTTTCTATAGAAAATTATTCGAATGAAAAATTTTCTATAGAAAATTCTTCGAATGAAAAATTTTCTATAGAAAATTCTTCGAATGAAAAATTTTCTATAGAAAATTCTTCGAATGAAAAATTTTCTATAGAAAATTCTTCGAATGAAAAATTTTCTATAGCAAATTATTCGAACAAAAAATTTCAAAAAATTACAAAATTTTCTTTAGAAAATTATTCGAATGAACAATTTTTTATAGAAAATTATTCGAATGAAAAATTTTCTGTAGAAAATTATTCGAATGAAAAATTTTCTGTAGAAAATTATTCGAATGAAAAATTTTCTGTAGAAAATTATTCGAATGAAAAATTTTCTGTAGAAAATTATTCGAATGAAAAATTTTCTGTAGAAAATTATTCGAATGAAAAATTTTCTATAGAAAATTATTCGAATGAAAAATTTTCTATAGAAAATTCTTCGAATGAAAAATTTGGTAAAGAAAATTCTTTGAAAGAAAAATTTTTTAAAGAAAATTCTTCGAATGAAAAATTTTCTATAGAAAATTATTCAAATGTAAAATTTTCTACAGAAAATTCTTCGAATGCAAAATTTTCTACAGAAAATTCTTCGAATGAAAAATTTTCTATAGAAAATTCTTCGAATGAAAAATTTGGTAAAGAAAATTCTTTGAAAGAAAAATTTTTTAAAGAAAATTCTTCGAATGAAAAATTTTCTATAGAAAATTATTCGAATGTAAAATTTTCTACAGAAAATTCTTCGAATGTAAAATTTTCTACAGAAAATTCTTTGAATCAAAGATTTTTTAAAGAAAATTCTTCGAATGAAAAATTTTCTATAGAAAATTCTTCGAATGAAAAATTTTCTATAGAAAATTCTTCGAATGAAAAATTTTCTATAGAAAATTCTTCGAATGAAAAATTTTCTATAGAAAATTCTTCGAATGAAAAATTTTCTATAGAAAATTCTTCGAATGAAAAATTTTCTATAGAAAATTCTTTGAATGAAAAATTTTCCCTAGAAAATTCTTCGAATGAAAAATTTTCTATAGAAAATTCGTCGAATGAAAAATTTTCTATAGAAAATTCTTCGAATGAAAAATTTTCATTAGAAAATTCTTCGAATGAAAAATTTTCTATAGAAAATTCTTCGAATGAAAGATTTTCTATAGAAAATTCTTCGAATGAAAATTTTTCTAAAGAAAATTATTCGTATGAAGAATTTTTTATAGAAAATTATTCGAATGAAAAAATTTTCTAGAGAAAATTCTTCGAATGAAAAATTTTCTATAGAAAATTCTTCGAATGAAAAATTTTCTATAGAAAATTCTTCGAATGAAAAATTTTCTATAGAAAATTCTTTGAATGAAAAATTTTCCATAGAAAATTCTTCGAATGAAAAATTTTCTATAGAAAATTCTTCGAATGAAAAATTTTCTATAGAAAATTCTTCGAATGAAAAATTTTCTATAGAAAATTCTTCGAATGAAAAATTTTCTATAGAAAATTCTTCGAATGAAAGATTTTCTATAGAAAATTCTTCGAATGAAAATTTTTCTATAGAAAATTCTTCGAATGAAAAATTAGAAAATTATTCGAATGAAAAATTTTCTATAGAAAATTATTCGAATGAAAAATTTTCTATAGAAAATTATTCGAATGAAAAATTTTCTACAGAAAATTATTCGAATGAAAAATTTTCTATAGAAAATTATTCGAATGAAAAATTTTCTATAGAAAATTATTCGAATGAAAAATTTTCTATAGAAAATTATTCGAATGAAAAATTTTCTATAGAAAATTATTCGAATGTAAAATTTTCTACAGAAAATTCTTCGAATCAAAAATTTTTTAAAGAAAATTCTTTGAATGAAAAATTTTTTATAGAAAATTCGTCGAATGAAAAATTTTGTATAGAAAATTCTTCGAATGAAAAATTTTCAATAGAAAATTCTTCGAATGAAAAATTTTCTATAGCAAATTCTTCGAATGAAAAATTTTCTATAGAAAATTCTTCGATTGAAAAATTTTCTAAAGAAAATTATTCGTATGAAGAATTTTTTATAGAAAATTATTCGAATGAAAAAATTTTCTAGAGAAAATTTTTCGAATGAAAAAATTTTCTAGAGTAAATTATTTGAATGAAAACTTTTTAAAGAAATATTGAAATATTTTTTATTAACATTATAAATATTTATGAATGGATTTTCAGGAAATTTAATTTGACACATAATTTTATCATCTTCGATATTTTATAAATTTTTAAAAAATAAAAAATTGAAATTAAAAAAAAAAATAAATAAATTTAAAATGCATTGCAAATAATTCCGAATCCGTTAAGCATATCAAAAAATAATCTTGAAAGCACTTAAAGATATTTGTTATTTTATTCTGTAATTTTCAATAAAACCGAGCAAGACATTTAAAAGATATGATAAAATTAATGGATCAGCCTCTAGAAAAATAGCAAATTTTATAAAAAAAAAAAAAATAAAATAATGTATCCATAGAATTTTAAATATCGACCGTTTTTATAATTAGGAGACCACAACAAATAAAAAAATATTGTATTGGTCAATTGTAATGCAAAGTTTTTTATTTTGTAGAGTAGTATAATATAAAGATATTGCACTTCAGTACATTGATTTACCGTATGGTCGTTTTGAAAAGTCCCATAAAAAGAACGTATACCGCTTTTACTATAATTCGGAAACAACTAATGGAGACAATTATAAACACACACGTGCTCATGAAATGTATGTTTGTTTGTGCGTTTATGAGTTTTTTATTGTTCTTTATCCATTTTAAATTTACATTTGGCAGAAAAAAATGTAGTGCAATATATTAATATTATATTGTCTTTGGTCAAAGACAATTTTTTTGTTATAAGCAACAATTTATAAAGAGTTTCAAATGTTTAACAGTCTCCCATAATAAAATTGCTAATTCAAAGCAAAGAATTTAAATTTTCTAGAGAATTTAAAAATTAACTTTGTTTATAAGTTGAATTTTTGCTCAAGCACATCTTCGTTACTGCAGCATTAACTTTACATGATTTTGATTTAAATCTCTCAAGTCGGCAGTCATGCATGCATGCATGTATTTACATAGTTTTAGTTATTTATTTAATAGATAATTCTTACACAAAATCTTTCTTAGGAGCTTGTAAGTGCTTCGATGCTGAAGTGCTAACTTTTCTGTCAGTTTTCATACATGTTTTTATAATAAAATTGATGGTAGAGTTTAAGTTCATGTTAATAAAGAAAATGTGCATGAAATAGAGAGTAAGGAAACTAGAAAATATTGTTAAATTAAATTATTTATTAAGAACAGTGAGCAAAGAAGTCGGAAATCTCTTCAAAATTTTATAATAAAAAAATTCTCAATACCAATTTTTGTAAAAAAGTTAACATATGGAGCCATAACTCCAGAACTGTATATAATAAGAACACGCTCAATATGTCAAAAGAAAGCTAATATTATTCTAAAAAAGTTGTATTATATGCATAATTGTAGTTAGTTTACGCCAAACAGAGTTACCACAGCCTTTGAGTCCAAAAACACTACCTTCTGCCACCAGAAGGTTGCTTCGTATATTTTGTTATTAAATGATAAATGTAGTTTTTTTGTACATTTTTATTACCCTATTTATCCATTTGAATATGCCGATGAAATAATTTTACATTTTCTATATTTGTTTAACAAAATTTTCAAAAACACAAAAACTGAGTTTTGAAACCGACCTTAAAAAGAAGTACCCTTTTTCAGTATAAAAACAAAACTAAGTAAGTTTGATTATATTCTAACAAAATTGAACTATTAAGTGCTTACAAGCCTTAAAATGGTATATCATGTCTTAATTTGTGATTTCTTTATTCTAAGGTTAATTTTATTGTTGCATATTTTTAGGCATGTTGAAAATTACACGAATTTTCATGGGAAAATTGCAATAACTTCAAAACCATTGCATCGATTTTTGTCTTTTATGATTCTAAGGAAAGCTATTTGCTTGTTTCTCTTTATGCTAAAAAATATACAAAAAAAAAAACAAATTTATCACTTAATTACAAAATATACGAAGTATGCTTCTAGCGGCAGAAGGTCACTTTTTTGGACTCAAAGGCTTTTATAACTCTGTTTGGCGTAAACTAACAACAATTATAAATATATTACAAATTTTGGAGAACAACATGAGCTTCCTTTTGAGATATTAAACGTGTTTTTATTACTTACTGTTCTGGAGTTATGGCCTCAAATTGGCTAAAAATTGAGATTTTTTTAAACTTTGTTTGATCGACGATCGCCACTGGTAAACGAGCTTTAATTTTGACTATCTGGGTAAGCGGAATCGTTTTGTGGGATCCAGACGAACAAGATTCCGAAAATTGTTTCCCCCATATAAAATTTGGTCACAATAACGTCCATAAAATCACAAAAACGTTTATAAATCTAAAACTAAAAATATTTTATTACTAAAAATTTGCACAGATAAATATTTTGTAAATATAAACCGATAACCGAAATTTGGTAATAACACACTGATACATTTTGAGGAAAAAGAAATACACTTTTAAGGAAACCTATATCAAACGATAGGCCTTATTGAGTGTATCAGTTTGTCATTTTTAGAAATTTCGATATACCCTCAAAATCGAAAGTTATCGATAAAAAACGATTTTTTTGGTCTTCTCGAACAAAAATAGGCCTAGCTAAGTCATTTGTTTATCGATTTGAAATTTTAACATGGTTTGGGACAGACAAGACATCAGGCTTTCTTCTTGTTAAAAAATATTTTTTATTTCATCAAATTATCACAAAAATATTTTCAAACAAATTTAAATTTAAATTTTTATTTTTTTTTTTCAATTTTTTCACATTGGGACGCCGTTTTCCGCAGTATTTTGTTAGGAATGCCAAACTTTTTTATATTTACTTGAAAAGTGCATTAAATATTTTGTGAACCTAGATTATTTAAATTTAAATTAACAGCGAATTAAAAAAATATAAGTTTTTTTTTTGTAAAAGGGCCAGTTTAATTAACGTACTATATACGTATAAGTACTTATATTTATACGCACTTATGAATGAACTTAAAAAAGGATAGAAACAAAGAAGTACGACATAATGTCCAAGCTCTATTTATGCCTCTATTGCCGTTCTCGGTTTGACTGTCTTGAAATCATCCCAACTTTCACGACCAAAACGGTTTTTAGTTGAGTTCGGTAATACAGCTTTCACACTATGAAACTAGTTGCATAGGGTTTCTGCTGGTCACTCAAACGTGAAAAGAGTTACATTGTATATAGCCGTAAAAGACAAAAGAAGCATTTTTAGTTAACTTCTTAAGTCACTTTTTTCGGCCAGAAAAATGTGCTATTTTTCGGTTTTTGCAAATTTTGACCTATAAGCTTAACTTTTTGACAAAATCTGAATATTAATTTGTAATTTAGACCCAATTTGTTTTCCATCAACAAATATCATAAAATCAATAGATGGACCCAAATTTCTATGAAAATTTCCGATAACTCAAAAAATCCTTAGCCGATTTATACGCTACTTACGTAGATAGAAAGCTAATTGAGTCTACATTATGAATTAATATTTACACTTTGTTAAAATGTTTACTAAAAAAGTTAAATTTTGCAAGAACTAAAAAATTGGCCATATTTTTTCTTATAAAGGCAATTTTCAACTTCATGGCCTGGGCGCCACGTGATAACGTAGTGCGATTTGGCTTAAATTTTGTTATTTGAAGTTTCTCACCGAATGCCATAATAATCCGACCGCCATTTCTCTACTTTCGAAAAAAGTTGAAAAAACACTCTAACGTAGTATTGTAAAGAAAATTTTCTAATATACAAATAATACTGAATTCACCTTTTTTACTAAAATTGTTATATCTCTGTTAATATGTTTCCGATTTTAATTAAAGTACTCTTGTTTTACAAAATGGTAACCATAATTTTTTTTTAAGTCAAAATATATTAGGTCTTCTGATAAATTTTACGAAAAAAAAGCTTCCGAAGTTGAAAAAATCGAAAAAAACAATAAAATTTTAACTTCAACGGAAAATATTTTTATGATAAATTGGTCATGTTAAAAAAAGGTCTTTACGAAGTGAAAGCCAATTTTGTTTTCTGTCGAAACACATTTTAAAATTTAAAATCGATGTAAAAATGACTCAGTTAAGCCTTCTTTTCTCCGCTAAGTCCAAAAAAATCGTTTTTTATCGATAACTTTCGATTTTGAGGGTATATCGAAAATTTTAAAAATGGTAAAATGATCTTCTAACCGAGTTCTACTGGTTGAGCTTGGTTTCGTTCCGAGTGTATTTTCACTGTATCAGATTGTAATCGATCGAAATTGAAATCAGGGCCCAAATACCGCATTCGATATCGATCGAAATCTTAGATATTTTCAAAACATTTGTATAGCATACTTTAAGGATAATCAAAATTATTTAAGAGATGATAGTTTACTTTATTTTTTGGTAGTTATTTGCCAAAAGATAGCTAATAGTAAAAGTATTTTAATTGAACTATATTTTTTTAAAAACGGATCAAAATGGATACCAAATTTCAATAAACTTTTTGCATCGAAGTAACTTTGAACATCCCTAAAGTATACCTGACAATATTTGCTTAAAAGTCTGAGTTTTCGATCGGTATCGAATAATTTGGCTCCAGGTTCTCAGCCGGAAATTACATAAATCTACAAAATCTCGAAGTTTTAAGCACATAAAAGTATATTTATGTCTCTAAGACTTAATGAAACCTTGTTAAATTGTTGGTCCATGTTTGACCTTAGTAGTAAAAGGTATCATAAAGTCGGGCGAAACCGACTATAGCTTTTCTTACTGGTTTTATATTGAAAATGGTTACAAGACTAGTGACAAAATGGCTATTTTATGTTTCTTAGAGACTTTATATTACTATTAAATTAAAATTTAAAATTTTTTGCTGAATTGATTTTCTTTATTTCATTTATATAAATTAACCTTAGACCCACTGTTCCTATTTTGTAATGCTTGGCCACACACTTAAATGAATTGTTTAAAAATGCCTTTTGACATAACTCCTTTAGTTCAAGGGCTTAAAACATACTCATAAATATAACAAGTAAGAAAGTGCTATAGAGGGTCAAGCCCGACCATATGATACCCTTCACCACTAAGGTCAAAGGTGTTTTGTTTTTGGTGTATAAAGACAAATATTTGCTAAATTTTGTCATTTTCTCAAAACTTATATATTTAAGTTGTTTTCGTCATTTGGACTTGTAAGAGGTCAAAGGTCAAATCTGGACCGATTATCTCGAAATGGCAAGTTGATACCAGAAAAATTTTTTTAATGAAAATTTTTCTATAGAAAAATTTTTTTAAGGAAAATTTTTCTATAGAAAAATTTTTTTAACGAAAATTTTTCTATAGAAAAATTTTTTAACGAAAATTTTTCTATAGAAAAATTTTTTAACGAAAATTTTTCTATAGAAAAATTTTTTAACTAAAATTTTTCTATAGAAAAATTTTTTTAACGAAAATTCTTCTATAGAAAAATTTTTTTAACGAAAATTTTTCTATAGAAAATTTTTTTTAACGAAAATTTTTCTATAGAAAATTTTTTTTAACGAAAATTTTTCTATAGAAAAATTTTTTTAACGAAAATTTTTCTATAGAAAAATTTTTTTAACGAAAATTTTTCTATAGAAAAATTTTTTTAACGAAAATTTTTCTATAGAAAAATTTTTTTAACGAAAATTTTTCTATAGAAAAATTTTTTTAACGAAAATTTTTCTATAGAAAAATTTTTTTAACGAAAATTTTTCTATAGAAAAATTTTTTTAACGAAAATTTTTCTATAGAAAAATTTTTTTAACGAAAATTTTTCTATAGAAAAATTTTTTTAACGAAAATTTTTCTATAGAAAAATTTTTTTAACGAAAATTTTTCTATAGAAAGATTTTTTTAACGACAATTTTTCTATAGAAAAATTTTTTTAACGAAAATTTTTCTATAGAAAAAATTTTTTAACGAAAATTTTTCTATAGAAAAAATTTTTTAACGAAAATTTTTCTATAGAAAAAATTTTTTAACGAAAATTTTTCTATAGAAAAAATTTTTTAACGAAAATTTTTCTATAGAAAAAATTTTTTAACGAAAATTTTTCTATAGAAAAAATTTTTTAACGAAAATTTTTCTATAGAAAAAATTTTTTAACGAAAATTTTTCTATAGAAAATATTTTTTAACGAAAATTTTTCTATAGAAAAAATTTTTTAACGAAAATTTTTCTATAGAAAAAATTGTTTAACGAAAATTTTTCTATAGAAAAAATTTTTTAACGAAAATTTTTCTATAGAAAAAATTTTTTTAACGAAAATTTTTCTATAGAAAAAATTTTTTAACGAAAATTTTTCTATAGAAAATTTTTTTTAACGAAAATTTTTCTATAGAAAAATTTTTTTAACGAAAATTTTTCTATAGAAAATTTTTTTTAACGAACATTTTTCTATAGAAAAATTTTTTTAACGAAAATTTTTCTATAGAAAAATTTTTTTAAGGAAAATTTTTCTATAGAAAAATTTTTTTAACGAAAATTTTTCTATAGAAAAATTTTTTTAAGGAAAATTTTTCTATAGAAAAATTTTTTTAAGGAAAATTTTTCTATAGAAAAATTTTTTTAAGGAAAATTTTTCTATAGAAAAATTTTTTTAACGAAAATTTAACGAAAATTTTTCTATAGAAAAATTTTTTTAACGAAAATTTTTCTATTAAAAAAATTTTTTAACGAAAATTTTTAAAGAATATTTTTAAAGAAATTTTTTTTTAAAGAAAAATTATTTAACGAAAATTTTTTATTTTTTTCACTTTACGAAGCAAGAAAACGTATTTTGAGAATCTAATACATTTTTGGGGAAATAACCCCTCATGCAAATACATAAACTTCAGTTTGCAACATACTTTTATAAACAAAATTTAGCAAGAAAAATCAAAAATTTTCTACTTGAATAACGATTTCCAATTAACTTTGATAATTTATTAATATTAGTTACATATATGTACGTCTGCATGAATATCATGCACCACCCAAAGTATGCCCTACATACTATTTCTTAATTCCTCCCTAAAATATGCAATAGATATTAATTTTAATTCCTTTTCTATATTGCTCTTGTGAAACATGTTTTCATATAAGAATTTTCCTACTCATTTTTTCTATATTAAAATATGTATTTGTGTGCATCTACAAGAGTTGCGTACAAATTAAATATGAAGTATTTATGATGACACATTGTGATGAAGAAAAAAAATGTTTAAATTATTCTCGTTCCGTAAAGGAGTAAGTTAATATACTCTTGTATATAAAGATAGATATTTTTTTAATTTTTTGAAGAGTTTTTGTTAGTAGATGACTTAACACAAGCATTATGCGCAAGAACATGGAGTTACAAGTGCAAGTTAATATTGGTTAGTTACAGTGATGAATATAAATTTTCGAATGAAATTGGTGCAATGAAGCTTAAATTTATATACATTTTATACATTTTTATTAACTTATTATATATTTTTATTATTAATACTCATGTGTGTAAGAATATACCCGCCAAAGTATGCAGTAGATCTTCCTTTTATAGTACTCCCTAACATATGCATCACGAAATATAGAATTTTGTTAGCCTCATGTAAATTTTACAGTAGTTTTTTCTATAATATTGGAAAATTCTGACTAAATGTCTACAACTCTTCTCCTATTATCCCTCATAAGCAGGCCCATCGCCTGAGAGCTGATCGTAACATAAAGAAGCAAGAGGTTATATTCCGAATCTCAAATTTTGTTAACTTTATAAATATTCCTTAATTGATTTTATAAAGATCCAACATATACATATATTATATATTTTATTTAAAACCAAAAAATTCTGCTAGAATTTTGCATTTAACGTTTAAATAATGCCATTATCTTAATTTCGAACATCCTAAAAGTATACAACAAAAATTTTATTGAAAACGTTTAATGACAATTTGAATTAACTGCAAGACACTTTCTTAGGTTTGAATTTTTGAGCATTGTTCTCAAAGTACATTTTTCAAGATATGCTTCTTTTCATGAAAACGATCTTTAGGTGTAAACTGCGATACAATGTAAATCCTCAGTTTTTAATATGTTTTTATCTTTTTTGCAATTACTGTCTACATTTGCTGAGAGTTATACCAAATACAAGATATGTTGTATCACATAATTATACCCTTCACCACCAGAGGTGGAAAGGGTATTATAAGTTTGTGCTGATGTATTTAACGCATAGAAATATTAGAATCACTTTCTGAGTCGATTTAGCGATGTTAGTCCGTCCGTCCGTCTGGACGGCTGGTTGGCTGGCTGCACCCCCATGTAAACCATGTAATCAACGTACAGGTCACAATTCAAAAGATAATTTGACGAAATTTGGCACAGACCATTTTTTGGGACCATGGCTATTGAAATTCCTCAAAATCGGTCTATTATTTATGTTACCTCCCATAGGTCTAACTCCCGGAATTGATATTTTGGCAACAAATATCAATATTTTTTCATGACCAAAATCACTGTACCAAATTTCGTTGAAATCGGTCCACATTTGACCTTAGCTCCTATACAAACTTTTCTGTCAAAACGAACTAAATGAGTCAAAAAAATCACTAAAACGCTCATAAATCTGAAGATAATGAAAATTTTGAATTTATTTTTTGAATACATAATTTTTGTGAAATCTGGTATCAACTTGCCATTTCGAGATAATCGGTCCAGATTTGACCCTAGCTCTCTTACAAGTCCAAATGACGAAAACAACTTAAATATATAAGTTTTGAGAAAATGACAAAATTTAGCAAATATTTGTCTTTATACACCAAAAACAAAACACCTTTGACCTTAGTGGTGAAGGGTATCATATGGTCGGGCTTGACCCTCTATAGCACTTTCTTACTTGTTATATTTATGAGTATGTTTTAAGCCCTTGAACTAAAGGAGTTATGTCAAAAGGCATTTTTAAACAATTCATTTAAGTGTGTGGCCAAGCATTACAAAATAGGAACAGTGGGTCTAAGGTTAATTTATATAAATGAAATAAAGAAAATCAATTCAGCAAAAAATTTTAAATTTTAATTTAATAGTAATATAAAGTCTCTAAGAAACATAAAATAGCCATTTTGTCACTAGTCTTGTAACCATTTTCAATATAAAACCAGTAAGAAAAGCTATAGTCGGTTTCGCCCGACTTTATGATACCTTTTACTACTAAGGTCAAACATGGACCAACAATTTAACAAGGTTTCATTAAGTCTTAGAGACATAAATATACTTTTATGTGCTTAAAACTTCGAGATTTTGTAGATTTATGTAATTTCCGGCTGAGAACCTGGAGCCAAATTATTCGATACCGATCGAAAACTCAGACTTTTAAGCAAATATTGTCAGGTATACTTTAGGGATGTTCAAAGTTACTTCGATGCAAAAAGTTTATTGAAATTTGGTATCCATTTTGATACGTTTTTAAAAAAATATAGTTCAATTAAAATACTTTTACTATTAGCTATCTTTTGGCAAATAACTACCAAAAAATAAAGTAACCTGATCATCTTTTAAATAATTTTGATTATCCTTAAAGTATGCTATACAAATGTTTTGAAAATATCTAAGATTTCGATCGATATCGAATGCGGTATTTGGGCCCTGGGCCCAAATTACCGCATTCGATATCGATCGAAATCTTAGATATTTTCCAAACATTTGTATAGCATACTTTAAGGATAATCAAAAATTTTTAAAAGATACTCAGTTTACTTTAATTTTTGTAGTTATTGTATTTGTAGTTATTTGCCAAAAGTTGACCAATAGTAAAAAAGTCTTAATTGAACTATATGTTTTTAAAAACGAACCAAAATGGATACCAAATTTTAATACACTTTTTGCATCGAAGTAACTTTGAACATCCCTAAAGTATACTCCACAATATTCGCTAAAAAGTCTGAGTTTTCGATCGATATCGAATGCGGTAATTTGGCCCCTGATTTCAATTTCGATCGATTACAATCTGATACAGTGAAAATACACTCGGAACGAAACCAAGCTCAACCAGTAGAACTCGGTTAGAAGATCATTTTCGTTAAAAAATTTTTCTATAGAAAAATTTTCGTTAAAAAATTTTTCTATAGAAAAATTTTCGTTAAAAAAATTTTTCTATAGAAAAATTTTCGTTAAAAAAATTTTTCTATAGAAAAATTTTCGTTAAAAAAATTTTTCTATAGAAAAATTTTCATTAAAAAAATTTTTCTATAGAAAAATTTTCGTTAAAAAATTTTTCTATAGAAAAATTTTCGTTAAAAAATTTTTCTATAGAAAAATTTTCGTTAAAAAATTTTTCTATAGAAAAATTTTCGTTAAAAAATTTTTCTATAGAAAAATTTTCGTTAAAAAATTTTTCTATAGAAAAATTTTCGTTAAAAAATTTTTCTATAGAAAAATTTTCGTTAAAAAATTTTTCTATAGAAAAATTTTCGTTAAAAAATTTTTCTATAGAAACATTTTTTTAACGAAAATTTTTCTATAGAAAAATTTTCGTTAAAAAAATTTTT
The DNA here is from genome assembly GCA_933228675.1 of Stomorhina lunata. Lineage (NCBI taxonomy): Eukaryota > Metazoa > Arthropoda > Insecta > Diptera > Rhiniidae > Stomorhina > Stomorhina lunata. The sequence continues at coordinate 121,403,752 of OW121740.1, read as the reverse complement.
CTATAGAAAAATTTTCGTTAAAAAAAATTTTCTATAGAAAAATTTTCGTTAAAAAATTTTTTCTATGAAAAAATTTTTGTTAAAAAATTTTTTCAATAGAAAAATTTTCGTTAAAAAATTTTTTCTATAGAAAAATTTTCGTTAAAAAATTTTTTCTATAGAAAAATTTTCGTTAAAAAATTTTTTCTATAGAAAAATTTTCGTTAAAAAAATTTTTCTATAGAAAAATTTTCGTTAAAAAAATTTTTCTATAGAAAAATTTTCGTTAAAAAAATTTTTCTATAGAAAAATTTTCGTTAAAAAAATTTTTCTATAGAAAAATTTTCGTTAAAAAAATTTTTCTATTGAAAAATTTTCGTTAAAAAAATTTTTCTATAGAAAAATTTTCGTTAAAAAAATTTTTCTATAGAAAAATTTTCGTTAAAAAAATTTTTCTATAGAAAAATTTTCGTTAAAAAAATTTTTCTATAGAAAAATTTTCGTTAAAAATTTTTTCTATAGAAAAATTTTAGTTAAAAAATTTTTTCTATGGAAAAATTTTCGTTTAAAAATTTTTTCTATAGAAAAATTTTCGTTAAAAAATTTTTTCTATAGAAAAATTTTCGTTAAAAAATTTTTTCTACAGAAAAATTTTCGTTAAAAAATTTTTTCTATAGAAAAATTTTCGTTAAAAAATTGTTTCTATAGAAAAATTTTCGTTAAAAAATTTTTTCTATAGAAAAATTTTCGTTAAAAATTTTTTTCGATAGAAAAATTTTCGTTAAAAATTTTTTTCGATAGAAAAATTTTCGTTAAAAAATTTTTTCTATAGAAAAATTTTCGTTAAAAAATTTTTTCTATAGAAAAATTTTCGTTAAAAAATTTTTTCTATAGAAAAATTTTCGTTAAAAAATTTTTTCTATAGAAAAATTTTCGTTAAAAATTTTTTTTATAGAAAAATTTTCGTTAAAAATTTTTTTCTATAGAAAAATTTTCGTTAAAAAATTTTTTCTATAGAAAAATTTTCGTTAAAAAATTTTTTCTATAGAAAAATTTTCGTTAAAAAATTTTTTCTATAGAAAAATTTTCGTTAAAAAATTTTTTCTATAGAAAAATTTTCGTTAAAAAATTTTTTCTATATAAAAATTTTCGTTAAAAAATTTTTTCTATAGAAAAATTTTCGTTAAAAAATGTTTTTCTATAGAAAAATTTTCGTTAAAAAATTTTTTCTATATAAAAATTTTCGTTAAAAATTTTTTTCTATAAAAAAATTATCGTTAAAAAATTTTTTCTATAGAAAAATTTTCGTTAAAAAATTTTTTCTATAGAAAAATTTTCGTTAAAAAATGTTTTTCTATAGAAAAATTTTCGTTAAAAAATGTTTTTCTTTAGAAAAATTTTCGTTAAAAATTTTTTCTGTAGAAAACTTTTCGTTAAAAAATTTTTCTATAGAAAAATTTTCGTTAAAAAATTTTTTCTATAGAAAAATTTTCGTTAAAAAATTTTTTCTATAGAAAAATTTTCGTTAAAAAATTTTTTCTATAAAAAAATTATCGTTAATAAATTTTTTCTATAGAAAAATTTTCGTTAAAAAATTTTTCTATACAAAAATTTTCGTTAAAAAATTTTTTCTATAGAAAAATTTTCGTTAAAAAATTTTTTCTATAGAAAAATTTTCGTTAAAAAATTTTTTCTATAGAAACATTTTCGTTAAAAAATTTTTTATACATGATAGTAAAATCCCACACATGACCCAAAAATTTGTTATAGTATCAATGTTGCAGAATCATGAAAATTTAATTTATAACTTTTTCTTGTGCAGTTTTTGCGCCAAAATTTTAAATAGTTCCTAAGAAGGATTTCCAACTTACTCATACTCTACACACGTATTAAGACAATTTAAATTTAGTTATTAAACTAAAGCTGTAGCAAAACTTTAACCTAAATGTAAAACCCAGAATATTTCATTTGTAATTCATTTAATTTCTGTGGTTGGTTTTCTGGCTCCATTGCGTTTTCTTGGTCTTCAATATTTGCTCGATTTCCTCTATTTTTCTGCTCTATCATGCATTTGATAGTGCAGCACAAAGTACATGATTGGAAGGGCTTTAGAAGTTGGTGGAAAATGTATTCTAGTATAAACACGAAATACAGCCACTCTTACCATTTAACAGCAGAGTCTTAGTGGCTTGATATAGTCACATTTATTACAACCTGAGGAGTATCATTGACATCAATGGCAGAGAAAATGTGTTTCTTGGAATCTGCTTTCATCTGTATACATTTTAAAGTTAAGCCACTAACAATTCGAAAACATGCGATTTTTCTATTTATAAAATAAATAAAGTACTAAAAAAAAGGGAAATACTGTTGCAATAGTTGAAATTGTGAAGCCGTTTAATAGCGAATTCCAACTTAAATGTTTTTTCAAGCTTTAAGAGCCATTTGTAAATGTTATGTTCAAAATGTTCTTAACAGAAAGGTTAAAGGTTGCAGGTTCAAAAAGTCGGTGGCAGACATCCAAAGAAGTTTTCAGGAATTTACAACGGTTAAATACCTTTAATTCTATAGTTAACATTTTGAAGTTAAGAAGCGAGACCATAGGGTATAATTAGAAGAACAAGAGTGTTTTGATGAAACCCTAGTGAGAGTATCTGGTCAATATAGTTTAGACCCTAATGTCTATTTTTGAAACTCTAGAAAGCATAGTTAGGATCTTTGAATCTAACATTAAAACTTAGAGCGTAAAGTAAAAAACTCTTAAGTCTATAGTTGAGGCATTATTGGTTTAATCAAATCAATACTGTAGTCGATTAATTACATTTGTGTTTAAATTGCAGCTTTTATAGGATCTAAAGTCGGGTCTAAGATTTATATACGAAACTTTTAAGTCTATGATCTAGTTTCTAGATATTGCAGTATAGACTGTATCAACACATGATCAAATGCATAGTATACAGTTCAATTCATTTTAAATAATTTTTGAAAATTGGTCATTCCAACTTAGAAACTCTCGTCGGCTGATGCGCAACAACTTTGGTAAAGATCATAGTATGACCAAATGCACAGTTTACGATTTAATTAACTTTGAGTAATTTTAAGTGGCGCCACCTGTCGGAAATTGGTCATACCTACCAAGAAACCTTCGTCGGCTCATGCGCTAGAACTTTTCTAAAGATCATAGCATGATCAAATACACAGTTTACGATCTAAATCATTTTAAATAATTTTCAGTGGCGCCACCTGTTGGAAATTAGTCATGTCAATTTAAAAGTCTTCGCTGGCTCTGCACAACAGCTTTGCTGAAGACCATAACACGACGAAGGTTTCTTAGTTGGTCTGACAAGTTTCCGACAGGTGACGCCACTGAAAATTACTTAAAATAAATTAAATTGTAAAATGTGCATTTGATTAGGCTATGATCTTTAGCAAAGTTGTTGCACATGAGTCGATGGAGGTTTATAATTTTCAATATTATTCAAAATGATCATGTGTTGATCGGACAAAATGAATAAAATGATTTAAAATTAATTGGATACAGTAGAAGCTCGAAAAAGTTGAGTAGTTTATTTTGGGGGTGATAAACTTTTCCGAAATCTTAACTTTTCCGTAGTATAAAAATATAAATACATATACACTCACGATCACAATAATAGGTTCACTTTTTATACCCTTCACCACCATAGGTGGAAAGGGTATTATAAGTTTGTGTTGATGTATGTAACACATAGAAATATTTGTCTTAAACCCATCTTTTGGTATACCAATAGGCTTAGAATCACTTTCTGAGTCGATTTAGCGATGTCCGTCCGTTCGTCCGTCCGTCTGGCTGGCTGGACGGCTGGCTAGACCCCCATGTAAACCTTGTAATCAAACTACAGATCGCAATTCTAAAGATAATTTGATGAAATTTGGCACAGGTAATGTTTTTGATAATGGGACCATGGCTATTGAAACTCGTCAAAATCGGTCCATTATTTATGGTACCTCCCATAGGTCCCACTTCCCGGAATTGATGTATTGGCCACAAAAATCAATATTTTTTCATGAAATTTGATAACGGGACCATGGCTATTGAAACTCGTCAAAATCGGTCCATTATTTATGGTACCTCCCATAGGTCCCACTTCCCGGAATTGATATATTGGCCACAAAAATCATATTTTTTCATGAAATTTAAAACAAATACTGCTTATGTTTACTTAAATCACTGTACCAAATTTCGTTGAAATCGGTCCACATTTGACCATAGCTCCCATACAAACTCTTTTCTAAAAACGCACTAAATGAGACAAAATTCACTATAACGCTCGTAAATCCGAAGATAATGAGAATTTTAAGTTTATTTTTTGCATACATAATTTTAACAACTGTAATCAATTTGTCAAATTTCGAGATAATCGGTCCACATTGGACCATAGCTCTCATATAAGTCCAAATGGCGGAAACAGTTTAAATGTATAAGTTTTGAGAATATGTTTGTATGATGGCAAAATTTAGCTAATATTTGTTTTTATACAGGAAAAAGAACACCTTTGACCTTAGTAGTGAAGGGTATCATATGGTCGGGTTTGACCGACTATAGCAGTGTTTTCTATCGGTTTTAATTAAATTTGTTCCATGGTAGTTAATAGGATATGAAAGAGAAGACAAACATTGATGACAGTGGAGATTAAAGTCTGAAATTTCTACAACAAATAAGTGATCTTTACTTAAAAATCTGAGAAAAAATTGGTTTCGGTGGTAGTATTTCTACATATAGAAACTAATAAATAGACCTTAACTCATGTAGAAATATGTACTGAGGGTTTAAATTATGGAAGTCAAAATGATCTTGGAAACAGAAAAACAAAATAAAAAACAATTGTATCTAAAAAGTTAAGAATTACTTAACTTTTTAGAGTCACGTGTGGTGAATAAGAACTGCTTAACTTTTCGATATACTTAACTTTTATGTGACTTAACTTTTTCGAGCTTCTACTGTATTTTCATAATGTCTTTCCTCTAATTTTTTTTAGTTGGCTAGTACTGGGTTATATCTCGAAAACTACTTCATCGATATGATTTTTTTCTATATCTTTACTCCGTGCCTATCGAAGTGTTTGAGGTCTTGGTCCTTGGTTTAATAAGTCAAAAAACGGGTTCGTTTTTACCTGACAACTTGTAAACTAACTTATTGATTTCACTGAATTTTATTAAAGCTCCAGCAAAAGCTCTTGCTAATACTCTTATGATAAAATTCATATACAAGTCAAAAGCGAGTTCGGTTTTTACTTGATAACCATAAAATGAACTTATCGTTTATACTGAATTTTACACATTTTGATATATCATAGATGATCAGACAGACAAATCGATTTCGCTATATATAAGTATTCGAAATATCTTTATATATTAGGTGAAAAAAAGCAAGTTTCACATACTCGTGTTTATATCGGGTGGTTAAATTTCAAGGGCCGATGTTGATTTTGAATAAAACACAAACTATTTAGGAAATTATTGTAATTTTATTTTATTATGATATATTGGTATTACTCAATTATGTATGGAACAAAATATCGGCCAAAAGGGCGCCGCGACCACGGCGGCACACCTCCATCCGATGGTCCAAATCGATGACCCTGAGTCATAATGGAGGTTCTATGCCGTTAATGTGCCGAATTATCTTATCCTTGAGCTCTTGAATTGTTGCTGGCTTATCAACGTACACCTTTTCTTTCAAATAACCCCAATGAAAAAAGTCCAACGGTGTCAAATCACATGATCTTGGCGGCCAATTGACATCGCCATTACGTGAGATAACACGGCCATTGAATTTGTTGAGCAAACGAGCCATTGTTTCGTTAGCTGTGTGGCAAGTGGCACCGTCGTGCTGAAATCACATATCGTCCACATCCATATCTTCCAATTCGGGCCATAAAAATTTCGTTATCATCTCACGATAGCGAACACCATTCACAGTAACTGCCTGAGCAGCCTCATTTTGGAAAAAATACGACCCGATGATGCCGCCAGCCCATAAACCGCACCAAAAAGTCACTCTTTGTAGGTGCATTGGTTTTTCGACAATCCCTCTTGGATTCTCATTCGCCCAAATGCGGCAATTCTGTTTATTGACGAATCCACTGAGGTGAAAATGTGCCTCATCACTGAAGATGATTTTCTTCGAAAATTGATCATCCACTGTTGCCATTTCTTGCCACCATTCTGCCCATTCACGACGTTTGGAATGGTCAAGAGGCTTTAGTTCTTGAGCCAATTGCACCTTGTAAGCGTGTAAATGCAAGTCTTTATGCATAATGTTCATCAACGACGAGCGTGAGAGTTGCAATTGTTGGGCACGACGACGAGTTGAGGTGGACGGCTCTTCAGCCACACTATCGAGAATAGCAGCAATATTTTCTGCAGTACGAGCTGTACGAGCATGCACTGGTGTTCTCACATCTTCTACAGAACCGGTTTGCTCTAATTTTTCCACGATTTTTGTGATTGTAAGTACATTTGGACGATCAAATTGACCAAAAAAATCACGAAGTGCACGATATGCATTTTGATTTGAACGCCCATTTTCATAATAAGTCTGGATAACTTTAACACGTTGTTGGATTGTGTATCTCTCCATGGTTCAAATTGAGTAAGTCTGAAATAGAGAAATGTCAAATAAAATTCTAAAAAAAACTTGGCGTTTAGGTGTGGTTCACATTCAACATCGGCCCCTAAAAATGCCAAGGGTTCTTTGTCCGAAATTACGGAAGTGAAAAGCTCTTTGACATATATCTGCAATTTAAAGCAATTTTAATAACCAATTTTATTATTTTCAAAATAAACCACAAATTTAAAAATTTTTAATATTTTGTTTCAGTTTCTTTCTGCTTGAATTTAAGTAAAAGTTAAAAGTTGTTAGCTTGTTTTTGCACTTCTATTTCATAGTTAAACGCAAACAAGCGAAAAATAACCATGAAAGAGCTATTGCAATTTCAAATGTCTGTCCGACATCCTCCAACCTGTCAGTTTGTCTGTGTGTATGTGTGTGTAAGTCTGACTGTCTTAACTTTCATTTCCCAGCTTTAAGAGGTTAAAAAGCTGTTACTGTCTCGAAAAGAAGCAAAAAAGAATGAGATACTTTAATGGTGTTGGTGGTCTAAACAAATTGTTTATTTGTGTTGGGAAAAAAAAAACGTTGCATCATGCGGTTGTATGATAGTGCTTGTGTTTGCAGCTAAATGACATTTCTATTGGGTTAGAACAACACGGACATGTTGTTTTTCCAAGTGTCTTGTCGTAAGACTCTGTGAGCATTTGTGGCATTAACAAGATTTGTTGGGGTTTTTGCTGTGAAAAAGAAATAAAAATCTAGAGTTGAAATATATAAATTTCATATATAAAATGATTTCAAAATGAATTTGCTTTTCTTTGGCGTAATTTATTTGTTGAGGTAAATATATCTGAAATGTTTTGCTTGGTTTTATTTATTTTTCGCAATTACTTGAATAAAATAAATATTCATGAAATGTTTTTAGAGGAGCTGTATTTTGGAAAAGATTTATGGGGGATAAGATACATAAAATTTTCTCAGATAAATATTTACACATCAGTATTTTTCTTAAGTTTTCTTTAAATTGTAAATATTCTTTATTTCGGATTCTTAAATTTAAACTTATTTATTAATGTTTTTGTTATAGTAAAATGCTTTATAAATTGAATTTAATTTCTATCTTATTTATTACAATTCTGCCTACATTTTTTCTTATTAAACATTTCTTCTTTGATATCTTGAAAAGTTTCAAACTCTTGAGAGTATTAACTTTTTGTGACACTTTCTTCTTCACTCTTGTTTTTTAAGACCAAAAAAATATTTGATTTAAAATCCGATTTATATTGTGATAAATCCGTTGCAATCAATTACCAAACAAAGAGGAGGAAATGATGGGTGTTACCCAAGAAGAAAACCCAGAAACAAAGTATAAAAGTATAAAAAAAATCTAAGCAAATATTAAAAAAAAGAAATGAAAATCTACTTAAAACAGATTTTCCAGTCGCACAAATAAAACAAATCAATATTGTTTATAGCTGCTTTTATTTGTCTTGTCGTCGTTATTAACGAAACAGTAAAAAAACCCCTTCATCTAAAAATATCTGTACCAAATTTTCAATATGACTTGAAACTTGAAATTTTACTAGAAAAATAAAATTCTTTTGTATACAGATTTGATTCCGCTGAGCCATTGTTCAAACAAAAAACCCCATAAAAAAATTGAAAAGCAAAAGTATTGCAAAAACTTCGATATTTTGTAAATGGAGCAAAGGGAAATCGAATCATTTAGAAAAATAAATTAAATGCTATAAATTCAACTCGACTCATTAAACTCGAATCTATAAAGAAAGTCGACTCTATAAAGACGAATCTATAAAGTCGACTGTATAAAGTCGACTCCATAAAGTCGACTCTATAAAGTCGACTCTGTAAAGCCGACTCTATAATGCCGACTCTTTAAAGTTGAATCTATAAAGTCGACTCTATAAAGTCGACTCAAGAAAGTTGATTCTAGAAAGTCAACCCTTAAAAGTTGACTCTAAAAAGTTGACTATAGAAAGTCGACACCATAAAGTCGACTTTATAAAGACGAATCCATAAAGTCAACTCTAGAAAGTTGACTCTATAAAATCAACTAAATAAAGTCGACTCAAAAAGGTCAACTCTAGAAAGTCGACACAAGAAAGTCGACTCTATAAAGAAGAATCCATAAAATGGAATCTAAAAACCCGAATATAAAAAGTCGACTCTAGAAAATCGACTCTAGAAAGTCGAATCTTTAAAGTCGACACTATAAAGTCCACTCTACAAAGTTAACTTTAGAAAGTCGACTCCATAAAGTCGACTCTAAAAAGACGAATCCATAAAGTCGACTCAGAAAGTCGACTCTATAAAATTGACTAAATGAAGTCGACTCCAGATTCCATAAAGACGAATCTATGAAGTCACTCTGAAAAGTCGATTTTAAAAAGTCGACTCTAGGAAGTCCACTTTATGAACTTTCTATAAAAATAAGAAATTTTGTAAAAGTTTGCTATAAAAATAAAAAAAATTGGAAATGTTTCCTATAAAAATAAGAAATTTTGAAAAAATTTGATGTAAAAATAAGAAATTTTGAAAAAATTTGATGTAAAAATAAGAAATTTTGAAATAATTTGCTATAAAAATAAGAAATTTTGAAAAAGTTTGCTATAAAGATAAGAAATTTTGGAAAAGTTTGCTATAAAATTCAGAAATTTTTTAAAAATTTGATATAGAAAAAAGAAATTTTTGAAAAATTTGCTATAAGATTAAGATATTTTGAAAAAAATTGCAATAAAAGTAAGAAATTGTTAAAAAATTTGCTATAAAAATAAGAAACTTTTGAAAAATTCGCTATAAAAATAAGAAGTTTTTGAAACGTTTGCTATAAAAATAAGAAATTTTTGAAAAATTTGCTATAAAAATAAGGCAATTTAGGAAAATTTCCTAAAAAATAAAAAAATTTTGAAAAATTTCCTAAAAAAATAAGAAATTTTTGTAAAATTTCCTATGAGAATAAGGAATTTTTAAAAAATTTAGTATCAAAATAAGAAATTTTTGAAAATTTCCTATAAAAATAAGAAATTTTTGAAAAATTTCCCATAAAAATAGGAAATTTGTGAAAAATTTCCTATAAAAATAGGAAATTTGTTAAAAATTTTCTATAAATATAGGAAATTTGTGAAAAATTTCTTATAAAAATTGGAAATTTTTGAAAAATTTCCTATAAAATAGGAAATTTGCGAAAATTTTCCTATAAAAATAGGAAATTTATGAAAAATTTCCTATAAAAATAGGAAATTTTTGAAAAATTTCCTATAAAAATAGGAAATTTTTGAAAAATTTCCTATAAAAATAGAAAATTTGTGAAAAATTTCCTATAAAAATAGGAAATTTGTGAAAAATTTCCTATAAAAATAGGAAATTTGTGAAAAATTTCCTATAAAAATTGGAAATTTTTGAAAAATTTTCTACAAAAATAGGAAATTTTTGAATAAATTTCCTATAAAAATAAGAAATTTTTCAACAATTTCCTATCAAAATACGAAATTTTTGAAAAATTTCCTATAAAAATAAGAAACTTTTCAATTTCCTATAAAAATAAGAAATTTTTGAAAAATTTTCAAAAAAATAAGAAATTTTTAAAAAAATTTGCTATAAAAATAAGAAATTTTTGAAAAAAATTGCTATAAAAATAAGAAATTTTTGAAAATTTTGCTAGAAAAACAGAAAATTTTTGAAAACTTTTCTATAAAAAAGATAAATTTTTGAAAAAATTTCTAAAACAAGAAATTTTTGAAAAACATCCATAAAACAAGAAATTTTGGAAAAATTTGCTGTAAAAATATAAAAATTTCGAAAAATTTGCTATCAAAATAAGAAATTTTTCGAAATTTTGCTATAAAAATTAGAAATTTTGGAAAAATTTAGTAGAAAAATGAGAAATTATTAAAAATTTCCTATAAAAATAAGAAATTTTTGAATTTTTTCCTATTTCCTAAAAAATTTAAAAATTTTTGAAAAATTTCCTATAAACATACGAAATTTTTGAAAAATTTCCTATAAACATACGAAATTTTTGAAAAATTTCCTATAAACGTAAGAAATTTTTGAAAAATTTTCTATAAATATAAAAAATTAAAAAAAAAATCCTATAAACATAAGAAATTTTTGAAAAATTTCTTATAAACATAAGAAATATCCTATAAAAAAAAGAGATGGTTGGAAAATGTTCTATAAAGGTAAGACATTTTTGGAAAATTTCTTATATTTTTAAAACAAAATTTTTTAAAAAAATTCCTGTCAAATAAGATTTTTTTTAAATATCCTTTAAAAATAAGAAATTTTTTAAAATTTTCTTATAAAAATAAGAAGTTTTTGAGAAATTTTCTAAAAAATAAAAAATTTAAAAAAATTTCCTATTTTTGGAAAATTTCCTATAAAAATAAGAAATTTTAGAAACATTTCCCACAGAAATAAGAAATTTTTGAAAAATTTCATATGAAAATAGTAAATTTTTTAAAATCGAATATATCAAAACCTTTACACTCGTGTTTTCTCCTTTTATTTTCTGTCTGTGTTGCGTTGTAAAATATTAATATTACTTTCATTCATCACCCGTAAAGGAAAAGAATTCATTAATAAAATAAATATTAGGAAATCTATTCTTTAGAGAGTAGAAATTACTAGCATTTCAGTCATTAAAGGGAAAACGTGTCGTTACATTTCATTTCTTTACACTACATTTCCCAACAATACCTTTCCTAGCCTCTTTTTTCCTTCTCAAATTGATTTAAGTGTATAAATATTTGAGCCGGTTGTTGCTCAGGAATTTCTATTTGTCTGCGATTTTTCTATTTAATGAATATTTCTCCCTGAAATAATAACTTATTCAGGAATGTTGAAAGGATACTCTGATTGTTTGCTTTGGGAAATTTTTGTTGGCCGGGCAAAGATTAATTGGAAGAGATTAATTTTATTAATTTGCTAGAGAATGTTTGTAGTCTTCTTTCCCCTTAAGGCGCTTTTGAGTTTCTATTTTAATTGAAGACAATTGGATTAGAATTTAAATAATTCCCCGGAAGGTTTAATTAATATGTTTAAATGGTACATTTTACATTTTAAATTAAATTTAAAAAATTTAAGTACATAAAATATTTAAAAACTATTTAAGTCATTACTAAAATTTACATATTACTATAGCTTTCTTTACCCCTTTTCAAAAATTGTACAATTTACATTTTTATCTCAACAACTTCAAAAGTTTTTTTAAATATCTTTTTTATCTACTACATACCTGTCTTTTTTCCCAGAGAAAATCAATAAACTTTTTTTCCCCCCAAATTGTTTAACAATTTATCTTATAGTTGTAGTTTTTTAGTATTTAGCTTAACTACATTTTTCCAAAAATAAATGCTAAAGTTGATGGCTACTGGGCCCCCACAAAACACTCAACTCAACAAAAGGGTCCTCCGACCACTCTTCTTCATATCGGTAGAACTTTTGAAATATCTCGGAGTATGATTGTGTTTTATTGCTGTGAATACCAGGAGACCGAAAAAACCCATTTTATTTTGTTATATGCAATATTTCGACTATAAATACAAAATGTTGTTACCAAAAAAGAAAACTTACTCATAAACAACAAATGAACATATAAATGAAAGATTTCCTACGGTTTGATGGATGTCCAAAGCCTACTTTTTCTATAAAAATAGGAAATTTTTGAAAAATTCCCTATAAAAATAGTTAATTTTTTCCTATTTTTATAGGAAATTTTTCAAAAATTTCCTATTTTTATAGGAAATTTTTCAAAAATTTCCTATTTTTATAGGAAATTTTTCAAAAATTTCCTATTTTTATAGGAAATTTTTCAAAAATTTCCTATTTTTATAGGAAATTTTTCAAAAATTTCCTATTTTTATAGGAAATTTTTCAAAAATTTCCTATTTTTATAGGAAATTTTTCAAAAATTTCCTATTTTTATAGGAAATTTTTCAAAAATTTCCTATTTTTATAGGAAATTTTTCAAAAATTTCCTATTTTTATAGGAAATTTTTCAAAAATTTCCTATTTTTATAGGAAATTTTTCAAAAATTTCCTATTTTTATAGGAAATTTTTCAAAAATTTCCTATTTTTATAGGAAATTTTTCAAAAATTTCCTATTTTTATAGGAAATTTTTCAAAAATTTCCTATTTTTATAGGAAATTTTTCAAAAATTTCCTATTTTTATAGGAAATTTTTCAAAAATTTCCTATTTTTATAGGAAATTTTTCAAAAATTTCCTATTTTTATAGGAAATTTTTCAAAAATTTCCTATTTTTATAGGAAATTTTTCAAAAATTTCCTATTTTTATAGGAAATTTTTCAAAAATTTCCTATTTTTATAGGAAATTTTTCAAAAATTTCCTATTTTTATAGGAAATTTTTCAAAAATTTCCTATTTTTATAGGAAATTTTTCAAAAATTTCCTATTTTTATAGGAAATTTTTCAAAAATTTCCTATTTTAATAGGAAATTTTTCAAAAATTTCCTATTTTTATAGGAAATTTTTCAAAAATTTCCTATTTTTATAGGAAATTTTTCAAAAATTTCCTATTTTTATAGGAAATTTTTCAAAAATTTCCTATTTTTATAGGAAATTTTTCAAAAATTTCCTATTTTTATAGGAAATTTTTCAAAAATTTCCTATTTTTATAGGAAATTTTTCAAAAATTTCCTATTTTTATAGGAAATTTTTCAAAAATTTCCTATTTTTATAGGAAATTTTTCAAAAATTTCCTATTTTTATAGGAAATTTTTCAAAAATTTCCTATTTTTATAGGAAATTTTTCAAAAATTTCCTATTTTTATAGGAAATTTTTCAAAAATTTCCTATTTTTATAGGAAATTTTTCAAAAATTTCCTATTTTTATAGGAAATTTTTCAAAAATTTCCTATTTTTATAGGAAATTTTTCAAAAATTTCCTATTTTTATAGGAAATTTTTCAAAAATTTCCTATTTTTATAGGAAATTTTTCAAAAATTTCCTATTTTTATAGGAAATTTTTCAAAAATTTCCTATTTTGATAGGAAATTTTTCAAAAATTTCCTATTTTTATAGGAAATTTTTCAAAAATTTCCTATTTTGATAGGAAATTTTTCAAAAATTTCCTATTTTTATAGGAAATTTTTCAAAAATTTCCCAGTTTTATAGGAAATTTTTCAAAAATTTCCCAGTTTTATAGGAAATTTTTCAAAAATTTCCCAGTTTTATAGGAAATTTTTCAAAAATTTCCTATTTTTATAGGAAATTTTTCAAAAATTTCCTATTTTTATAGGAAATTTTTCAAAAATTTCCTATTTTTATAGGAAATTTTTCAAAAATTTCCTATTTTGATAGGAAATTTTTCAAAAATTTCCTATTTTTATAGGAAATTTTTCAAAAATTTCCTATTTTTATAGGAAATTTTTCAAAAATTTCCTATTTTTATAGGAAATTTTTCAAAAATTTCCTATTTTTATAGGAAATTTTTCAAAAATTTCCTATTTTTATAGGAAATTTTTCAAAAATTTCCTATTTTTATAGGAAATTTTTCAAAAATTTCCTATTTTTATAGGAAATTTTTCAAAAATTTCCTATTTTTATAGGAAATTTTTCAAAAATTTCCTATTTTTATAGGAAATTTTTCAAAAATTTCCTATTTTTATAGGAAATTTTTCAAAAATGTCCTATTTTGATAGGAAATTTTTCAAAAATTTCCTATTTTTATAGGAAATTTTTCAAAAATTTCCTATTTTTATAGGAAATTTTTCAAAAATTTCCTATTTTTATAGGAAATTTTTCAAAAATTTCCTATTTTTATAGGAAATTTTTCAAAAATTTCCTATTTTTATAGGAAGTTTTTCAAAAATTTCCTATTTTTATAGGAAATTTTTCAAAAATTTCCTATTTTTATAGGAAATTTTTCAAAAATTTCCTATTTTTATAGGAAATTTTTCAAAAATTTCCTATTTTTATAGGAAATTTTTCAAAAATTTCCTATTTTTATAGGAAATTTTTCAAAAATTTCCTATTTTTATAGGAAATTTTTCAAAAAATTCCTATTTTTATAGGAAATTTTTCAAAAATTTCCTATTTTTATAGGAAATTTTTCAAAAATTTCCTATTTTTATAGGAAATTTTTCAAAAATTTCCTATTTTTATAGGAAATTTTTCAAAAATTTCCTATTTTTATAGGAAATTTTTCAAAAATTTCCTATTTTTATAGGAAATTTTTCAAAAATTTCCTATTTTTATAGGAAATTTTTCAAAAATTTCCTATTTTTATAGGAAATTTTTCAAAAATTTCCTGTTTTTATAGGAAATTTTTCAAAAATTTCCTATTTTTATAGGAAATTTTTCAAAAATTTCCTATTTTTATAGGAAATTTTTCAAAAATTTCCTATTTTTATAGGAAATTTTTCAAAAATTTCCTATTTTTATACGGAATTCTTCAAAAATTTCTTATTTTATACGGAATTCTTCAAAAATTTCTTATTTTATACGGAATTCTTCAAAAATTTCCTATTTTTATAGGAAATTTTAAAAAAATTATATTTTTATAGGAAATTTCAAAATTTTCCTACATAAAAAATGGAAATTTCTGAAAGAATTCCTATAAAAGTAGAAGATTTTGAACTGTAGAGTTTTAGTTGAATTCAGTAGTACCAAAAAAGAGCTAACCACAAAAAGTACACCAATAAAAGTAAAAATTCAAATACACATTTAAAACATCATTAAAATAGAAAGACCAGACTTGAATGACAGGACGAGGTAACAGAGAAGGATGATGAGATAAAAAGGAAACAAACTGAAAACATCCTTTAGATGTTAAGTTTAGGGAGTATTGGGTAATAGGTTTTAATTTATTTGACCATAAAAATGATGTATGTATTTGGAATATTTTGGGTAATATTTAGTATTTTTATTTTCGAAACGTTTTTAGTTCGTCCTTTGACAGAAATCTAATAAATATAGTATGAATGTTAATACTTTCTTCACATATTCCGAACTTTCAATACACCAATCGTTATATATTTCATTCAGAAAATTTTTTTATTTAAACCTCAAGTTTATAAAATGGTTAACAAACATTTGACCAATTTGTACTTTAGAACTCAGTTTTACATTTTAAGTAAAAATGTAAAAGTAAAGAATTACAACAAATTGCACTTGATTTTGAAAAGATTTAAAAAAATCTAGAAAAAAAAATCAACAAAATGCAAACCAATAAACATTCGAATAAACGAATACAAATTTTTTTCTGATGATATTTAACAACAAAAAGTGATAAAAACTTCAAATAAATTCTCTCTACGTAAACGTAATGGTACTTTCATTCTTTCCTTTTCCTTTTAAAGAAAAAAATTTACGACTTTTATTGAGTTGCTGTTGCATTCCTCCTCCTTTCTTTTCTTTGGTTTCCCTTTTTTTAGATTTGACAATTTGTTAAGCATTTACGATTTTATTTATATTTTTTTTAGCTTATTCCTTTTTCTTTATTTTTATATTTATTTGTATATTATTTTATCCTTAAGAGTTTAATATCACTTCGGTTTGCTCACATTGCAGCTGTAAATAAATCCGCTGCTGCAGGATGCCACGTTTTACAAAGAAAATATTTTAAAAAAGCAATAAAATGTGAAAAAGGAGAAGAAACCCAGCAAACAATTACGTGCAAATATAAGAAAAATAGAATAACAAATTTTTTGAAAAATAAGAAATTTTTGTAAAACTTCTTATCAAAATAAGAAATTTTTAAATAATTTCCTATAAAAACAAGAAAATTTTCCTACAAAAATCAGAATTTTTTGAAAAATAAGAAATATTTGAAAAATTTTCTATCAAAATAAGAAATTTTTGAAAAATTTCGTATAAACATAAGAAATTTTTAAAAAATTTCATATAAAAATAAGAAATTTTTCAAAATTATAAATTTTCAAAAATGAGACATTTAAACAAAAAATCCCATAAAAAAAGAAATTTTTAAAAAATTTCCCGTGAAACTAAGAAATTTTTGAAAATTTTTCTATAAAAATAGGAAATTTTTGAAACATTTTCTATAAAAACAAGAAATTTTTAAATATTTCCTATAAAAATAAGGCATTTTGAAAAATTTTGTATAAAAAAGAAAAATGTTAGAAAAATTTCTTATAAAAATAAGAAATTAAAAAAAAAAAAATCTATCAAAATAGAACATTTCTAAAAAATTTCCTATAAAAATAGGAAATTTTTTAAAGAGTTTCTACCAAAATAGGAAATTTTTGAAAAATTTGCTATAAAAATAAGAAATTTTTGAAAAATTTCCTATAAAAATAAGAAATTTTTGAAAAATTTCCTAAAAAAATAAGAAATTTTTAAATTTTTTTATAGGAATATAAAAACAATACATTTTTTAAAAATTTACTATAAAAATATAAAATTTTGAAAAAAAATTCTACAAAACTAAGAAATTTTTGAAAATTTTGTTATAAAAATTAGAAATTAAAAAAAAGTTCCTATAAAAATAAAAATTTTTAAAAAATTTCATTGAAAAAGATGACATTTTTAAAAAATTTCCTATAAAAATATGAAATTTTAAAAAAATTTCCTATAAAAATATGAAATTTTTAAAAAATTTCCTATAAAACTATGAAATTTTTGAAAAATTTCCTATAAAAATATGAAATTTTTGAAAAATTTCCTATAAAAATATGAAATTTTTAGAAAATTTCCTATAAAAATATTAAAAAAAAAATCCTTTAAAAATTGGAAATTTTTAAAAAGTTTAATATAAATATAAGAAATTTTAAAAAAAATTTCCTATAAAAATTGTAAATTTTTTGAAAAATTTCCTATAAAAGTAGTAACTTTTCAAAAAAAATAGCTGTAAAAATAGGTATTTTTATAAAATTTCTATAGAAATAGAAATTTTTTGAAAAATTTCCTATATTATAGGAAACTTTCCTATTTTATAGGAAAAATTTTCTATAATATAGGAAATAAAAATAGAAAATTTTCCTATTTCCTTTAAAAATAAAAATTTTTTGAAAATTTTTTTCCTATCAAAATAAGAAATTTTGGAAAATTTTCGTATAAAAATAAGAAATTTTGGAAAAATTTCCTATAAAAATAAGAAATTTAAAAAAAATTCCTATAAAAATCAGAAATTTTTAAAAAATTTTCTCTAAAAATATTTTATATACAAAAAAATTCCTTTAAAAATTGGAAATTTTTTAAAAATTTCCTACAAAAATATAAATTTTTAAAAAAATTTCCTATAAAAATTGTAATTTTCTTGAAAATTTCCTATAAAAGTTGTAAATTTTCAAAAAATTTCCCGTAAAAATAGGAATTTTTAAAAAATTTCTATAAAAATAGAAATTTATTGAAAAATTTCCTATATTATAGGAAACTTTTCTATATTATAGCAAACTTTCCTATTTTGTAGGAAAATTTTCCTATAAAATAGGAAATAAATAAAGCAAATTTTCCTATTTCCTTCAAAAATAAAAATTTTTTGAAAAATTTCCTATAAAAATAAGAAATTTTTGCATAATTTCCTATAAAAATAAGAACTTTTAGAAAAATTTCCTATAAAATAAGAAATTTTGGAAAAATTTCCTATAAAAATAAGAAATTAAAAAAAAATTTCCTATTAAAAGAAGAAATTTTTGAAAAATTTTCTCTAAAATATTTCATATAAAAAAAAAAAATCCTTTAAAAATTGGAAATTTTTTAAAAATTTCCTACAAAAATAAGAACTTGTTAAAAAATTTCCTATAAAAATTTTAAATTTTTTGAAAAATTTCCTATAAAAGTAGTAAATTTTCAAAAAATTTCCTGTAAAAATAGGAATTTTTAAAAATTTCTATAAAAAAAGAAATTTTTTGAAAAATTTCCTATATTATAGGAAACTTTCCTATTTTATAGGAAAAATTTGCTATAAAATAGGAAATAAAAATATGAAGTTTTCCCATTTCCTTTAAAAATAAAATTTTTTGAAAAATATCCAATAAAAATAAGAAATTTTTGCAAAATTTCCAATAAAAATAAGAAATTTTTGCAAAATTTCCTATAAAAATAACAAGTTTTTGCAAAATTTCCTATAAAAATAAATAAAAAAAAAATCCTATAAAAATTAGAAATTTTGGAAAAATTTTCTATAAAAATAAGAAATTTAAAAAAAAATTTCCTATAAAAATAAGAAATGTTTGAGAAATTTCCTCTAAAAATATTTCATATAAAAATGGTAAATTTTTGAAAAATTTAATATAAAAATAGTAAATTTTTAAAAATTTTCTATAAAAATAGTAAATTTTGGAAAAAATTTCTATAAAAATTAGAAATTTTTTTTTAAATTTTCCTATAAAAATAAAGTCTTGTAAAGTTTCATATTAAAATGGTAAATTTTTGGAAAGTTTTCTATAAAAATAGTAAATTTTTGAAAAATCTCCTATAAAAATAGTAAATTTTTGAAAAAGGTCCTATAAAAATAGTAAATTTTTGGAAAATCTCCTATAAAAATAGTAAATTGTTGAAAAGTTTCCTATTAAAATGATAAATTTTTGGAAAATTTCCTATAAAAATAGTAAATTTTTGACAAATTTTCTATAATAATAGTAAATTTTTTTTTTAATTTCCTATCCAAATGGTCAATTTTTTAAACATTTCCTAAAAAAATAGTAAGTTTCCTATAAAAATAGTTAATTTTGAAAAAGTTCCTATAAAATTAGTAAATTTTTGAAAATCTTCCTATAAAAAAAGTAAATTTTTGGTAAATTTTCTACAAAAATAGTAAACTTTTAAAAAATGTCCTATAAAAACAATGAATTTTTAAAAAAACTTCTTATAAAAATAGTTCCTATAAAAATAGTAAATTTTTGAAAAAGTTCCTATAAAAAAAAAGAATTTTTTTAAATTTCCTATAAAAATAAGAAATTTTTGAAAAATTTCCCATAAAAATATTAAATTTTTGAAAAATTTTCCATAAAAATAGTAAATTTTTAAAAAATTTCCTATAAAAAAATAAATTTTTGAAAAATTTTCTACAAAAATAGTAAACTTTTAAAAAATATCCTATAAAAACAATAAATTAAAAAAAAAAATTTTCTATAAAAATAGGAAATTTTTGAAAAATTTCCTACTAATAATAAATTTTTGGAAAAAATTCCATAAATGGTAAATTTTCGAAAAATTTCCTAAAAATAGTCAATTTTTGAAAAATTTTCTAAAAATAGTAATTTTTTTTTAAATTTGCTATAAATAGTAATATTTAAAAAATTTGCTATAAATAATAAATTTTCGAAAAATTTTCTATAAGTATTCCAAAATTTCCTGGGTTTGTTCTTCGATTCTCAATGGATTAATCTTCTGAGTTTAAAACAATACTTTAAGATTAAAAAAATTGCATTCAGCATTTTTTTGACGGTTGTTGCTTGAAAGTTTATAGCCTTTGGCTTTAACAGTTAAAAATGTGTGTAAAATAAATGACTATCGATAAGATAATGTAAATTTTTATTGAATAGTCATTAAACTGCAATAATAGAAAAGGTTTTAGTGAGTTTTTTTTATGTTGGTTAAGATGGTTCAAGTATATTTGTAAATGCCCTCCAGAATTGAGACCAAAAGTTCAAAGTTTAAAATGTGGAAAAAGAAAATATTATTGTATTGAGATGTCTTACAATATCTGATGTTTGAAAGCATCAAAATTTTGGCACAAGAATTGAAACCTATAAGATTTAAAATAATTGTAAAGCATACTTTAAGGATGTACCAAATTATAGATTTTTATTATAAAGAGTGCTCTAAATAAAATTTGTAGTTGGATTTTCTTAAATAAAAATCAAACCTTTTAATATAAAAACTCTACAAAATACGCAAATATAATGACATATTATACAAAATCATTTAGCATTAAAATGTTAACTTAGTACTCGGGTTTTGCAAAATTATCGACTTTTTTCGGAAACCCTCCCATTAAAGATTTTACAGTTGCTTCTGATACCTTTTTGGAGCATGTGTTCCACCTGCGCTTAAAATCGGACATGTTCTTTGAAATCTTTCCTGTGTTCTTCAATTCTTTTTTTACCAGAGCCCAATACCTTTCCACAGGCCGAAGTTCTGGACAGTTAGGTGGATTTGCCTCTTGTGGTACAAAAATGACATTATTCTTTGAGTACCACTCAAGTGCCTTTTTTCCATAATGGCATGATGCCAAATCGGGCCAAAAAAAATGTAGTCACTCTGTGCTCTCTTAAAAAGGGTAGCAACCGTTTTTGTAGGCACTCCTTTATATAAATTTCTGTGTTTATTGTGCCAGATGCCACAAATACTTTACTTCTTTTGCCACAACTGCAAATAGCTTGCCACACGAGAAACTTCTTAGGGAATTTTGTTTGTTTTTTTTGTGCGAAACTCTTGCCGAACATTGCCCCGTTTATCAGCAACATAAAAATCTTGACCAGGAAGTTGAGAAAAGTCTGCCAGTACGTATGTTTCATCATCCATCACACAACAGGTGTATTTTTTTATAAAATCAGACTTCAATTTTTTCGCTCGTTTTTTTGCTTCTAAGTTTTTTATAGCATTGCGATCTGGAACCTTTTGGACTTTGTATGTCTTCAGTCCAGCATAAGCTTTGACTCTATGTGCAAAATTCGTAGAACATTTCACCGTACGAGCTGCTTTTCTTAAAGAAGTGTTAGGCGCTCTTCGAAAGAGTCGCTCGACTTCTTTTGCCTTACCAATATCTGTAGGACCTTTTTTCCTCCCTGATCCAGGTTTTCTTTCAATGCTCAGGTTTTCCTTATACCGTCTGATGGCATTAGAAACCGTTCGAGGGTCAACTTTCAAATTTTTAGCTATTTTTTTAAAAGTCCATGACGGATTTTTTTGAAAAGTTTTAATTATATTTTCACGAACTTTTTTTTCGCATTTTGATTGAGATAAATATTGAAAATTAATAATTTTTAAAATAATAGTATCTGACATATCTATAGAAACTAACTTGATCAAAAAATAAATTATTTCTTGCACTATGGATAAATTTTGTCTAAAATAGTAAATGCATATTTTTTTTAGAACACTCTTTATTGTACATGTTATCTTATTTATTTAGGAAATAGCGGGAAGCATTTGATTTGTTTAAGTGACGCAAACAATTTTTTTACAATTTTTCTTAATTCACTTGTATTTTGATTAAGTTTAAAGCAGTAAATATTTACTAAAACCTCATAAAAGTCGGCAATACGATTTCCTTAAAAAATATTATCTAAATATTATCTAAAAAACTAAAATTTTTGAATGCATTTGAGTTGATATCTCAACAAAGATTTTCTTTAGCTCCCTTTAAGATCCCTTTAACATTTGCCAAATTTTAATTAACTGCCTTTAACAATCCTCTTATATTTTTTTTTTCACTGCATCCATTCAAACTCAATTAATAATTTTCCCAGTTTGTTAAGTTCATCAAATCATTTGCAAAAACTATAAACATCTGCTGTAAATTTAATTGCAGAATCTTGGCTAAACTTTTCAACTCACCCGAATAACTTTCAGTTCAATTCTTGGGCTGAAAGTGAAGGGTACAGAAGTTTTGAGTGAAATTTTTTTTTAAGAGTGCAATTAAGGCTAATTACCCGTTGTAGTATCTTTATAAAGATTTTCATATAATTTTTCATTTTTTTTACTTTACATTTCTTTTCCTTTCTCATCACCATTCATTACTAGAACTGATGGCTGCCGGCTGTCGAGACCGTAAATACTATTTTACACACAAAAAATCCATTGAGAATTATTTAAATAACTTGAACACAATTTTAACGCATTATTATTGCGCTCATTAATTTTGCGTAAGAAAAGTTTTATTTCCTTTTTGGCAAAAGTAATGAAAGGATAAGCAAAAAATTAAGGAATAAAGAAAGATTTTTTTACTTAAAAAATTTTTAATATTTGAAATTTAAAGTACAAATGACAGATTTTAAATAATGAGTATTTTTCATAGCAAAACATGTGTTTGAGATTTGTTTTAAATCTCTTAGATTTTCATTAAACTAAAGCATACTTTTAGGTTCATGTCCATTTATTTTTTTATGCTGGTCATTTTGATTCTTTATTATTCCTTAAGTCTGTTGACCTTTGTAAAGAATACATATCTGTCAAAATATCTGCCAGACATCTTTTTAGTCTTGAGTTCATTTGGTTATAAAAATCACATATTTTTTTTGTCTTCGTGATGGAAAATATTCAGTTTTGAGTATGTAAAAGCCAATGTATTTTTTACTGAATTCCCTGAACAGAAAAAAATCACTTTGTTTTTGACATTAGCATAAAATTTTATTTTTTCATTAACTTTGATGCTAAATTTAAAAATTTCTGCACAAAACGTTTAGTTGTGGTGTTGTAAAGAATAGATTCAGTAAATTTCAAAAAAAAAAAAAAAAAAATATTGAAAATATTCCTATAAAAATAAGAAATTTTTGAAATATTTCTATAAAAATAAGAAACTTTTGAAAATTTTCCTATAAAAATAAGAAATTTTTGAAAAATTTCCTATAAAAATAAGAAATTTTTGAAAAATTTCCTATAAAAATAGGAAATTTTTGAAAAATTTCTTATAAAAATAAGAAATTTTTGAAAAATTTCCCATAAAAATAAGAAATTTTTGAAAAATTTCCCATAAAAATAAGAAATTTTTGAAAAATTTTCCATAAAAATAAGAAATTTTTGAAAAATTTCCCATAAAAATAAGAAATTTTTGAAAAATTTTCCATAAAAATAAGAAATTTTTGAAAAATTTCCCATAAAAAAAAATTTTGAAAATGTTCCTCTAAAAATAAGTTATTTTTAAAAATTTTCCTGTAAATATAAAAAAAAAATTGAAAAATCTCCTATAAAATAAGAAATTTTTAAAAAATTTCCTCTAAAAATAAGAAATTTTTCTAAAATTTCTTATAAAAATAAGAAATTTTTGAAAAATTTCTTATAAAAATAAGAAATTTTTGAAAAATCTCCTATAAAATAAGAAATTTTTAAAAAATTTCCTCTAAAAATAAGAAATTTTTGAAAAATTTCCCATAAAAATAAGACATTTTTGAAAAATTTCCCATAAAAATAAGAAATTTTTGAAAAATTTCCTATAAAAATAGGAAATTTTTGAAAAATTTCTTATAAAAATAAGAAATTTTTGAAAAATCTCCTATAAAATAAGAAATTTTTAAAAAATTTCCTCTAAAAATAAGAAATTTTTGAAAAATTTCCCATAAAAATAAGACATTTTTGAAAAATTTCCCATAAAAATAAGAAATTTTTGAAAAATTTCCCATAAAAAAAAAAAAAAAATTAAAATGTTCCTCTAAAAATAAGTTATTTTTAAAAATTTTCCTGTAAATATAAAAAAAATTGAAAAATCTCCTATAAAATAAGAAATTTTTAAAAAATTTCCTCTAAAAATAAGAAATTTTTCTAAAATTTCCTTCCTAAAAATAAATTTTTTAAAAATTTCCTCTAAAAATAAGAAATTTATGAAAAATTTCCTATAAAAATAAAAAATTTTTGAAAAATTTCGTATAAAAATAAGAAATTTTGAAAAATTTCAAATTTCAATTTCAAAACAAGAAAATTTTTTAAAATTTTCTATAAAAATAAGAAGTTTTTGAAAAATTTCCTTTAAAAATAAGAAATTTCTGAAAAATTTCCAATAAAAATGATTTGTTGTTAAATTTCCTTTAAAAATAAGAAATTTTTGAAAAATTTCCTATAAAAATAAGAAGTTTTTGAAAAATTTCCTTTAAAAATAAGAAATTTCTGAAAAATTTCCAATAAAAATGATTTGTTGTTAAATTTCCTTTAAAAATAAGAAATTTTTGAAAAATTTCCTATAAAAATAAGAAATTTTTGAAAAATTTCCTATAAAAATAGGAAATTTTTGAAAAATTTCTTATAAAAATAAGAAATTTTTGAAAAATTTCCCATAAAAATAAGAAATTTTTGAAAAATTTCCCATAAAAATAAGAAATTTTTGAAAAATTTTCCATAAAAATAAGAAATTTTTGAAAAATTTCCCATAAAAATAAGAAATTTTTGAAAAATTTTCCATCAAAATAAGAAATTTTTGAAAAATTTCCCATAAAAAAAAATTTTGAAAATGTTCCTCTAAAAATAAGTTATTTTTAAAAATTTTCCTGTAAATATAAAAAAAAAATTGAAAAATCTCCTATAAAATAAGAAATTTTTAAAAAATTTCCTCTAAAAATAAGAAATTTTTCTAAAATTTCTTATAAAAATAAGAAATTTTTGAAAAATTTCTTATAAAAATAAGAAATTTTTGAAAAATCTCCTATAAAATAAGAAATTTTTAAAAAATTTCCTCTAAAAATAAGAAATTTTTGAAAAATTTCCCATAAAAATAAGACATTTTTGAAAAATTTCCCATAAAAATAAGAAATTTTTGAAAAATTTCCTATAAAAATAGGAAATTTTTGAAAAATTTCTTATAAAAATAAGAAATTTTTGAAAAATCTCCTATAAAATAAGAAATTTTTAAAAAATTTCCTCTAAAAATAAGAAATTTTTGAAAAATTTCCCATAAAAATAAGACATTTTTGAAAAATTTCCCATAAAAATAAGAAATTTTTGAAAAATTTCCCATAAAAAAAAAAAAAAAAATTAAAATGTTCCTCTAAAAATAAGTTATTTTTAAAAATTTTCCTGTAAATATAAAAAAAATTGAAAAATCTCCTATAAAATAAGAAATTTTTAAAAAATTTCCTCTAAAAATAAGAAATTTTTCTAAAATTTCCTTCCTAAAAATAAATTTTTTAAAAATTTCCTCTAAAAATAAGAAATTTATGAAAAATTTCCTATAAAAATAAAAAATTTTTGAAAAATTTCGTATAAAAATAAGAAATTTTGAAAAATTTCAAATTTCAATTTCAAAACAAGAAAATTTTTTAAAATTTTCTATAAAAATAAGAAGTTTTTGAAAAATTTCCTTTAAAAATAAGAAATTTCTGAAAAATTTCCAATAAAAATGATTTGTTGTTAAATTTCCTTTAAAAATAAGAAATTTTTGAAAAATTTCCTATAAAAATAAGAAGTTTTTGAAAAATTTCCTTTAAAAATAAGAATTTTGTTTTAAAAATAAGAAATTTTTGAAAAATTTTCAATAAAAATATATTTTTTTTAAATTTCCTTTAAAAATAAGAAAATTTTTAAAAATTTTCTGTAAAATTATAAAGTTTTTGAAAAAAATCCTATAAAATTAAGAATTTTTGGAAAATTTTTCTATAAAAATTAGAAATTTTTCAAAAATTTTATATAAAAATTAGAAATTTTTAAACAATTTTTCATAAAAATTTAAAATTTTTGAAATTGTTATATTTTTTTTTTATATTTTTACTAAAAATTCTAAACAATACATTATTGGAAGATAAAAAATGATGTAATATTAATGGAGTATTTTTTATCCGAAATAATGGATTATTTTTGTAAGAAATTAAAAGTAATTCCTATAAAAATATTAAGTTTTGAAAAATTTATGAAAATAAGAAATTTTTAAAATTTTCCTGAAAAAGAGAAATTTTTAAACAATTTTCTGTAAAAATAAGAAATTTTTAAACATTTTCTATGAAAATAAGAAATCTTTGAAAAATTTCCTATAAAAATGAGAATTTTTTTAAATAT
This sequence comes from Stomorhina lunata, assembly GCA_933228675.1. Lineage (NCBI taxonomy): Eukaryota > Metazoa > Arthropoda > Insecta > Diptera > Rhiniidae > Stomorhina > Stomorhina lunata. The sequence continues at coordinate 121,377,531 of OW121740.1, read as the reverse complement.
TTTCTTTAAATTAACAAATTTTTCAAAAATTTCCCAAAATATTAAAGATTTTTTTTTTAGATTTTCTATACAAATGAGAAATTTTTTAAAAATCTTTAAAAATTTCTTTAAAAATAAGAAAACTTTGAAAAATTTCCTACTAAAATATAAAACTTTCAGAAAATTTCTTAAAGAAATAAGAAATTTTTTAAAAAAATTCTATAAAAATAAAAAATTTTTGAAAAATTTCCTATAAAAATAATAATACAAATATAAGAAATTTTAGAAAAATTTCACAAAAATTTTTTTTTGTTTTAAATTTCATATAAAAATAAGAAATTTTTAAAAAAGTTTCTATATAAATAAGAAGTTTTTTAAAACTTGTCTTATAAAATAAGAAATTTTTATACTTTTAATACTTGTGCATCATTTTTGTAAGAAATTTAAAGTAATGCTATAGGAAAGCATTATTTTTGATGAAATTGATGTTAATACAATGCTAATTTATTTTTTTAAGATGAGGTTAAACAAATGCATTATTTTAAAAATACTAATGCAATATTAGTGCATTATTTTTGATGAGAAATTAATGACAAATTCAATACTCTTGCATTATTTTGATAACATATAGAAAGTTATGCATTATTTTCAACAGAAGTTAATGCCATTTGCATTACTAATGCATTATTTTGATAAGAGATTAAAATGCAATACTAAAAATTATGCAATAGATGCATAACTTTTAATGATAAATTGATGGAAATGCAATACTAATGCATTATTTTGAGAACAAGTCATTATTAATGAATTATGTTGTTTAGAAATTAAAAGTACTTTAATATAAATTTATTAAAAGTACTGCAATAGTAATGCATAATTTTTAATAAGAAATTAAAGGAATTGCAATACCAATGCATTATTTTGAGAATAAGTAATTATTACTGCATTATTAAAAGTACTGCAATAAATGGTAATGTTATACTAATAAATCAAAGTTATAAAATACTCATGTCTTATTTTGATAACAAATTTTGTTGAAAAATTAATGGTAGTGCAATACTAATGCATTGTATTTATAAAAAATCAGAAGTAATGCAATACTAATGCATTCGTTATGGTGATAAATTATTTGCAATGCAATACTTATCGCTTATTTCGAGAAGTTAATACTAATATAAGAAATTTTAACTTATGAAATAGTCATGCATTATTTTGTTAACAAATTACAAGTACTGCAATACTTATGCATTAGTTAATGTCTCAGTCTTCCGTTTGCGGTTGATTGTGAACAAATGCGGCAGCCAACTTTCAAGATGCTTTCTCATGACCACTTAAAATTCAAACCAATGAGATGTCTACTTAAATGATGTCCACAGTTTTCATTGCTTTTAGTTTCAGAGATATAGCGAAACTAAATTTAACATTTTTTATACTTCTTACCTCATGTGGGTCTTTTTTTCCAAAAAAAGTACCGAATGTGTCCTTTCATTTTTATAGCTCAATTTCAGATTTTTTTTATCTCCTATGGTTTAGGAGATATAATATTACCAATGTTGATTTAGGAGATATAATGTTACCAAATCCTCCCCGTTTTTGTTTCATGTCAAACGATTTCTCCGTGTATTTCTAAGTTCTATTAGTTTAACAGACATATAGTATATATATATTTTAAAAACACAGTTCTTAGCCCTAAATTGTTTTCTCGTTTTTGACCCTTTAACTCAAAGAAGTACTGAACACATTTCTATGGTATAATTATACCCTTCACCACCATCGGTGGAAAATGTATTATAAGTTTGTGCTGATGTATGTAACGCATGGAAATATTTGTCTTAGACCCACCTTTTAGTATACCAATAGACTTAGAATCACTTTCTGAGTCGATTTAGCGATGTCCGTCCGTCCGTCTGGCTGGCTTGACCCTCATGTAAACCTTGTAATCAAACTACAGGTCGCAATTCTAAAGATAATTTGATGAAATTTGGCACAGATTATTTTTTTGATAATGGGACCATGTCTATTGAAATTCGTTAAAATCGGTCCATTATTTATGGTTCCTCCCATAGGTCCCACTTCTCGGAATTGATATATTGGCCTCAAATATCAATATTTTTTTACGAAATTTAAATCAAATACTGCTTATGTAAACTTAAATCACTGTACCAATTTTCTCCCATACAAACTCTTCTTTAAAAACGCACTAAATGAGACAAAAATTACTAAAACGCTCGTAAATCTAAAGATAATGAGAATATAATGTAATCAATTTGCCAAATTTCGAGATAATCGGTCCACATTTGACCCTAGCTTTAATATAAGTCCAAATGACGGAAACAGTTTAAATATATAAGTTTTGAGAAAATGTTTGTATGGTGGCAAAATTTAGCAAATATTTGTCTTTATACACGAAAAACAAAACAGCTTTGACCTTAGTGGTGAAGGGTATCGTATGGTCGGGCTTGACCGACTATAGCACTTGTTATACCCTTCACCACCATAGGTGGAAAGGGTATTATAAGTTTGTGCTGATGTATGTAACGCATAGAAATATTTGTCTTAGACCCATCTTTTAGTATACCAATAGGCTTAGAATCACTTTCTGAGTCGATTTAGCGATGTCCGTCCGTCCGTCTGGCTGGCTGGCTGGACCCCCATGTAAACCTTGTAATCAAACTACAGGTCGCAATTCTGAAGATAATTTAATGAAATTTGGCACATGTCATTTTTTTTGATAATGGGACCATGGCTATTGAAATTGGTCAAAATCGGTCCATTATTTATTGTACCTCCCATAGGTCCCACTTCCCGGAATTGATATATTGGCCACAAAAATCAAATCAAATGAGACAAAATTCACTAAAGCGCTCCTAAATCCGAAGACAATGTGAATTTTAAGTTTATTTTTTGCCTACATAATTTTTGTAATAACTGTAATCAATTTACAAAATTTCGGGATAATCGGTCCACATTTGACCCTAGCTCTCATATAAGTCCAAATGGCGGAAACAGCTTAAATGTATAAGTTTTGAGAATATGTTTATATGATGGCAAAATTTAGCAAATATTTGTCTTTATACAGGAAAAAGAACACCTTTTACATTAGTGGTGAAGGGTATCGTATGGTCGGGCTTGACCGACTATAGCACTTTCTTACTTGTTTTTTTTCTATGTTAAAAAGCATAAAAAATGCTCTTTTTTAATTTATTTTTGCAAAAGTACTAAACAAGTGTCCTCTTTTTTCACAGCTAATCGAAGCCAAGTTCTAATTTCATTCTTGCCTCTTTTAGTTTCTGAGTTATAACGTTACTAAGTTTTCCCTTTAAATGGAAGAATTTTCAAAAGTACTTTCTTTGTAAAGTTAAATAAACAATTTAATCTTGTTTAAATTATAATTCAATTATTTTTTCACCCAATTCAAATTTAGTTGCCACCTCGAACTTTTCTTCAATAAATAAAGTTTTCTTTAAATAAATATCTTTAGCAAAAACTAAGAAATTTAATATTTGTTTGAATTGTGATTTTAAACCACTCGTATTAAAAAGTTAAATATTTCCCTCAAATATATTTTTTCCTCAAAACTCAAACTTTCTTATATTGATACACAAATAATGAAGCTCAGATAATCTTCGAGTTGGGAAAATTTTAAGTTATTAAAGTTTGTGCACGCAAATTTGAATAAATACTTTTTGATTGTCTGCTAAGTACGTGAAAGATAAAAGTGTGAACATTTCTAAATTAAACAGAGATGAACAAGTTGGGGGGACTAAAATTTTAAAATTATTAAAAGTTTTCTTGAGTTGATCGCGATGAGTGATTTATTTGAAAAAAAAAAAAATTGATTGATGTTTCTATTTGCTCTATTTTACAAAAATACACTTAAAGTAAAATTACTTCCTTAAAAATCTCTGGGGCTTATCACTCTATATTTTCTGGTTTATTAAAGTTTTCGTTGTCCCCCTTCTTCCTTTCCACTATTTATTTAAATAGTTTTCTTGTCTTTTATCTCTTGTGTTCATTATAATTTAAACATCAACTAAAATTGAAAGCCACCAACTTTAAAGGAAATCCTTCCTAAGGATGAAGCAAACAAGGAGTCGGTGATGAAGAGATTTATGCAAATTTAATATTTGTATAGATTTATGAAGACAAAAACTAAAATGAAAATTTTGAATATAATGAACTAAAGTTGACTTTGTTTTTAAAGAAAATATGAAAAAAAGAAAAGATTTTTAGTAAGTCACTAAATTAAAATAAAGTGATAGAATAAAGTTTTAAGAGATAACCACTAAAGGAATATTTTGAGGGAAAATGTTTAGGTTACAAACTTATTTATTATATATTTTTATTTACAGAGATTCTTCTTTAGGATGAGGAATATAGAAATGCAAAATGAAGATAAGAAAGTTATAAATTCTACTTTGTAGAGAAGTTTAAAGGTGGACAGAGCAGCCATACATTAAATAAAGACGTATATACAAAAACCAACTTGTCTTAAAGCTGCATAATAACATTAAAAAGAAAATTTGTCCCCTGACGCAATGAGATTGATTTGGCTTGGACCCATATTGAAATTGTTCGCTATTGGAAATTGCCAACTTTTTTATAGAAAACTAAGGCTAACACCAACTATTCTATAGAAAACTAAGACTAACGCCAAATTTTCTATAGAAAACTAAGGCTAACGCCAACTTTTCTATAGAAAACTTAGGCTAGCGCCAACTTTTCTACAGAAAACTAAAGCTAACGCCAACTTTTCTATAGAAAACTAAAGCTAACGCCAACTTTTCTACATAAAACTAAAGCTAACGCCAACTTTTCTATAGAAAACTAAGGCTAACGCCAACTTTTCTATAGAAAACTAAGGCTAACGCCAACTTTTCTATAGAAAACTAAGGCTAACGCCAACTTTTCTATAGAAAACTAAGGCTAACGCCAACTTTTCTATAGAAAACTAAGGCTAACGCCAACTTTTCTATAGAAAACTAAGGCTAACGCCAACTTTTCTATAGAAAACTAAGGCTAACGCCAACTTTTCTATAGAAAACTAAGGCTAACGCCAACTTTTCTATAGAAAACTAAGGCTAACGCCAACTTTTCTATAGAAAACTAAGGCTAACGCCAACTTTTCTATAGAAAACTAAGGCTAACTCCAACTTTTCTATAGAAAACTAAGGCTAACGCCAACTTTTCTATACAAAACTAAGGCTAACGCCAACTTTTCTATAGAAAACTAAGGCTAACGACAACTTTTCTATAGAAAACTAAGGCTAAAGACAACTTTTTTATAGAAAACTAAGGCTAACGCCAACTTTTCTATACAAAACTAAGGCTAACGCCAACTTTTCTATAGAAAACTAAGGCTAACGCCAACTTTTCTACAGAAAACTAAGGCTAACGCCAACTTTTCTACAGAAAACTAAGGCTAACGCCAACTTTTCTACAGAAAACTAAGGCTAACGCCAACTTTTCTATAGAAAACTAAGGCTAACGCCAACTTTTCTACAGAAAACTAAGGCTAACGCCATCTTTTCTACAGAAAACTAAGGCTAACGCCAACGTTTCTACAGAAAACTAAGGCTAACGCCAACTTTTCTATAGAAAACTAAGGCTAACGCCAACTTTTCTATAGAAAACTAAGGCTAACGCCAACTTTTCTATAGAAAACTGAGGCTAACGCCAACTTTTCTACAGAAAACTAAGGCTAACGCCAACTTTTCTACAGAAAACTAAGGCTAACGCCAACTTTTCTACAGAAAACTAAGGCTAACGCCAACTTTTCTACAGAAAACTAAGGCTAACGCCAACTTTTCTACAGAAAACTAAGGCTAACGCCAACTTTTCTACAGAAAACTAAGGCTAACGCCAACTTTTCTACAGAAAACTAAGGCTAACGCCAACTTTTCTACAGAAAACTAAGGCTAACGCCAACTTTTCTATAGAAAACTAAGGCTAACGCCAACTTTTCTATAGAAAACTAAGGCTAACGCCAACTTTTCTATAGAAAACTAAGGCTAACGACAACTTTTCTATAGAAAACTAAGGCTAAAGACAACTTTTTTATAGAAAACTAAGGCTAACTCCAACTTTTCTATAGAAAACTAAGGCTAACGCCAACTTTTCTATACAAAACTAAGGCTAACGCCAACTTTTCTATAGAAAACTAAGGCTAACGACAACTTTTCTATAGAAAACTAAGGCTAAAGACAACTTTTTTATAGAAAACTAAGGCTAACGCCAACTTTTCTATACAAAACTAAGGCTAACGCCAACTTTTCTATAGAAAACTAAGGCTAACGCCAACTTTTCTACAGAAAACTAAGGCTAACGCCAACTTTTCTACAGAAAACTAAGGCTAACGCCAACTTTTCTATAGAAAACTAAGGCTAACGCCAACTTTTCTACAGAAAACTAAGGCTAACGCCATCTTTTCTACAGAAAACTAAGGCTAACGCCAACTTTTCTACAGAAAACTAAGGCTAACGCCAACTTTTCTATAGAAAACTAAGGCTAACGCCAACTTTTCTATAGAAAACTAAGGCTAACGCCAACTTTTCTATAGAAAACTAAGGCTAACGCCAACTTTTCTATAGAAAACTAAGGCTAACGCCAACTTTTCTATAGAAAACTAAGGCTAACGACAACTTTTCTATAGAAAACTAAGGCTAAAGACAACTTTTTTATAGAAAACTAAGGCTAACTCCAACTTTTCTATAGAAAACTAAGGCTAACGCCAACTTTTCTATAGAAAACTAAGGCTAACGACAACTTTTCTATAGAAAACTAAGGCTAAATTTTTAAAAAATTTCTTATTTTTATAGGAAATTTTTCAAAAATTTCTTATTTTTATAGGAAATTTTTCAAAAATTTCTTATTTTTATAGGAAATTTTTCAAACATTTTTAATTTTTATAGGAAATTTTTCAAAAATTTCTTATTTTTATAGGAAATTTTTTAAAAATTTATTTTTTTTTTGTAGGAAATTTTGCAAAAATTTATTTTTTTTTATAGGAAATTTTTAAAAAATTTCTTATTTTTATAGGAAATTTTTCAATTTCTTATTTTTATAGGAAATTTTTTATTTTTATAGGAAATTTTTCAAAAATTTCTTATTTTTATAGGAAATTTTTCAAAAATTTTTAATTTTTATAGGAAATTTTTCAAAAATTTCTTATTTTTATAGGAAATTTTTTAAAAATTTATTTTTTTTTTATAGGAAATTTTGCAAAAATTTATTTTTTTTATAAAAAAATGTTTAAAAAATTTCTTATTTTTATAGGAAATTTTTCAAAAATTTTTCCAAAATTTCTAAGTGTATGTTTTAGTGTATGTCTTAGTTTATATCTTAGTCTATGTCTTAGTCTATATCTTAGTCTATGTCTTAGTCTATGCCTTAGTCTATGCCTTAGTCTATTTCTTAGTCTATGTCTAAGTCTATGTCTTAGTCTATGTCTTAGTCTATGTCTTAGTCTATGTCTTAGTCTATATCTTAGTCTATGTCTTAGTCTATGCCTTAGCCTATGTCTTAGTCTATGTCTTAGTCTATGTCTTAGTCTATGTCTTAGTTTATGTCTTAGTCTATGTCTTAGTCTATGTCATAGTCTATGCCTTAGTCTATGTCTTAGTCTATGTCTTAGTCTATGTCTTAGTCTATGTCTTAGTCTATGTCTTAGTCAATGTCTTAGTCTATGTCTTAGTCTATGTCTTAGTCTATGTCTTAGTCTATGTCTTAGTCTATGTCTTAGTCTATGTCTTAGTCTATGTCTTAGTCTATGTCTTAGTCTATGTCTTAGTCTATGTCTTAGTCTATGTCTTAGTCTATGTCTTAGTCTATGTCTTAGTCTATGTCTTAGTCTATGTCTTAGTCTATGTCTTAGTCTATGTCTTAGTCCATGTCTTAGTCTATGTCTTAGTCTATGTCTTAGTCTATGTCTTAGTCTATGTCTTAGTCTATGTCTTAGTCTATGTCTTAGTCGATGTCTTAGTCTATCTCTTAGTCTATGTCTTAGTTTATGTCTATATCTTAGTCTATGTTTTAGTCTATGTCTTAGTCTATGTCTTAGTCTATGTCTATATCTTAGTCTATGTTTTAGTCTATGTCTTAGTCTATGTCTTAGTCTATGTTTTAGTCTATGTCTTAGTCTATGTCTTAGTCTATGTCTTAGTCTATATTTTAGTCTATGTCTTAGTCTATGCCTTAGTCTATGTTTTAGTATATGTCTTAGTATATGTCTTAGTCTATGTCTTAGTCTATGTCTTAGTCTATGTCTTAGTCCATGTCCTAGTCTATGTCTTAGTCTATGTCTTAGTCTATGTCTTTATAAGTTTATACCTTAGTTTGTGTCTTGTAGAAGACTTTAAGTCTTAGTCTATGTCTTAGTTTAGTCTTAGTCTATGTCTTACTCTATGTCTTAGTCTATGTCTTAGTCTATGTCTTAGTCTATGTCTTAGTCCATGTCTTAGTCTATGTCCTAGTCTGGCATTAGTTAGTTTCTTTACCCCTTAGGAAAGGTGCGATATAGCTTTGCGTTCTATATGTATTTATTCCCCAAACACCGTGTGTGAGGTTTTTAATTACAAAATTTTTGTTGCTTTTAAATTAATTTTGAAATAAATTTCATTTTTGTTTAATATCATTAACCAGCTGTTGCCCTAAAAAGTGATGATACTTTATCTCAATGTACTTGTATCACACTGAGAATTTTTCTTTTTCGAAAATTATAAACTTCTCATTAAGTCTCCGTGTGTTGAACACAAGTCAAAAGGATGGTTATCCTTTTGTATAAATTTTTTACTTCTATTTTTTTTCAAAATTAATTTCATTTATTTTCCCATATATTTCATCAGGTTTTACTTTATTCATATAATTGCACATTAAACACACTTGCGGTACATGAGGTTTTACTTAAATGTTCTTTGGATCCAAACGAATCCAACGAACCATTTGCCAAAAGAATAACCGAAGTTGACTCTAGACGTGGTAATTATAATAATAGAAATAATGTTAAGGAAGATAAAGATAATAAACTCAACAATATTTTATTTTATGTTAAGTCAAGAATGTTTTTAATAACTTTAACAAATGTTCTTTCCCCTCTTCTCTTGAATTAATTTCAAAGGGTTAAATATTTATTAAGTGCTGGGAAGTTTTTAAGTTCTGTTTTCTATCTTAAGCCAATTAAGGGCTAGATAAATTAAGAAAATAAGAAGACAAGTAAGAATGTTATAAGAGACGATATGCTTAGAGAAAGAACAATTTTTCTAAAGAATATTTTTCAATTAAAAAAATTTTATAGAAAATGTTTCATATAGAAAAAATTTCTATAGAAAATTATTCATATAGAAAAAATGTCTATAGAAATTATTTCATATAAAAAAATTTTTATAGAAAATTTTTTATATGGAAAAAATTTCTATAAAAAATTTTTCATATAGAAAAAATTTCTATAGAAAATTTTACATATAGAAGAAATTCCTATAGAAAATTTTTCATATAGAAAAAATTTCTATATAAAATTTTTCATATAGAAAAAATTTCTATAGAAAATTTTTCATATAGAAAAAATTTCTATAGAAAATTTTTCATATAGAAAAAATTTCTATAGAAAATTTTTCATATAGAAAAAATTTCTATTGAAAATTTTTTTTCATATAGAAAAAATTTCTATAGAAAATTTTTCATATAGAAAAAATTTCTATAGAAAATTTTTCATATAGAAAAAATTTCTATAGAAAATTTTTCATATAGAAAAAATTTCTATAGAAAATTTTTCATATAGAAAAAATTTCTATAGAAAATTTTTCTTATAGAAAAAATTTCTATAGAAAATTTTTCAAATTTCTATAGAAAATTTTTCATTTAGAAAAAATTTCTATAGAAAATTGTTCATATAGAAATAATTTCTATAGAAAATTTTTCATATACAAAAAATTTCTATAGAAAATTTTTCATATAGAAAAAATTTCTATAGAAAATTTTTCATATAGAAAAAATCTCTATAGAAAATTTTTCATATAGAAAAAATCTCTATAGAAAATTTTTCATATAGAAAAAATTTCTATAGAAAATTTTTCATATAGAAAAAATTTCTATAGAAAATTTTTCATATAGAAAAAATTTCTATAGAAAATTTTTCATATAGAAAAAATTTCTATAGAAAATTTTTCATATAGAAAAAATTTCTATAGAAAATTTTTCATATAGAAAAAATTTCTATAGAAAATTTTTCATATAGAAAAAATTTCTATAGAAAATTTTTCATATAGAAAAAATTTCTATAGAAAATTTTTCATATAGAAAAAATTTCTATAGAAAATTTTTCATATAGAAAAAATTTCTATAGAAAATTTTTCATATAGAAAAAATTTCTATAGAAAATTTTTCATATAGAAAAAATTTCTATAGAAAATTTTTCATATAGAAAAAATTTCTATAGAAAATTTTTCATATAGAAAAAATTTCTATAGAAAATTTTTCATATAGAAAAAATTTCTATAGAAAATTTTTCATATAGAAAAAATTTCTATAGAAAATTTTTCATATAGAAAAAATTTCTATAGAAAATTTTTCATATAGAAAAAATTTCTATAGAAAATTTTTCATATAGAAAAAATTTCTATAGAAAATTTTTCATATAGAAAAAATTTCTATAGAAAATTTTTCATATAGAAAAAATTTCTATAGAAAATTTTTCATATAGAAAAAATTTCTATAGAAAATTTTTCATATAGAAAAAATTTCTATAGAAAATTTTTCATATAGAAAAAATTTCTATAGAAAATTTTTCATATAGAAAAAATTTCTATAGAAAATTTTTCATATAGAAAAAATTTCTATAGAAAATTTTTCATATAGAAAAAATTTCTATAGAAAATTTTTCATATAGAAAAAATTTCTATAGAAAATTTTTCATATAGAAAAAATTTCTATAGAAAATTTTTCATATAGAAAAAATTTCTATAGAAAATTTTTCATATAGAAAAAATTTCTATAGAAAATTTTTCATATAGAAAAAATTTCTATAGAAAATTTTTCATATAGAAAAAATTTCTATAGAAAATTTTTCATATAGAAAAAATTTCTATAGAAAATTTTTCATATAGAAAAAATTTCTATAGAAAATTTTTCATATAGAAAAAATTTCTATAGAAAATTTTTTATATAGAAAAAATTTCTATAGAAAATTTTTTATATAGAAAAAATTTCTATAGAAAATTTTTTATAAAGAAAAAATTTCTATAGAAAATTTTTTTTATAGAAAAAATTTCTATAGAAAATTTGTCGATTTGAGAAATTTTCTATAGAAAATTTGTCGATTTGAGAAATTTTCTATAGAAAATTTGTCGATTTGAGAAATTTTCTATAGAAAATTTGTCGATTTGAGAAATTTTCTATAGAAAATTTGTCGATTTGAGAAATTTTCTATAGAAAAATTGTCGATTTGAAAAATTTTCTATAGAAAATTTGTCGATTTGAGAAATTTTCTATAGAAAATTTGTTAAAATTTTGTATAGAAAATTTGTCAATTTGAGAAATCTTCTATAGAAAATTTTCGATTTGAGAAATTTTATATTGAAAATTTGACGATTTGTGAAATTTTTTATAGAAAAATTTATGTACAAAATTTTTGGATATCAGAAATTTTAATATGAAGAATTTTATATATATATAATGAATTAATTCATATATTACTATATTCATTTATATTTCTATATATTTCTTTTTCATGTAATAGCATCATGTTACCTGTGTCGAATTATTGGATTGTATTTGAACTCATAGCTTGTCCGTGAATTCTTGAACTTTTAATGGTATTGAGCAAATTTCAGTTTGGAGTTTTAGTAGTTTTTTAAAGTTATAATAAAAACAGTATTTCAAAGACAATGAATTGTATTTTAATCTTAATAACATTCTTAAGCTATTCTTATCAGAGTTCGGAAAAAAATGTCCATATTCACATTCTTTTATGTTCGTTTCTAACTGAAATCTCAGCCATCATCGATCAATTTGCGATACATTATTTTAGCAGTTTTGAGGAAATGGTTTTTGCAAATAAATCAATTACTATTTCAAAGTATGACTTAGGCATGTATTTTTTTTCTGTACCTCCTAAAATTATGCAACATGATTTTTTCATTTGTAACGTATTTAGCCCTATTTTCTGTTCTAGTTATTGCAGTCAATATTATTACAATTTCAAAGTTTTGAAATTAGCTAAATAGATCAGGGTTTATACTGAATAAAGAAATTTTGAAATTGTACAAGAACTAATTTTTAGTTTTTTTTTTAGTTTTTTTGGATCTCTGATTCCTACACGTGTAAGTTAAAATTGCCACTTGTATGAATGTTTAATGTCTTTTCATACCTTAAATATAACAGGTGTCTTATCTAGGATTTATTATACTCGTATCTAATTTTGCATATAAATATTTATTGTACTTAATCGTTTCATAGTAGGATCCTAAACATTCCTTGAATTTAAATATAAAAGTTGTATTAAATGTGACTTTTTTTTGAAAGTCTTGAGTTCGAGTCTTTTTTTTTTTTTAGACACATAAATTATTTTGTTTTTAAGATAAATGCAAAATTTTAATAAATATTTAAATGAGAGTTATTATGGAGTACAAATCTTAAATTCAAGAAGAGCTCTTTTAAATCGCTACAAAAAATTGTTTTTTTTAAAACAAACTTAAAAATCGTTAAAGTCGATAAATAGAAAGATTTTACAGAAAATGGTAGTGAAATGATGACTTAAATTTAAAACCAAAAATCGATATAATGCTTCAAAAAATAACTCGTTAAAAATAGTCTTAAGAGTACCACAATATTTTCCTTGACTTTTTTTTTTGTAGACATATCCTCCGACTTCCTTTTACTGCTTCCCAGAAATATGTTACAAATGTTTAGATTTTAAATACTCTTCAAAATTTCTGGTTTATTAGCATCCTATAATAGGATGTAATTTGTGAAAGAAAAAATATAATTTATAGGCATTTAGTATCTCCCTCCTGTTTTCCACTTCATTTAGCCCCTCAAAATCTATTGCCTATTTATAGGCTGCCAATAAATAAGTGTAAACATGAATGATGTCTTTTCACAAATAACATGACTGTGAGTTCTGGTTACTTTTCTTTCATATTTATGTTTTCTTTCCGAACTTTTTGATATTCAGTTAGTAAATTACAAAAAATTTACATATGCCAAATGTAATTTATGTACTTGTCGTCTGTTTTTACTGGTATTAGAGAATTTGTAAGTCAATGACATCTTGTTTTAGTCATGTCTAAAGTGTGAAACAATTATTTATGGTATGTGACCAGATATTGTAGTTTTCAACATATTTTTTGATTTTTCATAAAAAAAAAAACTTAAAATGACTTTAACTTTGTTATTATGCGTTTAAATGGAAATCTAACGAAATTTTGGGATCACTAAAATTTTTATAAAAAATACAAATTTTTCATACAAAATCGAAATTTTTCATAAAAAAAACTTTAAATGGCTGTAACTTTGTTATTATGCGTTTAAATTGACATCTAACGAAATTTTGGGATCACTAAAATTTTCCATAAAAAATAAAATTTTTTCATAAAAAATCGAAATTTTTCATAAAAAAAACTTTAAATGGCTGTAACTTTGTTATTATCTAACGAAATTTTGGGATCACTAAAATTTTTCATAAAAAATCAAATTTTCTCATATAAAATCGAAATTTTTCATAAAAAAACTTTAAATGCCTATAACTTTGTTATTATGCGTTTAAATGGAAATCTAACGAAATTTTGGGATCCCACAAAAATTTTTCATAAAAAATAAAATTTTTTCATAAAAAATCGAAATTTTTCATAAAAAAACTTTAAATGGCTGTAACTTTGTTATTATGCGTTTAAATGGAAATCTAACGAAATTTTGGGATCACTAAAATTTTCCATAAAAAATAAAATTTTTTCAAAAAAAATCGAAATTTTTCATAAAAAAAGCTTTAAATGGCTGTAACTTTGTTATTATCTAACGAAATTTTGGGATCACTAAAATTTTTCATAAAAAATCAAATTATCTCATATAAAATCGAAATTTTTCATAAAAAAACTTTAAATGCCTATAACTTTGTTATTATGCGTTTAAATGGAAATCTAACGAAATTTTGGGATCACTAAAATTTTTCATAAAAAATAAAATTTTCCCTTAAAAAATCGAAATTTTTCATAAAAAAAACTTTAAATGGCTGTAACTTTGTTATTATGCGTTTAAATGGAAATCTAACGAAATTTTGGGATCACTAAAATTTTTCATAAAAAATAAAATTTTTTCATAAAATATCGAAATTTTTCATGAAAAAAACTTTAAATGGCTGTAACTCTGTTATTATGCGTTTAAATGGAAATCTAACGAAATTTTGGGATCACTAAAACTTTTCATAAAAAATAAAATTTTTCCTTCAAAAATCGAAATTTTTCATAAAAAAACTTTAAATGGCTGTAACTTTGTTATTATGCGTTTAAATAGAAATCTAACGAAATTTTGGGATCACTAAAATTTTTCCTTAAAAAATCGAAATTTTTCATAAAAAAACTTTAAATGGCTGTAACTTTGTTATTATGCGTTTAAATGGAAATCTAACGAAATTTTGGGATCACTAAAATTTATCATAAAAAATAAAATTTTTCCTTCAAAAATCGAAATTTTTCATAAAAAAACTTTAAATGGCTGTAACTTTGTTATTATGCGTTTAAATGGAAATCTAACGAAATTTTGGGATCACTAAAATTTTTCATAAAAAATTTTTCCTTCAAAAATCGAAATTTTTCATAAAAAGACTTTAAATGGCTGTAACTTTGTTATTATGCGTTTAAATGGAAATCTAACGAAATTTTGGGATCACTAAAATTTTTCATAAAAAATAAAATTTTTCCTTCAAAAATCGAAATTTTTCAAAAAAAACTTTAAATGGCTGTTACTTTGTTATTATGCGTTTAAATGGAAATCTAACGAAATTTTGGGATCACTAAAATTTTTCATAAAAAATAAAATTTTTCCTTCAAAAATCGAAATTTTTCAAAAAAAACTTTAAATGGCTGTAACTTTGTTATTATGCGTTTAAATGGAAATCTAACGAAATTTTGGGATCACTAAAATTTTTCATAAAAAATAAAATTTTTTCATAAAAAATCGAAATTTTTCATAAAAAAAACTTTAAATGACTGTAACTTTGTTATTATGCGTTTAAATGGAAATCTAACGAAATTTTGGGATCACTAAAATTTTGGGATCACTAAAATTTTTCATAAAAAATAAAATTTTTCCTTCAAAAATCGAAATTTTTCAAAAAAAACTTTAAATGGCTGTTACTTTGTTATTATGCGTTTAAATGGAAATCTAACGAAATTTTGGGATCACTAAAATTTTTCATAAAAAATAAAATTTTTTCATAAAAAATCGAAATTTTTCATAAAAAAAACTTTAAATGACTGTAACTTTGTTATTATGCGTTTAAATGGAAATCTAACGAAATTTTGGGATCACTAAAATTTTTCATAAAAAATAAAATTTTTCCTTCAAAAATCGAAATTTTTCATAAAAAAACTTTAAATGGCTGTAACTTTGTTATTATGCGTTTAAATAGAAATCTAACGAAATTTTGGGATCACTAAAATTTTTCATAAAAAATAAAATTTTTTCATAAAAAATCGAAATTTTTCATAAAAAAAACTTTAAATGACTGTAACTTTGTTATTATGCGTTTAAATGGAAATCTAACGAAATTTTGGGATCACTAAAATTTTTCATAAAAAATTTTTCCTTCAAAAATCGAAATTTTTCATAAAAAGACTTTAAATGGCTGTAACTTTGTTATTATGCGTTTAAATGGAAATCTAACGAAATTTTGGGATCACTAAAATTTTTCATAAAAAATAAAATTTTTTCATAAAAAATCGAAATTTTTCATAAAAAAAACTTTAAATGACTGTAACTTTGTTATTATGCGTTTAAATGGAAATCTAACGAAATTTTGGGATCACTAAAATTTTTCATAAAAAATAAAATTTTTCCTTCAAAAATCGAAATTTTTCATAAAAAAAACTTTAAATGACTGTAACTTTGTTATTATGCGTTTAAATGGAAATCTAACGAAATTTTGGGATCACTAAAATTTTTCATAAAAAATAAAATTTTTCCTTCAAAAATCGAAATTTTTCATAAAAAAACTTTAAATGGCTGTAACTTTGTTATTATGCGTTTAAATGGAAATCTAACGAAATTTTGGGATCACTAAAATTTTTCATAAAAAATAAAATTTTTTCATAAAAAATCGAAATTTTTCATAAAAAAAACTTTAAATGACTGTAACTTTGTTATTATGCGTTTAAATGGAAATCTAACGAAATTTTGGGATCACTAAAATTTTTCATAAAAAATAAAATTTTTCCTTCAAAAATCGAAATTTTTCATAAAAAAAACTTTAAATGACTGTAACTTTGTTATTATGCGTTTAAATGGAAATCTAACGAAATTTTGGGATCACTAAAATTTTTCATAAAAAATAAAATTTTTCCTTCAAAAATCGAAATTTTTCATAAAAAAAACTTTAAATGGCTGTAACTTTGTTATTATGCGTTTAAATGGAAATCTAACGAAATTTTGGGATCACTAAAATTTTTCATAAAAAATAAAATTTTTTCATAAAAAATCGAAATTTTTCATAAAAAAACTTTAAATGGCTGTAACTTTGTTATTATGCGTTTTAATGGAAATCTAACGAAATTTTGGGATCACTAAAATTTTTCATAAAAAATAAAATTTTTTTTTTTCAAAAATCGAAATTTTTCATAAAAAAACTTTAAATGGCTGTAACTTTGTTATTATGTGTTTAAATGGAAATCTAACGAAATTTTGGGATCACTAAAATTTTACATAAAAAATAACATTTTTTCATAAAAACTAAAATTTTTTCATAAAAAATCGAAATTTTTCATAAAAAAACTTTAAATGGCTGTAACTTTGTTATTATGCGTTTAAATGGAAATCTAACGAAATTTTGGGATCACTAAAATTTTTCATAAAAAATAAAATTTTTCCTTCAAAAATCGAAATTTTTCATAAAAAAACTTTAAATGGCTGTAACTTTGTTATTATGCGTTTAAATGGAAATCTAACGAAATTTTGGGATCACTAAAATTTTTCATAAAAAATAAAATTTTTCCTTCAAAAATCGAAATTTTTCAAAAAAAAACTTTAAATGGCTGTAACTTTGTTATTATGCGTTTAAATGGAAATCTAACGAAATTTTGGGATCACTAAAATTTTTCATAAAAACTAACATTTTTTCATAAAAACTAAAATTTTTTCATAAAAAATCGAAATTTTTCATAAAAAAACTTTAAATGGCTGTAACTTTGTTATTATGCGTTTAAATGGAAATCTAACGAAATTTTGGGATCACTAAAATTTTTCATAAAAAAGTTTTCCTTCAAAAATCGAAATTTTTCATAAAAAGACTTTAAATGGCTGTAACTTTGTTATTATGCGTTTAAATGGAAATCTAACGAAATTTTGGGATCACTAAAATTTTTCATAAAAAATAAAATTTTTCCTTCAAAAATCGAAATTTTTCAAAAAAAACTTTAAATGGCTGTAACATTGTTATTATGCGTTTAAATGGAAATCTAACGAAATTTTGGGATCACTAAAATTTTTCATAAAAAATAAAATTTTTCCTTCAAAAATCGAAATTTTTCATAAAAAAACTTTAAATGGCTGTAACTTTGTTATTATGCGTTTAAATGGAAATCTAACGAAATTTTGGGATCACTAAAATTTTTCATAAAAAATAAAATTTTTTCATAAAAAATTGAAATATTTCATAAAAAAAACTTTAAATGACTGTAACTTTGTTATTATGCGTTTAAATGGAAATCTAACGAAATTTTGGGATCACTAAAATTTTTCATAAAAAATAAAATTTTTTCATAAAAAATTGGGATCACTAAAATTTTTCATAAAAAAAACTTTAAATGACTGTAACTTTGTTATTATGAGTTTAAATGGAAATCTAACGAAATTTTGGGATCACTAAAATTTTTCATAAAAAATAAAATTTTTCCTTCAAAAATCGAAATTTTTCATAAAAAAACTTTAAATGGCTGTAACTTTGTTATTATGCGTTTAAATGGAAATCTAACGAAATTTTGGGATCACTAAAATTTTTCATAAAAAATAAAATTTTTTCATAAAAAATCGAAATTTTTCATAAAAAAAACTTTAAATGACTGTAACTTTGTTATTATGCGTTTAAATGGAAATCTAACGAAATTTTGGGATCACTAAAAATTTTCATAAAAAATAGAATTTGAACTTCGAAAATCGAAATTTTTCATAAAAAAACTTTAAATGGCTGTAACTTTGTTATTATGCGTTTAAATGGAAATCTAACGAAATTTTGGGATCACTAAAATTTTTCATAAAAAATAAAATTTTTCCTTCAAAAATCGAAATTTTTCATAAAAAAACTTTAAATGGCTGTAACTTTGTTATTATGCGTTTTAATGGAAATCTAACGAAATTTTGGGATCACTAAAATTTTTCATAAAAAATTTTTCCTTCAAAAATCGTAATTTTTCATAAAAAGACTTTAAATGGCTGTAACTTTGTTATTATGCGTTTAAATGGAAATCTAACGAAATTTTGGGATCACTAAAATTTTTCATAAAAAATTGAAATTTTTCATAAAAAAAACTTTAAATGACTGTAACTTTGTTATTATGCGTTTAAATGGAAATCTAACGAAATTTTGGGATCACTAAAATTTTTCATAAAAACTAACATTTTTTCATAAAAACTAAAATTTTTTCATAAAAAATCGAAATTTTTCATAAAAAAACTTTAAATGGCTGTAACTTTGTTATTATGCGTTTTAATGGAAATCTAACGAAATTTTGGGATCACTAAAATTTTTCATAAAAAATAAAATTTTTCCTTCAAAAATCGAAATTTTTCATAAAAAAACTTTAAATGGCTGTAACTTTGTTATTATGCGTTTAAATGGAAATCTAACGAAATTTTGGGATCACTAAAATTTTTCATAAAAAATTTTTCCTTCAAAAATCGAAATTTTTCATAAAAAAACTTTAAATGGCTGTAACTTTGTTATTATGCGTTTAAATGGAAATCTAACGAAATTTTGGGATCACTAAAATTTTTCATAAAAAATAAAATTTTTCCTTCAAAATCGAAATTTTTCATAAAAAAACTTTAAATGGCTGTAACTTTGTTATTATGCGTTTAAATGGAAATCTAACGAAATTTTGGGATCACTAAAATTTTTCATAAAAAATAAAATTTTTTCATAAAAAATTGAAATTTTTTAATAAAAAATCGAAATTTTTCATAAAAAAACTTTAAATGGCTGTAACTTTGTTATTATGCGTTTAAATGGAAATCTAACGAAATTTTGGGATCACTAAAATTTTTCATAAAAAATAAAATTTTTCCTTCAAAAATCGAAATTTTTCATAAAAAAACTTTAAATGGCTGTAACTTTGTTATTATGCGTTTAAATGGAAATCTAACGAAATTTTGGGATCACTAAAATTTTTCATAAAAAATAACATTTTTTCATAAAAACTAAAATTTTTTCATAAAAAATCGAAATTTTTCATAAAAAATCTTTAAATGGCTGTAACTTTGTTATTATGCGTTTTAATGGAAATCTAACGAAATTTTGGGATCACTAAAATTTATCATAAAAAATAAAATTTTTCCTTCAAAAGTCGAAATTTTTCATAAAAAAACTTTAAATGGCTGTAACTTTGTTATTATGCGTTTAAATGGAAATCTAACGAAATTTTGGGATCACTAAAATTTTTCATAAAAAATAAAATTTTTTCAAAAAAACTAAAATTTTTTCATAAAAAATCGAAATTTTTCATAAAAAAACTTTAAATGGCTGTAACTTTGTTATTATGCGTTTAAATGGAAATCTAACGAAATTTTGGGATCACTAAAATTTTTCATAAA
Organism: Stomorhina lunata; assembly: GCA_933228675.1. Taxonomy (NCBI): domain Eukaryota; kingdom Metazoa; phylum Arthropoda; class Insecta; order Diptera; family Rhiniidae; genus Stomorhina; species Stomorhina lunata. The sequence continues at coordinate 121,357,542 of OW121740.1, read as the reverse complement.
AAATAAAATTTTTCCTTCAAAAATCGAAATTTTTCATAAAAAAACTTTAAATGGCTGTAACTTTGTTATTATGCGTTTAAATGGAAATCTAACGAAATTTTGGCATCACTAAAATTTTCATAAAAAATAACATTTTTTCATAAAAACTAAAATTTTTTCATAAAAAATCGAAATTTTTCATAAAAAAACTTTAAATGGCTGTAACTTTGTTATTATGCGTTTAAATGGAAATCTAACGAAATTTTGGGATCACTAAAATTTTTCATAAAAAATAAAATTTTTCCTTCAAAAATCGAAATTTTTCATAAAAAAAACTTTAAATGGCTGTAACTTTGTTATTATGCGTTTAAATGGAAATCTAACGAAATTTTGGGATCACTAAAATTTTTCATAAAAAATAAAATTTTTCCTTCAAAAATCGAAATTTTTCATAAAAAAACTTTAAATGGCTGTAACTTTGTTATTATGCGTTTAAATGGAAATCTAACGAAATTTTGGGATCACTAAAATTTTTCATAAAAAATAAAATTTTTCCTTCAAAAATCGAAATTTTTCATAAAAAAACTTTAAATGGCTGTAACTTTGTTATTATGCGTTTTATTGGAAATCTAACGAAATTTTGGGATCACTAAAATTTTTCATAAAAATAAAATTTTTTTTTTCAAAAATCGAAATTTTTCATAAAAAAACTTTAAATGGCTGTAACTTTGTTATTATGCGTTTAAATGGAAATCTAACGAAATTTTGGGATCCACTAAAATTTATCATAAAAAATTAAATTTTTCCTTCAAAAATCGAAATTTTTCATAAAAAAACTTTAAATGGCTGTAACTTTGTTATTATGTGTTTAAATGGAAATCTAACGAAATTTTGGGATCACTAAAATTTTTCATAAAAAATAAAATTTTTCCTTCAAAAATCGAAATTTTTCATAAAAAAACTTTAAATGGCTGTAACTTTGTTATTATGTGTTTAAATGGAAATCTAACGAAATTTTGGGATCACTAAAATTTTTCATAAAAAATAAAATTTTTCCTTCAAAAATCGAAATTTTTCATAAAAAAACTTTAAATGGCTGTAACTTTGTTATTATGCGTTTAAATGGAAATCTAACGAAATTTTGGGATCACTAAAATTTTTCATAAAAAATAAAATTTTTCCTTCAAAAATCGAAATTTTTCATAAAAAAACTTTAAATGGCTGTAACTTTGTTATTATGCGTTTTAATGGAAATCTAACGAAATTTTGGGATCACTAAAATTTTTCATAAAAAATAAAATTTTTCCTTCAAAAATCGAAATTTTTCATAAAAAAACTTTAAATGGCTGTAACTTTGTTATTATGCGTTTAAATGGAAATCTAACGAAATTTTGGGATCACTAAAATTTTTCATAAAAAATAAAATTTTTCTTCAAAAATCGAAATTTTTCATAAAAAAACTTTAAATGGCTGTAACTTTGTTATTATGTGTTTAAATGGAAATCTAACGATCACTAAAATTTTTCATAAAAAATAAAATTTTTTCATAAAAAATCGAAATTTTTCATAAAAAACTTTAAATGGCTGTAACTTTGTTATTATGCGTTTAAATGGAAATCTAACGAAATTTTGGGATCACTAAAATTTTTTTATAAAAAATAAAATTTTTTCATAAAAAATAGAAATTTTTTATAAAAAACTTTAAATGGCTGTAACTTTGTTATTATGCGTTTAAATGGAAATCTAACGAAATTTTGGGATCACTAAAATTTTTCATAAAAAATAAAATTTTTTCATAAAAACTAAAATTTTTTCATAAAAAATCGAAATTTTTCATAAAAAAACTTTAAATGGCTGTAACGAAATTTTGGAACCACTAAAATTTTTCATAAAAAATAAAACTTTTTCATAAAAAATTGAAATTTTTCATAAAAAAACTTTAAATGGCTGTAACTTTGTTATTATGCGTTTAAATGGAAATCTAACGAAATTTTGGGATGACTAAAATTTTTCATAAAAAATAAAATTTTTTCAAAAAAACTAAAATTTTTTAATAAAAAATCGAAATTTTTCATAAAAAAACTTTAAATGGCTGTAACTTTGTTATTATGCGTTTAAATGGAAATCTAACAAAATTTTGGGATCACTAAAATTTTTCATAAAAAATAAAATTTTTCCTTCAAAAGTCGAAATTTTTCATAAAAAAACTTTAAATGGCTGTAACTTTGTTATTATGCGTTTAAATGGAAATCTAACGAAATTTTGGGATCACTAAAATTTTTCATAAAAAATAAAATTTTTTCAAAAAAACTAAAATTTTTTAATAAAAAATCGAAATTTTTCATAAAAAAACTTTAAATGGCTGTAACTTTGTTATTATGCGTTTAAATGGAAATCTAACGAAATTTTGGCATCACTAAAATTTTTCATAAAAAATAACATTTTTTCATAAAAACTAAAATTTTTTCATAAAAAATCGAAATTTTTCATAAAAAAACTTTAAATGGCTGTAACTTTGTTATTATGCGTTTAAATGGAAATCTAACGAAATTTTGGGATCACTAAAATTTTTCATAAAAAATAAAATTTTTCAAAAAAACTAAAATTTTTTCATAAAAAATCGAAATTTTTGATAAAAAAACTTTAAATGGCTGTAACTTTGTTATTATGCGTTTAAATGGAAATCTAACGAAATTTTGGCATCACTAAAATTTTTCATAAAAAATAACATTTTTTCATAAAAACTAAAATTTTTTCATAAAAAATCGAAATTTTTCATAAAAAAACTTTAAATGGCTGTAACTTTGTTATTATGCGTTTAAATGGAAATCTAACGAAATTTTGGGATCACTAAAATTTTTCATAAAAAATAAAATTTTTCCTTCAAAAATCGAAATTTTTCATAAAAAAACTTTAAATGGCTGTAACTTTGTTATTATGCGTTTAAATGGAAATCTAACGAAATTTTGGGATCACTAAAATTTTTCATAAAAAATAAAATTTTTCCTTCAAAAATCGAAATTTTTCATAAAAAAACTTTAAATGGCTGTAACTTTGTTATTATGCGTTTAAATGGAAATCTAACGAAATTTTGGGATCACTAAAATTTTTCATAAAAAATAACATTTTTTCATAAAAACTAAAATTTTTTCATAAAAAATCGAAATTTTTCATAAAAAAACTTTAAATGGCTGTAACTTTGTTATTATGCGTTTAAATGGAAATCTAACGAAATTTTGGGATCACTAAAATTTTTCAAAAAAAATAAAATTTTTCCTTCAAAAATCGAAATTTTTCATAAAAAAACTTTAAATGGCTGTAACTTTGTTATTATGCGTTTAAATGGAAATCTAACGAAATTTTGGCATCCCCAAAATTTTTCATATAAAATCAAATTTTTTCATAAAAAATAAAATTTTTTCATAAAAAATAAAATTTTTTCATAAAAAATCGAAATTTTTCATAAAAAAACTTTAAATGGCTGTAACTTTGTTATTATGCGTTTAAATGGAAATCTAACGAAATTTTGGGATCACTAAAATTTTTCATAGAAAATCAAATTTTCTCATATAAAATCAAAATTTTTCATAAAAAAACCTTAAATGGCTGTAACTTTGTTATTATGCGTTTAAATGGAAATCTAACGAAATTTTGGGATCACTAAAATTTTTCATAGAAAATCAAATTTTCTCATATAAAATCAAAATTTTTCATAAAAAAACCTTAAATGGCTGTAACTTTGTTATTATGCGTTTAAATGGAAATCTAACGAAATTTTGGGATCACAAAATAAATTTTTTTCATAAAAAATCGAAATTTTTCAAAAAAACTTTAAATGGCTGTAACTTTGTTATTATGCGTTTAAATGGAAATCTAACGAAATTTTGGGATCACTAAAATTTTTCATAAAAAATAAAATTTTTTCATATAAAATCGAAATTTTTCATAAAAAAATTTTAAATGGCTGTAACTTTGTTATTATGCGTTTAAATGGAAATCTAACGAAATTTTGGGATCACTAAAATTTTTCATAAAAAATAAAATTTTTTCATAAAAAATAGAATTTTTTTATAAAAAACTTTAAATGGCTGTAACTTTGTTATTATGCGTTTAAATGGAAATCTAACGAAATTTTGGGATCACTAAAATTTTTCATAAAAAATAAAATTTTTTCATAAAAAAACTTTAAATGGCTGTAACTTTGTTATTATGCGTTTAAATGGAAATCTAACGAAATTTTGGAACCACTAAAATTTTTCATAAAAAATAAAACTTTTTCATAAAAAATTGAAATTTTTCATAAAAAAAACTTTAAATGGCTGTAACTTTGTTATTATGCGTTTAAATGGAAATCTAACGAAATTTTGGGATCACTAAAATTTTTCATAAAAAATAAAATTTTTCCTTCAAAAATCGAAATTTTTCAAAAAAAACTTTAAATGGCTGTAACTTTGTTATTATGCGTTTAAATGGAAATCTAACGAAATTTTGGGATCACTAAAATTTTTCATAAAAAATAAAATTTTTTCATAAAAAATCGAAATTTTTCATAAAAAAAACTTTAAATGACTGTAACTTTGTTATTATGCGTTTAAATGGAAATCTAACGAAATTTTGGGATCACTAAAATTTTTCATAAAAAATAAAATTTTTTCATAAAAAAACTTTAAATGGCTGTAACTTTGTTATTATGCGTTTAAATGGAAATCTAACGAAATTTTGGGATTACTAAAATTTTTCATAAAAAATAAAAATTTTTCATAAAAAATAAAATTTTTTCATAAAAAATTGAAATTTTTCATAAAAAAACTTTAAATGGCTGTAACTTTGTTATTATGCGTTTAAATGGAAATCTAACGAAATTTTGGAACCACTAAAATTTTTCATTAAAAATAAAATTTTTTCATAAAAAATTGAAATTTTTCATAAAAAAACTTTAAATGGCTGTAACTTTGTTATTATGCGTTTAAATGGAAATCTAACGAAATTTTGGGATCACTAAAATTTTTAATAAAAAATAAAATTTTTTCATAAAAAATCGAAATTTTTCATAAAAAAACTTTAAATGACTGTAACTAAATTTTTCATAAAAAATAACATTTTTTCATAAAAACTAAAATTTTTTCATAAAAAATCGAAATTTTTCATAAAAAAAACTTTAAATGGCTGTAACCTTGTTATTATGCGTTTAAATGGAAATCTAACGAAATTTTGGGATCACTAAAATTTTTCATAGAAAATCAAATTTTCTCATATAAAATCAAAATTTTTCATAAAAAAACCTTAAATGGCTGTAACTTTGTTATTATGCGTTTAAATGGAAATCTAACGAAATTTTGGGATCACTAAAATTTTTCATAGAAAATCAAATTTTCTCATATAAAATCAAAATTTTTCATAAAAAAACCTTAAATGGCTGTAACTTTGTTATTATGCGTTTAAATGGAAATCTAACGAAATTTTGGGATCACTAAAATTTTTCATAGAAAATCAAATTTTCTCATATAAAATCAAAATTTTTCATAAAAAAACCTTAAATGGCTGTAACTTTGTTATTATGCGTTTAAATGGAAATCTAACGAAATTTTAGGATCACTAAAATTTTTCATAGAAAATCAAATTTTCTCATATAAAAACAAAATTTTTCAAAAAAAAACTTTAAATGGCTGTAACTTTGTTATTATGCATTTAAATGGAAATCTAACGAAATTTTGGGATCACGAAAATTTTTCATAAAAAATAAAATTTTTTCATAAAAAATCGAAATTTTTCAAAAAAAAACTTTAAATGGCTGTAACTTTGTTATTATGCGTTTAAATGGAAATCTAACGAAATTTTGGCATCCCTAAAATTTTTCATATAAAATCAAATTTTTCCATATAAAATAGAAATTTTTCATAAAAAAAAACTTTAAATGGCTGTAACTTTTTTATAATGCATTTATAGAAATCTAACGAAATTTTGAGATCACTAAAATTGGTTAAACTTGAATGCTTTAATTATAAAGCATTATTTTTATGTTTTCTTTAATTACTTTATCCCTTTTATATAATCCTTTTTGCTTAAATCCTTTCACTCATTTGCTGATTTGGATAATTACATATTTTTTTTCAGTTTAACTTAACAAAAAGCCCTACAAAATTTCCTCTTCAACGCCTTGTTTGTGTATGAAAGGGTGATTTCTTGCTTCTGGCATTATATTCTCACTCTTTCCCCATTACTAATGGTGAAAGGGCACACAACATTCATATTATTGATTTAGTGGAAATTTCGCTCTGGGTTAAATTTATATAATTCAGTAAACATTTCGCCTATCTATTTCATTATTTCAGTATTTTGTATTCCAAAATATTTAAGCCTATATTTTTCAGTAATTCCATTATCATTAGCAATATTTAAAATGTTAGCTAAGGCCTTGAATATTTGGAAGGCGTTAGTGTTGTGTGATTTATTTCTAAAGAATTTGAAATTTTCATTATTTTTTACATATGAAATACATTACTTTCGATTTCAGATTTTTATGTTTCTTTTTAAAATCATCATAGAAATTTAATAATGTTTCCATGTTTAGCTTAGAACAAATTTAATAATATTCTACTGAAAATTATATTTCTTTTTCTATCAGCCTGAAGTTATGCTTTAAATTTACTTGAAAAATTTCGCCTTAGCATCTACTTTATTTAAATGAAATTTAAAAATTTCTTTACCACCCGCCTTAAGCTATGCTTTTTATTTAAAGCGTTTAGCCTTAAAGCATGCTATATTTTTTTATATATTTTAAGTTAATATTAAATTGCTAAATTTTATTGTATTGCTGGCAGTATTTAATAAAAGTACATTTTATTCTCCCCTTTTTTTCTGAAAGTACTGGCTGTAGTTACGTCGTAATTGTGTTAAATGCCCTCCAGAGTATGTCACTTTTAAATAAATATTTTTTTTTTGTTGAATTTTTTACTTTGACATGATTTCCTGTCTTTGCGATTTAAAAACATATTTTTTGTTTTTTGGAATGCATACTAATTTTTTGCTCTTTTTTTATGTAGAAATAATCGCTAGATGATAAATTGAATTATTACCCAGATATCTCGCTTTTAAATAAAGTGTAATATAAAACATGTAGATTTTTGTGATGATGGTTAATGGCGATATCCATCAATGTATTTTCAATGACTGTCTATGTGTGGGCTTAAGTATACTAACACATGTACAGAAGTTATACACATAAATCTACACATGTAAATGTAGCATAGTTTAAGGCTATACATAAATGTAACAAATATCTATCTACTGGCTCATAAATCATATTAAAACACAATGAAATTCGTTATTTCAACAAGTGACTAAGTAGACAAAGACGGATTTAAATTGAATATATTTTTTTCCAAGGCTCATTTTGAAGGATTTATTTTTGTGGAGGGGCTATTTCAATATGAGTCTGAGTTCTTTGTTCTTGTACTCTTATGTATAAAAGCTTTTGGCGAAAGTAAATATTGGTTTTATTGTGTAATAAATATTTCATATTCATTCCGTATTTTCTTTAACTAAAGGCAATTTATTTCATAATGTAGTAAAAATTGCTTTAGAAGATGCGAGGGTAATTAATGTTTAAGTAATTAAAAAATTTATTATAAAAATAAGAAATCTTTGAAAAATTTCCTATAAAAATAAGAAATCTTTGAAAAATTTCCTATAAAAATAAGAAATTTTTGAAAAATTTCCCATAAAAATAAGAAATTTTTGAAAAACTTTCTCTAAAAATAAGAAATTTTTGAAAAATTTCCTATAAAAATAAGAAATTTTTAAAAAATTTCCTATAGAAATAGGAAATTTTTGAAAATCTTTCTATTAAACTATGAAATTTTTGAAAAATTTCTTATAAAAATAAGATATTTTTGAAAAATTTCCTATAAAAATAAGAAATTTTTGAAAAATTTCCTATAAAAATAAGAAATTTTTGAAAACTTTCCTATGAAAATAAGAAATTTTTGAAAAATTTCCTATAAAAATAAGAAATTTTTGAAAAATTTCCTATAAAAAATAAATAAAATATGAAATTTTTGAAAAATTTCTATAAAAATAAGAAATTTTTGAAAAATTTCTTATAAAAATCAAAAAATTTTGAAAATTTTCTTATACAAATCAAACAATTTTGAAAAATTTCCTATAAAAACAAGAAATTTTTGAAAAATTTCCTTTAAAAATAAGAAATTTTTGAAAAATTTCCTATAAAAATAAGAAATTTTTGAAAAATTTCCTATAAAAATAAGATATTTTTGAAAAATTTACTATAAAAATAAGAAATTGTTGAAAAATTTCCAATAAAAAAAGGGAATTTTTGAAAATTTTCCAATAAAAATAAGAAATTTTTGAAAAATTTCCAATAAAAATAAGAAATTTTTGACAAATTTCCTATAAAAATAAGAAATTTTCGAAAAATTTCCAATAAAAATAAGATATTTTTGACAAATTTCCTAAAAAAATAAGAAATTTTTGCAAAATTTCCTATGAAAATAAAAAATCTTTGAAAAATTTCCTATAAAATTAAGAAATTTTTCAAAATTTCCCCATAAAAATAAGAAAATTTCCTATAACTTAAGGAAATTTTTGAAAAATTTCCTATAAAAATAAGAAATTTTTGAAAAATTTCCTATAACATAAGGAAATTTTTGAAAAATTTCCTATAACATAAGGAAATTTTTGAAAAATTTCCTATAACATAAGGAAATTTGTGAAAAATTTCCTATAAAAATAAGAAATTTTTGAAAAATTTCCTATAACATAAGGAAATTTTTGAAAAATTTCCTATAACATAAGGAAATTTTTGAAAAATTTTCTATAACATAAGGAAATTTTTGAAAAATTTTCTATAACATAAGGAAATTTTTGAAAAATTTCCTATAACATAAGGAAATTTTTTAAAAATTTCCTATAAAATTAAGAAATTTTTTAAAAATTTCCTATAAAAATAAGAAATTTTTGAAAAATTTCCTATAAAAATAAGAAATTTTTGAAAAATTTCCTATAAAAATAAGAAATTTTTGAAAAATTTCCTATAAAAATAAGAAATTTTTGAAAAATTTCCTATAAAAATAAGAAATTTTTGGAAAATTTCCTATAAAAATAAGAAATTTTTGAAAAATTTCCTATAAAAATAAGAAATTTTTGAAAAATTTCCTATAAAAATAAGAATTTTTTAAAAAATTTCCTATAAAAATAAGAAATTTTTGAAAATTTCCTATAAAAATAAGAAATTTTTAAAAAATTTTCTATAAAAATAAGAAATTTTTGAAGAATTTCCTATAAAAATAAGAAATTTTTGAAAAATTTCCTATAAAAATAAGAAATTTTTGAAAAATTTTCTATAAAAATAAGAAATTTTTGAAAAATTTCCTATAAAAAGAAGAAATTTTTGAAAAAGAATTTTTCATTTTTTAAAACTTAGAAAACTTAAGAAAAAACTACATTATCTCTTATAGTTTAAGAGATATTTGACCCCAAACTGGAAGGACTTAGAACAACCTTTAAGGACGCATCTATCTGTAGCACAGTGGGCTCTACAGTGGAGCAAAGTTTCCCACCTCGGATAAGTCAAAACCTTTGGGTGTGTATAACTTTCCCTAATGTAGTCCGATATAAAAGATTTTTACATTTTGAAAAACTTCTTAGAAAACTTAAAAAAAAACTTCATTATCTCTTATAGTTTAAGAGATATTTGACTCCAAACATATTTTTAGTGGTAAAACGAAAAAATTAAAAGAAAAAATGTGAAATTACTGATAAAAAAGAAAAAAATTTTAGATTATGTAAAGTTTTTAACATAGAAAAATTCTTCAAAGTTTGTGTACCGAAAAAAGCTTAAAAAATTAAATTTTTGTTTAAAGTAACTTTATTTCTGCTATATTTGTGAACAATTTTTTCATAAGACAAATTTTGTTTTATATTTTCTAAAAGACTAGGCTTCAGGGATGTTTCTAAATTATATTTTGAATAATTTTCGATATGGAGCCTACAACCAGCGGTGGTCGAAAATCAGCAATTTTTTTTGTCGGTAAAAAAATTTGATTAAGAATTTAAAAACTTTTCTTAATTAAATCATATCGAGTATGAAGTTCGTAAGGTCTGGGCAAAAATATAATAGGGCCCTGCCAGAAATGGGGTCACACGGCTCATTTTTCTAAACAAAAATTCAAATTTTCGAAAAGCGTACTCATCTGTATTCAAAAATGTTAACTAAAATTTCAGTCCTTGTTCTGAAATTAATGTTTCTGAATTTCTAAGGTGTTGGTATATACTATGTAGAAAAATGTTCAAATACCTTGTTTAGTTTTAGAGATTTTTGCGAAAAAAATACAAAGTAATGCTAAAAATTTACATAAATTTATTACAAAAATTGTACTTTTGCGTATTCAAAAATGTTTGTAAAATTTTTAGAACTTGTTTTGAAGTTAATATTTCTGAAATTCTAATATATTGGTCTATACTGTTTCCAAAAATCATCTTAATATCTTGTTTAGGTTTGCAGATTTTTGCAGAAAATTACAAAGTATTTCATTTTCAAAAATTATGTAAATTTATTGTTGTTGCACTTTTTTTTGGCAAAAGTCCTAAAGAAATTTATTAATTGTGAAAAATGTTACCTCGCTAAAAAATACATAAAATTCCCTTTCCATTGATGTATAACATGTCTAAATTATTTTGAAAATCCCCAAGGTATGTTATACTATATTTGCTTAAAAGTCTGAGTTTTTGAGCAATATCGACAATTTGGCGCTAGGTTATCTTTCAATGCTCAGAAGTTCTTAAAACTCTATTAATACTTTTTTCTAAAAATTTTCAACCACCAAATTTGTAAAAGTGTGTCATATGCCACCATGGAATTACCCATATATAAATTACATAGCCAATGGCAACATTGGTTTTGTAATATCTGTCAAAAATATAACAAAGATTCTGTAAAAGTTTCTTATCGTTTTAATCATTGTAAATATGTATTAATGACAATTATTGGTTGTTTCAAATTAATGTAGCATCTTGTAATATGGGGTCGTGTTTTTTCACATTCCACGTCCTTAAAACCTTTAACCTTTTGTTTGTAAAACACGAAATTCGACCTAAATGACTTGAGGTAAAATAAACAAGCAATAAATGTCAAAAATTTGTTATTTATTTAGCGATTAAGAATAAAGGAGCTTTTAATTTTATAATATTAAAAGATACAGAACATAAATATGAGGAAATTTATTAAGTTGATTATGTAATTTGATTAGTTTAATTATGTTAATAATCTTCTATTCTTAAACGAGCAATAATTGTAGGTATATATACATATATATATATATATATATATATATATATATATATACATATCGGGTGTTTTTTATTGAGGTATAGAACTTTAAGTTGGCATCACTTTTTTAACTGGCGGCCATTTTGTCAGCTGTCAAGTGATTAATATTTAGTTTGGTTTGCCATTTCATCATGAACAGGTTGACAAAAGAACAACGCTTGCAAATCGTGCAAATTTATTTCGAAAATAATGGTTCAGTTCGCGAAGTTTACCGCAAGCTCCGTCCTTTTTATGGTCGACATAATCGTCCATCAGAGCAATTAATTCGGTTAACCATTACGTTACGCATCCGCAGCGACGTCGAACAGTGCGCACCGAAGAAACAATTGCCGCTGTAGAGCAAAGTGTTGAAGAGGACCCGAATGAATCGATTCGCCACCGTGCACAGCAATTGGAGCTTTGTCCATCAACTTTATGGAAGATTTTGCGCAAAGATCTTGGCTTGCGACCTTACAAGATCCAGCTTGTGCAAGAATTAAAGCCGCGAGACCATGCAATGCGTCGTGATTTTGGTGTATGGGCCGAAAATGAGATTGATCTCGATGCTGAATTTCATCGCAAATTGGTCAATTGGCCACCAAGATCGTGCGATTTGACACCACTGGATTATTTTCTTTGGGGATATGTGAAGTCGCTCGTCTACGCCAACAAACCAGAAACGTTAGGGGACTTGGAAGCCAACATTCGTGGCGTTATTGCCAACATAAGGCCCCATATACTCGAAAAAGTTGTTGAAAATTGGACCTGTAGAATTGGCTTTATTCGAGCCAACCGCGGCGGCCACATGTCCGAAATCATATTTAAACATTAATGGCATAAAATTATCCTTCTAATAAAGCCAAATTGATGGACATTAAAACGATTTTCTTGTGTTTTATTTCAATTCGAAGTTCTATACCTCTAAAAAAAACACCCATTATATATACACTCTCCGGAAAAAACTAAAATCGATGTTTACCATTCTGAAGGATATTCTAACCGCGCAATAGCTAAAAAAAATGGACGAAGCCCAACAGTTGTCGACAATTACATCAAGGATCCCGAAGGGTATGGAAAAAATTTTAAAGGAAGGGTGTCATTGTCTTTATCTACGTATGAAAAAAGAAAAATCATCAGAATTGCTTCTAATTCTGCCTTATCCTTGTCAAAAATAAGAGCTCAAGCTGGAGTGCAAGCGAGCAAGTCATCAGTACGCAGAGTAATTAAGAGCTGTGAGTATCTTAAATACCAAAAATTACAAAAAAAGCCGCAACTTAATGCTCCTCGTAAGGAAAAGCGGCTTCAATTCGCAAAAGACTACATTGTATGGGATGTGCAGCAAAGAAGTCATGTAAATGACTGGAGAACCGTTGTATTTACGGATGAGAAGAAGTTTAATTTGGATGGGCCTGATGGCTACAACTATTATTTCCATGATGTGCGCAAAGAAAAGCGATTTTTGAACCGACATCACAGCCGAGAGGGCGGCGTTATGGTGTGGGGTGCTATTACGTACTATGGCACCATTGATCTTAAATTTCAAAGTGCAAAAATGACTGGTGCAAGCTATAAAACTTTATTGGAATCGGTTTTTCCGAAGTTAAGTGAACTATTTGGTCCTATATCTTGGATATTGCAACAGGATAATGCCCCTATACACAACGCCAGAGTAGTAAAGGAGTTCATTGCAAGCCAAAATATTAATATTCTTGACTGGCCACCCTATTCGCCAGATTTAAACATTATTGAAAATGTCTGGGGTTGGTTATCTCGTAAGGTCTATGAAGGAGGTAGACAATTTGATGACAAGCAGTCACTAATTCAGGCCATTAAGGATGCTTGGAATCAAATTTCGTTAGATTACATAAATTCTCTTTATCTGTCAATAAAAACCCGTATATTTGAAGTTATTAAAAATAACGGGGGTTGTACCCATTATTAATAGTTCTTAAATAAAGTAATAACAAAATAAAATAAATTAAAAAAACAAGAAAAACTGTTTTTCATTAAAATTAGTTAAAGTGCCTTTATTCAAATGAACCAAAAAAATATCACAATTTTGGACTTTTTTTATAAATTGATAAAAAAAAGTTGTTCTTTACTTAAGAAACCACTATTGCCATGACCATTTCTAATTTAAAATTCTACAATCGGTTAAAAATTGCAAAAGATGCAAGCTGCTGAATATGGAATTTTTAGTGCCTTTAAATAAGTGAACCGGAGTGTATATATATATATAAGGGTGGTTAAATTGGCCGATGTTGAATATATATATATATATACATATATATATATATATATATATATATATATATATATATATATATATATATATATATATATATATATACATATACACATACACATATATATAAAGGGTGGTTAAATTGTAAGGGCCGATGTTGAATGTGAACCACACCTAAACGCCAAGTTTTTTTCTGAATTTTATTTGACATTTCTCTATTTCAGACTTACTCAATTTGAACCATGGAGAGATACACAATTAAACAACGTGTTAAAGTTATCCAGACTTATTATGAAAATGGGCCTTTAAATCAAAATGCATATCGTGCACTTCGTGATTTTTTTGGTCAATTTGATCGTCCAAATGTGCGTACAATCGCAAAAATCGTGGAAAAATTCGAGCAAACCGGGTCTGTAGAAGATGTGAGAACACCAGTGCATGCTCGTACAGCTCGTACTGCAGAAAATATTGCTGCTGTTCGCGATAGTGTGGCTGAAGAGCCATCCACCTTTCATTCCAAAATGAGGCCGGTCAGGCAGTTACTGTGAATAGTGTTCGCTATCGTGAGATGATAACGAACTTTTTATGACCAGAATTGGAAGATATGGATGTGGACGATATGTGGTTTCAGCAGGACGGTACCACTTGCGACACAGCTAACGAAACAATGGCTCTTTTGCGCAACAAATTCAATGGCCGTGTTATCTCACGTAATGGTGATGTCAATTGGCCGCCAAGATCACGTGATTTGACACCGTTGGAGTTTTTTCTTTGGGGTTATTTGAAAGAAAGGGTGTACGTCGATAAGCCAACAACAATTCAATAGCTAAAGGATGAGATAATTCGGCACATTACGGCATAGAACCTCCATTATGCCTTAGGGTCATCGAAAATTTGGACCATCGGATGGAGGTGTGCCGCCGTAGTCACGGCGCCCATTTGGCCGATATTTTGTTCCATACATACTTGAGTAATACCAATAAATCATAATAAAATAAAATTACAATAATTTCCTAAATAGTTTGTGTTTTATTGAAAATCAACATCGGCCCTTGAAATTTAACCACCCGATATAATGGCTATCTCGAAAACGGCTCTAACGATTTTGATAAAATTTGGACAGTGGGTACGTTTTTTGATGTATAGGTCGAAGAAGAGGGTAAAAACGGGTAAAAAGGTGGAAAAATCGAAAACGTTATATCTCCTAAAGTAATAGGTACAGAAACAAAATTTAAATTACGTTTTAAACAGCTATGAAAATAAGCGGACAGGTGTTTGGTACTTTTTTGAAACTATGTCCGATAAAGGGTAAAAAAGGGTGAAAATAGTTTTTTTGGTACTTTTTTAACCCACTTTTATATTTAAAACCAAATAATATAGCAATGAACTTTGTACTGCAGTCAATAGATGTGAAAGAAATATTGAACATTTACTTGGTACTTTTTTGGGGCCAAAATGGGAAAAAGGGGATAAAATGATAACTTAACATCTCAAAAGTAGTATGAATAGGCATTATGTTAACTGCGTTTTAATAAAATGTACCGAATTAAATTGGTACTAAAGAAGTACCAAATAAGCATATGGAACTTTTTGCAAGTAGTGGATAAAAAGGAAAAAAAAATGAGTAATGTTATAACTTTTAAACATATAAATGTTTGTATGTATGTTCTTTAGAAAATAGTAAACTGTGAATTTGATCATATTATGCTCTTTATCGAAGATGTTGCGGATAGGCCGGCAAAGGTTTTTAAGTTGGTAAGACTAATTTCCGTTAGGTGGCGCCACTGAAAATTACTTATAATTAATTAAATCGTAAATTGTATATTTGATCATGCTATGATCTTTAGCAAAGTTGTAGTGCATGAGTAGGCGAAGGTTTTTTAGTTGGCGTGAATAATTTCCGACAGGTGGCGCTACTGAAAATTACTTAAAGTCAATTTCATCGTAAGCTGTACATTTAATCATGCTATAATCTTTAGCAAAGTTGTTGCGGATAAGCCGACGAAGGTTTATTAATGGGAATGAACAAAGTCCAACAGGTGGCGCCACTGAAAATTAGTCAAAATGAATTAAATCGTAAACTATGCATTTGATCATGTTATAATCATTAGCAAAGTTGTTACGCATAAGCAGACGAAGGTTTCTTAGTTGGTATGAACAAATTCAGGTGGCGCAACTGAAAACTACTCAAAATAAAATAAATCGTAAACTGTGCATTTGATCAGGCTATAATATTTAGCAAAGTTGTTGCGCATAAGTCGACGGAGGTTTCTGTTGGTATGACCAATTTCCAAAATTTTACAAAATGAGTTAATCTGTAAACTATGAAAACTATGTGTTAATCGGACAAAATAAATAAAATAATTCAAAATTAACTGAATATTTGCGCAAAATGCTTATCATAAAGCTCCGAGCAAGGCTCGGTCAACCAGGTACTGAAATTTTAAATAGCTATTGAAAACTAACTCTTTTGAAATCTTGTTAGTGCTACCGATAATGGCATATAATTTTTGTTTTTTGTTTACTTTTGACCTCTTTTTACATTGTAAACCATTTTACCTTTCAGATTTTCCATGAAAATCAAAAGTATTTCCTTTTTACTCAATTTAGTCAGTCTGATTAAATAACCATATACATTCAAGTACATAATATATTATATTGAAATCAATTCGCTAAAAAATCATTTTTTTTTATTAAATCTCAATTTCAGATTTATTAAAATATTTATGCTCAATTGAATTGTAAAGGAAATAAACTCAAAATGAAATGCATATATTTACTCGTATCATTATAAATCCCTTTTTACCCCATTGCTTATTACAAATATAACAACAACTACGAGGGTTCAATCAAAGAATCTATAATATAAAGATTATAAATTGATTTCCCGTATGGTCTTTTCGATAAGTCCCATAAAAAAGAGAGTATACCGTTTTTACTCTAACTCGGAAACAACTAATTAAGACGATTATTTAATAAAAGAAGAAGATAAGGCACACACACGTGCTTATGGAATGTTTGTTTGTTTGTGCTTTTATGTGTTTTTCATTGTTTTTTAGAATACAAATTTATGGAGTACAGGGTTATCCATAAATAAAACACATATAAAATATTTTTTTATGATATTTCTTCTTTATTATAAAGTTTGAACTTTGACATTATGTATGAAACACCGCATCATTTAAATGACCGCCACGTGAAATGTTGCAAGCATTGATTCTTTTGAGGTAACTTTCGACCACTTTTTGACACATATTGGACGGTATTTTAGACATAACTTGACGAATGTTGGATTTAAAGTGCTCAAGAGTTAAAGGTTTATCTGCATAAATATATAAGTTTTGAGAAAATGTTTGTATGATGGCAAAATTTAGCAAATATTTGTCTTTATACAGGAAAAATAACCCCTTTGACCTTAGTGGTGAAGGGTATCGTATGGTCGGGCTTGACCGACTATAGCACTTTCTTACTTATTGAGCTTATTAACTTGTGCAACCTCCTTCATTTCTTTACTAACGCTATATCTCGATACTAGAGCTAACCTAAAAAACGGTTAGTACCATTGGATTCATCATACTCGATTATTCTTTACCCACTAGGTGTCCCGTTTGTCAATTTTTTCAACTTACACAATGTAATTTTAAACTTGTGTTATTTTAAATAAAATAAATGTATGTAAAACAAGTAAGAGTGGTATATTCGGCTTTGCCGAATCTTGGATACCCTTCACCAATGGTGTTGCAAAAGTACTTAATGTAATTCCTATCAAAATTTGATTATACTAGTATTATATGCAAAGAGTCTTTAAAATTAAGAGTCGGAAAAAGAAAAGCTTTTCGGTGGCGTCATCATCTAAAATAGTTATGCACCCAAAGGTTAGGTTGGGCAGGTGGCTGATGTCTAGGGAAGCTTCACTTGGGTTCTAAAGTGGTCCCTTTGTGAAAGATAATGATTACTAGACTACAAGTAGAGAATGCATATTTAAGCCAGCCAGTAGCTTCGAATTAAAATAGACACATATTTTACGAACACTTAATAAAGTTCGATAGACCAGATAAACCCTGCAGAAAAGATGCTTCAAAATGTAGATGCCCTTACATTTGCAATAGCACATCGATTTGATGAAGTTTAAGTATTCTGGCATGCAACCCAAAAACGCTGTGCCCAGTGAGGGTTGTGCACTTTAATTCGTACGAATTATCCCATCAGTAAAAGTTCTTGATTAGTTATGTAAAACTCTGAAGTTAGCGGACTGACTTAGGTCAAAGCTTTAACAATGATAAGCCTTAAAATTATAGGGTATACACTCTTAGTTTTAGATACATACGTGAAATATATAGCTTTTGAATGGATGGATATCAGCTTTGTCGGAAAAGTTATTAAAGATTTACTTATTAATCTGAAGTTAGTTAATTAATTAAAATGAACACTTCATCAATAATATTTGGGATGTATTGTCCTTTCGATCTGTCCGATGGATGTTTGAAAAGTTTTGCTCAAGTCCTTGTGCAATTTTAATGTGATTTAATTTATCAGCATTAAATCGATTCCCGGTCGGGGTTATATGGGAGATTTCACTAAATGTGAATAGAGCTCGCCCATTTTCAATATCGAACTTTTCAAGTGATCAGAAATACTTTTGTCAAATGTTGTCCCTCTAGAAAGTTTATTTTAGGCGCTATGGCCCTGAATATTAATATTGTACAACGTCTTTATACTAAATGTCATCATCGTATCTTAGGCGAAGTTATACGGGAACAATTGTCAAACGTGAACGGATTTCTCCCAATTGCAATTAAAAAATTTAAATTTTCGTTGATATGTGAGATACTTACATACATATGTAGGTTTTGAACGGATATCATGTAGTTAGCTGCATTTTTGTACTTCCTAGGAAGATTACCTATAATTTGATATATAATACATTCTCAAATGTTATCATAATGTTCAAAAGTCAGACACAAAATTAAGATAAATGCAGAGTTTCTGTCTGCTAAAATCAGATTTGTGGAGCTCCTGGATTTTACACAAAATTTTAGGATATTGTCCCACCCTGAATTTTATCATTGTCGATCAAAACACGCTAAATTATATCTACCACAAACTACCGAATGCATCAGGATTTAGGTAATCCCCTGCGAAGGACGCTATTAAATTTCATCAAAATAAACACCTGAGATATCGACAAAACAGGAGCTCCAAAAACTTGACTACAACAGAAAAAATTACAGACAGGTAGACGGACGGACAAAAAAGCAGACGGACGGACAAACAAACAGACCGACAGACAGACAAACAGACGGACGGACGGACTGAGGTTGCGAAATCGATACTCCTGACGATTCTGAGTTGATCGGTACAATTTGAATGGTATTCGTAATCAGATTTCTGTAGTTTATATATCAGATTTAGAAAATCCTCACACAAAGAACGATGTCAAATTTAATCACAATCGGTCCATAAACACCTGAGATATCGCTGAAACAATACTTACAAAATGTAAACAAAATTTCTTAGACACGTACTTTGGGCAATTTGCTGTACATCAAATGTAGTGTTATGGCGATATCTCAATTGATTATGGACCGCTTTTGATAAAATTTAATAACGTGCTTGGCGGGGGAATTTCCTAAAATCTGATATAAAATTTATGTAGGTCCGTGCTAAAGTAGGATGGTTTTTCCTATTTCTGCATTTCATTTTTCAACAAAAATTCTCTAATGCGAACTTTGGGCAATTTGCGATACATCAAATTCACTGTTTTGGCGATATCTCAGTTGTTTATGGACCGATTTTGATAAAATTTTACAGAATGCTTTGGGAAACTATTTCCTACAATCTGATATATAACATATTATCACATGTACACCAGGAGTAACTTTTTTCTCTTGTTATTTAAAAGTGTGTTTCAATCAAAAATTTTAAAATTTTCGTCTAATTTTTGGTATTTTTTCGATATTTTCGGTGTTAATAAACCGATTTTAATGAAATTTAATAGCGTTCATTGCGGGAGAATTTCCTAAAATCTGATATATAATTTATGTAAGTCCATCCTCCAGGGGCTTCAGAAACTTGATTTCAACAGACAGACAGACGGACAGACAGACAGACAGACAGACAGACAGACGGACATCGCTTAATCGATTCTCCTCCCGATTCTGAGTCGATCGGTATAATTTTTATGGGGTCTACGATCACTAGTAAAAAAATTACAAACGGAATCACAAACTTATAATACCCTTTCACCTATTGGTGAAGGGTATAAAAAATTTCATGTACCCAAACGTTCAAAATGGAACCAATATAAGAATGACAAATATGATAAAAATATTTTTAAAATAAGTAAACATCATTTAAATTGTAGACTATGTATCGAAACAATCTAAATATTTCCTGCTGAATTCGCAAAGTAAAAATCTAAAAAACTGTTCAGGCTTAAAAGTTTCCCCATTAAACATTCCCCTTAAATCCTTAGCCTTTGAAAATATTTTTTAAACAAAAGAAAACCCTTTTTACTTTAAACAATTTACTTTAATAAACCATAAGTATAATTTGTTTAACAACAAATATTGTATGTATGTATGTCTTCAGATATTTATGCTTAGGGACACATTTCCTGTATTTTATAGGGGTCGTTTGATCAAAGCACCGACAACAATCCATTAATTTTAAAATATTTTACAAATCAACAAATCAATTAACTGGGCCAACAAGATATTTATGTTTGATGTTTTTTATGGGGGTTTTATTATATTTATTCCCTTTAGTTTCGTTTTTTGATTAACTGCTGAAATATTTAGTAGGAATGAAGCCTTATTCATTTTATTTGTATGTATATGTTAAGTTTATTTTACCAAACATAAAAATCAATAATGAATTTAAGCATTAAGGTTTTAATAGCTCACTAGTTCTTACAATTTACTTTTGTAGATTCTCTATCTTGGTTGCTGATTCTTTAAAAAAAAATAAGTAGGGAATAAAAATATCAAAGGCTTCTTGGCTTTGTATTCAATTTAGGAAATATTTATGCAATTTCATTAAAGAAATTATTATTGCAATCTTAGCAAAATATTGGAAATGATAGGAGAATTAAGGCCTCACAGTTTGCAGCCAGTACCGAAAATGAATATTCTTAACTAAATTGGTCTTAAATTTTGTGTAAGTCGATAGTTGTTTCCAATATTTAGACAAAAAAATGTCTCTGCTTTATGACCATTTTATGGTTAAAAAGTAGTCAATTGATCCTTTTAGCATTACAATTCATTTAAATTTTATTGCAAAGAAATATATTTTTACTCAAAATGTCTTAGTCTATAAATTAGCCTATATAATAGTCTTAGTCCATGTCTTAGTCTATGTCTTAGTCTATGTCTTAGTCTATGTCTTAGTCTTTTTTTTTTTTTTTTAATGGACGTAGTGATAGCGCGCTATCATCTAGTGGCCCTACGATTTCTTCTCCATTCCACCTGGTACCACTCTCGCATTTCATCAGGTGGATGGTTTGTTGATATTGTTTGTCTATTTTGCTAGTTGGTTAAAGATTCCTACTCCCCCGTCCTCGCGTTAGATTAGGGGTTCGGTATCTCTACATCTCATTATATGGATAATAGTATCCTGGCATTTATTCCAATTTCTATTTGATTTTAACATTTCAGTGATTAAAATTTTTGGTGTAAGTGTAACTCCAATACATTGGTTTAGGGTCGTCCTTATGTCATTCCATTTTGGGCAATGAAAAAAAACATGTTCGGCAGTATCATCGGTTGCTCCGCAGTCGTCGCAGCTTGCATTCTCTTTTATTTTAAATCTAGTAAGATATGAGTTGAAATTTCCGTGTCCAGTCAATATCTGAGTCATAAAATATTGCATCTCTCCGTGGCCTCTATCTATCCAATTTTTAATATTAGGTATGAGTTTGTTAGTCCATCTGCCTTTCTCATCGCGTTCCCATCTTTCTTGCCATTTCCTTATTAGATTAAATCTGGCTTCATCTTTTATTCTTTTCATTGACGTGTTATTAATTTCTTGTTCTTGTAAAGCTTGTAATTTTTGCCATATTTCCTCTCTTTCTAGTATAAGAAGATCTATGGGAGGTATACCAGAAAGTACTAGGGCAGCGCTTGAGGAGACTGTTCTGTAGGCAGAAATTATTCTCAGCGCAGTAATTCTTTGAGGTTTTAGAAGTTGCACAATTGTACTCTCATATTTTACGACATATGCAAAAATAGGAGCAGCGTACAGTAATTGGGAGTGAACAACACTGTTTATAAGTCTTCGTGTTGAGGCTTTTGGTCCACCTTTGTTAGACATAATCGCAGCTAGGGTGTTAGCAGTTTTTAGAGCTTTATCTCTGATGATTTCAACATGTACCTTAAAGTTTAGTCGTTTATCTAATTGAACACCTAGATATCTTAAACTATTGGTAAAAGTTATGTTGTTTCCTCTAATTTTAACTTCAGGAGTTTAAAAGATTCTGCGATCAGTGATCAATATGGCTTCAGTTTTTTCAGCGGCTAGTTGAAGACCGTGTTCTCTTAGCCATCTATCACATCGATTAATGCTGTCATTTGCAATTATGTCTTAGTCTATGTCTTAGTCTATGTCTTAGTCTATGTCTTAGTCTATGTCTTAGTCTATGTCTTAGTCTATATCTTAGTCTATGTCTTAGTCTATGTCTTAGTCTATGTCTAAGTCTATGTCTTAGTCTATGTCTTAGTCTATGTCTTAGTCTATGTCTTAGTCTATGTCTTAGTCTATGTCTTAGTCTATGTCTTAGTCTATGTCTTAGTCTATGTCTTAGTCTATGTCTTAGTCTATGTTTTAGTCCATGTCTTAGTCTATGTCTTAGTCTATGTCTTAGTCTATGTCTTAGTCTATGTCTTAGTCTATGTCTTAGTCTATGTCTTAGTCTATGTCTTAGTCTATGTCTTAGTCTATGTCTTAGTCTATGTCTTAGTCTATGTCTTAGTCTATGTCTTAGTCTATGTCTTAGTCTATGTCTTAGTCTATGTCTTAGTCTATGTCTTAGTCTATGTCTATGTCTTAGTCTATGTCTTAGTCTATGTCTTAGTCTATGTCTTAGTCTATGTCTTAGTCTATGTCTTAGTCTATGTCTTAGTCTATGTCTTAGTCTTTTTTTTTTTTTTGGTATGGGTTTCGGAATCCTGTTTACGGATGCAAATTGGCATTCAAATTCATGTGAGACTCGAACTATGTCCATACTCACTAAACCATATTCCCATGCATCAACCACTCTCCCCACGGCACTGCTGTTAGGTATTACTTCGCTGGGCTGGTTAGCGCTAAGGCTACATATTTGATACAGCTCTATTATTTTCTTTGCGAATGTCTTCTTCATGTCCTAGTATAAGGTGTATTTCACATATAAAATTAGACACTAGTGTCCATGTCTTAGTCTATGTCTTAGTCTACGGGTATATCTTTGTCTATGTTTTTGTCTGTGTCCTAGTCTATTGCCGCTATTATCGCTCACAACTCAGTTTAGTCGTCTGCCAGTCGATCTCGGAACTCAGTTCTTCTTTAGTTCCGAAATATCAAAAAATATTTTGGTTCAGTTGTAGTTAGGTCGACTGAAAGACGACCAAACTGAGTTGAGGTGAGAATACCAAAATTGTCATATGAGTTGGGAACAGCAAATGGGTCATAATCTATGTCTGTTTTTGCGGAAAAGTTCCTACCCCGATGACCGTTGGGTATTCTCTAGCAAATTTCGGACATTTTCTTCTTCACTTAAGCTCGTACATATCTAATGTACCCACATAGGCATTTCCAATTATCTTTGTACATTTAATTCGAATTTAATTTCATACAATTCCGTTGCATTTAAATGCCATCGCCAAATCAAGTTGCAACCGTAATATGACAAGGCATCGCTTTGAATTTCGCTGTTGTTGCCAGTCATGTTATCATTGCTGTTGCTGGCCATTATTGTTGTTGGTGTTGTTGCTGGTGATATCCTTGTTACACGATTGCAAGTGACATGCTGATCTTGGAATTTGATTGTTGTGTTTTGTTAACGCTTAAATTTCTGTCGTTACTGCATTTATATTCCCCATATTAACTTCATTGCTTTGTATGAGATATACTGAGGTGCTGTTGCACAGTGGGGTGTTATGGCAAGTTAGTGATACAATTTTAATATCTAGCTTAGATTGAAATTAGCTTTTATAACATTGAAATTTGTTTGCAACATGTTGCCAGAAACCAGCATTAGTCTGCCATATAACCAATTTTAATCCCACTGTGCAAGCAAACAATAACAATATCAAAAGCAACAACTTACAAGGATTTCAAATCAGCAGGAGTGATTGTACAAATCATTTTATCCCTTTTGTGGTTATAATAGTAGTAGTAGTAGTAGTAGTTGTTGCTTGTGTTACTATTATTTTTCTAGTTGTATTCGAACATTACAATGATTGTTGGTGTTTCTGTTTGAACAAGCTTTTTGTATTATTAAACCTTTTAAGAATGCGTGTATCTGTGTCGTATGTGGCTTAAAGGTATAGCATCGGTAGCAGCAGCAACATTTGCAGAAGGTGTTGGACTAGTGAAACTCAATTCGATTTATGCGTATGTCAGTACAATTCTCTGTGAGTGGGATGAAATTTTGGTTAAATTCGCTGAATCAGTTGTTCGATGAAATTTCGAGAAAATTACTTTGGCTTTAACGCTATATCCAAACGTATCTGCATTCATTAGTAATATCGTACATACAGAAAACAAATACATAGGAAAGTAAAATTTCACAAATATGTGCAAAAATATGCGCATTAATAAAAACTTACTTTTGCCAACTTAGGCCTTTCGTATTTTTGCCAAAGTGAAGGATAAATATTTCGATGTGGGTGAAAGTTATTAGTCGGGGGCATATTTGAAAAGTTTTAGATTGAGTACCTGATTAAAGATTACATATCTAAATGAAACGGAAAGAGCTTAGTTCTTATTCTTATGTTTAATTAGATAGAGGTCTGAGTGTGAAGCGAAAGTGTTTTGATGACAGAGGTTGACTAATAAGATTGAGTATGAAAAGGACTAGTATATCGTCTCCTTAATAAATTGTGGACAGTTGATATCGCCTCGACGAGAAATTACGCGGCAAATAAAGCCACATTTGCTCGAGTTGTGTGGCATGTGGCACCGTCTTGTTGAAACCACATATTCTAAAAGTCGTATTCTTCAATAGCAGGCAAAAAAAAATCGGTTATTATATGGCCATAATGCTTTCTTCACTTTCGCTTTCACTAACAGCAGCAATATTTTCAGAGGAACGAGCGAAACGATAATGCACTGGTCTTACAATATTTGTTACCGCTCCAGTCTCTTCAAATTTCTTCACAATTTTGCCAATTGCTTGCGTAGTTCTACAATTATGTAAACCATAACCTCCTCTTAAAGCACGATATGTGGCTGTTGCAGAAACACCATTTTTATACCCTTCACCACCATAGGTGGAAAGGGTATTATAAGTTTGTGCTGATGTTTGCAACGCATAGAAATATTTGTCTTAGACCCACCTTTTAGTATACCAATAGACTTAGAATCACTTTCTGAGTCGATTTAGCGATGTCCGTCCGTCTGGCTGGCTGGACCCCCATGTAAACCTTGTAATCAAACTACAGGTCGCAATTCTAAAGATAATTTGATGAAATTTGGCACAGATAATTTTTTTGATAATGGGACCATGGCTATTGAAATTGGTCAAAATCGGTCCATTATTTATGGTACCTCCCATAGGTCCCACTTCCCGGAATTGCTATATTGGCCACAAATATCAATATTTTTTCATGAAATTTAAAACAAATACTGCTTATGTAAACTTAAATTACTGTACCAAATTTCGTTGAAATCGGTCCACATTTTACTATAGCTCCCACACAAACTCTTCTTCAAGAACGCACTAAATGAGACAAAAAATCACTAAAACGCTCGTAAATCTAAAGATAATGAGTTTATTTTTTGCACACATAATTTTTGAAATAACTGTAATCAATTTGCCAAATTTCGAGATAATCGGTCCACATTTGACCCTAGCTCTCATATAAGTCCAAATGACGGAAACAGGTTGAATATATACGTTTTGAGAAAATGTTTGTATGATGGCAAAATTAAGCAAATATTTGTCTTTATACAGGAAAAATAACACCTTTGACCTTAGTGGTGAAGGGTATCGTATGGTCGGCTTGACCGACTATAGCGCTTTCTTACTTGTTGTAGTATGCTTTGATCATTTTTAAATGTTGTGTGATGCTTAAGCGATCCATTTTCGTCAATGTCAGACTTTCAACTGAATATAAAAAAAAATTGTTTTAACAACTTAGTTTGACAGATGTCGAATTCCAGTCTTATACTTTTGAAACCACGAAATGGACAACCCTTTATATTTTTCCATATTTCCTACGATTAGGAGGAATATAGAGTCATAACAAATTCTTTTTATTTAATTTAATCTAATGCTAAGTTTTTTATTTCTCGCCAAATAAAGGCTGCTTCTAGTAACTCAGTGTCTACCAGTGGCCTCCACATATTTTCCGGTCTTCCTCTTTTGCGACTACCCTGCGGGTTCCAATCAAGAGCTGAGCATGCTATGTCTTATTGGCCCTTGTCTAGCCGCCCTTGTCTTGGCACAATTTACTCCATTCTTTATCTTCGCACGTTGATTTATAAGTCCACATGTGTCATCTGTAATCCATGGAAATTTTTGGTGTGAACCCATCTATTTCACTACCTTCTTCTTCATGTTGTCAGTGGTGAAGCGGGTTCTGATTCTAGCATCTTCTAATCGTCGCTTTGTGAATCCGTTTATGCGCAAAAATATGCCTCAAATGACAAGGCTATGATTAAGACACTGGCCGGATAGGAGTTCGCCATTCTCAGTAATGGATCCAGTTCCATGGCGTCCCAATATCGATTTCATACCAGCTTTATTTTTGACCAGTTGTGCGTTAAGGTCATCAATCGCAGCAGCACTTTGATGAGACTATTGTGAAACTCCTCTTTCTGATCGTTTTCCGATATATCGGTTAGTGCATAGCATTGAATAACAGTTACGTGCCTCGCACGTATTCGAAATCTAACAGATATAATACGGCCTGTATGGGCTTTCCATTCTTTTAGGGCATCATACGCCTCCTTCGATCGAAGAAGTCCAACGCCACTATCTCTTCTTTGGTCTGCTTGTTTTCCCAGGAAACGAATTTTAATCCGTTTGAGGCTGGGAATTCGCCTGAATCAGACCATCTGGCCTCGTCTATACCAAGACCAAGAAGTAGTAGCTTGTATTTGCAGAATATGTAGTATATTACTAAGCTGTAATAATTTAGATGTTTCCTGTAGTACACTTTCGTGTTCCGGCTGAAGGTCGTCAACGGTTTTAGGATTGTTTAGATTTATTATAAGATATATTTGTTTTGGTTTTGTTAATCTTCTGGACTTAGGGCAAGCGGATTATTAGTCCAAAGCATTCGATTCTGCTGCCAGGGCTGCTGACTAAGCATCTAGACATGCTTTTTAGTAATGAGATTAGGGGCGAAGTCAAATGAAAAACAAACCTTTGGTAAAAATGAAATACCCTAATCGTGATGCATAAAAACCAATACTTTACGACACTTTTTGACGAGTAACTATCGACATGTGTAGCCTGGCGTTATTCTAGTGAAAGTCACCTCATCTTCTTAGACGGTATTTTTGTTGTCAGTACACAATGGAATTTAATGTTTGGCGTTAAGGGAGAAGATCGCTATAAATGATTCATTATCAATTCTACCAAAAACAAAGCGAAGCTTTTCTGGCGGTTAATTCTGGCTTGCCATTAGCCCATTTGGCTTCAAATTCAGGTGTGGTCCATTTTTCTTTACCAGTTACCATTTTTTTCAAGAGAAGCAGATATGGCTGGCAAATATTGTTAAAGGAATTCTTTTTGCAAACTACCGAAAACAAAATTAAAACACTTAATATCGTTTTACAAAGTTATATTTTTATTAACTTTAGAGTTAATCACTTAAACACACTTCACAAAATTGCTTTACAAATATTCTTAGACTCACTGTTCTCTTATACGCGTCTCAATTAAAACTCTGACACGATATCAGTTCGTTAGCCTTTTATAAGATAGTTTCTAGCATTTTCTGCAGATGTATACAAAGCGCTGCTGTCGTTGATTTCACTAACAATGCGGCTTACAAATGTTCATGAATGTTCCAATACATTCTCAAATGATCAAGAATATACTCAGTCATACGTTGTACAAATGGATTATCTAAAGTTAACAGCAAAGGATAGAAAAGAGGTGAAAGGTAGTGATAAGCAGAGATATAGCTTTATTTAATGATGTAATTGCATGTCATTTCTTTTTTTAGAACAGCGAAGTTGTGCCGTCTATTGTTCGGTATTTATTTACATCGACGACGTGTTACTGATGTAGGCCTACCGTCGATGGAGGTTTCTTCGGTAATTAATAATTACCCGTGACCGGGGATCAAACCTATGTTCAACGTGCTAACCAACTAAGCTGCATACGAAAATGTTTTTTAGCAAAAGCTGTCATATTTACATGGACATCAGCTGTAAATCAATAAAAAAAACTAAGATACAATTCGTGTTATATGTTATTTATTGACATGACATGAATTTTCTGTACAAAAATTTTACTCCGTTGGTGTCTGCAGGACAACACGTCAGTCGTAGAGGGTTAAGCTTAAGATGGACGCCTAAGTATAATATTACTTCTAAGCAAACTTTAAAAGCGAATTTTTTATACCCTTCACCACCATAGGTGGAAAGGGTATTATAAGTTTGTGCTGATGTATGTAACGCATAGAAATATTTATCGCAGACCCATCTTTAAGTATACCAATAGGCTTAGAATCACTTTCTGAGTCGATTTAGCGATGTCCGTCCGTCTGTCTGGCTGGACCCCCATGTAAACCTTGTAATCAAACTACAGGTCGCAATTCTAAAGATAATTTGATGAAATTTTGCACAGATCATTTTTTTGATAATGGGACCATGGCTATTGAAATTCGTCAAAATCGGTCCATTATTTATGGTACCTCCCATAGGTCCCACTTCCCGAAATTGATATATTGGCCACAAAAAACAATATTTTTTCACGAAATTTAAAACAAATACTGCTTATGTAAACTTAAATTACTGTACCAAATTTGGTTGAAATCGGTCCACATTTGACCATAGCTCCAATATAAACTCTTTTCTCAAAACGCACTAAATGGGACAAAATTCAATAAAACGTTCATAAATCCGAAGATAATGAGAACTTTACGCTATTTTTTGCACACATAATTTCGAGATAATTGGTCCACATTTGACCCTAGCTCCCATATAAGTCCAAATGACGGAAACAGCTTAAATGTATAAGTTTTGAGAATATGTTTGTATGATGGAAAAATTTATCAAATATTTGTCTTTATATAGAAAAAAGAACACCTTTGACCTTAGTGGTGAAGGGTATCGTATCTTCGGGCTTGACCGCCTATAGCAATTTCTTACTTGTTGTTATTAAAAATATTTTATAGTTTTATATTGCGCCCTCCTAATACATCTAAACATGTGGTTTTCTAAATATCTTTATTGATGGTAAAATTGGAAATTCACATACATATTTAAGCTTCTAATATAAATGAAAATATATGTACATACATAGATATGTGGTTCTGAACGCGTTAAATTGAGTGTTTACGCATGTAACGTACATTTGCGTTTATTTCCATTTTGGGTAATTATTTTGTAATTTATTATCGTTTCAATTTCGATTAGTTATCAGAATTGTTAATTGCAAATATTTTCCCTCAAACATGACACAGAATAATATAAAGACATTAGAAGATGATTAGTCATGTAAAGGATTTTCACTTGAAATGTCCTGTTGGTGTATTTAAATTTTGCAAAAAGTTGTTATTATAAATATTATTTTTTTTTTAGAATTTTCGCAAATTTTTGTGTTTTGTTTTAATCTATGATTGTGTCAACATTTTTGATTATAAAATTTCCATTGTGGGCCTTTTGGTTTTTGAAATTTATCCAAGCTCTTTACATAATATGAGTATGTATAAGAATATTATGCATGTGTTATTTAAATTCATTGTTATTATTTTATTATAATATTTTAACACTATCTGACAATTGATATCCGGTGATGTGTGTGAATAACAATAACAATTTGTTGCATTTCTAAAAATTCTAGTGAATTTCATTTCAGTATCTTTACCTATACAGATGCGTTATTAAAACAAACATATAAACCCACATATAGACTCATGCAATAAATATTATTGCGTATAAACATAATTCGCATTTACATGAATAGTGGCATAACTCACTAAAATATTGTTTCAAGAAAATTGATTGCAAGTGTAAATTAATAATTTTAATAGAAATATAATTACAGAAAATAATTTTGCCGGGGATCGAACCCAGGCTTAATGTGATGTGTTATGCTCAGTAGTGTTTTTTTTTATCACACTTTAGACAGAAGTAAAAAAGGAGCAAGTCTATTTTTAGAACAGTAAAATTGCGCCATTTGCTGTTATTCTACAGCCAATTTTATTTCTTTTACATCGGCGGCGTGTTATTGCTGTAGGCTTATTGCCGATAGAGGATGCCTGGATAACACTGGTCAACAAGAGAAATTACTTTGAAGTCTAACTATCTAATTTCGATGGATTATGGCCCACTAAGTTAGAAGTATATAAGGTAAAATGGTCAAAGCAATCCTTAGTAAGACTAAGTAAGACTAGTATAAGGTAAAGTGTTCCCTTTAGTAAATCACTTAAGTCGACTCGTAGGTTATTAACCCCACTTTCTTAACAGTGGCCACCTCGTGGTGCTCCCTGGGTTGACCTCTTTTGAGGTGGAGCGAATGCGAGCGGCAGTCTTTAGCATATCCGAATGGCCAATAACACGGCGTCTCGGGAAGTTGGCGTTCTCGCTAAGTTTGTTACTGACTTCTTCATCTCGCCAGGCTGGTGGCGTAGCTGGCAGCCCCAGCACCAGCCTAGGTCAGCAATAGACTAATCACCTATTCTATCCGAAGGCTAAATGATTACTGAAACCAACACCAATGTAAGATAAGCGGAGATGGGCTGATAATTTAGCTAATGAAGCCCAAATAGGCAGTGACACAGGTCGATCCAAGGACCTATACCGTATCACCAATGAAATAGCTGGCCATAACCACCACAACTTGAAGCCATTAATGAACGATCTACGAAAATGTGGGAAGACCATTACTCAAAATTGCTGTCAGCCAATCCCCAAAATATGTGATTGCGAACCTATGCGTCACATAAATAATATTAATAATGGGTTTGATACGTTACCACCAACATCCCAAGAAATAACAGCTGCAATCAAAAGGTTAAAATCTGGACAGTCCGCAGGTTCTGATGGGATACCACCCGTATTACTAAAAGTTAACATAGCTTTATCAACAATGTTTTTAAAGCCTCTAATAACGAAGTATTGGTCGGGAGAAAGATTGCCAAATGATCTCAGAAAAGGTCTTATTATAAAATTGCCAAAATAAGGAAATTTGCAGGACTGTTCGAATTGGATGGATATTTCCCTTCTTAACATGGTAAACAAAGTTATAGCCCATATTTTACTCAGCCGTATAGCGACCATTGAGGACCACAGCTAAGACGCGAACAAGCAGACTTTAGGCCAAGCAAATAATGTATTGATCACATCAACAGCCTAAGAGTCATTGTAGTCTACTAATTATAGACTTCAAACGCGCATTTGAAACATTAGAGCACAGCGCGATATGGTAAGCTCTAAGATGTATACTACTCGTCAAGGAACTTTACAACAATGCATTCTGCTGTATTCTTCATGAAGGATCACAGAGCAAACCTATTAGTATTAAGGTAGGAGTTCGCCAAGGCTGTGTGCTATCACCGCTGCTATTCAACATAGTGCTCGAAGTTGTTTTGTATCATTCGATGTCTGGCCAACATGGTATACAATGGGGCCTTCATGACATATTAGATGACATCGATTACGCTGATGATGTATGTCCTTTTCTCACCGTTTCTCTAGCATGCAATTAAAAATCCAAACCTTTGCATCCCGTGATGCCTTAGCTGGCCTTCAAATTAACATTAAGAAAACTAAGTCATTGCGATTAAACTCACTTAATGAGTCCAAATTTCATCTTGATGGGCAATATATTGACAAGGTTGAAACTTTCTGCTACCTTGAAAGTATAATCTCTAAAAGCGGTGGCAGCAGAGAAGATATCCAAAATTGATTATGCAAAGCAAAGCAAACTTTTGGTATTCTCAATAAGTTCTGGAGATCTCAAAATATCTCGACTATCACCAAACTCAAAGTTTTAAATACTAATGTCAAACCCGTGCTCTCATATGGTTGTGAGACATGGAATATTTCGAGTTGGGAGATAAGCGGACTACAAGCATTTATCAATCGATGCCTCAGACGCATTCTAAGAATTTTCTGGTCCGTTACAATTTCAAACCAAGTTTTATGGTTGCGCACCAATCAAGAACCATTACAAACTACTATTCGTACCCGGAGATATGGTTGGCTAGGACATACACTTAGAAAGCCAGATACTGATATAAGTTGTCAAGCCATCAAATATAATCCTCAAGGTTCCAGGAGGTCTGGTAGACTTGCTAACACGTGGAGGCGGCAAACTGAGAACGAGTTACGAGAGTTCGGAGTATCGTGGAACGAGATGAAAGTCTTGACCACCAATAAACACACATGGAAAACATTTGTTATATATATATATATGGCCCACTAAGTATAAAGCACCCAAAATTTTAAATTTTGTGGATGCCATTTTTTTAAAACAATTTTTTTTTAAATTACGGATTTTAGAGGTTGTTTCATTGATTTTATCATATCCTGGGATTGACTTATCTAAATTCGTTTAAAGAAACACCGGCGGACTCACATCAAATTTTCTTTAACCCTTATGTGTATACCAAGGTACCCCGGTACCTTTAGCACTTTCATCTTAACTTTTTTAATGGAAACAGATGGTTCACAAACCTCAAACTTCTTGAGAACTCCTAACTATTGAAATAGTTTAAATTATTATTACTTTTAAGCTAAAAAATTATATTGTATAGGCGCTGTGGTCCAATTTATATCTTATATACGTAACCGTACGGCAAGGTACCCGGGTACCTTCATACATTATATATGAAAAAACTGTAATAAAAAGTAAAATTTTATTGAAAGCTAACTAAAGCAAAATTAGACAGGTTAGTTATAAATATTTTATATATGAATATTTATGTAGAAACAAGATTTACACTATTTTCTTTGTTTTATACTTAGTTTCGAATTTTTTTCAAATTTAATTCTTGACCCTGGTTATAAAAGGGCTATTGACATCCAATTTCAACCAATATTCTAAAATATATATTTTTATCCGTTGTAACAATCATAATTTCAGTTCTGCTTATAAAAACTGCTAATATATAACAATTTACGTGCTTTTTTATAACTTTGGTGAAAAATTATGTTTTGTTGAAATCCTTTGATTTTAAGTCGCAGATACGACTAAGCCGTTAAAGTTATTGCTCTAGTTCTTTCTTTGTGGTAATCTGTAGGGGGTTCTAACTATAACGGGAACTTTTTTTTTACTTTTTTCGAGTTCGTTTAACAATCTATTTTAAAAAACCAAAAAAGGAGTTTTTAAAACGGTATGAACAAAATACTTTTTTTCGTCCTGTGCAAAAGTGACATATCGTTAGCCCATTGCATCAAAAGTGGGTATATAAATATCCTAAAGCCTTAAAAAAGTAAAACTAGTCAAACTTTTTAAAGTTTTTTAAAAATAATAATTTTTTTATAGCATATGCTCAGGAGAGTCTTCAAGGACATAGGATATTTTATAAAACCTTTGATAATTAGAAAAGTCTTCAACCGATTTTAAGGTTATATATCATGTATTTGGATTATTGGAGTCAAATGTAGAAAAATTGGAGGCTACATCTTCCTGTAGTACGAAACTTAATTTACTTAATACAAATTTATGGTATACATATATATTCGCCATGACTTGTATCCTTACAACCGCCACGTTGAATTCACCTTGAGATTTACTATTTACTATAAATGAACGTGCATTGTAACTCTGAGAGTTATTTTCCGAGATCACTCATTTATTTTCTCCAAAAATGTTTGTTAATAATAATTTTTCCATATAGGTACCCGGGTACCTTGCCATTCTCTTAAAGGTGTTTTTTGCCATACACATAAGGGTTAAGGCTTGGTAAGACAGTTTTTTCATATGATCAACGGTTTTGGGGTTTTTTGCATAAAAATGTATTTTTTTTCGCAAGATTTCAAAAACTTACCATTTTTATTTCACGGTCTTAAAACTGTAAAAATTATAAATAACCGAAGCCTTACTTCGTGAAAATACATGAATAAATGTGAAAATTAGCAAACATTTTTCATTCATATTTTTAAATTCTTGTTGCTTAGTGTAATATATAGAAATTTCACATAATTTGTCGAATTCATAAGCTTTGTCACTCTTATGGGATCAGCGAACCTCTTAGAATAATTCCTAACTTATTTGATAATTCTTGTTTATAGGTAAAATATTCAAGTTAATCGGAAAATCCTCTTCATAAGAAATAATTTTCTAAACTATAAATTTCTCTAATATATAAAAAACAAGCAAGAAAGTGCTATTGTCGGTCAAGCCCGACCATACCACACCCTTTACCACTAAGGTCAAAGATGTTCTTTTTCCTGTATAAAGACAAATATTTGCTAAATTTTGCCATCATACAAACATTTTCTAAAAACTTATATATTTAAGTTGTTTACGTCATTTGGACATATATGAGAGTTAGGCTCAAATGTGTATCTCGAAATTTGGTAAATTGATTACATTTGTTACAAAAATTATGTATGTAAAAAATAAAATTCTTAAATTCCCATTATCTTCTTAAAATTATCATTATCTTCAGATTTACGAGCGTTTTAGTAATTTTGTCTCATTTAGTGCGTTTTGACAGAAAAGTTTGTGTAGTATTCCTATGCGTTACATACATTAGCACAAACTTATAATACCCTTTCCACCTATGGTGGTGAAGGGTATAAAAATTATAGGTAATCCCTAGTTTTTCACTTCCAATACCAGTAAAAGAAATTGTTTAATACACAATTCATTCTAGTTTTCTAGTCGGTTTGATTTTATTTTATTACAAACGAAATAGTCGTATTTCGTTCGTATCTACAAATCGCATCAATAAATATTTATGTGGTGACGGACGGATGAGTGCATGAACAAAATTGAATGTCTCAATCAGTCAGTCGTTGGTGGTAAGTGGAGGGGGCATGAATAAATGGAATGAATAAAATGATTGAATAACTGAACAGATGGATGGATGGATTTTTCAAATGACAATCCTTTTTGTGTTTCTACTATTTTATTTATTGTTATTTAGATTTATGTAGAAATACATAAATATATATACTCGTACCACCCGTATGTGCAATATGTTAGTAAATATTTATTACGAGTGTCATGTTTTCGTATTTATTATATTATTAGAATTGGTTTTGTAATATTCAAGTATAAATGGAATTTTTGCACTTATGAGGCTTGAGTATTTATTGAGAGGTGTTAGATAAATCTATGTGGGATTTTTTTGTTGGATTGTTAGAGAAATTTTCTATAATTGAATTATTTTGGGTTATTTATTTTTAGCAAAAATATTTGCATATTTTCCATTTAATTACAATATCAAATGTATGCTCCAATACTTACATGTATTTGGCAATTAACAAATCTAAATAATTTTATCATTTTGTCGATATTTATTCAAGGATATGTGGTATTTCGTATATAAGACTAAGGTTAAAGGTAACATTAAAGGGTATGTAGTATTTCATTAGTTTCACTAAGCTTGACTTGATTTCTAAGCATAATATAACACATTGAGCGTGGGTTCGATCCCCACGGCTTCATCAACTTTTGTAATTACTAATTTCTTTTAAAATATAGTACCTGGTTGACCGAGCCTTGCTCGGATCTTTAGGATAAGCATTTCAAGGCAAATTTTAAAGTTTACAAATATTTTATTGTATAAATTATTAGTCAAATAAATTAATTTATAGGAAAGACATCGCACACAAATATCCAATTAATTTTAAATAATTTTATTTATTTTGTCCGATCAACACATGATCAAATGCATGGTTTACAGTTTAATTCATTTTGAATAATTTTTGGAAATTGGTCATACCATGCCGACGAGAGTTTCGGTCATAGTATGACCAAATGCACAGTTTACGATTTAATAAACTTTGAGTAATTTTAAGTGGCGCCACCTGGCGGAACTCGGTCATAACAATAAGAAACCTTTGTCGGCTCATCCGCAACAACTTTGTTGAAGATCACAGCATGATGAAATGTGCAGATTACGATTTAACTTACTTAGAGTAACTTTCAGTGGCGCCACCTGCTGGAAATTGGTCATACAAACTATGAAACCTTCGTCGCCTCATGAGTAGCAACTTTTCTTAAGATCGTAGCATGATAAAATACACAGCTTACGATTTAATTCACTTTGAGTAATTTTCAGTGGCGCCACCTGTCGGTAATTGGTCTAACCAACTAAAAAACCTTCGCCTGCTCATGCGCTACAACTTTTCTTAAGATCATAGCATGATGAAATACACAGTTTACGATCTAAATCATTTTGAGTAATTTTCAGTGGCGCCACCTGCCGGAAATTAGTCATGTAAACTTAAACCTTCGCTGGCTCATACGCATCAGCTTTGCTGAAGAGCATAACATGATCAAATGCATAGTTTACGATTCTATAAAGCTCATACAGACAGACAAACACTCATTTGTTTAAAAGTTATAACATTAACATTTTATCCCCTAAGCTTAAAAAAGTTCAATCTGCATATTTGGTACTTCTTTGGTACCAACTGATCTCAGTATGTTTTTTAAAAACACAGTTAATATAACGTTCCTCCCCATATTACTTTATGAGATTTTAAGTTATCATTTTATCCCTATTTTTACCCATTTTGGCCCCCGAAATCAAAAAAGTACCAAATGCGAGTTTAATATTTTTTTCACATTTATTGATTCTAGTACAAAGTTAATTTCTGTATTCTTTGGTTCAAAAGATAAGTGTGGGTTAAAAATAGTACCAAAAAACTACTTTTACCACTTTTTACCCCCTATCGGGCATAGTTTCAAAAAAGTACCAAGCACCTGTCCACTTATTTTTATAGTTGTTCGAAGCGTAATATTAATTTTGTTTCTATGTCTATTACTTTAGGCGATCTAACGTGTTCGATTTTTTCCCATTCTTAGCCATTTGTACCCGCTTAGAGACAAAGTTTCCAAAAGTACCTTCTTACTCGACTCATACATCCAAAAAGATACCCACCATTCAAATTAATTCAAAATCGTTAGAGCCGTTTTCGAGATAGCCATTCTGTTAATATATATACATACAATTATTGCTCGTTTAAGAATATAAGATAAATAGCATCCTAAATCGGAGGTGAGCCTACAGCTTTAACATGCCGTCGATGTAAAAAGAACAAAATTGGCTGCAGAAAAAAACCTTAAACAATGCGTCTAAATAAATAACAATTAATCTTCTAAAAATAGAAGTATTTTTTTCTATTTTAAGAATTTTTATTTTACTCCATTGAAATTTTACTTAATTGAATACTTGATTTTTTTTTTCGAAACACTCCGTATTAATAATTTTAACAAATAAATTTTTTATCACATATTGTGTATTAAGTGTTAATTTGCTTCCATTTATTTTTTCATGGCTTCAGCTAAAAGTCAATTAATATTTCTAAAATTGTTTGAATTCGTTGAAAATTATGTAAATTCTGTAGAACACTATTTTTTTATAGAAAAAATGGTTTTAATAAATTCAATTTTATGTAGATGATTAATACATGAAGATGGTATTATAAGCATGTTGTGTTGTTTGTAACGTATAGATCGAGAATCTTCACTTTAAGCACTCAGAAGCCGAGTACCAATCGGCTTATTTATATATAATAATGAAATTCTCAACAGTGAGAAAAGAGAAAAAATTATATTAAGCTTAGTCTCTTATTCACTTTTAGCCTGCGTTGCCAGTGTTGATGTTTAAAATTAACATTTATTTTAAAATTTAGGTTCATATGCAAAAATGTTTTAGGCTTAAACATAACTCCAACAAATTCACTAGCGTTTAGGAATAGGCGTTATATCAAATCCACTGACGGAAATGTTGTAATATTAAGTTATCTCGAAAATTTGCTCGTTTGATGACAAAATTAGAATCAAATATAATTCGCGTTTGATCTCTTCTGACTATAGAACATTCGCACATTCGTTTTTTGTTTTTTATACCGATAACTAATAATTTTAATATTTGCAACTCATGTAATTTTAGGTTTTACACAAAAATTGTCATAAATTTCATAGTACATATTTTTAATTAAATAAATTCAGGTTGTGAATACGAGGGTAGGTAAAAATAATAATAATATTTAGCTATACAAGTTTTTAAATAACTTTTCTCTAAAAAAATCAACAATAATCTAACATATAGACATGTTTTTATTGAAAAGTTAACGATAACCTAACTTTTCTATAGAAAAGTTAACGTCAGCTTTACTTTTCTATAGAAGCGTTAACGATAACATAACTTTTCTATAGAAAAGTTAACGATAACTTAACTTTTATATAGAAAAGTTAACGATAACTTAACTTTTATATAGAAAAGTTAACGATAACTTAACTTTTCTACAGAAAAGTTAACTAAAAATTAACTTTTCTACAGAAAAGTTAACTAAAAATTAACTTTTCTACAGAAAAGTTAACTAAAAATTAACTTTTCTACAGAAAAGTTAACTAAAAATTAACTTTTCTACAGAAAAGTTAACTAAAAATTAACTTTTCTACAGAAAACTTAACTAAAAATTAACTTTTCTACAGAAAAGTTAACTAAAAATTAACTTTTATACAGAAAAGTTAACTATAACTTAACTTTTCTATAGAAACGTTAACGATAACTTAACTTTTCTATAGAAAAGTTAACTATAAATTAACTTTTCTACAAAAAAGTTAAAGATAACATTACTTTTCTATTGAAAAGTTAACGATAACTTTACTTTTCTATAGACAAGTTATCGATAACTTTACTTATTTTCGATAACTTTACTTTTCTATAGAAAAGTTATCGATAACTTACCTTTTCAAAAGAAAAGTTATGGATAACTTCATTTTTCTATAGAAAAGGTATCGATAACTTTACTTTTCTTTAGAAAAGTTTTCGATAACTTTACTTTTCTATAGAAAAGTTGTCGATAATTTTAATTTTCTACAGAAAAGTTACCGATAATTTTACCTTTCTATAGAAAAGTTTTCGATAACTTTACTTTTCTTTAGAAAAGTTATCGACAACTTTACTTTTCTATAGAAAAGTTATCGATAACTTTACTTTTCTATAGAAAAGTTATCGATAACTTTACTTTTCTATAGAAAAATTATCGATAACTTTACTTTTCTATAGAAAAGTTATCGATAACTTTACTTTTCTATAGAAAAGTTATCGATAACTTTACTTTTCTATAGAAAAGTTATCGATAACTTTACTTTTCTATAGAAAAGTTATCGATAACTTTACTTTTCTATAGAAAAGTTATCGATAACTTTACTTTTCTATAGAAAAGTTATCGATAACTTTACTTTTCTATAGAAAAGTTATCGATAACTTTACTTTTCTATAGAAAAGTTATCGATAACTTTACTTTTCTATAGAAAAGTTATCGATAACTTTACTTTTCTATAGAAAAGTTATCGATAACTTTACTTTTCTATAGAAAAGTTATCGATAACTTTACTTTTCTATAGAAAAGTTATCGATAACTTTACTTTTCTATAGAAAAGTTATCGATAACTTTACTTTTCTATAGAAAAGTTATCGATAACTTTACTTTTCTATAGAAAAGTTATCGGTTACTTTACTTTTCTATAGAAAAGTTATCGACAACTTTACTTTTCTATAGAAAAGTTATCGATAACTTTATTTTTCTATAGAAAAGTTATCGATAACTTTACTTTTCTATAGAAAAATTATCGATAACTTTACTTTTCTATAGAAAAGTTATCGATAACTTTACTTTTCTATAGAAAAGTTATCGATATCTTTACTTTTCTATAGAAAAGTTATCGATAACTTTACTTTTCTATAGAAAAGTTATCGATAACTTTACTTTTCTATAGAAAAGTTATCGATAACTTTACTTTTCTATAGAAAAGTTATCGATAACTTTACTTTTCTATAGAAAAGTTATCGATAACTTTACTTTTCTATAGAAAAGTTATCGATAACTTTACTTTTCTATAGAAAAGTTATCGATAACTTTACTTTTCTATAGAAAAGTTATCGATAACTTTACTTTTCTATAGAAAAGTTATCGATAACTTTACTTTTCTATAGAAAAGTTATCGATAACTTTACTTTTCTATAGAAAAGTTATCGATAACTTTACTTTTCTATAGAAAAGTTATCGATAACTTTACTTTTCTATAGAAAAGTTATCGATAACTTTACTTTTCTATAGAAAAGTTACTTTTCTATAGAAAAGTTATCGATAACTTTACTTTTCTATAGAAAAGTTATCGATAACTTTACTTTTCTATAGAAAAGTTATCGATAACTTTACTTTTCTATAGAAAAGTTATCGATAACTTTACTTTTCTATAGAAAAGTTATCGATAACTTTACTTTTCTATAGAAAAGTTATCGATAACTTTACTTTTCTATAGAAAAGTTATCGATAACTTTACTTTTCTATAGAAAAGTTATCGATAACTTTACTTTTCTATAGAAAAGTTATCGATAACTTTACTTTTCTATAGAAAAGTTATCGATAACTTTACTTTTCAGAAGAGTTTGAGATATTTTTGCCTTATCATCTAACAACCCTCGTATATTATTTAAATTTCTTTTTTTTTATTCAATTACTCACACTTTTTTTTCGTTCATTTGTATTTGTCAAAATATTATTTTGAATTTAATTAAATATCAATTTGAAATTCATTTGAAACAAAAAAACATTTATTTTCGACCCTTTAATGGATATTCAAACATGTGGGATTCACTTTACAATTTTACCATCAATCAATTAAATGCAAATTTAAAATATTTCTAAAAAAAATCAATATACAAATTTTTTGTTAATAGTTTTAGAATCCTCTAATACATTCAAAATTGGTTTAAAATGCCAATAAAAAGTCAAATATGAACAATTTTTTGTGTGATATATTTTTTCGTAATTTTTTTTATACCATGAAATTATTGAATTTAAATCAAAATGATATAAAAAGAGTTTGAAATCTACTCTAGTCTATTGATGATGATTATTTTGTTAAAAACATGTACATACCTGATATATTATTTCTATTAAAAAAAATAAGCTATTACATTTTTTTGAACGTGTTATTTAACATTGTTTTATTTAATATGTATGTTAACAAAATTTTGAATGTCAAATATTTAAATCATTTTGTATACATATTGGAGCTTTTTAATTTATCTGAACTTAATTTTTGTTAAATTGTTAACATCATGTAAGAATTTCAATAATATATGACTTGCTTTATTTATATTGTGAAAATGGCAACACTAAACATTTTAAATTTT
This sequence comes from Stomorhina lunata, assembly GCA_933228675.1. Lineage (NCBI taxonomy): Eukaryota > Metazoa > Arthropoda > Insecta > Diptera > Rhiniidae > Stomorhina > Stomorhina lunata. The sequence continues at coordinate 121,316,279 of OW121740.1, read as the reverse complement.
TGAAAAATTTCCTATAAAAATTGTAAATTTTTAAAAAACTTCCTATCAAAATAGTAAATTTTTGAAAAATTTCCGATAAAAATAGCAAAAAATTTAAAAAATTTCTATAAAAATAGTAAATTTTTGAAAAATTTTCTATAAAAATATCAATTTGTGAAAAATTTCCTATAAAAATAGTAAATTTTTGAAAAATTTCCTATAAAAATAGTAATTTTTTGAAAAATTTCTTATAAAAATAGTAAATTTTTGAAAAAATTCCTATAAAAATAGAAAATTTTTGAAAAATTTCCTATAAAAATAGAAAATTTTTGAAAAATTTCCTATAAAAATAGAAAATTTTTGAAAAATTTCCTATAAAAATAGAAAATTTATGAAAAATTTCCTATCAAAATAGAAAATTTTTGAAAAATTTCCTATAAAAATAAAAAATTTTTTTAAAATTTCCTAAAAAAATTTTAAATTTTTAAAAATTTCCATAAAAATAGTAAATTTTTTAAAAAATCCCTACAAAAATAGTAAATTTTTGAAAAATTTCCTATAAAAATAGTAAATGATTGAAAAAATTTCTATAACAATAGTAAATTTTTAAAAAATTTCCTACAAAAATAGTAAATTTTTGAAAAATTTCCTATAAAAATAGTAAATTTTTAAAAAATTTCCTATAAAAATTGTAAATTTTTGAAAAATTTCCTATAAAAATAGTAAATTTTTGAAAAATTTCCTATAAAAATAGTAAATTTTTGAAAAATTTCCTATAAAAATAGAAAATTCTTCAAAATTTCCTATAAAAATAGTACATTTTTGAAAAATTCCTAGAAAAATAGTAAATTTTTGAAAAATTTCCTTTAAAAATAGTAAATTTTTGAAAAATTTCTTATAAAATTTCTTAGAAAATTTTTATAAGAAAAATTTCTTATAAAAATAGTAAATTTTTGAAAATTTTCCTTTAAAAATAGTAAATTTTTGAAAAATTCCTTATAAAAATAGTAAATTTTTGAAAATTTTCCTATAAAAATAGTAAATTTTTGAAAAATTTTCTATAAAAATAGTGAATTTTTGAAAAATTTCCTATAAAAATAGTAAATTTTTGAAAAATTTCCTATAAAAATAGTAAATTTTTGAAAAATTTCCTATAAAAATAGTAAATTTTTGAAAAGTTTCCTATAAAAATAGTAAATTTTTGAAAAATTTCCTATAAAAATAGTAAATTTTTGAAAAATTTCCTATAAAAATAGTAAATTTTTGAAAAATTTCCTATAAAAATAGTAAATTTTTGAAAAATTTCCTATAAAAATAGTAAATTTTTGAAAAATTTTCTATAAAAATAGTAAATTTTTGAAAAGATTCCTATAAAAATTGTAAATTTTTGAAAAGATTCCTATAAAAATAGTAAATTTTTGATAAATTTCCTATAAAAATAGTAAACTTTGAAAAATTTCCTATAAAAATCGTAAATTTTTGAAAAGATTCCTATAAAAATAGTAAATTTTTGATAAATTTCCTATAAAAATAGGAAATTTTTGAAAAATTTCCTTTAAAAATCGTAAATTTTTGAAAAATATCCTATAAAATTAGTAAATTTTTGAAAAATTTCCTATAAAATAGTAAATTTTTGAAAAATTTCCTATAAAAATAGTAAATTTTTGATATTCATTTCTAAGTGTTAATCCAAATGCCGATTTTCATTTGTATCAGGATAAAGCTGGTCTGTTTGTTCCTTTTTATTCCTTTTTCAATGTAATATTTTTGCAAGTTCTTCTGTTAATTTAATGCATTTATGATGAGTCTGTTTTCAAAAAATGGAATACAATGAAATAAAAAAAAAAAAAACAGAGACCAAACTTTTTAATGTAATTTTTATGTAGTTTAATAATTTCATTAAAAGAAGGAACAAAAATTAACAAAAGAGAGACACAATTTTTTTCACACAGACAAATTTTTACTCGGCTAATAAGGATATAAAAGAATTCTGTTAATTATATTATGGCGATGGGGATAAGAGACAAAATGACAAATTTAAATACAGCCATTAAAAAATTTAATTTAACCTTGGTTTTACGAGTTCAAACATGTGTCAGATAAATTGGTAAACTTTTAATTTTTGATTCTGTGAACTTAACGTTAAAACTTTTTTAACAAATAACAGAAAATGTAATAGTTTTTTATAGTCTTATTAAGAATTGGTAACAAATTTTTTTTAATGAAACGAAAATAAATTGGAACTTCACATGTAAAGTTATAGATAACTTTTCTTATAGAAATAAAAAAATTTTTAAAATTTTGAATAGAATGACAAAAATCTCGTTAACTTTTCAAAGATCTCGTCAAAAATCTTGTTAACTTTTCTATAGAAAAGGATATATAATAATATATAATAATAAATATTCCGATAACCTTTTTACAGAAATTTTTTTTAGACTCATATTTTTTACTACTATTATTTTCACTTATTACTCTATTCTTTTTAACAGCTTTGAAGTTTTTCTTTTAATGGCATGAAATATTTGTTGTTTTTTGCCTTTTGCGAAAAGAACTTAATTTGACTTTTACGGTAGTCAAAAGTGTCAATTGAAAAAATACTATAAGTACAAAACATTCAAAGTCAGAAAAGCAAAAAAAAAAACTACTAACGAGAACAAACAATTTCCGTTGAACATTCATGGAAACCGGAAGCTGACGCTTGTTAAGTTTAAACAAAAATGTTTTTTTTTTTTTATCAATTTTTTTTAGAATTTAAGTAGATTTTTTAGATTATCAGGACAATTACATTACAAACATTTAAATTCTTCAATTGGATAAATATTTTGTAAATATTCTATAAATAGTAAATTTTTTAAAAATTTCTTATTAAAAGTCAATTTATGAAAAAGTTCCTATAAAGAGTAAATTTTCGTATGAAAATAAAATAATGTAAATATTATATTAATAGCAAATTTTCGAAAAATTTCCTATTAATAGTCAATTTTCGAGAAATCTCCTATAAATAGTCAATTTTCGAAAAATCTCCTATAAATAGTAAACTTTCGAAAGTTTTCCTATAAATACTCAATTTTCAAAAAATTTCCTATAAATAATAAATTTTCGAAAAATTTCCTATAAATAGTAAATTTTCTAAAAAATTTAATAAAAATATTAAATCTTCAAAAAATTTCCTACAAGAATTTAAAAAAAAATTTTCGGACATAAAGTCATTTTAAACTCTTTGATTCCAAAAACTCAACAATACAATTCAACACATTTAACTACAATATTTAAACCTTTTTTGGCTCAAAACATTCCTTAAACCATTTTTCAAATCATTCTATTAAATATATTTACATGAGAATAAATTTTTCGGGCTGTCAATATGTTACTTTGTCGTTTTGCTTAATGTTACTGGAAATCACACCCTGGAGTCATAATAAAAACATACAAACGCAGGAAAATCGAAATGAAAATACATTTCATTGACAAAATAAAATCAATTTACATCCACTAGATTTTTCATTCTCAAACACAATAAAACACATTTCCACACCTTTACATGCACAAACATAAATATATACATATGTATGAATGTGTGTAAAAGGACATGTAAATAAGAATTACAGACAGATAGCGCTAACTTTTTCATTTAACCGGATTTTGTCAAAGAATTAAGATAAATAAAATTTTGTTATCTGGCAGACAATGCCCAGAGTTCTTTTGAAATATTTAAAAATGCTTAAATATGCATAAAACATATATAGAAAATTTATTACTATTTTAATGAGAAATTGTTCAAAAATTTCCTATTTTTATAGGAAATTTTTACAAAAATTTACTATTTTTATAGGAAATTTTTACAAAAATTTACTATTTTTATAGGAAATTTTTACAAAAATTTACTATTTTTATGAGAAATTTTTCAAAAATTTCCTATTTTTATAGGAAATTTTTACAAAAATTTACTATTTTTATAGGAAATTTTTACAAAAATTTACTATTTTTATGAGAAATTTTTCAAAAATTTCCTATTTTTATAGGAAATTTTTACAAAAATTTACTATTTTTATAGGAAATTTTTACAAAAATTTACTATTTTTATAGGAAATTTTTACAAAAATTTACTATTTTTATGAGAAATTTTTCAAAAATTTTTTATTTTTATAGGAAATTTTTACAAAAATTTACTATTTTTATAGGAAATTTTTACAAAAATTTCCTATTTTTATAGGAAATTTTTACAAAAAATTTCCTATTTTTATAGGAAATTTTTACAAAAATTTACTATTTTTATAGGAAATTTTTACAAAAATTTACTATTTTTATAGGAATTTTTTACAAAAATTTACTATTTTTATAGGAATTTTTTACAAAAATTTACTATTTTATGAGAAATTTTTCAAAAATTTCCTATTTTTATAGGAAATTTTTACAAAAATTTACTATTTTTATAGGAAATTTTTACAAAAATTTACTATTTTTATGAGAAATTTTTCAAAAATTTCCTATTTTTATAGGAAATTTTTACAAAAATTTACTATTTTTATAGGAAATTTTTACAAAAATTTTCTATTTTTATAGGAAATTTTTACAAAAATTTACTATTTTTATAGGAAATTTTTACAAAAATTTACTATTTTTATAGGAAATTTTTACAAAAATTTACTATTTTTATAGGAAATTTTTACAAAAATTTACTATTTTTATAAAAAATTTTTCAAAAATTTACTATTTTTATAAGAAATTTTTCACAAATTTACTATTTTTATAAGAAATTTTTCAAAAATTTACTATTTTTTAAAGGAATTTTTTCAAAAATTTACTATTTTTATAGGAATTTTTTCAAAAAATTACTATTTTTATAGGAATTTTTTCAAAAAATTACTATTTTTATAGGAATTTTTTCAAAAAAATTACTAATTTTATAGGAATTTTTTCAAAAAATTACTATTTTTATAGGAATTTTTTCAAAAAATTACTATTTTTATAGGAAATTTTTCAAAAATTTACTATTTTTATAGGAAATTTTTCAAAAATGTCCTATTTTTATAGGAAATTTTTCAAAAATTTCCTATTTTTATAGGAAATTTTTTCCTATTTTTATAGGAAATTTTTCAAAAATTTCCTATTTTTATAGGAAATTTTTCAAAAATTTCCTATTTTTATAGGAAATTTTTCAAAAATTTCCTATTTTTATAGGAAATTTTTCAAAAATTTCCTATTTTTATAGGAAATTTTTCAAAAATTTCCTATTTTTATAGGAAATTTTTCAAAAATTTCCTATTTTTATAGGAAATTTTTCAAAAATTTCCTATTTTTATAGGAAATTTTTCAAAAATTTCCTATTTTTATAGGAAATTTTTCAAAAATTTCCTATTTTTATAGGAAATTTTTCAAAAATTTCCTATTTTTATAGGAAATTTTTCAAAAATTTCCTATTTTTATAGGAAATTTTTCAAAAATTTCCTATTTTTATAGGAAATTTTTCAAAAATTTCCTATTTTTATAGGAAATTTTTCAAAAATTTCCTATTTTTATAGGAAATTTTTCAAAAATTTCCTATTTTTATAGGAAATTTTTCAAAAATTTCCTATTTTTATAGGAAATTTTTCAAAAATTTCCTATTTTGATAGGAAATTTTTCAAAAATTTCCTATTTTGATAGGAAATTTTTCAAAAATTTCCTATTTTGATAGGAAATTTTTCAAAAATTTCCTATTTTTATAGGAAATTTTTCAAAAATTTCCTATTTTTATAGGAAATTTTTCAAAAATTTCCTATTTTTATAGGAAATTTTTCAAAAATTTCCTATTTTTATAGGAAATTTTTCAAAAATTTCCTATTTTTATAGGAAATTTTTCAAAAATTTCCTATTTTTGTAGGAAATTTTTCAAAAATTTCCTATTTTTATAGGAAATTTTTCAAAAATTTCCTATTTTTATAGGAAATTTTTCAAAAATTTCCTATTTTTATAGGAAATTTTTCAAAAATTTCCTATTTTTATAGGAAATTTTTCAAAAATTTCCTATTTTTATAGGAAATTTTTCAAAAATTTCCTATTTTTATAGGAAATTTTTCAAAAATTTCCTATTTTTATAGGAAATTTTTCAAAAATTTCCTATTTTTATAGGAAATTTTTCAAAAATTTCCTATTTTTATAGGAAATTTTTCAAAAATTTCCTATTTTTATAGGAAATTTTTCAAAAATTTCCTATTTTTATAGGAAATTTTTCAAAAATTTCCTATTTTTATAGGAAATTTTTCAAAAATTTCCTATTTTTATAGGAAATTTTTCAAAAATTTCCTATTTTTATAGGAAATTTTTCAAAAATTTCCTATTTTTATAGGAAATTTTTCAAAAATTTCCTATTTTTATAGGAAATTTTTCAAAAATTTCCTATTTTTATAGGAAATTTTTCAAAAATTTCCTATTTTTATAGGAAATTTTTCAAAAATTTCCTATTTTTAAAGGAAATTTTTCAAAAATTTCCTATTTTTATAGGAAATTTTTCCAAAATTTCCTATTTTTATAGGAAATTTTTCAAAAATTTCCTATTTTTATAGGAAATTTTTTCAAAAATTTCCTATTTTTATAGGAAATTTTTCAAAAATTTCCTATTTTTATAGGAAATTTTTCAAAAATTTCCTATTTTTATAGGAAATTTTTCAAAAATTTCCTATTTTTATAGGAAATTTTTCAAAAGTTTCGTATTTTAATAGGAAATTTTTCAAAAGTTTCGTATTTTAATAGGAAATTTTTCAAAAATTTCTTGTTTTAATAGGAAATTTTTCAAAAATTTCTTCTTATAATAGTAAATTTTTCAAAAATTTCTTATTTTTATAAGAAATTTTTCAAAAATTTCTTATTTTTATAAGAAATTTTTCAAAAATTTCTTATTTTTATAAGAAATTTTTCAAAAATTTCTTATTTTTATAAGAAATTTTTCAAAAATTTCTTATTTTTATAAGAAATTTTTCAAAAATTTCTTATTTTTATAAGAAATTTTTCAAAAATTTCTTATTTTTATAAGAAATTTTTCAAAAATTTCTTATTTTTATAAGAAATTTTTCAAAAATTTCTTATTTTTATAAGAAATTTTTCAAAAATTTCTTATTTTTATAAGAAATTTTTCAAAAATTTCTTATTTTTATAAGAAATTTTTCAAAAATTTCTTATTTTTATAAGAAATTTTTCAAAAATTTCTTATTTTTATAAGAAATTTTTCAAAAATTTCTTATTTTTATAAGAAATTTTTCAAAAATTTCTTATTTTTATAGGAAATTTGAAAAATAACCTCTAAAAATAAGAAATTTTCAAAACTTTCTGTAAATCTAAAAAATTTTTGAAAAAAATAAAATCTTATAAAAATTTAAAATTTTTATAGGATGTTATGGCTTTTTGAATTAAATTATCAATTAGTTTTTGCTTAATATTCTATTTTTTTTGAAAAGATTTATTATACATTTCTCCTTCTTTGAAGTTTTATTTTAATTTTGACCACATTTATTACTAAATAAATGTCCTTAACCCAGAATCTTAACCGCAATTTGTTCTGACCTTTTCTCTGTTATTTCTCGTTTACTCTGTTTTTTGTTCCAGATTTTCTTCTTTGTGTGCATTTTTATTCAAGTGCCTCAAACCAACTCAAACCCAAACTTTAATCCCAGCATCAGCTGTTTTCCCAAGTAAATGACTTTGACCACAATGTCTATGTGTATGTGTTATTATTGGTATCTATGTATGTATATGTAGAGTAACATTTACTCCTTTTAGCTTCTGAACCACCAACAACGCCCCCAGTTGCTTCGTTAGCAGTAGCTAAAGCTACATCGTTACCGCTAACATTTTCCTGGACTAGAAATGATTAATACTTTTTGACCACAAGCCAAAAGCAAACGTTGACAGTTTTGTTTATGCTTTTTTTGTTGTTGTTGTTCTGCTAAAGATCGTTGGTGTAGACGTTAATCCTTCGCAACAAAATTGGCCGTTGGTCAAATCTGGATGTTGTTTGTTTTCGTTTTAGTATTCAACGGGTTTTTGTATCACGATTTTTTACGAATTTATGTTGTTTAAACAAAGAATAAAAATAGTTTCAAGAGCAAATAAGAAATAGCCTTAAGATATTTTCATGTTTTCTAAAGTTAAATTTAATATTTTCTAGGAAAATTTATAGATTATCTAAATAACCGATCTTATCTTTAGAAAAGTAAAATTATTAAACACTTTATAAAATTATTATAGAATTTATCAATTTAAGTATATATTGACAAAGTATTATTCCCATTTAAACCTTTGTTAAAAAATGTTTATACAGCATATTTTTAGGATAATAAATTTTTCTCAGAGTAAACTTTTTTTCATTTCCTGAAAATAAGGAAAATACCTAAAAAAACGGTTTTATAAATCCGCTTTTCTTTTTTTTTTAACAATGTCCGCTTGTGTCAATTGCTAAAATTTATATTTAAAAAAGCATCCAAATTTCCATGTATTGAACACTTTTTTAGATTTCTTTGTTCGTTTTATGTTCTAGTGATTGGATTTAACCCAAAAATCATTCAGCCACAAAAACTCAGCATGAATCAATTACAAAATAATTGACCAAAATGTTGATATATGCAATTTAAATATAGAAAATAAATCAAAAAAATTCAAATAAAATGAACATATATCTTTGACAAATCTCTAGCAATTGTATTGAAGGTATTATTTGTATTAATATTCAACAAATACAAAGAAATAAGTGTATGTTTATAATAGATCGACTCGATCTCTATGTAATTCATAAAAACGATATTCGAAAATTTTAATATTTTATAGGAAATTTTTTAAAAATTTATAATTTTTATAGAAATTTTTAAAAAATTTAAAAGTTTTATAGATTTTTTTCAAAAATTTACTATTTTTATAGAAAACTTTTCCATAATTTACTATTTTTTTAGAAAATTTTTAAAAAATTTACTATTTTTATAGGAAATTTTTCAAAAATTTACTATTTTTATTTAAAGTTTTTTAAAAAATTTACTATTTTTATAGGTAATTTTTCAAAAATTTCCTATTTTTACAGGAAATTTTTCAAAAATTTCCTATTTTTATAGGAAATTTTTCAAAAATTTCCTATTTTTATAGGAAATTTTTCAAAAATTTCTTATTTTGATAGGAAAATTTTCAAAAATTTCCTCTTTTTATAGGAAATTTTTCAAAAATTTCCTCTTTTTATAGGAAATTTTTTAAAAATGTACTATTTCTATAGGAAATTTTTCAAAAATGTACTATTTTTATAGGAAATTTTTCAAAAATTTACTATTTTTATAGGAAATTTTTAAAAAATTTACTATTTTTATAGGAAATTTTTCAAAAATTTACTATTTTTATAGGAAATTTTTCAAAAATTTACTATTTTTATAGGAAAATTTTTCAAAAATTTACTATTTTTATAGGAAATTTTTCAAAAATTTATTATTTTTATAGGAAATTTTTCAAAAATTTACTATTTATATAGGAAATTTTTTAAAAATTTTCTTTTTATATAGGAAATTTTTCATAATTTACTATTTTTATGGGAAATTTTTTTAAAAATTTACTATTTTTTTTTTAGGAAATTTTTCAAAAATTTACTATTTTTATAGGAAATTTTTCAAAAATTTACTATTTTTATAGGAAATTTTTAAAAAATTTACTATTTTTATAGGAAATTTTTAAAAAATTTACTATTTTTATAGGAAATTTTTAAAAATTTTACTATTTTTATAGGAAATATTTCAAAAATTTACTATTTTTATAGGAAATCTTTCAAAAATTTACTATTTTTATTTAATTTTTTTTAAAAAATTTACTATTTTTATAGGAAATTTTTCAAAAATTTACTATTTTTATAGGAAATTTTTCAAAAATTTCTTATTTTGATTGGAAAATTTTCAAAAATTTCCTCTTTTTATAGGAAATTTCCTATGTTTATAGGAAATTTTTCAAAAATTTACTATTTTTATAGGAATTTTTTCAAAAATTTCCTATTTTTATAGGAAATTTTTCAAAAATTTCTTATTTTGATAGGAAATTTTTCAAAAATTTCTTATTTTGATAGGAAAATTTTTAAAAATTTCCTCTTTTTATAGGAAATTTGCTATTTTTATAGGAAATTTTTCAAAAATTTACTATTTTTATAGGAAATTTTTCAAAAATTTACTATTTTTATAGGAAATTTTTCAAAAATTTTGTATTTTTATAGGAATTTTTTCAAAAATTTACTATTTTTATAGGAAATTTTTCAAAAATTTACTGTTTTTATAGGAAATTTTTCAAAAATTTACTTTTTATAGGAACCTTTTCCAAAATTTCTTATTTGATAGGAAGTTTTTTAAAAATTTACTATTTTTATATAAATTTTTTAAAAAAATTTCTCATTTTTATACAAAACTTTTCAAAAAAAAAAATTCCTATAAAAAGTCAATTTTCGAAGAATTTAAAAAGTCAATTTTCGAAAAATTTTTAAAAATATCAAATTTATGAAAAATTTTCTATAAATATTAAATTTTGGAAAAATTTTCCATAAATATTCAATTTTTGAAAAATTTCCTATAAATATTAAATTTTTGAAAAATTTCTTATAAATAGTTTATTTTGGAAAAATGTTCTACTATTATTCAATTTTTGAAAAATTTTATAAAAAAAGTCATATATTAGAAAATTTTCTATAAAAAGTAAATTTTTAAAGAGTTTATAAAAAAAAACATTTGAAAAATTTCCTATGAAAAGTAAATTTTAAAAAATTTCCTATAAGAAGTCAATTTTTCAATAATTTCCTATTAAAAGTCAATTTTTGAAAAAGTTTAAAAAAAATCAATTTTGAAAAATTTCCTATAAAAAATCAATTTTTAAAAATTTTCTATAAAAAATCAATTTTTGAAAAATTCCCTATAAAAGGTCAATATTTGAAAAATTTCCTAAAAAGTAATTTTTTGAAAAAGTTCCTAGAAATTTCAATTTTTAAAAAAGTTCCTAGAAATGTCAATTTTGGAAAAACTCCTATAAAAAGTCAATTTTTGAAAAATTTCCTATAAGAAGTCAATTTTTTTCAAAATTTCCTATAAAAAGTTAATTCTTGAAAAATTTCCTATAAAATTCTTGAAAAATTTCCTATAAAATTTTTGAAAAATTTCCTATAAAATTTTCGAAAAATTTCTTATAAAAAGTAAATTTTTAAAAAATTTCCTTTAAAAAGTAAATTTTCGAAAAATTTCCCGTAAAAAGTTAATTTCCAAAAAATTGCCCATAAAAGATAAATTTTACAAAATTTCCTATAAAAGCTAAATTTTTGAAAAATTTCCTATAAATATTCAGTTTTCGAAAAACTTCTTTTAAATAGTAAATTTTTGAATAATGTTCTAAAAATAGTCAATTTAATTGATTGATAAGTAGATTTGCTTTATATTAGAACCAAGCCGGTCTACTTGTTTTCTGTGTGTGTATGAATATAAAGGAAACGATGAAAAGGAAATAAATCAATTTTAAAGGACTTGAAGGTATTTATTTGCCATAAATATGTTAGGAGTTGATATATACATACATACATATGTATACATATAAAGCTGAATTGAAAATATTTTATATTTTAGCTGAGTGAGTGTAGATTAAAAGGAAAAATTCTTTAGTTTTTCAATTATTTATTAAAGCTAAATTGAGAAAATATTGTCCTTTGAAGTAAATAAACAATAAGTATTGTATAGCATACTTTAAGGGCTTTTGTTTGTTAATACGTTCTAGGAAATATTTTCAAACTAATTGAGTATAAAATAAAACTAAATTTAAATTTATTTATTATATAAATAACTAAAATGTCTTAGTAGCTTGAGGCATATAAAGCTATTGTTATATAAAAAATTTGAAATTGTTTAAATTAAAATTATCCTTTCTCTAATATAATATTAAGTTATTATATTACTTTGTAGCCATTGTAGATGTTGGGCTACATCACAGAAGACAACGAATTCTTTAAGATTACATTTACGATTATTTGTCTGACCAGCCGAGACTATGCCACGCAAAAACCATTTTCCATTACGATTAATCATAAGACCACTACCCGAGTCACCCATACAAGGGCCGGTATCATCACGATTGCCCGCACAAAAGGTGCGTGGTGATGTCAGCATATTATAGGCAGATGAGGAGCGCAAGCATTCGCTGTCGCTTACAATTTTGGTGTCTACTTTCTTGGGTACAGGAGTAAAGTTTTGTCCTTGCTCGTCAGCACCCCAACCGGCCACTAAACCTCTTTGACCCACTATATAGCTGGGATTTGAGTTCTCGGTCCATATGCAGATAGGGCGAATAGTGTTGGAATATCTAGAAATGAAAATATGAAATTACTTTTACTGTATGATACTAGATTTCCAGAGTTTGCTGCATTACTCTAGGAATCTAGTTCAATATAGCTTTTTAATAAAATATATTAACTTAAGCTAGTATTAAAAACCTGAAAACTTACTGCACTGGCTGTTTCAGCTGCAACAGTGCCAAATCGGCATCTGGATAAGTTTTTGAATTGTAATCGGGATGAACAATAAGACTCTGTATCTCTCGCGTGACAAAGCCCTGTTCACTGAAATCCTCCAGATTATATCTGCCGACATTGACAACCACACGACTTGCTGTTACGCTACCAATTTGAAAACAATGTCCCGCTGAGATGACTGTACGGGAGGAGACTAAAGATCCCCCACAAAGAAAACGTAAACCTGCGGATTTCACAAAGATGGCGGTTAACCAGGGAAACTCGCCGGGCATTGTTTGATCGCCACCAAAAATTAAAGGCGAAAAGGAATTGCTCTCTCCACACTGATTGCTTTGGGTAGAAATTTGATTTATAGAAGGATTATCTGAATCAAATTTGTCGAAAAATGTTTGTGAAGGATGTGAAAATTGGCCACTGTCTCGTGGAGGCTGAATTTGTACCGCCGTATTTGGATTCTGGGGAAACTGGGTTACCTCACGTGTAGGCTGTATTTCAGCTGTATTTGTAGTGGGATTTTGGGGATATTGTGCTACTTCTCGAGCTGGCAAGACTTGGACTTCGGTATTCGGGTTTTGTTGCAAAATGTCATTTATAATCGGATATTGCTGGTTGAAGACTTGGGGCAAGTTGCTGGACAGGGGCTGTGTTGTAATTTTGTGGACTAGAAATATGCGGGTACTGGGAGCTGGATCTGTAATAGTTATTTAGGAGTTTAAGTTATACATTTGAATTTTGAATTTTAATTTCATCAAAACCTACATGCATTTCCTATGCAAATATCTTGACCATTGACGGTGATTTTGGTCACTTTGGGTACTTCATTTCGTGAAGGAAAGTCTACTCTATAGACAACGGGATTTCTACTTTCCAAAGACAGACGGCCATAGTAATTCTGAAAAATAGAAAATTGATTACAAGAGGAAAACGATAAATTTTGAAATGTAAGACTGAAAACCTGAGAACAGGAATCCCCTTAATTAAAATAACGATTTGTAATCGATAACTTAACTTTTCAATAGAAAAAGTATCGATAACTTAACTTTTCTTAAGAAAAGTTATCGATAACTTAACCTTTCTAAAGAAAAGTTATGAATAATTTAACTTTTCTAAAGAAAAGTTATCGATAACTTAACTTTTCTAAAAAAAAGATATCGATAACTTAACTTTTCTAAAGAAAAGTTATCGACAAATTTACTTTTCTAACGAAAACTCAACGACAATTGACAATTTATGTTTTCTATAAAAAATTTAACGATAACTTAGCTTTTCTATAATAAAGTTAACGATTACTCTTCTTTTCTATAGAAAAGTTAACGATTACTTAACTCTTCTAAAGAAAAGTTATCGATAGCTTAACCTTTCTAAAGAAAAGTTACTTTTATAAAGAAAGTTATCGATTGCTCAACCTTTTTAAAGAAAATTTATCGATAACTTCACTTTTGTAAAGAAAAGTTAACGATAACTTTACTTTTTTATAGAAAAGTTTTCTATAATTTAATATTTCTATAGAAAAGTTATCAACAACTTATGTCTTCTATAAAAAAATATCGATAACAAAACTTTTCCATGGAAAAGTTATAGATGACTTAACTTTTATAAAGAAAATTTATCGATAACTTAGCTTTTATAAATAAAAGTTATTGATAACTTTACTTTTCCTTTACTTTACTTTTCTATGGAAAAGTTATCGATAACTTTACTTTTCTATAAAAAATTTATCGATAACTTTACTTTTCTATAGAAAATTATCGATAACTTTACTTTTCTATAGAAAAGTTATCGATAACTTTACTTTTTCTATAGAAAAGTTATTGATAACTTTACTATTCTTTAGAAAAGTTATCGATAACTTTACTTTTCTATAGAAAAGTTATCGGTAACTTTACTTTTCTATAGAAAAGTTATCGATAACTTTACTTTTCTATAGAAAAGTTATCGATAACTTTACTTTTCTATAGAAAAGTTATCGATAACTTTACTTTTCTATAGAAAAGTTATCGATAACTTTACTTTTCTATAGAAAAGTTATCGATAACTTTACTTTTCTATAGAAAAGTTATCGATAACTTTACTTTTCTATAGAAAAGTTATCGATAACTTTACTTTTCTATAGAAAAGTTATCGATAACTTTACTTTTCTATAGAAAAGTTATCGATAACTTTACTTTTCTATAAAAAAGTTATCGATAACTTTACTTTTCTATAGAAAAGTTATCGATAACTTTACTTTTCTATAGAAAAGTTATCGATAACTTTACTATTCTTTAGAAAAGTTATCGATAACTTTGCTTTTCTATAGAAAAGTTATCGATAACTTTACTTTTCTATAAAAAAGTTATCGATAACTTTACTTTTCTATAGTAAAGTTATCGATAACTTTACTTTTCTGTAGAAAAGTTATCGATAACTTTACTTTTCTATAGAAAAGTTATCGATAACTTTACTTTTCTATAGAAAAGTTATCGATAACTTTACTTTTCTATAGAAAAGTTATCGATAACTTTATTTTTCTATAGAAAAGTTATCGAAACTTTTACTTTTCCATAGAAAAGTTATCGATAACTTTACTTTTCCATATAAAAGTTATCGTTAACTTTACTTTTCTATAGAAAAGTTATCGATAACTTTACTTTTCTATAGAAAAGATATCGATAACTTTACTTTTCTATAGAAAAGTAATCGATAACTTTACTTTTCTACAGAAAAGTTATCGATAACTTTACTTTTCTACAGAAAAGTTATCGATAACTTTACTTTTCTATAGAAAAGTTATCGATAACTTTACTTTTCTATAGAAAAGTTATCGATAACTTTACTTTTCTATAGAAAAGTTATCGATAACTTTACTTTTCTATAGAAAAGTTATCGATAACTTTACTTTTCTATAGAAAAGTTATCGATAACTTTACTTTTCTATAGAAAAATTATCGATAACTTTACTTTTCTATAGAAAAGTTATCGATAACTTTACTTTTCTATAGAAAGGTTATCTATAACTTTACTTTTCTATAGAAAAGTTATCGATAACTTTACTTTTCTGTAGAAAATTTATCGATAACTTTACTTTTCTACAGAAAACTTATCAGTAACTTTACTTTCCTATAGAAAAGTTATCGATAACTTTAGTTTTCTATAGATTAGTTATTGATCCTATTCTATATGAATACTATCAATATTGACCTAATTCTTTATGAATTTGATCAACGTTGATACTAGTTTACGTAGAAAATTCGCCATTTTTTTCATACAAAACCACTGTGCAGCACTTACATAATTATCTTACCGTATACAAAGGTTCTCGCTGACTAAAAGACACCATCAACTCGATACTATTCGAGACATTTGGTATCGAGATTTTTCCAATATATTGAGAATTATCGATAAAATATTGAAAATAGTTGGGGCATGCAACAGAAGGTATATTTAAATATTGCGCATTAATGCCCAAGATGAGTAATAAAACTAATAAATAACTTAAAAACATTGTTTTTACAATTTTAATATAAACAAATAATCTTTAAAAATTCTTAAGAATTTATGAATTAATTTAAAACCAATCAGTGACACTCTATAATTATTCCCAGCATATAAGGGGGTTTTTCTTAGTATTTCTTTATGCAAACAAAGGCGCAGGTACCATGATTCAACACTTTACACAATTAATTGAAGATGCTTTTACTCGGTTAATTTGTTTATGTCATAAATTATTTGCAAATATTTGCAATTTTCACTAACACTCGGCGCTAAATGTTAAACGGACCCACCAACTACGATCAACCGCTCTCGTCGATTTTTACTAACGGACTGATCAGAATATTTTAAGCTCATCTTTACAGTTGTCAGTTTTTAACAAAATTTGCAAATATTGAAAATCTGGTCAAAACACAACCACATATAACAACAACAATAATTGAAGACAACAAGATTTAATTAGGTGTGTAAATTATTAAAAATATTTAAAAATATTAATAAAAAAATACAACAGCTTTTTTGTCTTTAAATACATAACTAATTTTTTATGTAATTATTCTAAATGATTTTGTTAATTTTATTTTTTATTAAATATCTCTAAAGATCCAAATTTGTAACTTTAACACACCTAAATTTTATTTTTTTTTTGTTTGGGGAATACACGTAAAATATTTGGAAATTTAGCTTAATAGTAATAATTATACATACGTCACTTTTAAGCCCCGCGTCAGTTATTATTGTAGGGTATTTCCATTATCCACATTTATTTCTATATTTCATTATTCTTCAATATTTTATTAACACTTTTTATTTTATTAAGTAATTTTTTTTTAATATTTAATTAGAGTTAGACATTATTTACTTAGAGAATCAAAATAAAGCAGCCGTTAAATTAGTAAAAAACGTGTAAAATAATGTTTTTAAACAATATTTACTCAGTTCAAACATTTCTTCAATAGAAGATTCTTGGTGAACACTTTTAATATAAATATTATAAATTTGTTTTATTTCATGAAGTAATTTCGGAGATATCGCTCAACTTTCATTGAACAATTTTTTTTCTATATATTTTTTATAATTTCATACAAATAGAGAAGACAGTAATTTTTTTTATTATTTTCCTATAGTCAGATAGAGAAATATGTTACGCATATATCAAACAGCAATTCCATTTTTTAAAACACGGCTTTTAGTATTTTGTTTACTGTATCGCCATCTTTAGTCCGATCATAAAACTTTGTACGAATCGAGTTTTAAAAAGTTATGACTAGAAATGGCAAAAAACTATCAAAGTAGAGAAATGTAAATTATAACGTTTTTAAAAGATACTGGTTCCAAGATTATTGGGTTGTTAGGAAAGAAATTTCGTTTCGATAACACGCTGTTTTCAAAACTTCCTATAAAAATGGAAACTTTTAAAATCTCTCCATAAAAATGGAAAAATATCGCATTTTTGTGGAAAACTTTTTAAATTTTTCAAATTTTTCAGTTTTAGGATAATATTCAAAATTTTCCATTTATATGTATGTGAATTTTTCAATATTTTCCGTTTTCATAGGAAATTTACAAAATTTAAAATTTTTATAAAAAATTTTTAAATTTTTCCATTTTTATATTTTCAAAATTTATTTTTGTATAATAGTTATACTAAAAAGAATGCTTTTGTATAACAGTTATCCTATAGAGAATACTTTTATATAATTGTTATCCTACATAGACTACATTTGTATAACAGGTATCCTTAAGGAAATTCTTTCGTATAATAGTTATCCTACACTCAGGAAATTATTACAGTAACTGATTGTATGTTGTTTAGGAAATTTTCAGTTATGTTGTTTTTAAATGAATATTCATTTAAATTTACATGAAAATTGATTTTTAACATATTTATACATTTGTTTAAAAAAACAACCTACAAAAAAATACTGAAAATCCGTAACATTTGAAAATATCAGTTGTTTAGTTTTTATATATTTTTTCAATTATTGTATCAAATATAATTCGTATTTGTTTAATTATTGGTTTTCCTTAAGTATCTTAGGTTTGCTTACTGAAGAAGCTTTTTATAATACGGGCCGCCTATCATGGGGTATGGCCTAAGCAAACAACAAACTTTGTTTTGTCTGTTTGGTTTTTTGATGCCTTAAGGATATAACCTTTTTATGGTTTCGTCTTTTATATCACGTTAATTACAAAAACAAATGAAAATTGTCCGTTTTACGGAAATTTTACGTAGTTTTTTACCATTCAATTTTTTAAAAATAAATGAAAATTTCCGTTTTTTATACTAAAAATGTAGTTTAAATTTTTGTCAGTAATTTTTTTGAAAACAACTGAATACTCAATTTTTAAAACTGAAAATGTAGTTTAAATATTTGTCAGTTAAATTTAAATGAAATATTTATTGAATTTGAATGAAAAATCAGTTGACCGGTTTTTAAATGAATATTCATTCAATTCAAATTACATTTTAAGTTAATTTTACTTACATAATATTCTGAGTGTATAGATAACGCTTTTGTATAACAGTTATCCTACAGAGAATAATTTTGTATAACAGTTATCCTATAAAGAATACTTTTGTATAGCTGTTATTCTATAGATAACACTTTAGTATAATATTTATCCTGTAGATATTACTTTTGTATAACACTTTTTGTGTATAACAGTTATCCTACTTATACTATAGATAATACATTAGTATAATAGTTATCCTATAGATAATACTTTTGTATGACAGTTATCGTATAGAGAATACAATTGTATGACAGTTACCCTTAAGAGAATTATTTTGTATCACAGTTATCCTATAGAGAATCCTTTTCTATAACAGTTATCTTATAAAGAGTACTTTTGTATAATAGTTATCCTATAAAGAATACATTTGTATAACAGTTATCCTTTAGAGAATTCTTTTGTATAACAGTTATCCTATAGAGAATACTTTTGTATAACAGTTATCCTATAACACTTATTTAAAGAGAATACTTTTGCATAATAGTTTTCCTATAGAGAATAAATGTGTCTAACAGTTTTTCTATATAGAATACTTTTGCGTGTTCATTTTTTTATAGAGAACACTTCGTTTTGACAGTTTTTCTGTAAAAATTATTTTAATACAACTTTTATATGAAAAGTTTTCCTATATGAAATATAATTTTATGATACATTTTCTATTGATAATGTGTTTGTTAGGCAGTTTTTAGTAGAAAGAATTAGTCATTCTTAAAAAAAATAATATTTTAAATCCAACAAGAAAGAAAGTGCTATAGTCGGCCCAGTCCGACTGTACGATACCCTTCACCACTTAGGTCAAAGGTGTTATTTTTCCTGTGTAAAGACAAATATTTTGCCATCATACAATGATTTTCTCAAAACTTATATATTTAAGCTGTTTCCGTCATTTGGACTTATATGATAGCTAGAGTCAAATATGGACCGATTGTATCTAAAATTACAGTAGATACAAAAATTATGTACGCAAAAAATAAACTTAAAATTCTCAGACAGAAGAGTTTGTATGGGCCATGGTCAAATGTGGACCGATTTCAACGAAATTTGGTACTGTAATTTTGGTTTACACAAGCAGTATATCGTTAACTAAATAAAATCTTAAGTTTTGAAGATATAGAAATTTCCTAATTTGTATAAAATTATATTAGATAAAGTTTTTAAAAGCGATTTGAATGAAAACGACTCAGGGCCTTTCTATATTAAAGTAACGCTATGTTTTTAATGTCATGAAAAAATATTGATATTTGTGACCAAAATATCAATTCCGGGAAGTGGGACCTATAGGAGGTACCATAAATAGTGGATCGATTTTGACGAATTTCAATAACCATGGTCCCACTATTAAAAAAATTATCTGTGCCAAATTTCATCGAATTATCTTTAGAATTGCGACCTGTAGTGATTACATGGTTTACATGGGGGTCCAGCCAGCCAGCTAGACTGACGGACTGACATCGCTAAATCGACTCAGAAAGTGATTCTAACTATATTAGTGTACTAAAAGGTAGGTATAAGACAAATATTTCTTTGTGTTACATACATCAGCACAAACTTATAATAACCTTTCCACCTATGCACGGTGGTAAAAAAGCGGCCAAAAATGATTTTTCTTAATTTTATAATTTTGATTAAATTTTGATGGTAGTTTATAGCCAACACTCTAAAGTATCCAATTTAACTTTATCTTTGACTATCGGATAACTGATTAGTTTTTCATACTAGCTCAAAGTCTATACTTTTTTGCCTACAAGTTTAAAATTAAAAAATTTGATTTTTATATACTTTTGAATAAAAGCAGATATAATTTTTCCACTGAAGTTGTTGTTCTAAATTTTAAAGCACTTTTTAAATATTGTTATAAGTGAATAATTTTGTGCAGTTTTTAGAAATTTCTGTGGTTTGGTTTCTTCAAAAATTGAAGTGAATTTGAGATAGTTAAATAACTAGTGAAAATCATAAAAATCAAAGAAAAAGGAGCTAAAAGAGGTTACACATAAATTGGATCTTCTACTGTTAAGTACTAGTAGTATATATTTCGAATTTCAGCCGCATTCTCTTGCCGGCCTATGTCATAATATGTCAGCTCAGTAAGTTTCAGTCAAAAATATGAAGAAATAAAAAAGTTGTTGATTTTTGGCCGTATTTTACCACCGTGCTATGGTGGTGAAGGGTATATAATCTTCTTACTAATATATGGATACCATCTTAAAGAGTGCTCTAAATAAAATTTGTAGTTGGATTTTCTTAAATAAAAATCAAACCTTTTAATATAAAAACTCTACAAAATACGCAAATATAATGACATATTATACAAAATCATTTAGCATTAAAATGTTTACTTAGTACTCGGGTTTTGCAAAATTATCGACTTTTTTCGGAAACCCTCCCATTAAAGATTTTACAGTTGCTTCTGATACCTTTTTGGAGCATGTGTTCCACCTGCGCATAAAATCGGACATGTTCTTGGAAATCTTTCCTGTGTTCTTCAATTCCTTTTTTACCAGAGCCCAATACCTTTCCACAGGCCGAAGTTCTGGACAGTTACATGGATTTGCCTCTCGTGGTACAAAAATGACATTATTCTTTGAGTACCACTCAAGTGCCTTTTTCCATAATGGCATGATGCCAAATCGGGCCAAAAAAATGTAGTCACTCTGTTCTCTCTTAAAAAGGGTAACAACCGTTTTTGTAGGCACTCCTTTATATAAATTTCTGTGTTTATTGTGCCAGATGCCACAAATACTTTACTTCTTTTGCCACAACTGCAAATAGCTTGCCACACGATAAACGTCTTAGGGAATTTTGTTTGTTTTTTTGTGCGAAACTCTTGCCGAACATTGCCCCGTTTATCACCAACATAAAAATCTTGACCAGGAAGTTGAGAAAAGTCTGCCAGTACGTATGTTTCATCATCCATCACACAACAGGTGTATTTTTTTATAAAATCAGACTTCAATTTTTTTGCTCGTTTTTTTGCTTCTAAGTTCTTTATAGCATTGCGATCTGGAACTTTGTATGTCTTCAGTCCAGCATAAGCTTTGACTCTATGTGCAAAATTCGTAGAACATTTTACCGTACGAGCTGCTTTTCTTAAAGAAGTGTTAGTCGCTCGACTTCTTTTGTCTTACCAATATCTGTAGGACTTTTTTCCTCCCTGATCAAGGTTTTCTTTCAATACTCAGGTTTTCCTTATACCGTCTGATGGCATTAGAAACCGATCGAGGGTCAACTTTCAAATTTTTAGCTATTTTTTTTTAAAGTCCATGACGGATTTTTTTGAAAAGTTTTAATTATATTTTCACGAACTTTTTATTCGCAGTCCATTTTGATTGAAATAACTATTGAAAATTAATAATTTCTAAAATAATAGTATCTGACATATCTATAGAAACTAACTTGATCAAAAAATAAATTATTTCTTGCACTATGGATAAATTTTGCCTAAAATAGTAAATGCATATTTTTTTTAGAACACTCTTTATTCGAAAAAAATCCACTTTTTTCGATCAACGAAAAATATCTGACTTTGGAAATTTCTCAACATAAAACGGTTCAAGCTATTTTAAAACGGTTTTAACTTTTTTATTTTCTGAACTATTGGCTGTATGCCAAATGGGTTTAATATCGAATGCACAATGGGTCAAAAACTAAAAATGTCGAAGTGAAAAATTATTTTTTTTATTTTTGAAATGTGTTTTAATTCATTTTAAAAATAAAAAATAACAGTTATTATATTAAAATATGCATGTTTTCCTTTGTCTCTTCAAGCTCATTTCAAAATGTTAAAAATCAACCATATTGGACCATAATTCAAAAAAATTCACTATCCACTGAAAAAGCTACATATCATGCCGTGTAAACACAGTGTAAAACACTGTGCGACATTTTACAGTCACATTAAAGAATGTGAATTTTGATCTAAAAGTTTGAAAAAAAAATTAAATGTCACTTTCCAAAAATAAAGAAATTAAAGAAAACTAATTTTAAATCTTGGTAAATTTGAGTTGAGTAATTCGTTACTCATGTTATTTAATTGTATTAAGTGTTTTTTACATATGAACGACTAATGCCAATAAAATTCCCAACAATTTCTTAGTTGAATCATAAGAAAAAGTCCCCCTTTAATTTTTTATTTAATTTTTTATTTATAAGCTGACAGTTTTTGGTTTTTAAATAAATTTAAAGACTTTGTGCCGCTTAAAGTACTTTTTCTTGTCTATTAAAATTTTTGCTCTTTTTTTTGTCGTTATGACCAAAGACAAAAAATGTAAAAAAGTAAAAATTTCATGTTTAAAATAAATTCTTTTAGAGAAAGAGTAAATTTTTGTACTTTTTTTTGTTTTTTTTTTTAATATTTTGTGGTTCGAGTAAAAAACTGAAACACATGTTGTACCCTTTGCTGCTGTTTTTATGTTGTAAAACAGTTTTTTTTTGTACAAAAAAAGTTTAAATGTGGTTCCCTTTCTTGAGATCCAGAAGCAACGAGAAACGAAAGCATTAGCCCAAACTCTAACGAAAATATTTGCGTTTTTTTTTCTGTAGAAAGAATAAACAAAAACGAGAT
Source organism: Stomorhina lunata (assembly GCA_933228675.1). NCBI lineage: Eukaryota > Metazoa > Arthropoda > Insecta > Diptera > Rhiniidae > Stomorhina > Stomorhina lunata. The sequence goes on along the minus strand of OW121740.1, from coordinate 121,293,255 downwards.
TCAGGTAAAAAAATAAAATAAAAAATAAAACCTTTAAAAAACAAATAACAACCAAAAACATTCGGTTAAAATGTTATTTGTTTGCTTTGAGTTTAAAGACTGGCCACGGAGAAGTTTTGAAATTTTATTAGAATATCAAAGTTAAGCTAAGATATGGCTTAAAGAGCTTTCTATGTTTATAGTAAAGTTGCGCCATCAGACAGAATGAGGTTATGTATGGAACACGATATCGTGCAGATGGCCGCCACGGCTTTGCTGCCACTTACGATATCTCGTTCCATACATAACCTCATTCTGTCTACTTTACGATATAATAAAGTTTCACGATTTTTTTTTTAAATATCAGTGTTTTATTTTAAATTTAAAAATTGCGTCCTAGTTGGGATACCCTTTATAATAAAAATAAAATTTCCAATTTGTTGACTATTGTGCCACATTTAACCTCAGTAGTCTAGGGTATCATAAGGTCGGTCTTGGCCGACTATCATACATTAACACTTAACTTATCCAAACATTTCTATGTACTTTCTTTATTTTTGAGTAACCCATTTGCTGGTTTTATATACCACAGACTAGCGAATTCATACTCAGGTTTCACTCTTTTATTCAATTCAATTCATCTGCTCATCTGCGTAGGTGCGCCACTATTGGCTCATGTGGTTCCAGATAAAAATCCCCCACAAAAAGAAATCTACAAATACATACATACATTTCTGCAACATTGCACTATCATTGAGGTTTGAAATTGGTATTATTTTAGTTATTTTTTTATTACTTTAAGGTAAAGAATAACTTTATTATTCTTAAATTGAATATCTGCTACTACATAGAGTAGAAATACATATAAAAGTATATAATATTACTTTACTCTTTTACTTCAATTAACAAGATATGAAGGTATTCATTTAGATTTGAATGACAAAAGGGAATAATTGTGACAAAATATATCAAGGAAATTTTTCTAAAATAGACCTTCGATTAAGAAAATCATACAATTTTTAAATGATTTTCATTTTTCAACTTCAAAATCTTTAACCGATTGAAAGCCACAAAACCTGAAAGCTTCATGAAGGTAGAACAAAAACCATTTAATATATTTTTCTGTTTTCTTAAGTGCCAGTGCCTGCTGGAAATTTTAAATATATCAAAATATTTCCTGATATGTTCTGTATCTTCTCTATAAATTTCATCTGCATATTTCTGCATATTTAGATATTAAAGCTAAAAGAACCTACTATTCATATATTTAACTGAACGCTAAGAACACAAGAATTAAGATGACCTTGAAAAAATATTTTCACCATAGTTTTTTTTTCTTTATGTTTTTGTATACCCTTTCCTTATTAATCTATTACTTAAGTAGATTTTGTTATAAATTTTAATATACCTAATAGACAATTTATTCAAGAAATACAAACTCAAATCCGAAAGATAAAAATCAAATACAAAATATAACAAAACACTTTTTAAATTAAAAACCACGAGAATAAGGAAAATTTTAAAGGTGACAAAATAATATGTAAAAATTATGAATGAATGAAAATAATAAATTAAATAAAATACTTTTGCATTGAGATTTATGGCACAATCATTTTAATCTTGCGATCCCCAAACGCACAGACTAATAATTTGATTTAAAATAGAAAATTTAGACAATAAAAAAGTCACACAAATCTAACAAATGTCGCTAAAATACAAAAGACAAAATACAAGATACTTTGAAGAAATAAATAAATATCAAACGAAAATAAAAGATTGTGCTTCTCAACTTAATAAGACATGAAAAAAATAACTAACAATAAACAATTTTGACTTAAAAGCGAGTATAAGCAACAGTTGCTGCTGCTGCCGCTTTGACTGCTGTGGCTTATCTTGATGATATTATTACCGAATTCATTCATTCATTCATTCACTCATTCGTTTTAAACCAAATTGAACTCAATTGAATTGAATTCAATCAAGAAATTTACACAAAAAGTGTTTTTGGGGTTTTATTTTATGTAGCGCAATCGTAAAACGTAAATACACGCAAACACATTAAAACCAGTAAGAAAGTGCTGTAGTCGGACAAGCCCGACCATACGATACCCTTCACCACTAAGGGAAAGGTATTCTTTTTCCTGTATGTTTGCAAATATTTGCTAAATTTTGCCATCATATCGGGTGTTTTTTATTGAGGTATAGAACTTTAAGTTGGCATCACTTTTTTAACTGGCGGCCATTTTGTCAGCTGTCAAGTGATTAATATTTAGTTTGGTTTGCCATTTATTCATAAACAGGTTGACAAAAGAACAACCGCTTGCAAATCGTGCAAATTTATTTTGAAAATAATGGTTCAGTTCGCGAAGTTTACCGCAAGCTCCGTCCATTTTATGGTCGACATAATCGTCCATCAGAGCAATTAATTCGGTTAACCATGGATCGTTTTCGCACTACGTTTACTCTATGTGATAATACGCATCCGCAGCGACGTCGAACAGTGCGCACCGAAGAAACCATTGCCGCTGTAGAGCAAAGTGTTGAAAAGGACCCGAATGAATCGATTCGCCACCGTGCACAGCAATTGGAGCTTTGTCCATCAACTTTATGGAAGATTTTGCGCAAAAATCTTGGCTTGCGACCTTACAAGATCCAGCTTGTGCAAGAATTAAAGCCGCGAGACCATGCAATGCGTCGTGATTTTGGTGTATGGGCCGAAAATGAGATTGATCTCGATGCTGATTTTCATCGCAAAATTTTGTTTAGTGATGAGGCTCATTTTTGTTTGAATGGCTACGTCAACAAGCAAAATTGCCGCATTTGGAGTTAAGAGAATCCACATGAGACCCTTGAGACGCCATTACATCCATAAAAACTGACTGTTTGGTGTGCTTTATGGGCTGGTGGAGTCATTGGGCCATACTTCTTCCGAAATAATGCTGGAGAGTCAGTTGCCATAAATGAAGACCGGTATAAAGCCATGATAACCGACTATTTTGTTCCCCAATTGGATGGCATGAATGTGGATGAGTTGTGGTTCCAACAAGACGGCGGTACATGCCACACAGCGCACGTCACAATTGATTTATTGAAGGAAACATTCGATGAGCGCATAATTTCGCGGAATGGACCTGTCAATTGGCCACCAAGATCGTGCGATTTGACACCACTGGATTATTTTCTTTGGGGATATGTCAAGTCGCTCGTCTACGCCAACAAACCAGAAACGTTAGGGGACTTGGAAGCCAACATTCGTGGCGTTATTGCCAACATACGGCCCCATATGCTCGAAAAAGTAGTTGAAAATTGGACCTGTAGAATTGGCTTTATTCGAGCCAGCCGCGGCGGCCACATGCCCGAAATCATATTTAAACATTAATGGCATAAAATTATCCTTCCAATAAAGCCAAATTGATGGACATATTAAAACGATTTCTTGTGTTTTATTTCAATTCGAAGTTCTAAACCTCTAAAAAATACACCCATTACAAACATTTTCTCAAAACTTATATATTTAAGCTGTTTCCGTCACTTGGACTTATATGAGAGCTAGGGTCAAATGTGGACCGATTAACTCGAAATTTAGCAAATTGATTACAGTTTTTACAAAAATTATGTATGCAAAAAATCAACAAAAATTCTTATTATCTTTAGATTTACGAGCGTTTTAATGATTTTTGTCTCATTTAGTGTGTTTTGATACAAGAGTTTGTATGGGAGCTATGGTCAAATGTGGACCGATTTCCACTAAATTTTGTACAGTGATTCAAATTTACAGTATCAGTATTTGTTGCAAATTTCATGAAAAAATATTGATATTTGTGACCAATACATCAATTCCGGGAAGTGGGTGAGTTTGTATGGGAGCTATGGTCAAATGTGGACCGATTTCCACTAAATTTTGTACAGTGATTCAAATTTACAGTATCAGTATTTGTTACAAATGAAAAAATATGAAAAAAATGATCTGCGCCAAATTTCATCAAATTATCTACAGAATTGCATGGGGCCGTCCAGACGGGCGGACTGACATCGCTAAATCAACTCAGAAATTGATTCTAAGCCTATTGGTATACTAAAAGGTGGGTCTAAGAAAAATATTTCTATGCGTTACATACATCAGCATAAACTTATAGTACCCTTTTCACCTATGGTGGTGAAGGGTATAATGACTCGAATAAAGAAGATGACAGACAGACAGACATACGTCTAGAATTTACATACCGAATAAATATTTTTAAGGCAAATTGCTCTTGAAAAGAGAAAAATATAAGCTAGAATTAAGTAATTTTAGTGTTTTATTGTTGTTTTTATCATTAAAAAGTAAAAAGTTTTATTAAAGATGACAAATTATGGTGTAAATAAATCTTAAACTATTCAGTTGTTAATGTTATTCCATAAATTTATATATGTACGAGTATGTTATAATATTAATAAATTGTTTATCTAGGTATATCTATGTGAAACCAAATAATTTTGACAAATTAAAGATTAGCCATCCGAAAATTACAAATATTTTAGTAGGTTCCTTTAGTTCTAATAACTAAATATGCGGGAATAAGCAGACAAAATTTTTAAAGAATATATAGAACATATCAGGTAATATTTTGATATACTTAAAATTTCCAGCAGGAACTGGCGGAGTAACTAAACATTTTAATAAATGAATTTTTATAGTAATATTTCGTGAAGTTTTTAAAAAAATGCCTCTACCCTCCAATTGAGACAAGGAAATTATTTTGTAAACATCTTCTTCTCTTATCCTTGACTCCCAGTGGAGCATAGGGCCTCACACATACCTTAATATAACTGAGCAAAAATCGATATTTTCATAAAAAAAAAACAACTAAAAACCAAGTAAGAAAGTTCTATAGTCGGTCCAGCCCGACCATACGATACCCTTTACCACTAAGAAAAAAGATGTTCATTTTCGTGTATAAAGACAAATATTTGTTAAATTTTGTCATCATACATTTTCTCAAGACTTATCTATTTAAGCTGTTTCCGTCATTTGGACTTACATGACTGCTAGGGTCAAATGGCGACCGACTATCTCGAGATTATAGTTTTTATAAAAGTAATACATACAAAATATAAACTTAAAATTATCATTATCTTCAGATTTACGAGCGTTTTGGAAACTTTTATATCATTTAATGTGTTTTGATAAAAGAGTTTTTAAAGGAGCTATGGTCAAATGTGGACCGATTTTAACAAAGTTTGGTACAGTGATTTTGGTTTAAATAAGCAGTATCTGTTTTAAATTTCATGAAAAGATATTTTTATTTATGCCAGTTCCAGGAAGTGGGACCTAAGGGAGGTACCATAAATAATGCACCAATTTTAACGAATTTCAATAGACATGGTCCCACTATCAAAAAAATTATCTGTGCCAATTTTCATCAAATTATCTTTGCAACCTGTAGTTTGACTACATGGTTTACATGGGGTCCAGCCAGCCAGACGGGCGGAAAGTGATTCTTAGCCTATTAGTATACTTAAAGGTAGGTATAAGACAATTATTTCTTTGTGTTACATACATCAGCACAAACTTATAATACCCTTTCCACCTATGGTGGTGAAGGGTATTATTAGTTAAAGTGCTTTATTCAAGTGATCCCGAAAAAAGCAAAATGTTATAATTTGCTCAAATATCATTTATCTCAAGATGTTTAGCTTCCATTTCTTCTTTAATCGCTTAAAAATTGCAAACGTAAACCGGAGTGTATGTACTTGTTTTCGTGCAGCTGAAGTCATTTGAAGAACAATAGCTTAAGTCGAAAATTGAAGTTTTGAGATATCATTAATTTTGTGTAATTTTCTTTCTGCTTGATTTCTGCGAACATGTTTATTAGAGAAAAAGGTTGAATATTTAAAAAAAAATATTGTTAAATTCAGAGGATTTAAAGTTTTAAGATTTTAACTTTAAGCGGTTTCGTTTAAATTCTTCTGTTATCCTCCCAGTAGAGCATAGAGCCTCCGTTAAAATTAAAAGTATATATTGTTTAGTTTTATGTAAGCATAAGTTGTTTGAGAACAATGACATTATTTTTTAAGGTCAACATTTATACAGCTTAAGTGAAGTTAAGCTATACCGTTATATGATTAAAGAAAAATCTGAATATGTAAACAAAAATATGTGTACATAAGATATTTTGATCAATGCATTATTGATTCAAAAAACTTAAGCTAAAAAATAAACGTACATAACATTGATAGAAAATAGGATTTTTAAAGCGGACACAGTTAAGCTCCTTTGCTTCTGTAATGCACCAAACGTCTTAACTCAATTCTCATTTATATCGACTTAAGCTACTCTTCCTTATTGACACAAATATATATGTCATATTGAAATATGTTTGTCGACTGGCAGGGGATCAAACTGAGTTGAGTTGAGAAGTGACATATATTTTAGCTCCTTCCATATATATAATAATATTCTTAAATTTTTTTTTTACATTTTGCATTTTATTTGAAATTAAATTAATTGCCTTAACTATAAGGAGACAATTTTTGTGTTTGTAAAGTCGTGTCTTCTAAAGAAAAGTTGGCGATCGCCTAAGTTTTCTATAGAAAAGTTGGCGATCGCCTTAGTTTTCTATAGAAAAGCTGGGGATCGTCTAAGCTTTCCATAGAAAAATTGGCGATCGCCTAAGTTTTCTATAAAAAAGTTGGCGATCGCCTTAGTTTTCTATAGAAAAGTTGGCGATCGCCTTAGTTTTCTATAGAAAAGCTGGGGATCGTCTAAGCTTTCCATAGAAAAATTGGCGATCGCCTAAGTTTTCTATAAAAAAGTTGGCGATCGCCTTAGTTTTCTATAGAAAAGTTGGCGATCGCCTTAGTTTTCTATAGAAAAGCTGGGGATCGTCTAAGCTTTCCATAGAAAAGTTGGCGATCGCCTTAGTTTTCTATAGAAAAGTTGGCGATTGCCTTAGTTTTCTATAGAAAAGTTGGCGATCCCCTTAGTTTTCTATAGAAAAGTTGGCGATCGCCTTAGTTTTCTATTGAAAAGTTGGCGATCGCCTTAGTTTTCTATAGAAAAGTTGGCGATCGCCTTAGTTTTCTATAGAAAAGTTGGCGATCGCCTTAGTTTTCTATAGAAAAGTTGGCGATCGCCTTAGTTTTCTATAGAAAAGTTGGCGATCGCCTTAGTTTTCTATAGAAAAGTTGGCGATCGCCTTAGTTTTCCATAGAAAAGTTGGCGATCGCCTTAGTTTTCTATAGAAAAGTTTGCCTTAGTTTTCTTTAGAAAAGCTGGCAATCGCCTTAGTTTTCTATAGAAATGTTGGCGATCGCCTTGGTTTTCTGTAGAAAAGTTGTCGATCGCCTTAGTTTTCTATAGAAAAGTTGGCGATCGCCTTAGTTTTCTATAGAAAAGTTGTTTCCATACTATATTTGTTTTTATACCCTATTACTTTAAAAGTTATAACGTAACCAATTTTCCCATTTTATTCCCTAATTTCATGAAAGTTCTTTGGTACCAATTGAATTTATTTAAATGCAGTTAATTTTTTGTTTCTATTTATATTATTTTATGAGCTGGTATCATTTTATCCCATTTTGCGCCCTGAAATCAAAAAGTACCAAATATGTATATATATATAATTCCACAACAACATTCCAATTGGAACAAGAGGTACTTCTCTCAGACAATGAGCTGAATTCGATTCTATTTTTAGACTCATTGAAAGGGACCTACGTTTTAACTCCGGCTCCGAACGGCAAATGCATTAGTTAGAGAACCAGTGACTATCTGAGTTATGAGGTGAACCGCAGCTTTTTTGAAATTTTATTTTTTTTCAAGTGGGTATGGCCGGCGATCGTTCTTGGGACCTCTGGTATGTTAGGCGGATGACTAACCTGATATACCACGGCGATTCACCAAATATGTATTCAATATTTTTTCAAATCTATTGATTGCAGTACAAACTTCCTTTCTACATTCTTTGGTTCAAAATATAAGAGTGGGGTTTTTAGTCCAATCGGGCACATTTTTTGTTTAAATTAAGCCTATTGGTATATTAAAAGTTGGGTCTAATAGGGAATTTACACTACTCTAAAATCTAGTAAATTTGATTTCAAATCTCAATCAAAATCTAGACCGTTTACACTCAATTTTTTTTATATTTGCTAGATTTTATTTCCACAACAGAATTTGTTTAATGATATAAAACGAAGCCAACATTTTTCAAAGTCAATTTATTTTCTTTCCACATTTATTTTTTACATTTTTTATTCTAATTTATTTCGAATTTAATTCAAAATTTAATTTATTTTACTAATTTTGTCGCACTTTTTTCTTTTGTTTTGATTTCTATTTAATTGAAATGTCATTTTAATTTACACAGCGTGGTATTTTTTAGTACTTTTTAGAAAAAAAACATGGCTGTATCATTAAGTACTACTAGATTTTAAGTAGATTTTGCCGAAATCTACTTTTTGTATGGGAAATCTTGTCAAAATCAACTAGATTTTGAACAAAATCTTGTAAATACTAGATTTCGGGGTAATGTAAATGCCTTATAAGACAAATATTTCCACCTATAGTGGTGAAGGGTATTATAAATTGTATTGTCTGCCGGCAACGAAATTACTTTCCACACAAATGTCAGCATACCTTTTTACGATTCAAGTGCTTGGAGAAGTTCCTCAAAATTCGGTTATCAATATGAACCATGTTTTATACAAATAGAATAGCCATCCAGTATTAAGAAAGTTAATAAATATAAAATTTAAAGCACCCATTTTAAAGTACATATTTTGAATAGTTAAATTTCCATTGAATTTGTATCGTTACTATGTCACATTGACCCACTGTGATTTATCATAACATTTGTTATTACTTTCATTTGAACCCGAGATAAAAATGATGATGGGGGTGGTTTTTTTCCATAAACAAACGACCTACTAAGACACTAAACTAAATAAATATCTACTACGATATGTACGAGTATTCGGTTCCAAAGTGTTGCCTGGCTGCCTGACATACATGTTGGCGATTAATAGGCCAACGAAACCGGTGCATCACGACGACGACGATAGCAACGAAGACCAACAGGTGATTTTGTTTGAGAAAACATTTTGCATTACGGCAACAAAGAAAGTAAGAGTAATGTGAGAGAGAGAGTAAAAGCTTTTAATAATATTAGGCTCTCAAGCTGCGCGGAGTTGATTTTAAGCCATTGACATGATTTTTTACTTAAGTAACTGTATTATTTTATTTTTAGTAAGAGTTTAAGTGTTAGTTGTTGGGAATACAACAAATTGTTGCATACTTTCGGGCGTTCAATATAAAATAAGTTGTGTTTGGTGTAGAATGAGGGAAAGAAAAGTATAAAAACAAAACTTTGAGTACACAAAGTGTTAAGATTTATGGATGGCGGTATTAATATACATTTGACACGGACCATGCTGTGAGATACATGTGTATTGTACAATATTTGGGAGAAAAGCAACAGCTTTTCTGATTTAGAGAGGATGTATGTGTGTTTTTAAATGTAAGTTTTATTATGAGTGTGTATGAGTGTTAAGGGTAAAATTACTTCTTGAAGCTATAGAAGTTTTATTTTGGTGCTTTTTTTGTTGTAGTTGTTATTGGTGTTTTTGTTTTTGTTAAAAGCGCGCTAACTTGGTAGCTTCGAACTTAAAATAACGTTGTGTTTGATGTTGTTCGTTGGCTGTTGTTAATTGTGTATGGGAGTGATTTGGTTTTAGGTATGAGTATTGGATTTTTCTTTAGTTTGAATGTATTGGTGTAAGTAAGGTAAGCATAGTAAGCAAGCTGCTGCATGTTTAGTCAACATTAAGCTTTCATCTCGTACGGTTTTCAAAAAACAAATATCAGCTGAGAAAATGGATAAATTTAAATAACGGATGGAATAACAAAAAAAAAAATTGAGTTAAAAAATTTAAAACTAAAAATAAAAACAAATTAAAAATAAATAAAAAAAAATTTTAATGAAAACAAAAATATAGAAAAGGAATTGAATTTAATAAATGTCTCCTAAAAGTTTTTTGAAAATTTAAAAGAAAAATTCTTAAAATTGTATCTCACAACCTTAAAGGTATGCCATAAATTTCTCTGCTAAAATGCCGTCGGAAATGTATGCAACATAAAATTTTATTTTAAATTGGAGTTTTAGTGTGTAGTGAAAAATTCTAAAACAAAAAATCCCTAATAATACAAACCAGTTTGTTAAATTTACTTTAACAATCCCATAAAAAAAGAAACATAAAAATAAATACATATAAAATATAACAAATTTACTCGTGAATAGGATATGAAACCATGCCACCACCACCACAATGGCTGCATGAGTGTTTCCTGTTTTTGTTTAGCCGCTGCTGTCGCTATTAAAGTTAAAGTTTTGCGTGTCAACACCATGTAATTCTCGTTTTACAAAAACTTAACTTTACACTGGAACTCTTGTCGATACGAATAGTTTTGTGTTGTTTGCCCAGAAAAAGCCTTTTGCGTGTCTTGTGTTTTATTTTACATAAATTGAAAGGCAAAAAAAATAACGAGGAAATAAAAATTTTACATTTAGAAATTGACATAAAAAGCAGTTGCATGCCACATGCTTTTTTTTATTATATGCAATTCTTTGTAAAAAAGGTAAATAATAAAAAGTCATTGTTTTATGTGCCTTAACTTATCATGTATTTTAATATTCGCCCCTTAACTTATGCAAGACGATAAAGTGTTAATTACGGTTATTTAAAATGTAACGTTCAAAATTATTACAAAAACCATAACTATTTAATTTTTTTTTGCTTAAATTGTTTGCCAAATAATTATTGGTTTGGTTTCGGTTGAAAAGTAAATGAACTTAAAATTTGTAAAAGCATTTATTTAATGTGTGAACATTTTTTTAATGGTTATAAAACAAAAATGATTAATGATATATAACTGTGCTTAAATTTGAATACAGGACAGGTTTTTGGGTAGAAATGCTAAAATAAGTTTTTTTACTGTGGGTTTGTAAGCGAAAAATATGAAAAAAAGCATAAGTACTTGGGTTGTTATCTTAAATATCCTTAAAGTATGCCACGCAAATCTTCGTGTTTCAAAATTTCGATCAGTAGTCAGAAAGAGATTAGGTACATTTCATATGATCTGACAAATAAATATAAATTCATGTTTTTTAATTGTTTTGCCACGCCTACAAATATCGCCCTTTTAGTATATTGTTCACTGTGTGTCGCCATTTATAATCCAATCATAACATTTTATATATCAGTTTTCACGGCTACATTTACCTCATAGTCATAACGTTTAAGAACTCGATTCGTACTTGATTTGATCGGTACGAATCGATTTTTAACAAGTAAGAAAGTGCTATAGTCGGTCAAGCCCAACCATACGATACCCTTCACCACTAAGGTTAAAGGTGTTATTTTTCTTGTATAAAGACAAATAATTGCTAAATTTTGCCATCATACAAACATTTTCTCAAAACTTATATATTTAAGCTGTTTCCGTCATTAAGACTTATATGGGGGCCAGAGTAAAATGTGAACCGATTATCTTGAAATTTAGAAAATTGATTACAGATTTTACAAAGATTATGTAAACTCAAAATTCGCATTATCTTCAGATTAACGAGCGTTTTAGTGATTTTTGTTTTATTTAGTGCGTTTTGACAGAAAAGTTTATATGGGAGCTATAGTCAAATGTGGACCGATTTTAACGAAATTTGGTACAGTAATTTTGATTGACATGAGCAATATTTGATTTAAATTTCATGAAAAAAATTTTGATATTTGTGGCCAAAATATCAATTCCGGGAAGTGGGACCTATGGGAGGTACCATAAATAATGGACCGATTTTGACGAATTTCAATAGCCATGGTCCCACTATAAAAAAATGATATGTCCAAACTTTAATCAAATTATCTTGAGAATTGCGACCTGTACTTTGATTACATGGTTCATATGGGGGTCCGCCCAGTCGTCCGGCCAGACGGACGGACGGACTAACATTGCTAAATCCACTCAAAAGGTGATTCTAAGCCTATTGATATACTAAAAGGTGGGTCTAAGACAAATATTTCTATAAGTCATCATACATCATCCACCTATTGTGGTCTCTTTATTCTAATCTAAGATCAGACCATAAGTTTGGATTAAATGAGTCATGACATAAATGGGAAGTAAAAGAAAGGTGTAGATTATGCCATACAGGTATTCTAAAAGGGACTATAACCAAAAGCGTTCAAATTTAACCCACCCCACAAATAGTTTTGTTTCATATCAATAAAATAGCATGAAATAAAAATATTCGTTTTTGTTTTTAAACGTACTACCACTGCTCGATGTTGCTTATAAGCAACATTTCATAACGGCAAAATGAATAGTGATAGAAACCTGAAATTAATATCAGTTCATATTTATAATTAAAATATTTTTTACCACGCCTACTTTAATGATGACATGAAATAGTTAATGGATTTTAATTGTAGAAAGAATAATGAACATAACATTATTCCACTACCAGGTTTCTACAAGGGCCTTAATTATACCTTTTCATTTAAAGTTTTTCAGTTTTTTATATTTTTATAAATGTGTCATAAAAAATTCTTTTAACAAATAAAGCAACTTTGATTAACATTTGTAGCTAAATTTCACACGAATGTCGAATTGAAGTTAATGTAATTTAAAATTATGTAGTATACTTTTAGGATGTCATCTACATACATAGTTTTATTAAATATTTGTTTATTTTTAAGAGTTATCTATGAGCAAGAATAATTTTTTTATATATTTTATTAAGTCAAAATTCAGAGTTGGGAGCTTTTTTTTTCAATATGGGCATTTCCTTCGGGTGGTCAACCAGGATCGAAAAATGAAATGTTGATAAAAATCATGTTTTACTGCTTATCATTGAAAAAAAAAAAAGATATTTATAATAAAATATGGTTTCATATCATATCTCTGATGTTATACTTGAGAAAATTGGGCCGGAAACTACACATCAAAAGAGTACGAACGTACGTTCAGGACCCCAAGAAATACCCATATTCAACGTAAAAACACCTTGTACTATATATACAGTGTGTTTTTACGTTGAATATGGGCATTTCCTGGGGTCCTGAACGTACGTTCGTACTCTTTTGATGTACAAAAAATATAGAAAACAAAACTTTTCCTAGTATTTTTTTGCGATTCGATAGCATTTTGGTAGCTCTATGATGAATTTCGTCGAGTTTAAATTTTCATAAATACAGAATATAGTTGAAAAGTCAGCTTTCGTTATCGAGATATCACTATTTTATAGTTTTGATAAATAAAATTTTTTACGAATTTCACTTCTTATAAAGACTCAACCTTATTTAAGTTCCCAGTGCGATTTTCATAGCTTACTTAGTACACTATATTAATCACACTTTATGTAAATCTAATAATCACTAATAGAAGCTATTTCGTTGAAGAAAACAGGTTAAAACCCGGTTTAAAAAAACAGGTTTTAGCAAAAAAAAAAAAATCCGGGTTTTTTAACTGAAAATCACAAGTTTTAGTTAAAAGAACTTAAATTAAACAAATTTAATCATTAAAGGCAATATTGAGAATTAAAAGAATATTAAAAAAAATATTTTTTAAAGTTGTAAATTTTTGGAACTTTTGCTAAAAATTTTGCAACAGTTTCAAAAGAAACATTTGTATTCGTGTGTAAAACCATTTCAATTAAAAAAAGTAAAAATTGCTGCGTATTTTTAAAATTAGGCGACCCAAATTAAATATACCTCATTTTGAATGATCCTTGGAGAATCCTAAAGAGATTAGTAAATGTCAATATTATACTTTAACGAAAGCTGAACATCCACACTTTCAAATCCAATAAACAATTTTATTCGTTTTGAAAGAAAAATTCGCGATACTTAACTAAAATAGATTTTTATTAGGGTGTTCAATGGAAAATTTAAACTCAAAATATCTCCTAAAGTAGAGATAACTTCTGAAAGATTTTGACATTTTCGAACTTATCGCCCAAAGTTAGTAAAGCTATTGGCTTTTTATTTCAAAGGCACAAAAAAGTTTAAATTTTGTGGAACAGTGTAATTGTTGAACAAACTGTAATCAAATTAATAATTCCAGAAAATCGGTTCACATTTGACCCTAGCTCCCACATAAGGGTTCAATGGCGAAAAATATTAAAATTTAGCAAATGTGTATCTGGATTTATTCAAGAATCCTAAAAGGCACTTGATGTTAGGGGTAATGTGTGTTATACGATAGGACTTGACCGAATAAAGTGTGTCCATTTGCTGCTGTTCTTTTTATGTATGCATGTAAAAATGAGGTACTTTACTAAATTGTTAATAGTTCATCGATTTGTATGATATATGTCTCATTTTGTTAACAGGTTATGTGATTATAAGTGAACAGTTTACTTGATCAGTTTTTCTTTAAATTTCCTTTAAACCTACATTCACGTTCATACATGAACATTTTCTTCATCAGTTTTCTTTCTATTTTCCTTAAATTTCTTGAAAATTTTTAAAATTTGCGTACGGCTTTTTCTCATACAAACTCAAGACTTGATGAGCGAAACCTGACTAGTGTGAAAGTAGACTCTATTTCATCTTTGGAATGTTTCATGATTTTTTTTTAATACAAAAAATTTTTATTTCACATCATACTTGAAGTCGGCGTCCTCAAACTTCAAACTTCAATTTTATTGTTTCAATTACCCAAACATACTTAAAACTGAACGAAAGACTGGGCTATATTTCGATAATGAAACCTCCTATCAATTTCGATGTCAATATTAAGATTGAATTAAAAAAACTTTACAGTATACTCGTAAAAATACATATACATATATACAGACATACAAATTCGAAGGCTTCAAAATTATTAATATATCAAACCCTGAATATCACAATGTGATATCGTTAATGGGTCTTTTGAAGGAACAAAAATTATAATAAAGTGCGTCCATTTGATCTAAGAATTTTGTGATATATGGTAAAAATTATGTATTTTTTCCACAGCCGAATTACATTAAGTTAAAATACTCAGTTAAAATATTTTGTTGAAATCGGCCCGTATTTGGCTTAAAACTCATATTTGACCCGTTTCATGAAATAACAGAATTTAATGAAGGATCTTGAGGCATGAACAAGGCCTGTTTAATTGTGCGAAAATTGTTTAGGTATTTCTATACCCTTCACCAATAGGTGAAAGGGTATTATAAGTTTGTCATTCAGTTTGTAATTTTTTTTTTTCATTATTCGTCTTAGACCCCATAAAAATTATACCGATCGACTCAGAATCGCCAGGAGAGTCGATTTAGTCGATTTAGCCATGTCCGTCTGTCTGTCTGTTGAAATTAAGTTTGTGGAGCTCCTGGAGGGTGTCGCGAGATAGATTCTAGGAAATTGACCTACGTAGCACGCTATTAAATTTCATCAAAATCGGTCCATAAACACCGGAGATATCGGCAAAATACTAAAATTCGATGGGTACAAATTGACGAATTTAAAATTTTTTTTTTTTAAATTTACATATTTAAAAAAAAATTTTTTTAATTCTCATCGAATTTTGAGTTTTGGCGATATCTCTGGTGTTTGTGGACCGATTATGATGAAATTTAATAGCGTGCTGCTTTGAAGTATTTTCTAAAA
The DNA here is from genome assembly GCA_933228675.1 of Stomorhina lunata. Taxonomy (NCBI): domain Eukaryota; kingdom Metazoa; phylum Arthropoda; class Insecta; order Diptera; family Rhiniidae; genus Stomorhina; species Stomorhina lunata. The sequence continues at coordinate 121,277,649 of OW121740.1, read as the reverse complement.
TCTGACATATAATTCGAAATTTTTTTTTTAAATGCTGTTAAAAAAAAAAAAAAAAAAATTAAATTGCCAATTTCCGTACATCGATATATTTTGCTTTGGCGATATCTGAGTTGTTGATATACCGATTATGATGAAATTCAACAGTGCTCCGCGTTGAATGATTTCCCAAAATTTGATATACAATTCAGAAAACTTTCTTCAAAAAAATGATTTTTTTTACAAAAAAATATATTTTATTTACAAAAAAAATATTTTAAATTTGGCAATTTGCGGGACATCGAATTTGGAGTTTTGGCTATATCTCAGATTGTTATATACCGATTTTGATGATATTTAATATCGTTTTGCTTTAGTGGATTTCCTAAGATCTGACATATTATTCATGTCAGTATACTTTCCGCAAATTGAGGAATTTGAAACAAATTTAAGAATTTTATACAAATTAAAAAAATATAATTTAAAAGGAAATATGAAAATTTAATTCCGCATCGAATTTCGAGTTTTGGCTATATCTCAGGTGTTAATAGAAATGTATATTGAAATTTGATAATAAACTTCATAGAACACTATTAACGACCAATATTTAACTAATGTCGGTATTCAGTCCGCTAACTTCAGAGTTTAACATAACTAATCAAGAACTTTTACTAGTTGGATAATTCTTACGAATTAAAGTACACAACCCTCACTGGGCACTATGTTTTTGGGTTGCATGCCAGAATACTTAATCTTCATCAAATCGATGTGCTCTTACAAATCTAAGGGCATCTACATTTTGAAGCATCTTTTCTGCAGGGCTTATCTGGTCTATCGAACTTTATTAAATGTTCGTAAAATAGACGCATATATGCTACTTACTGGCTGGCTTAAATAAGCATTCTCTACTTGTAGTCTAGTAATCATTATCTTCACAAAGGAACCACTTAAGAACCCAAGTGACGCTGCCTTAGACATCAGCCACCTGCCCAACCTAACCTTTGGGTCCATAACTATTCTATATGATGACGCCACCGAAAGACTTTCGTTTTCCGAATCTTAATTTTAAAGACTCTTTGCATATAATACTAGTATAAGCAAATATTGCTAGGACCTACATTTGGTATGAACAAAAGAAAATTAATATACATATCAAGCATTTGTGTGGAGCTCAACTAATTCAGTAATCAGAAACTATATAATTATCAATATATTCTTACGATTTTGTACTTTACTTTTGGGACACCATTGGTGAAGGGTATTCAAGATTCGGCAAAGCCGAATATACCACTCTTACTTGTTTAATCTAAAACGAACATTAGCCCTGCTGTAGGAAATATTTACTAAATGTTATAATAAGGACCAGCCTAATGTCTTCATTGTTCTCGTGGAGTCTGTCAAAATGAAATTTTAAGTCAACAATTGAAATCGCTGCCTCCTAACAAATATTATTTGTCTGTCTGAGTGATAACAAAAGAAATGCTAGAAGATTTTTTCTATAACTTATTTTGAGTTGTTAGTATTAAATTAATTTTGTTGAGACATAATAAAAGAAATGTAAACATATTATACAGAAATTAAAGTAAAGTTTCTTTTCAAAATTATCTGTTTAAAACAAGTCTATTTTTAAATTTTAAAATTCATTTAAGACTTTTTCCATGGAATTCTGAGATAATTCAATTGTTTTTGATCATATGTCAAATTTAATTTTGAATGGTATTTAATGAAATACCAGCGAGTTTCTGCTGATACATACATACATACATACATATGTATGTATGTATTCGAATACCAACAAAATTTGTAATGATGGTTTTCTAGAGGCTTTAATGGATTTCGAATTTGTGGTTCTTTGGGACCATCTTTGTTGGTGTAGGGTATAATAAAGTACATACTTAAAAATATCATAAGCTAAAATATTCTTTTAAATTAAATATTTTATTAAAATGCTATTTTGGAGTTTGTCCTAAAAGGCTTAGGTATTTTTTGATATAAAAATGTTGATTAATATTTACGCTCGTTTTCCTATTTAGTTTATATTATAGTACATAAACTTAATAAATTATATTAAATATCAAAAATTAAATTTAAACACAACGAAACATTTTTTTGTTTGAAAAAACTAAATTTAATTTTATCAACAAGAATTTTACCCTTGTCATGGAGACAAAAATTAGGAAAATCTCTCCTTATTTAATAAATTTTATGTTTTCTTTTCTTTGTTAACTAAAAAAATATTTCTTTAAAGAATTTAAACATTGCACAGTGGTTTGGAACCAAAAAAAAGTGGTAATAAATTTGGTAATAAAAACTAAAAAAGTTAATATTTTACAAAATCATTTTGAACTTTGATGTCTAATATCTGAAAAACTGTACAAGGTATGTACATAATTTTTTGCAGTAATAAAGCTTATTTTATTGTTTATTTAAAACAATTTAAATAATTTACTAAAATGAAACACAACTGTCCTTTTTTTTGCAATAAAATTATGGTTTGTGGAAATTTGTAATTTTTTATAAAATTTTCTGGATTCGTTAATGAATTTGTTTTACTCTTTATTTTTGAAATCTAAAGAGAATATATGGGACTATATAACTGCATTTCAGAAAGTAGCAAAATCGGCTTGACTTTTTTGTTATATGTTCGAAAACCCAAAAATTAGGCCCATTCCGGACTATGCTGTACGTAGAGTGAATTTTACACTAACTTAAAATTTTGGATTAAATCTTTCTAGAACCCTAATAATATATAAATAATATAAATATAAAAAATCGATAACTTTTAACTTTGAGAAAAAAATGCAATTTTTTCGATTAACGAAAAATATTTGATTTAGAAATTTCTCAACAAAAAACTATTCGAGATATTTTAAAACGGATTATAAAGTTTAATTTACTAAAATGTCGGCTATTTATAGGAAATTTTTAGATAATTGACTTTTTGTAGGAAATTTTTGGAAAACTGACTATTTATAGGAAATTTTTCGAAATTTTACTATTTATAAGAAATTTTTCAAAAATTTACTACATATTTATAGAAAATTTTTCGAAAATTGACTATTTATAGGAAATTTTTCGAAAATTGACTATTTATAGGAAATTTTTCGAAAATTGACTATTTATAGGAAATTTTTCGAAAATTGACTATTTATATGAAATTTTTCGAAAATTTACTATTTATAGGAAATTTTTCGAAAATTGACTATTTATAGGAAATTTTTCGAAAATTGACTATTTATAGGAAATTTTTCGAAAATTGACTATTTATAGGAAATTTTTCGAAAATTGACTATTTATAGGAAATTTTTCGAAAATTGACTATTTATAGGAAATTTTTCGAAAATTGACTATTTATAGGAAATTTTTTGAAAATTGACTATCTATAGGAAATTTTTCAAAAACTTGTCTTTTTATAGAAATTGACTTTTTATAGGAAATTTTTCAAAAACTGTCTTTTTATAGAAATTGACTTTTTATAGGAAATTTTTTAAAAACTGTCTTTTTATAGAAATTGACTTTTTATAGGAAATTTTTCGAAAATTGACTACATATTTATAGGAAATTTTTCGAAAATTGACTACATGTTTATTGGATATTTTTCGAAAATTAACTATTTATATGAAATTTTTGGAAAATTTACTATTTAAAGGAAATTTTTCGAAAATTGACTATTTATATTATTTTTTTTTGAAAATTTACTATTTATATTAAGTTTTTCAAAAATATTCTATTTTTATAGGACAGTTTTCGAAAATTTACTATTTATAGTATTTTTTCGAAAATTTACTATTTATAGGAATTTTTCGAAAATTTACTATTTATAGGAATTTTTTCGAAAATTTACTTTTATAGGAAATTTTTCGAAAATTCACTATTTATAGGAAATATTTCGAAAATTTACTGTTTATATAAAATTTTTCGAAAATATACTATTTATAGGAAGTTTTTCAAAAATTTTCTATTTTTATAGGACATTTTTCGAAAATTTACTATTTATACGAATTTTTTCGAAAATTGACTATAGGAAATTTTTCGAAAATTGACTATTTATAATCGGTTTAATACAGAATGCACCATAGGTCAAAAACTGAAAAATGTTGAAGAAAAAAAAGAAATATTTTTTTTTTATTCATTTTTGAAATGAAATAACAAAAGTTATTATCAGGGACCGAAAATAATTGTTATTTTTTAATTTTTGATTAAAAAAGCAACCACAAGGAAATTTCGGAGAATAAAAGCAAGTATACATTTTTCATTTTCATAAAATGAGATGCTTTTTAAAATCTGAATTTTATTTTTTTAGAAAAAATAACAGTTATTTTTATTTATTTGAGCAAAAATAATAGTTATTTTTAACTTTTATTTTTGACTTTTATTATTTCGAGCATGAATAAAAGTTATTTTTTTACTTTTATTTTTTCGAGCGAAAACAATAATTATTTTTGTGTTTTCAGCCCCAAATATGATTGGAGCTAATAATTTTCACCGAAAAAGTATCTTTGTTTTAAAAAAATTTTTAATAAATATAATGAATTTATCAGGAATTTAAACAAAAATAACTTTTATTTCTGCTCAAAAAAAATAAAAGTTAAAAATAACTGATTTCAGCTCAAAAAAATAAAAATATAAAAATAAGTCAAGAAATAAAATTTTTTGCTCAAAAAAAAAAAAAAAATAAATAAATAAAAGTCAAAAAATAACTTTTATATTTGTTGATTTTTTTTTCGAAAAAATACCAGTAAAAAATAACACTTATTTCTACTCGAAAAAATAAAAGTCAAAGAATAACTTTTTTTTCTGACTGTTACGATAAAAGTTATAACAGTTAGGGTATCTAGTTATTAAAGTTAAGCATGTTTTCTTCGTTTCTTTTGAGATGGTCTACTTTGACGCCTAATAATTCTTCACGTAAAAACACAGAGTAACCATAAATCAAAAAATTATAAAGCTCTGGTCCTGCTTAGCAGTTCCCTCATACAAGACTTACGGTTTAGAAAATATAGATTTATTACCTCCAATTCTTTGTCTGAAACAACTGTGCGTTGTTAACAATAATTTTGAAAAATATTTCTTAGCCAACGATTTCTAAGGTTTTAAAAGGACAATATTAATTTTTTTTGTGAATATTACACTTTGATTGTAAGAAAAAATTAGAAAAAATCTTATTTTTTGTTTCACAAATATTTGTCAAAATATTTGTGTTTCACACAACAATAAACTGTCATTCATATGAGCAGACTAATAAAATAATTGTCATAGCTACTGTTTTTGTTCAGTAAATACTTATATAATAGGGTGGTTCAATTTTTAACGTTAAGCTCTAATAGTAAAATGTTCGTGCCCTATGGTCAAATCGCCGCGTTCGAAACCAATCGAAAACTCAGACTTTTTAGCAAACATTGTGTAACATACTTTAAGGGTTTCAAAAAAAAAAAAAATATTTTGTAAAAAAGCTTAATAAAATTTGCAACTAAACTTATGATGCATTTGTTTGTCAAAGCTTTTAGTTCAAATTAAATTATTTTACTATCGGAAACTTGACAAATAAGTTACAATGTAGTGAAACTTAAATGTTATATACTCGTATTATTCAGATTATCCGAAAAGTATGCTACACAAATGTTTCTAAAATAACTAACATTGCGTTCGATATCAATATGGCAATAGCAATTATGCGAAATTCTATGGAGTCATTATTTAGAGTACGAACCCGAGCAACAAGCATTAAGTTTAAGAAACTCATACTCAATACTGAAATGGCAAAAGGAATAGTACCACTTAAATAAAATATCTCTTAAAATCTAAATTTGACCAAATTTTTTTATAAGATCTTAAAGTATAAAATTAAATATTTTAAGCGGATTAAAGCTTAAAGTGACAAACTAACCCACCCTATTATACGACTTGTGGTCTCTTTAGTTTATGCCAAAACTTTTTATATTAGAAAAGAAAACTGTTTTACATTTCATTTACAAAAAAAACTTTTACACAAATTTCCCTAAGAAAAAGCTAACATGCTCAAGGCCGTGTTAAATTCCCTTGCATTTGCAGAAACTAAAAAATATACATACGGATTTACATAATTCAAATTTACATATTTAAACATGAACTCAACAACCCTCAAGCTATAGGTACTTTAAATTTTTTACGTTCCTACTTATCGTTAAGCGTAAAAAATATTAATTTTTGTTATACATTATTTTTTGGCATTGAAAAGTTTCTTAAGACTAGTTTTTTCACCAACTTTTTTTAATTGTTGTTGTCTTCGTAAAATTATAAAATTTAAAGCATTTTTAGCTTATCCCCAAAAGTATGCCACTGTATTTAATTTTAATCTTAAGTAAGATTTTCTTGATTTTCTTGATTTCTCTTTAATTTCACTTTTATCTGCAGAATTTGTAATTAAACTTTAGACAAAAAAAAAACTAACTTTAAGTGTGAATTTTTCTATTGCTTTCGTTTGTGTGATTCTTAAATGCGAGAAAAATAAAAATTAAAGCAAAAGTTGTGTAAAAAGTTTTTGTTTTCTTGATTATTTGAGTGTCAAAATATTTAAGTGAAAATCGGATGAAGATTATGTCTGATTTTTCTGTTTCATAAAAGTGGTAAAGACTTTAGCTAATAGAGATCTGAGTGGTTGTGGTATTATGTTATTTGTATCATAATTGTAGATGACGTCAAATAGCTCTTTTATGAAAATAGTGTTATAATACGAAGTATTTATCTAAACTTTATATTACGTCTTCATCTACATCTTTTTGCTTTTATTTAAATACAATCATGGTTCATATACAAAAAAGGCTTTAAAATATTAGTAGTACCGAAAAGTTTAATCAAAGAATCTATAATATAAAGATGTTGCACTTCCATTAATTAATTTGCCGTATGGTCATTTTGAAAAGACCCATAAAAAAGAGAATATACCGCTTTAACTCTTATTCAGAAACTAATGGAGACGATAATTCAATGAGAGAAAGTTAAGGCACACACACAAGCTCTTGAAATGTATGTTTGTTCGTTTATATGTTTTCCATTGTTCTTTATCCGCTGTAATTTTACTTTTGACAGAAAAAAAAATTGTCTTTAGTTACATGATATTCCTGTTTACTTCATTTCTCAAATTTAGAAATTTATTTTGCGACTTCTTGTAAGACTTTCAAGTTATTCAGAGAGATTTATTTTGTTTATATGTTATTGTCCCTTAAGTAAAAAAAAAATACCAGGGGCCAAATCGCCGAATTCGAAATCGATCGAAATAAAATATATTTCAGAAACATTCGTCTAGCCTATTTTTAGGGTAATCTAAATAATATATAACCTATAATATTCGCCACATTGTAACTTATTTGTTAAAAGTTCTCTGATAGTAAAATAATTTCATTTAAACTAAAGGCTTTGACAAACAAACGGATATGTTTAGATATTAAATTTGATTAAACTTTTTGGAAAATAATTTTTTTTAAAAATCCCCAAAGGTATGTTACACAATATTTGCTTAAAGGTCTGAGTTTTCGATCGATATCAAATGCGTCGTTTTGGCCCAAGATTATTGAGATTTGTTCATCGATATTTTTTTCTAATTTTCATAATTTTTGAAGAAGTTGTCCTGGTTATTTTTAAATGTCTTAAAAACGACTAGTTCAATTTTATGGAAAAATACTTCATTTGATTAAGAACAAAATTGCCCTTAAGACGTTCTGAAACAGGATTTTTGTGTGATAAACTGTTTCAGAGTTATTCATATTGCAATTAAAAACAAATATATTTTTTTTTTACAATTCGAAAAAAAAAATATTTTTTAAAAATTTAAAAAAATCAGTAGTACTACGTTACTAGACAAAAATTTCAAATAATATGTTATTAAAATCCTTCGAATAATTGTGATTTTCTTAAGAATTTTAGCGAAAATAAAGAGTGTTCTAAAAAAAATATGCATTTACTATTTTAGACAAAATTTATCCATAGTGCAAGAAATAATTTATTTTTTGATCAAGTTAGTTTCTATAGATATGTCAGATACTATTATTTTAGAAATTATTAATTTTCAATAGTTATTTCAATCAAAATGGACTGCGAATAAAAAGTTCGTGAAAATATAATTAAAACTTTTCAAAAAAATCCGTCATGGACTTTTACAAAAATAGCTAAAAATTTGAAAGTTGACCCTCGAACGGTTTCTAATGCCATCAGACGGTATAAGGAAAACCTGAGCATTGAAAGAAAACCTGGATCAGGGAGGAAAAAAGGTCCTACAGATATTGGTAAGGCAAAAGAAGTCGAGCGACTCTTTCGAAGAGCGCCTAACACTTCTTTAAGAAAAGCAGCTCGTACGGTGAAATGTTTTACGAATTTTGCACATAGAGTCAAAGCTTATGCTGGACTGAAGACATACAAAGTCCAAAAGGTTCCAGATCGCAATGCTATAAAAAACTTAGAAGCAAAAAAACGAGCGAAAAAATTGAAGTCTGATTTTATAAAAAAATACACCTGTTGTGTGATGGATGATGAAACATACGTACTGGCAGACTTTTCTCAACTTCCTGGTCAAGATTTTTATGTTGCTGATAAACGGGGCAATGTTCGGCAAGAGTTTCGCACAAAAAAACAAACAAAATTCCCTAAGAAGTTTCTCGTATGGCAAGCTATTTGCAGTTGTGGCAAAAGAAGTAAAGTATTTGTGGCATCTGGCACAATAAACACAGAAATTTATATAAAGGAGTGCCTACAAAAACGGTTGTTACCCTTTTTAAGACAGCACAGAGTGACTACATTTTTTTTTCCCCGATTTGGCATCATGCCATTATGGAAAAAAGGCACTTGAGTGGTACTCAAAGAATAATGTAATTTTTGTACCACGAGAGGCAAATCCACCTAACTGTCCAGAACTTCGGCCTGTGAAAAGGTATTGGGCTCTGGTAAAAAAGGAATTGAAGAACACAGGAAAGATTTCCAAGAACATGTCCGATTTTAAGCGCAGGTGGAACACATGCTCCAAAAAGGTATCAGAAGCAACTATAAAATCTTTAATGGGAGGGTTTCCGAAAAAAGTCGATAATTTTGCAAAACCCAAGTACTAAGTAAACATTTTAATGCTAAATGATTTTGTATTATATGTCATAATATTTGCGTATTTTGTAGAGTTTTTATATTAAAAGGTTTAATTTTTATTTAAGAAAATCCAACTACAAATTTTATTTAGAGCACTCTTTATTGTCACATAGAACCTATTTACAAAAATTTTATGTAGGCCACAGTCTTCGAGATACTTTTGCGAGACTTTTTTTGCCGCAAAGACAAAGCCTGTTAAAAGTAAACAAAAACTTTGTGATACCTCCTAAATAATTTTCTTCATATAGTTTAACGTTCCCCAAAGCCACAAATTTTCTTTATGAAATTTGGCGCAGGCATTTTTTGGGAGAAATTGTCCCATGCTATTAATATTGGCCAAAATTTGTCTATTTAACCGCGAAACAAGTCATTTGTTGATTAAGAACTGATAGTAGGTTTTAAGGAAATTTGAGACTATTTTTCGATGGCTCTAGTTTTCGAAATATATATTTATTTTCGATGCTAAGGCACTTCAGCTACATATTTTAGTACAACTTGAACAAAAAAAAAATCGTCAAAAATATAATTTTAAAGCTGAGCTTACGTTGATTTAAATTTGCCCAATAATTTCAGAGATATCGTTTAAAAAAAAAAATAACAAAGAAAATTATATTTTTGTTTTTTTAAACACTTCTTTAAATGCCACAACTCAGCGGCCATTTTTGCGATTTCAAAAAATTTGATTGAAAATTTTAAAACAATATCTCTTTTTCATAAACAATTGTTTAAGTAAAATTTTGTTGTAATGACTAAAATGATCCAAGCTCTATGATATCCAGCTTAATAGACTATACTTATTATATCCTTCATCGCCGTATGAGAAAAAGTTATATTGCTTTAATTATATTGCATGGATACATACAAATATTGGCCGAACAACCACCTTTTAGTATACCGATCGACATAGTTCACCTTTCATTTGACTAGCTTAGAGGAATTAAGTTTTTTGACCCTCTCAATATTTTCAAGTGAAATTTATGACTTTGAGCCGAAAATCACAAAAATGTCCCTAGATCTAACTGCACTGTTTTACTAGAAAACTTTCCTAAAAGATTTCACAGTTATTATTTTGTTTGTGCAATGTTACTCCACTGCGCAAAGTGTATCTAAAGGGATTTTTTAATGAGACCACGTTTGATGCCATGTATGGAACTCGATTTCTTTTGCATGGCCACCACGGGCACGTTTGCAGAAGTCTGGACGCTGAACCCAATTTTCGACAGTTTCCAAGCATAAATTAGCCGATACTGCTGCAATTTCACGTTCGATATTCGTACGAAGTTTATCAATCATCACTGGCTTGTTGGCATAGACAATAGAATTTACGTAGCCCCACAGGAAATAGTCTAACGGCGTCAAATGGCACGACCATTTTGTGAGATAACACGTTCTTCAAACTTTGTTTTCAATAAATTGATCGTGTCATTCTATGTGTGGCTTGTGACGACGTCCTATTAGAATCACATGTCCTCCAGGTCCATATCATCCAATTGGGGCCAAAAATATTCGGTTATCATTAAACGGTAGCGATTCCCATTTACAGTAACTTGCTGGTCTTGATCATCACGGAAAAAGTACGGCCCAATGATGCCGCCGGCCCATAAACCGCACCAAACCGTAGTTTTTTCGGAATGCAATGATGACTCATGGAGTGCGTGTGGATTGCTGCCTCACCAATAACGCATATTATGTTTATTGACGAAGCCATTCAGCCAGAAATGAGCCTAATCGATGAGGATGATTCGCACTCTTTACGTTGAGTGCGTTTTAATAATATCGACTAGTTGTTGGCTCGTATATCTTTCCATCATGAAATGGCAAACCTTTCTGAAGAGATATATCAAAAGAGCAGCAAGAAATATGGCGTCGTCAGCTGTCCCTGTCGTTGTACTTTTGTAGCTTTTTTTTTTAATGGCTTTTCACAGAACTGTTGTTCCTCTAGCCGAACGTAATATAGAATTCCAAGCGTCTCGATCTTCTGCGCTTCTTCTCCAATTTTTAACACCATTTATGGGAACTATTTTGTCTTTTGGAATGTCCGCCACTACTTGCTTTTCCCATTGGTATTTTCGTCTTCCCCGTCTCAACGGTTTTCCGGGATCACTCTCAAGTGATGTTTTGGCTGGTGCAGATGGGTCCATTCTTACGACATGGCCTACCCAACTCATGCGTTGTAGTTTGATACGCTTTACTACGTCAATGTCCGCATATAGCTCATACAGCTCATGGTTCATACGTCGTCTCCATTCTCCATCTATACGGACTGCTCCGTACACTTTGCGGAGGATTTTTCTCTCGAAAACTCCAAGAGCTGTCTCGTCTGCTTTCGTAAGTACCCATGCTTCTGAGCCATATAACAAAACAGGTAGTATCAGTGTCTTGTAGAGCGTGATTTTCGTTTGTCGAGAGGTGAATTTGTTTTTGAAGTGCTTACTTAGGCCAAAGTAGCACCTATTGGCCATTACTATTCTTCGTCTAATTTCAGAGCCTATGTTATTTTCTTTATTTACGGAGGTACCGAGATATATAAAGTCTTTAACAATTTCAAAGTTGTAGTCACCAACATTTATTTTGGTCTCGTCTTTTTTGTCCTCCTTGCGTGTACATACCATCAACTTTGTTTTCCCTTCGTTTACTGCCAAACCCATTTTCGCGGATTCTTTCTCGATTTTGTTGAAGGCTTCTGTTACATCCTTTGATGTCAGGCCCATGATGTCGATGTCGTCGGCGTAGGCTAGCAGCATGTGTGATTTAGTATAAAGCGTGCCAGATCTGTTCACGTCTGCATCTCGTATGACCTTCTCCAACAGGATGTTAAAAAGATCGCACGATAGACTGTCACCTTGGCGGAAACCTCGTTTGGTACTGAAAGGCTCAGAGAGGTTCTTTCCTATTCTAACTGCAGATTGTGTGTTAGTTAGAGTCATCTTACAGAGCCGTATCAACTTTGTAGGGATACCAAACTCAGACATGGCCTGAAACACCTTTGAGCGTATTGGGCTGTCGAAAGCGGCCTTGAAATCGACAAAAAGGTGATAGGTGTCGATTTGTCTCTCTCGGGTCTTTTCCAGAATCTGGCGCAATGTGAAAATCTGGTCAGTTGTGGATTTGCCAGGTCTGAAGCCACATTGATAAGGCCCAATTATCTCATTAACCTTAGGTTTTAGTCTCTCACATAATACACCCGATAGTATTTTATATGCGATGGGGAGGAGACTTATTCCTCTGTAATTGGCGCATATAGCTTTATCACCTTTCTTATGTACGGGACAGAGTATACTCAGGTTCCAGTCATCGGGCATATGTTCTTCAATCCAGATCGTGCGAATAAGCTGATGTGTACTGTTTATCAGCGTTTCGCCACCAGTCTTAAACAGCTCAGCCGGTAGCCCATCCGCTCCTGCTGCTTTATTATTTTTTAATCGCGCTATCGCTGATTCGACCTCGCCGCGACTAGGCGGCTCAATTTCTACTCCGTCTTCTGGAATTGGAGTTGTTGCATCTTCGTCGCCGCTACTATCGGATACCAACAGTTGGCAAAAGTGTTCTTTCCAGATCTTCAGCACACTATCAGCATCAGTAACAAGATTGCCATCTTTATCTTTGCAGGAGGTTGTGCCCGTGCTAAAGCCCTCTGTTTGATGTTTAATTCGTTGATAAAATTTACGGACTTCATTCTGACTCCTCAGCACCTCAATCTCCTCTCTCTCACGTGTTTCCATTTCTTTCTTTTTCTTACAGAATAGACGTTTCTCCTCCCTTCTTTTCTCTTTATAATTTTCCTGCACACTGCGCGTTACTATTGATTGCAGGGTTGCTCTATATGCCGCGTTTTTCGCTACTTTTGTAGCGTCCCTGTTTAAAATCCCCGATATTTGGAAACTGTTTTTTTTAATAATAGTTACATCACTTTTAATAAAAACATGAAAGAAGAAATCTATTTTAGAACTTTGGTATAAATATATTGTAAAAGAAATATTGATTTCTATTAAATTATTTTGGATATTCAGAAGTTTTCTGTCTCTCCTTAAATACATTTTATTTGTTTCATAATCGGTATTTAATAAAGGTTCTTGTTATATACCACCATAGGTGGAAAGGCAATTATAGGTTTGTGCTGGACAACGAATAGAAATATTCAACCCTATCGCAAATATCATTTCCAATGGGAATCGTGTTCTCAAAACTTGTTTACACTGTAAAATAAATATATAAGAAAAAAGGGAACACGATTCCCATGAGAATTGATATTCGCAATAGAGGTGATTGGTCTTAGAACCACCTTTAAGTACACAAATTTGTTCTCATTTTGTTAACCACTTTACAAAATTTCTTTAAAATCGGTCCATATTCGCTTGTAAAAATCACCAAAATGCTCGTAGTCTGAAGATAATGACAATTTTATGTTTATTTGTTGTTATTTGTATAAACTGTAATCAAATTGCAAATTTCTAGCAAATAGGTCCACGTTTGAACCTAGCTCTCATATAAGGCCTAATGACGAAAATATCTAAAATATATAGTTTTGAGAAAATGTTTGTATGATGGAAATGTTTTGCAAGTATGCAACAAAAAGAAAAGACATATAACCTCACTACAACTTTTAAAAAGCGAACTTATTTTAAGCTTATTTTTTTTTTAAATGACAATTCCTATAATACTTGCTATACACTTGCTTGGATAAGAATTTAGAAAACGTGATTGAAAACGACTTAATCTAGCAGTAGTTTCGTAAGTGCTTCTAAGAATGAAGCCTCAGTTCTAATTAACATGATTAGAAAACTATTCTTCTGTAAGCTTTTTCTAACATTAGACTTCAATACTTACTGTATATTAAATATATACAAATAATATTTTCGTAAGGTTTCATTTTTTATGACTTATTTAGCTAAACATTATCACTAATCACAACACTTTTCCAAGCTTAACGCTAATGTTAGTAAGCTTGATGCAATTTATTTCTAAATCATTTTGGTTTGTTGAGAACTATATCAGATTCCACACTGAAAATGACTTAAATGTATTATACAAAATTATAAACGAAAGTTTAGTATCATAAAAAAATTTAGTACGTATATTTCGAGCATTTAGTTTTCCTAAGGAGTATCAAACATTTTCTAAGGGGAATTAATATTTCAAATAACATCGCAATTCCTTATTAATTCACGCAATAATAGAACTTTATACAAAATTAAAAAGGGTAGAACTAAATATTTATTTATCACTTAACATCAATAATTTAATTTGTAAAAAAATCAAATATTTATTAAAACAGTGAATTTTCGCTGTATTACAAAATTTTCATATGCAAACATATATTTAATTAATAAACTGCATCAAAATGGCCCCAAAATAAAATACAATTTTCAGTTGAATATTTGAGTTTACTCTTCTATTTATAAAATTTTTTCGTATAATAAATAAAATAAAATATAACAAGATAAAATAGCTAAAATTTTTTCACCATTTAACACAATTTTTCATTGCAGCTACAAAACTCTAAATAAAAACACGCGCACGCACACACACATTCAAAGTTATGTGGCCCACAAACATATGCAACACAATTTGAAAATCAATGAATGGTCAACAGGAAGTTAAACATGAAGCAGAATAAATACATAGAAAAAAAACAACAAAAAATAATGTAATAAAAAAAATGTGAATGAAAAATTGAAGAAATAATAGAAAATAAAAAGCAAATATTGTTGCATGACATGAGAGTGGAAGCAAAAAACTAGTATAAATCTAAAAAAATCTGAAAAATAACAAAAAATATTATAAAAATTGAGTGGAAAAATAACTAAAAAGATTTTTTTATATATACAAATAGAAAAAGAAGTGCTTTTGGAAATCGGTTTAGTATGAATAAATGGAAAAACGAAATGTTTGTGAAACCCCTTAAAAATTTGCAATTTCCGTTTTTGATTATTAAAGAAAATAAGTGAAAATAAAAATATGGAAAAAATGTAGAATTTGGAATTTTTTAAATAAATAAAAACAAACATTCCCAGTGATTTACTTCCGTTTAATTAGAAATGAAAAATCTAAACTCTGAAATAACTCAAAGTGAGAAATAAATAAAAAATTTGTTCAAATTGAAAATGATGAAAAAATGGGTTTATTTAAAAAAGTGTTAAAATCGAAAAAAATCAAAATGACCTGAAACGTTTAAACAAACATTATAAAACATTTTCCTATAAAAATTATGAAAAAAAACTGTTGATAAAGTGCCAATAAATTTAAAGTGCAATTCTTGTTCGTGGATTATTTTAAGTTTCTACCTTCCTTATTTTCTCAACTCTCCTTTAACATTTTCCTTAAGATTTCAGGCAATTATTTTGCAATTAAAATTCCTGTAGTATCTAAAGCCCTTTAAGCCATTAGTTTTCCACAAATTCAACAAGAACAATAACTTAAAGAATTCTGCTGAGTATCTTGTTAAAAAAAAAATTTAAACAAATAAAAAGAAAATTAAACGAAAAAAGAATAATTACAAACGTGCAAAAGAACAAAAGTTGAAGGAACTAAAATAACGAAAAAAAAATGACCACCTCAAACTTTTTTACTTCTACCTACAACAAAAGTAGCAGCTCAACTTTGGCTACTTTGGCCAGCATGGCCGCTTCCACCCTAAAAGTTGTGGCTGCCTTGAATAGTTCTTTAACCACTTCAGCTGCTTTGGTATTGGTGGGTGGTACTACAGGTGCTCTGGCCTCCTATATGGCCGATAGCCATTACTCTTCCTTAACATATGCCCATCCATATCATAGCTCACATTCAAACGCCGGAAGTGGTAACGGCTCAGCAAACCACAGCAATATCAAGACAAACTTATATCATAATTCGAATAGCAATACAACCAGCCATTTTACCAGCAGCAACATAACTTCCAGTGAGAGCAATTATAATACTTCCAACTCGTTACTGACACCAGCATTAAATATGAGCCACCAGCAGCTGGTGGGAAGTCTTCATAGTATTAATAACACCTTTGGTGCGGCAGCCTCCGGTAGCAGTGGCAGCAGCAATTATAGCAGTGGCAATAGTTCGTTGGTTGACGGTCTAATGGTTGATCATTTGCCGCTACAATTATTAACATCAACGGCCAGTTCGAAAGTAAATCTTGATATAGAAATCGATATACAGCTGTTGACCAGCGATTACGAAGGAAGTACGGTAAGTTGTAGGGTAGAGTTAAGTTAAAATTAATATTAAGATAAAATCCATCAGTAGCAACAAATATTTCATCAACAAGACAAATGTCTTATTGTTTGTTTACAAAGAGACAGTAAAGTAAACATTTATCTTCAATGTTTGTTCAAAAAGTGGCAATAAATTGTATCAAAATCTTTTCTGTACAAAAATTTTTGATAAAAAATATAGAAATAGAAAATTTTCTTATGAAAAATTTTTCTATAGAAAATTTTCTTATGAAAAATTTTTCTATAGAAAATTTTTTTATCAAAAATTTTTCTATCGAAAATTTTTTTTATAAAAAATTTTTCTATAGAAATTTTTTTTTATAAAAAATTTTTCTATAGAAAATTTTTTTATCAAAAATTTTTCTATAGAAAATTTTTTAATCAAAAATTTTTGTATTCAAAATGTTTCTATAGAAAATTGTTTTATCAAAAATTTTTCTATAGAAAATTTTTTTATTAAAAATTTTTCTATAGAAAATTTTTTTATAAAAAATTTTTCTATAGAAAATTTTTTTATCAAAAATTTTTTTATCAACAATTTTTCTATAGAAAATTTTTAATCAAAAATTTGTGTATTCCAAATGTTTCTATAGAAAATTGTTTTATCAAAAATTTTTCTATAGAAATTTTTTTTACCAAAAATTTTTCTATAGAAAATTTTTTTATTAAAAATTTTTCTATAGAAAATTTTTTTATCAAAATTTTTTCTATAGAAATTTTTTTTATCAAAATTTTTTCTATAGACATTTTTTTTATCAAAAATTTTTCAATAGAAAAATTTTTAATAAAAAATTTTTTAATAAAAAATTTTTCTATAGAAAATTTTTTTATCAAAACTTTTTTTATAGAAAATTTTTTTATCTAAACTTTATCTATAGAAATTTTTTTTATCAAAAATTTTTCTATAAAAATTTTTTATAAAAAATGTTTCTAAAGAAAATTTTTTTATCAAAAATTTTTCTATGCAAAACTTTTTTATCAAAAATATTTCTATAGAAAATTTTTTTATTAAAAATTTTTCTATTGAAAATTTTGTTATCAAAATTTTTTCTTTATTTTATTAATTACAATGTACCCAAAAAGTAAAGATTTGACATCTCATATGACCAAGCGTAGGCAGTCCATACCACTAGAAGCCGAAGAATTTTTGTAATTTTCGTAAATACCACAATAAATTATGATACTCGTGAAAATGAGTATTAAAATCATTCAGTTGGAATTTGGATGTTAACAGAGTCGGTTGTTAAAGAAAAAACAAAAACAAAATAGGCAAAAACCAATCAAAATCCAATTTATAACAACAAAATACATGGTTCGAGAGAACAAAGATATATAATCTCGAACATTGTTGCCAAGACACTATTATTTTTGTAAACACTGGGAATATTTTTGTAAACATTGGGAATTTTTTTCAAAACCGAAATAAATTCTCATATTAAACAATTTTAGATTTTTACATTTTTTGAGTAAAAAAATATATTTTCGATAATTTTTGTTAAAAATGTTTTTCTTTGGAAAATTTTTCGATACATTTATTTTTTGTAGGAAATTTTTCGATAAAAATATTTTTCTGTGAAAATTTTCGATAAAAATATTTTTTCTTTCGAAAAATTTCCATAGAAAATTTTTCGATAAAATTTTTTTAAAGAAAAATTTCCAATAGAAGTAATTTTTCTACATAAATTTTCTCTAGAAAAATTTTTGATAAAAATTTTTGATAAAAAAATTTTCTATAGAAAAATTTTTTATAAAAAAATTTTCTATAGAAAAATTTTTGATAAAAAAATTTTCTATAGAAAAATTTTTGATAAAAAAATTTTCTATAGAAAAATTTTTGATAAAAAAATTTTCTATAGAAAAATTTTTGATAAAAAAATTTTCTATAGAAAAATTTTTGATAAAAAAATTTTCAATAGAAAAATTTTTGATAAAAAAAATTTTCAATATAAAATTTTTGATAAAAAAATTTTCTATAGAAAAATTTTTGATAAAAAATTTTCTATATAAAAATTTTTGTTAAAAAAATTTTCTATAGAAAAATTGTTGATAGAAAAATTTTCTATAGAAAAATTGTTGATAAAAAAATTGTCTATAGAAATATTTTTGATAAACAAAATTTAGCATTGAAAATTTTTTGAAAACTTTTTTTTCTTTAAACATCAGAACTACCTCTGCATATGACTCATAACTTTAACGAATAAGGAAAACATATGATCAAAAGTAGCAAAAGATCTTTTGAACAAGACGATTTTGGTCTGCTTAATCCGAAAGAGACATTAGTTTTTCCGAATTGGCTCTAGTTTCAGAAATATATTTTTTTTGAAAAACATATTTTTGAAAATAATGTTAATATAATTCCAAAACGCCTGGTTATATTGAACTAATAAGAAAAACAGAAATTTAAAAACAGTTTTATCTTTAAGTTAATTTCTTTATCCGCTTAGAAATTTTAGAGATATCATAGAATTTACACCAAAAAAATGTTTTTTTCAAAATATTTTCGTTTTAAAAAAAATCATAGAAAATATAAAATGAAACAAAAGTTCAAAATCTACTACCGATAAAAGAAAAAAAAATATATTTTTATACCCACCATCAGAAAGAATTGGAGATAGTCATTCCGTTTGTATCTGTCTGTCCGACTGTCCGTCTGTCCGACTGTCCGTCTGTATATACGTCTTTCTATCTGTCTTTTATCCCTCTGTATGTTGAAAGTACGATAGGGCCTTTACGAAAGAAGCTTGGCAAAAATGTGCTTAATTTCTTGGATAATTTTGGTATTGGAATTGGACGAAATCGGTGTGCATGTGACCATAGCTCCCCTATAACCTCGCCTAGGCCAATCGTTTATTGGCTAATAAATGACAAACTATAACAGTTTTAAGTGAACCGCCGTGGTACAGCAGCTTAGTCATCCGCCTAGCATACCAGAGGTCCCAAGTTCAATCCCCGCTAGACCCACATGAAAAAAATTAATTTTCATAAAAAGCGGCGGTTCACCTATAACTCATCTAGCCACTGGCTATTGAGTACTAGGCTATGTAAAACTTCTCTAACTAATGCATTTGCCGTTCGGACCCGGAATTAAAACATAGGTCGTTGCAGCTCATTGTCTGAGAGAATTACCCCTTGTTCCAATTGGAATGTTGTCGGGAATAACAGTTTTGATGATAAAATTTAGTATGGAGAAGTTTTACATAAGCTCTAGGCAGCACGTGAGATTTCATTGAAATCGGTTCATATTTAACCATAACAAAACACTTACGAAAACAGCCTAAAATGCACCTAGAATATACTTAGATAAGAATTAATTATGAACTATACTAGCTATGGCCACCAAATTTAGTACAATTCTTATTGTCAATAGTAGCCAGTGTGCAAATTTGTCAAAATCGGTCACTATTTGACCATATAAAAATTTACGGAAACACAAAAATACCAAAAAAATAGGGGGTTTATGTCCGTCAAATTAAAGCGCGATAGCGCCTTAACGAAAAGAGGTAGAGGGACAAAATGTGACAAACGTATTTTCGATATCTTGAAAAAGTTGTGTATTGGAAATTGCCGAAATCTGTTCACATTTAGTTAGTTTCCAAATAACCCCGCCACAGGAATCACATTAATACTGATAAATTAAATCCAATTGTAAAAGATATGACAAATTTAGAACAGAGTAATTTTATGTAACTTTTATTCAATATATCAAGTTTTATAGAAATCGGTCCAAATTTGACCATAGCATTCATATAAAAACCATTTCAGGAAACCACTAAAATGCTACAAACATCAGTTAAAAGCCATTAAATTATGAACACAGCTATGGCCACTAAATTTTGCAAAAATGGGCTTTATATAAATACCAGCGAAAGTGAAAATTTTGTGACAATTGTCACCATTTAACTATAGTTCTTATATATAATATATTCACTTTGTGGAAGTAGAATTACAAAAAATTTTAACCACATATAATTCTGATTCTCCATGTGGTAAAAATTGTATTATGCAATAAAAATATAATGGTTTACATGCTTATACACTATTGTTTTACTGAGGAGACGATATAATGTATCGCCCTTTTATGATTTTACTGACATTATATCGCAATTTATAGTTTTAATCTTCTTAAGTAACAACTCAGTTGTCCCTTGGCATTACCTCTATTATACTATAGTCACATTAAATATTCCCATAATTTCCGTTTTAATTCAATAAAATAAACTGATATACATATATTTGCAAATATTTTATTTCATTTCTAACCGTTGTGGTCACCTGGGTTGTAAATAGTATTCCCCATTGTTTGCTCAAGACATGATCAGGAAATCCTTATTTATAGTTTATCCATCATCAAGTCTCTTTGTGGCAAAGAAACGTGTTGGAATTTCCAATAAAGGACAAAAGGATATTGAACATAAATTTATGCATTTTCTAATGTGGTTTTTAGTTTCTTCAATTCGTTTTGCTTTTAATCGAAGTAGGTGATAATATTAGACACAAACAAAGATTGTGGGAAGAAAAGTTGGTATTACTTCTAAGGAAAATTGTGTGACTTTAAAGTCTGTTTAGTTTTTTTTTTTTTTTGGTCTTGACATAAAAATTATAAAATATTCACATAAATATTTGAATTTGTTCATATATGAAATTTTATAATAAAACCGTTTTATTTTTAAACTTTGACCCTAAGATGTAAATATTTGTATTTCTATTTTTGCAATACCAAATTTAATATTTATTTATTCATTCATTTTAATAAAGCAAATGTCCAGAGCTTTAAGTGTTGGAACAAATTTATGAAGATTCCTTTGGGTTTTATTAAATTTTATTTATTTCTATTCAGAGAGTCAAAGATTAAATAATTGCAAAAAGAAATAGAAAAAGAAATAGGTCAAAGGACAAATTGTATCGTATTGGAAAAAAAAATATTGTGGGTTAAGTTTTTACATAGAATATTTTAACGACAAAAATTATTTTTAAAACTGAAGTGACTATTATTGGGATTCTAGTTGAAACATTGTCATAATGTCATAACAACTTTTAAAACTACAACTACAATTTTTGAAAAATTTCCTATAAAATAGGAAATTTTTTAAAATTTTCCTATAAAAATTTTTTAAAAAATTTCTATTACAATAGGAAATTTTTGAAAAATTTCCTATTAAAATAGGAAATTTTTGAATAATTTTCTATAAAAATAGGAAAATTTCCTATAAAAATAGGAAATTTTTGAAAAATTTCCTATTAAAATAGGAAATTTTTAAATAATTTCTTATAAAAATAGTAAAATTTCCTATAAAAATAGAAAATTTTTGAAAGGTTTCTTATAAAAATAGGAAATTTTTGAAAAATTTCCTATAAAAATAGGAAATTTTTGAAAAATTTCCTATAAAAAAAGAACATTTTTGAAAAATTTCCTATAAAAATAGGAAATTTTTGAAAAATTTCCTATAAAAATAAGAAATTTTTGAAAAATTTCCTATAAAAATAAGAAATTTTTGAAAAATTTCCTATCATAATAGGAAATTTTTGAAAAATTTCCTATAAAAATAGGAAATTTTTGAAAAATTTCCTATAAAAATAGGAAATTTTTGAAAAATTTCCTATTAAAATAGGAAATTTTTAAATAATTTCTTATAAAAATAGTAAAATTTCCTATAAAAATAGGAAATTTTTGAAAAATTTTTTATAAAAATAGGAAATTTTTGAAAAATTTCCTATAAAAATAGGAAATTTTTGAAAAATTTCCTATTAAAAAAGGACATTTTTGAAAAATTTCCTATAAAAATAGGAAATTTTTGAAAAATTTTCTATAAAAATAAGAAATTTTTGAAAAATTTCCTATAAAAATAAGAAATTTTTGAAAAATTTCCTATCAAAATAGGAAATTTTTGAAAAATTTCCTATAAAAATAGGAAATTTTTGAAAAATTTCCTATAAAAATAGGAAATTTTTGAAAAATTTCCTATAAAAATAGGAAATTTTTGAAAAATTTCCTATAAAAATAGGAAATTTTTGAAAAATTTCCTATAAAAATAGGAAATTTTTTAAAAATTTCCTATAAAAATAGGAAATTTTTGAAAAATTTCCTATAAAAATAGGAAATTTTTGAAAAATTTCCTATAAAAATAGGAAATTTTTGAAAAATTTCCTATAAAAATAAGAAATTTTTGAAAAATTTCCTATAAAAATAAAAAATTTTTGAAAAATTTCCTATAAAAATAGGAAATTTTTGAAAAATTTCCTATAAAAATAGGAAATTTTTGAAAAATTTCCTATTAAAATAGGAAATTTTTAAATAATTTCTTATAAAAATAGTAAAATTTCCTATAAAAATAGGAAATTTTTGAAAAATTTCTTATAAAAATAGGAAATTTTTGAAAAATTTCCTATAAAAATAGGAAATTTTTGAAAAATTTCCTATGAAAATAGGAAATTTTTGAAAAATTTCCTATAAAAAAAGGACATTTTTGAAAAATTTCCTATAAAAATAGGAAATTTTTGAAAAATTTCCTATAAAAATAGGAAATTTTTGAAAAGTTTCCTATAAAAATAGGAAATTTTTGAAAAATTTCCTATAAAAATAGGAAATTTTTGAAAAATTTCCTATAAAAATAGGAAATTTTTGAAAAATTTCCTATAAAAATAGGAAATTTTTGAAAAATTTCCTATAAAAATAGGAAATTTTTGAAAAATTTCCTATAAAAATAGGAAATTTTTAAAAAATTTCCTATAAAAATAGGAAATTTTTGAAAAACTTCCTATAAAAATAGGAAATTTTTGAAAAACTTCCTATAAAAATAGGAAATTTTTGAAAAATTTCCTATAAAAATAGGAAATTTTTGAAAAATTTCCTATAAAAATAGGAAATTTTTGAAAAATTTCCTATTAAAAAAGGACATTTTTGAAAAATTTCCTATAAAAATAGGAAATTTTTGAAAAATTTCCTATAAAAATAAGAAATTTTTGAAAAATTTCCTATAAAAATAAGAAACTTTTGAAAAATTTCCTATAAAAATAAGAAATTTTTGAAAAATTTCCTATCAAAATAGGAAATTTTTGAAAAATTTCCTATAAAAATAGGAAATTTTTGAAAAATTTCCTATAAAAATAGGAAATTTTTGAAAAATTTCCTATAAAAATAGGAAATTTTTGAAAAATTTCCTATAAAAATAGGAAATTTTTGAAAAATTTCCTATAAAAATAGGAAATTTTTGAAAAATTTCCTATAAAAATAGGAAATTTTTGAAAAATTTCCTATAAAAATAGGAAATTTTTGAAAAATTTCCTATAAAAATAGGAAATTTTTGAAAAATTTCCTATAAAAATAAGAAATTTTTGAAAAATTTCCTATAAAAATAAGAAATTTTTGAAAAATTTCCTATAAAAATAGGAAATTTTTGAAAAATTTCCTATTAAAATAGGAAATTTTTAAATAATTTCATATAAAAATAGTAAAATTTCCTATAAAAATAGAAAATTTTTGAAAAATTTCTTATAAAAATAGGAAATTTTTGAAAAATTTCCTATAAAAATAGGAATTTTTTGAAAAATTTCCTATGAAAATAGGAAATTTTTGAAAAATTTCCTATAAAAAAAGGACATTTTTGAAAAATTTCCTATAAAAATAAGAAATTTTTGAAAAATTTCCTATAAAAATAAGAAATTTTTGAAAAATTTCCTATCAAAACAGGAAATTTTTGAAAAATTTCCTATCAAAACAGGAAATTTTTGAAAAATTTCCTCTCAAAACAGGAAATTTTTGAAAAATTTCCTCTCAAAATAGGAAATTTTTGAAAAATTTCCTATAAAAATAGGAAATTTTTGAAAAATTTCCTATAAAAATAGGAAATTTTTGAAAAATTTCCTATAAAAATAGGAAATTTTTGAAAAATTTCCTATAAAAATAGGAAATTTTTGAAAAATTTCCTATAAAAATAGGAAATTTTTGAAAAATTTCCTATAAAAATAGGAAATTTTTGAAAAATTTCCTATAAAAATAGGAAATTTTTGAAAAATTTTCTATAAAAATAGGAAATTTTTGAAAAATTTCCTATAAAAATAGGAATTTTTTGAAAAATTTCCTATAAAAATATAAAATTTTTGAAAAATTTCCTATAAAAATAGGAAATTTTTGAAATTTCTAAAAAAATAATAATAATTGTTTGAGCCAAAATTAAATAAATTAGAAACGGAATGGCAATATTAATATATTCTATTCTTTTTGATGGTCTGTATAAAAATGTCAGATATTTTTTGTGTGCGGTCCCTAGTAACCGATTAAAAACAGATGTCAGTGTATTTTCCTATACTTTTTTCAAAAAACAGTAGTATCGGACATATTTTTATTACATATTTGTAATTATGCTAACAATTGGTCCTCATTTTGAACTAAGTGGTGCACAGTATCTTAGATTGGTACTTTCCTGTTTTACAAGCTTTTCTTGCCTAAATATAAATTATATATATATGACACTTTAAAAAATTCAACTTGTTAGATTTAGCAATATCATCGTTGCATTGTATGACTTAAATGTCGACAGCTTTATTTTTTTATCTACCAATTATCTCCACAAATACGCTTATGTCAAATAGAAAAGACTAAATTTCATATCTGACGACAAATCTCATTAAACCACAAAACAATTTAGCAAAAAGAGAAGAACACACAATTCAGGATTACCCAAGAATTTCTTATAAATCCTGAAAATCTCCTTTTAAATGAAAAAGAAAAATGAAACACTAAAATTAAGCCACTACTAGTTTCTATTGCCATTCGCCGCTACAACTATTTCAACTGCGAATGTATAAATATTTAATAAAGGAAGCTGTAGTTATATTAATGTTTCCTTTACTACACACACACACATCCGTATATGTGTTACTTCTAATTGCGTGTATCAAGAGACCTACACATGAATAGTATTCATGGAATACGTCTGCCGAAAAGAATCCACATGCGGATATGAAATGTAATAAAATTGTTGTTAGTCGGGATTTTTCTGCTAACCTAAAAACTAGTTTGTTATCAGATTATTAAAAAAAATTTTATTAGGCAAAAAATAGGAAATTTATTTTAACAAAATTCTGCAGTTCAGGAAATTAATTTGAAATTGTATGAGAAATATGTACTGAAATTGTACGGGGCAGAATTTTGTATTTCAGGCGATTTAATACAGATTCACACTGATTTTAATTAAAACTTAATTGAAATAATTAAGATAGAGTTTGAATTGTTTTACATCCTAATACGCCGTAGTTGAGTGGTTACTTTGAGCTTGTTAATCAGGTAAAATAAATTTAAAAAAAATCTATAAAAGTACTAAATTTAAAAAAAAAATTTCCTATCAAAATAAAATTTTTGTGTAAAATATCTTATAAAAACAGGAAATTTAAAAAAAAATTCCTGTAAAAATAGCACATTTTTTTAAAATTTTCGATAAAGTGCTATAAAAATATAAATTTTTTGAAAATTTTCATATAAAAATAGTAAATTTTTGAAATATTTCCTATAAAAATAGTAAATTTTTGAAAAATTTCCTATAAAAATAGCAAATTTTTGAAAAATTTCCTATAAAAATAGTAAATTTTTGAAAAATATCCTATAAAAATAGTAAAATTTTCAAAAATTTCCTATAAAAATAGTAAATTTTTGAAAAATTTCCTATAAAAACAGGAAATTTTTTAAAAAATTCCTATAAAAATAAGAAATTTTTGAAAAAATTCCTATAAAAATAAGAAATTTTTGAAAAATTTCCTATAAAAATAAGAAATTTTTGAAAAAATTCCTATAAAAATAAGGAATTTTTGAAAAATGTCCCATATAAAAGAGAAATTTTTGAAAAATTTCCTATAAAAAAGAGAAATTTTTGAAAAATTTCCTATAAAAATAAGAAATTTTTTAAAAATTTCCTTTAAAAATAAGAGATTTTTGAAAAATTTCCTATAATAACAGGAAATATTTTTTTTTTATAAAAATAAGAAATTTTTAACAAGTTTCCTATCAAAATAAGAAATGTTTGAAAAATTTTCTGAAAAAACAAGAAATTTTGAAAAATTTCATAATAAATTTTATTTTGAAAAATTTTCTACAAAAATAAGAAATTTTTGAAAATTATCCTATAAAAATCAGATATTTTTGAAAATTTTCCTATAAAAATATGAAATTTTTGAAAATTTTCCTATAAAATTAGGAAATTTTTGAAAAACTTCCTATAAAAATAAGAAATTTTTGAAAAACTTCCTATAAAAATAAGAAATTTTTGAAAAATTTCCTATAAAAATAAGAAATTTTTGAAAAATTTCCTATAAAAATAAGAAATTTTTGAAAAATTTCCTATAAAAATAAGAAATTTTTGAAAAATTTCCTATTAAAATAAGAAATTTTTGAATAACTTCCTATAAAAATAAGAAATTTTTGAAAAATTTCGTATAAAAATAAGAAATTTTTGAAAATTATCCTATAAAAATCAAATATTTTTGAAAATTTTCCTATAAAAATATGAAATTTTTGAAAATTTTCCTATAAAATTAGGAAATTTTTGAAAAACTTCCTATAAAAATAAGAAATTTTTGAAAAACTTCCTATAAAAATAAGAAATTTTTGAAAAACTTCCTATAAAAATAAGAAATTTTTGAAAAACTTCCTATTAAAATAAGAAATTTTTGAAAAATTTCCTCTTAAAATAAGAAATTTTTGAAAAATTTCCTATTAAAATAAGAAATTTTTGAAAAATTTTCTATAAAAATAAGAAATTTTTGAAAAATATCCTATAAAACTTAGAAATTTTCGAAAAATTTTACTTAAGAATTGAGACATTTTTGAAAATTTCCTATAAAAATAAGAAATTTTTGATTTTTTTTTAAATAAGTTTTTGAAAAATTTCCTATAAAGGAATTTTTTCTAAAATTTCTTAGTTGCATAGGAAATTTTTTAAAAATGTCTTATTTTTATAGAAAATTTTTCAAAAATTTATTATTTTTATAGGAAATTTTTAAAAAAATTTCTTATTTTTATGAGAAATTTTTGAAAAATTTCTTATATTTATTAGAAATTGTTCAAAAATTTCTTATTTTATTTATGAAATTTTTCAAAACATTCGTTTTTTATAAAAAATTTTTCAAAATTTTTTTTATTTTTAAAGGAAATTTTTCAAAAATTTCTTATTTTTATAAGAAATTTTTCAAAACTTTCTCATTTATAGGAAATTGTTTTCTTATTTTCATAGGAAATTTTTCAATTTTCTTAAATTTATGGGAAATTTTATTTATTTTTTGGGGAAGTTTCAAAAATTTCTTATAGAAATTTCTTTATAGAAATTTTTTAAAAATTTCTTATTTTGAGAGGAAATTTTTTTTTAAATGATTTTTATTTTTATAGCAAAATTTATTTTTTTTTTGAGGAAATTTTTCAAAAATTTGTTATTTTTTTCGGAAATTTTTCAAAAATTTCTTATTTTTTTCGTAAATTTTCCAAAATTTTTTTATTTTTATAGGAAATTTGTAAAAAAAATTTTATTTTTATAGGAAATTTTTAAAAAGTTTCTTATTTTTATAGGAAATTTTTGCATTTTTTTAGGAAACTTTCTTAGTTCTACAGAAAATGTTTAAAAAATTTTCTTATTTTTATAGGAAATTATTTAAAAATTTCTTATTTTTAATTAATTTCTTATTTTATAGGAAATTTTTAAAAAATTTCGTATTTTTATAAGAAATTTTTTAAAAATTTCTTATCTTTATAAGAAATTTTTTAAAAATTTCTTATTTTTATACGAAATTTTTTAAAAATTTCTTATTTTTATAAGAATTTTTTTAAAAATTTCTTATTTTTACAAGAAATTTTTTAAAAATTTCTTATTTTTATAAGAATATTTTTCAATTTTTTTTTTCTTATTTTATAAGAAATTTTTCAGAAATTTCTTGCATTTATAGAAAATTTTTCAAAAATGTCTTATTTTCATAGAAAATTTTTCAAAAATTTCTTGTTTTTATATGAAATTTTTCAAAAATTTCTTATTTGTATAGGAAATTTTTCAAAAATTTCATATTTTTATAGGAAATTTTTCAAAAATTTCATATTTTTGTAGGAAATTTTCAAAAATTTCTTATTTGTATAAAATGTTTCAAAATTTCTCATTTTTATAAGAAATTTTTTAAAAATTTCTTATTTTTATAAGAATTTTTTTTTTAAATTTCGTATTTTTATAAAAAAGTTTTTTAAAAATTTCTTATTTTTATAGGAAATTTTTCAAAAATTTCCTATTTTTATAGGAAATTTGTCAAAAGTTGCTTATATTTATAGGAAAATTTTAAAAAAATTTTCAAAAATTTCTTATTTTTATAGGAATCTTTTTTTTAAATTTCCTATTTCTATAGAAAATAGAAAATTTTTCAAAAATTTCTTACCTTTAAGGAATTTTTTATGAATCTTTTAATGTTTCCTGTAGTTTTTTATGTTTTTCAAAGTAATGTCCTTTTTTTACTTAACATCCTTTAATTTCAATAAAAAGTGAAATTACACAAAAAAGTAATTTAATTTTTATTTATGCAAATTTCTGGCGCTCTTTAAACTTCATTAAAACTTTATTAAAAATAAGTGAACAATTTTTTCCCATGTCCTGGCATTCCGTCAAAAACTGCCAACCGATTATTAATATGTTTATGTACAAAAATACAACAATAAAAAAGGCAGCAATAATATTTATTTTAAAATACAATTAAAGTAATTGCCTCCTGTCATTGCAGGATTCAAGTGAATAAATGGACTCATTTATTATTGGTTGGATTTTTTTTCATAACTTTTGATCAGGAATCATTAAAAAAATGCTCATACTTCAATGCGTGTAAATGAAAAAAAAAACGATATTTAATTTATAATTTTTTTTTTCGTCCTTTTGATAAGTAATAATTATTAATAATTTTATAACAAAAAAAAAAAAAAAATAGCAACACATTTCTGTTATTATAATGAAAACAGGCAGCAACATAAATAAATAAATTAATATTTTTTTGTTTTCATTTTATTAGTAGAATTATGTTTCTGATGCCACTTTTTGTTTCTTTTGTCTCTAAGGGAAATTAGGAAGTGTTCCGAATAAAAATTAAGATACTAAGAAATGTCAACATTTTTAAGTCAGATAATGAATTTGTACTGTATATAAAATTATTATAATTAAAGAATTTTTATATTGGCATTAACTTTAAGCAGACGCAAATTTTGTTTGGAACAATCTTTCAAATTTTTATTTTTTTTTGCCCCTCCATACTGACAAATTAAAATCAATTAAAAAACCCACATTTAAATACAAAATAATATAATAAAAAATATTATTATTATTATTATTATTATTATTATTGTATTGTATTATTTACATTATGTCCTTTAGTCTCTTGGTTTGTTTGTATGATTATTTTCTATTTAATTTCATTTGTATGGCAGAATTTATTACACAAAATCCAGAAAAATGTTTTTCATTGAAATTATTTTCATTTTTTTTTGAGGAATTTTTTAACGTAATGATATTTAAGCAAAAAAAAAGCAGCTAAATATGTTACAATGTCAGTGGCAAAAGCCATGACAACGACATTTTTTTAATAATTTTCATTAACAACCAATAAATTCCCCAGATTTTATATGACATTTAGTTAAGGATTTAAATTAACAATTGAAAAAAAAATATATAAAAACAAATTGAAAAACAATTACCTATTGCGGTGGAAAACAACAGTATTTAAATTAAATTACATAATTTGCTCAATAAAAAAGTTTTAAACAAAACAAATTAATTATTGAGGTGTTAAATACCCTAGAGTAGAGTACATTTGTACTCTACACTATCAAAAGTTTTGAAGGGTAATTTTGTGGTACGCCTCAAATGGTTTATACTAAAATGTCTTATTGTTTAACAGAAAGTGTGTCAATTTCTGTTAAACAGTAAATTTTTGAAAAATTACTTATACATATTTAAAAAAAAATCCTTTTTGAAAAATTTCCTATAAAAATAATAAATTTTTTAAAAATTTTCTATAAAAAATAGTAAATTTTTGAAAAATTTCTTATAAAAATAGTAATTTTTTTAAAAATTTCCTTAAAAATAAGAAATTTTTGAAAAATTTCCTATAAAAATAATAATTTTTTGAAAAATTTTCTATAAAGATAGTAAATTTTTGAAAAATTTCCTTAAAAATAATAAATTTTTACAAAATTTCCTATAAAAATAGGAAACTTTTGAAAAATTTCCTATAAAAATAGTAAATTTTTGAAAAATTTCCTATATAAATAGTATATAGGAAAATTTCCTATAAAAATAGAAAATTTTTGAAAAATTTCCTATAAAAATAGTAAATTTTTGAAAAATTTCCTATAAAAATAGTAAATTTTTGAAAAAGTTCCTATAAAAATAGTAAATTTTTGAAAAATTTTCTATAAAAATAGTAAATTTTTGAAAAATTTCCTATAAAAATAGTAAATTTTTGAAAAATTTCCTATAAAAATAGGAAATTTTTAAAAAATTTCCTATAAAAATAGGAAATTTTTGAAAAATTTCCTATAAAAATAGGAAATTTTTGAAAAATTTCCTATAAAAATAGGAAATTTTTGAAAAATTTCCTATAAAAATAGGAAATTTTTGAAAAATTTCCTATAAAAATAGGAAATTTTTGAAAAATTTCCTATAAAAATAGGAAATTTTTGAAAAATTTCCTATAAAAATAGGAAATTTTTGAAAAATTTCCTATAAAAATAGTAAATTTTTGAAAAATTTCCTATAAAAATAGTAAATTTTTGAAAAATTTCCTATAAAAATAGTAAATTTTTGAAAAATTTCCTATAAAAATAGTAAATTTTTGAAAAATTTCCTATAAAAATAGTAAATTTTTGAAAAATTTCCTATAAAAATAGTAAATTTTTGAAAAATTTCCTATAAAAATAGTAAATTTTTGAAAAATTTCCTATAAAAATAGTAAATTTTTGAAAAATTTCCTATAAAAATAGTAAATTTTTGAAAAATTTCCTATAAAAATAGTAAATTTTTGAAAAATTTCCTATAAAAATAGTAAATTTTTGAAAAATTTCCTATAAAAATAGTAAATTTTTGAAAAATTTCCTATAAAAAGAGTAAATTTTTGAAAAATTTTCTATAAAAATAGTAAATTTTTGAAAAATTTTCTATAAAAATAGTAAATTTTTGAAAAATTTCCTATAAAAATAGTAAATTTTTGAAAAATTTCCTATAAAAATAGTAAAATTTTGAAAAATTTCCTATAAAAATAAGAAATTTTTGAAAAATTTCCTATAAAAATAAGAAATTTTTGAAAAATTTCCTATCAAAATAGGAAATTTTTGAAAAATTTCCTATAAAAATAGTAAGTTTTTGAAAATTTTCCTATAAAAATAGTAAATTTTTGAAAAATTTTCTATAAAAATAGTAAATTTTTGAAAAATTTCCTATAAAAATAGTAAATTTTTGAAAAATTTCCTATAAACATAGTAAATTTTTGAAAAATTTCCGATAGAAATAGTAAATTTTTGAAAAATTTCCTATAAAAATAGTAAATTTTTGAAAAATTTCCTATAAAAATAGTAAGTTTTTGAAAATTTTCCTATAAAAATAGTAAATTTTTGAAAAATTTCCTATAAAAATAGTAAAGTTTTGAAAAATTTCCTATAAAAATAGTAAATTTTTGAAAAATTTCCTATAAAAATAGTAAATTTTTGAAAAATTTCCTATAAAAATAGTAAATTTTTGAAAAATTTCCTATAAAAATAGTAAATTTTTGAAAAATTTCCTATAAAAATAGTAAATTTTTGAAAAATTTCCTATAAAAATTTTAAATTTTTGAAAAATTTCCTATAAAAATAGTAAATTTTTGAAAAATTTCCTATAAAAATAGTTAATTTTTGAAAAATTTCCTATAAAAATAGTAAATTTTTGAAAAATTTCCTATAAAAATAGTAAATTTTTGAAAAATTTCCTATAAAAATAGTAAATTTTTGAAAAATTTCCTATAAAAATAGTAAATTTTTGAAAAATTTCCTATAAAAATAGGAAATTTTTGAAAAATTTCTTATAAAAATAGTAAATTTTTGAAAAATTTCCTATAAAAATAGGAAATTTTTGAAAAATTTCCTATAAAAATAGTAAACTTGTGAAGAATTTCCTATAAAAATAGATAGTAAATTTTTGAAAAATTTCCTATAAAAATAGTAATTTCCTATAAAATTAGTAAATTTTTAAAAAATTTGCTATAAAAATAGTAAACTTGTGAAGAATTTCCTATAAAAATAAAAAATTTTTGAAAAATTTCCTATAAAATTAAGTCATAAATATTTCTTAGATTTACATACTTCAGCACAAGCTTATATTTAATATCCTTTCTACCTATGGTGTTGAAGGGTAGAAAAATTATGATAAGAAACCATAATTCAAAATTTTCTGATAATCTTTTCATCTTTGGGTATTGCTCATATAAACTTGGCAACATTAACAATTTTCCCAATATTAAAAAATCATTTATTCGTTCCTATTTTTCAACGAAAATAATTTTTATAGTTTCTGTCTATTCTTTGTTGTATCTTAACTTGTGGCAAGAAATGTACAAAGTATATAATTTTTTTGCAATTGGATTGCATGTTGTGCAGTAGATATAAATTTCAATTGACATGTCTGTGGCAAAATAACAAACAACAAAATTTCTAAAAAAACTTTGTCAAGGCCTCAAGGAAATTAGAAAAATTAAACAAAATAAAAATACATTTAATAAGAAATAAAAGAAGAAAAATCATTAGAAATCCTGAAAAGAGCATTTTTTGTCTGTCTCTAAACCAGCAGCTGAATTACTTGAAGTATAAAATGAAATAAACCAAAGATTTAACTTTTATACTCCCTCCCTACATTTTGCTGCTGTGGCATGAAACGTCAACTGTGTGGCAAGTTAAAAAAGGGGATAAAAGAAAATTGGAAAAACTGGGTATAATCTAACACAAACGGATTGGAGTTAAATGTACCTAGAAACTATTCATATGGATTTTTGCTAATAGGTTTGGGAATGTAGAAAGAAGCTAAAGTATCATTATGGTATCAAGAACAAACATTTGAAATAAATTAAAACTAGAGATTAAATGTTTAAAAAACTTATTGAGAAAAAATCCCCACGTTCACACATTCAGACAAATGCATGTTCAAATTAAATACTTAAGCTGAGAAAGTATTAGAAAAAGGATTGAGATATCTAACAAAGAAACAAAATGACAGTAGAAAATAGTTCTATAGAGTCATTATATAGTGAAGCTTTATTTAATCCATTATATTTTTAACTTCTTAAAAAGACTAAAACAACAAAAATTTTAATTTTTATAAAATTTTCTATAAACTTAAAAAAATTTCCTATAAAAATAGTAAATTTTTTGAAAAATTTCCTATAAAAATAGAAAATTTTTTGAAAAATTTCCCATAAAAATAGTAAATTTTTGAAAAATTTCCTATAAAAATAGTAAATTTTTGAAAAATTTCCTATAAAAATAGGAAATTTTTGAAAAATTTCCTATAAAAATAGTAAATTTTTGAAAAATTTCCTATAAAAATAGTAATTTTTGAAAAATTTCCTATAAAAATAGTAATTTTTTAAATATTTCCTATAAAAATAATAAATTTTTAAAAATTTCCTATAAAAATAGTAAATTTTTGAAAAATTTCCTATAAAAATAGTAAATTTTTTAAAAATTTCCTATAAAAATAATAAATTTTTGAAAAATTTCCTATAAAAATATAAAAATAGTAAATTTTTGAATTTCGTATAAAAATAGTAAATTTTTCAAAATTTTCGTATAAAAATGGTAAATTTTCGAAAAATTTCCTATAAAAATAGTAAATTTTTGAAAAAAAATTTTGAAAGTTTCCTGTAGGAACATTTTCTATAAAATTATTTGTATACAAGTTCTGGCACATTAACCCTAAATATTCCAATAAAAAAAAATCGTTTACTTGCCTCATCATTAAGTATTGACCTT
Organism: Stomorhina lunata; assembly: GCA_933228675.1. Classification (NCBI taxonomy): domain Eukaryota; kingdom Metazoa; phylum Arthropoda; class Insecta; order Diptera; family Rhiniidae; genus Stomorhina; species Stomorhina lunata. Next base: position 121,243,359 of record OW121740.1, on the reverse strand, counting down.
AACATTTATCTGTCAATAAAATAATATCAATATTTATTTAAAGAAATTCCAGATTTGTACGTGATCAAATTTAAATGTCAATTTCGGTTAATTCAATTGTTATTGTTATCGTGTATTAATAGTTGGAATTTAATCATGTTTTATCGTTTTCTTTCTTAAAAGCCTCCTCTTGTGGCCAATACAATAATTTATTTGTTATATTTAATTTGTATCAAATTAAATATAACGATAATTTATTTGTCATAATCACATCCTTATGCTTTCGAATATAACAAATACTTATTTATTTCTGCACTTAAGCATAAGAATGTTTGAGAATGTATTCAAGGATATTATTTACGGCTACGACTACACGACTATAATGGCTATTATGGAACTTAACAATAGAGTTACGAAAACTAGACAATCAACTGGGCAAATATTACTGGAATGTTTTTCTATACTTATACAAATATTTGGAGGAAAAAGGAAACTGAAGAGATTACAGGACATAAATAGAAAGAATATTGTATAAATAATTTTATATTTAGAATAGAAAACAGAATTGAACAAGTTTAGTATAAAATAGGCAATGTAAAACCTACTTTATACTTTAATTTATTTTTTATTTATACTGTAATTCTGTGAATAAATATGTATATGCAAATTCTAGGGAGTTCCAAGAGATTACAATTGTTGACCCTAGAGTAGAACCCTTTTAAAAACTAGTCTTTGTCTTAGTATTTGCCAATTCTAAGTGTTTCTCAAGTCTTAGTCAACGTCTCATTCTATATTTTGGTCTATGTCTTACATTTTTATAGAAAATTAACCCTTGCGTACCCATGGGCTCAAATTTGTTTTTCAAAAATTTACTATTTTTATAGGAAATTTTTCAAAAATTTACTATTTTTATAGGAAATTTTTCAAAAATTTACTATTTTTATAGGAAATTTTTCAAAAATTTACTATTTTTATAGGAAATTTTTCAAAAATTTCCTATTTTTATAGGAAATTTTTCAAAAACTTCCTATTTTTATAGGAAATTTTTCCAAAATTTCCTATTTTTATAGGAAATTTTTCAAAAATTTCCTATTTTTATAGGAAATTTTTTAAAAATTTACTCTTTTTATAGGAAATTTTTTAAAAATTTACTCTTTTTATAGGAAATTTTTAAAAAATTTACTCTTTTTATAGGAAATTTTTTAAAAATTTACTCTTTTTATAGGAAATTTTTTAAAAATTTACTCTTTTTATAGGAAATTTTTAAAAAATTTACTCTTTTTATAGGAAATTTTTTAAAAATTTACTATTTTTATAGGAAATTTATCAAAAATTTACTATTTTTATATGAAATTTTTCAAAAATTTACTATTTTTATAGGAAATTTTTCAAAAATTTACTATTTTTATAGGAAATTTTTCAAAAATTTATTATTTTTATAGGAAAATTTTCAAAAATTTACTATTTTTATAGGAAATTTTTCCAAAATGTACTATTTTTATAGGAACATTTTCAATAATTTACTATTTTTATAGGAAATTTATCAAAAATTTACTATTTTTATAGGAAATTTTTCAAAAATTTACTATTTTTATAGGAAACTTTTCAAAAATTTCTTATTTTGATAAGAAATTTTTTTTTTAATGAAATTTTTCAAAAATTTACTATTTTAATAGGAAATTTTTTAAAAATTTCTATTTTTATAGGAAATTATTCAAAAATTTACTATTTTTTGTCTTAGTCTTTATTTTGGTTTATGTCTTAGTCTATGTTTTGGAGTATTTCTGAGTCTATATCTTAGTATATGTCTTAATCTATGTCTTAGTCTCTGACTTAGTTTATGTCTTAGTCTATGTCTTAGTCTATATCTTTGTCAATATCTTAGTCTATGTCTTAGTCTATGTCTTAGTCTTAGTCTATGTCTTAGTCTATGTCTTAGTCTATGTCTTAGTCTATGTCTTAGTCTATGTCTTAGTCTATGTCTTAGTCTATGTCTTAGTCTATGTCTTAGTCTATGTCTTAGTCTATGTCTTAGTCTATGTCTTAGTCTATGCCTTAGTCTATGTCTTAGTCTATGTCTTAGTCTATGTCTTAGTCTATGTCTTAGTCTATGTCTTAGTCTATGTCTTAGTCTATGTCTTAGTCTATGTCTTAGTCTATGTCTTAGTCTATGTCTTAGTCTATGTCTTAGTCTATGTCTTAGTCTATGTCTTAGTCTATGTCTTAGTCTATGTCTTAGTCTATGTCTTAGTCTATGTCTTAGTCTATGTCTTAGTCTATGTCTTAGTCTATGTCTTAGTCTATGTCTTAGTCTATGTCTTAGTCTATGTCTTAGTCTATGTCTTAGTCTATGTCTTAGTCTATGTCTTAGTCTATGTCTTAGTCTATATCTTGGTCTTTGTTCTAGTCTATGACTGACATTGGATTTTATTCAGTCTTGTCGGATCGACTACATATATAACTTTTTTACTTTTTTTGTATGTCTTTGTGTATACGAAAAGCTTGTTAAAGGATGCTCAAAGGCTCAAATAACATTGAAATAAATTGTAACACATACACATTCAAATGTATGCATGTTTGTTTTTTATATAAACTTTTACCTATACATGCATACAGAATGTATTTTGTATATAAAACAAACATAAGGACATGCACACAAAATTGTTTTACTGACACAAAACATACACCCAAGAGTACTTACAAGCATATTTGTGTATGTATATGTAAAACAGAAAAAGAGTCAGACAAACACTGACATACATACAAATGTATATAGGACTACATTGTTTATAAATATTTATGCACAAACACATACTAAAAGGCTTATATTTAACAGCAGACTCTCCTGCTCCTTTAGATTCTTTGTTTATTCTAAAAGTAGGTTTCTTTCTGGCAGGGGGGAAAATAAGTAATTTTTTAACAGTTACATTGACGGGCAGGAGACCGTGCTGCTGCTACATTTGTAGCAAGCACCCAACATACTGTACAAGTACTCAACTGGAATGATTGAAAACTTAACTAAAACCCAGTAAAGCGTAATATTCCGAATAACTCACACACACATGCATACATAGTCACAGTTCAACCAAAGGAATACGGAATAGAGATGTTATGCAAAGGCAGAGCCAGCAAAACGTTTAAGCATAGGAAAATACAAATAAAATCGAGATTCAGTTAAGCACAAAATTTTTATTGATTTTGTTAAAACAATATTCCAATTTTCTGTATTTTTTTTTCCTACCGATGCTACTGCTGTTGACGTTGTTTTTTTTTTTTTTTTCTTTTGGTAAACTTTTATTTTTGGAAATTTAAATAATTTCATTAAAATTATTTAAACTTTCAACACAAAGCGCAAAGGAAAAGTTTTCTTTTTCATTTTGTTGTTTTGTTTTCGAAAGCAGTTTTGTTTGTTAAGTAGATTTTCATTGTCAGCAAAAAAGGATGCTTTTAATGCAAAATAACAGCATTTTTGGAGAATTTTTTTGCAAGGAACATGTTTATATTTTTGCATATTAGAATGCAGAGGAATGTTTTGGAAAATGTTAAAAAAAGTTTTTTAATTAATAAAACTTTTTTATTTTTAAGCAATTTTTTCAGAATAATTATAAAAGTGGTGATCAGTTTAAATAAAAGTCAAAAGTTTAATGCTTTGAAAAAATTAAATATGCGTATGAGTGATATTATAACAAGTATACGTTCGGGAAATTTATAGGAAATTTTTCAAAAATTTCCTATTTTTATAGGAAATTTTTTAAAAGTTTCCTAATTTTATAGGAAATTTTTCAAAAATTTCCTAATTTTATAGGAAATTTTTCAAAAATTTCCTTTTTTTTATAGGAAACTTTTCAAAAATTTCCTATTTTTATAGGAAACTTTTCAAAAATTTCCTATTTTTATAGGAAAATTTTTCAAAAATTTCTTATTTTTATAGGAAATTTTTCAAAAATTTCCTATTTTTATAGGAAATTTTTCAAAAATTTCCTATTTTTATAGGAAATTTTTCAAAAATTTCCTATTTTTATAGGAAATTTTTCAAAAATTTCCTATTTTTATAGGAAATTTTTCAAAAATTTCCTATTTTTATAGGAAATTTTTCAAAAATTTCCTATTTTTATAGGAAATTTTTAAAAAATTTTCTATCTTTAAAGGAAATTTTTAAAAAATTTCCTATCTTTATAGGAATTTTTTAAAAAATGTTCAATTTTTATAGAAAATTTTTCAAAAATTTCCTATTTTTATAGGAATTTTTAAAAAATTTCCTATTTTTATAGGAAACTTTTCAAAAATTTTCCTGTTTTTATAGGAAATTTTTCAAAAATTTCCTATTTTTATAGGAAATTTTTCAAAAATTTCCTATTTTTATTGGAAATTTTTCAAAAATTTCCTATTTTTATAGGAAATTTTTCAAAAATTTCCTTTTTTTATAGGAAATTTTTCAAAAATTTCCTGTTTTTATAGGAAATTTTTCAAAAATTTCCTATTTTTATAGGAAATTTTTCAAAAATTTACTATTTTTATAGGAAATTTTACAAAAATTTATAATTTTTATAGGAAATTTTTCAAAAATTTACTATTTTTACAGGAAATTTTACAAAAATTTACTATTTTTACAGGAAATTTTACAAAAATTTACTATTTTTATAGGAAATTTTTCAAAAATTTACTATTTTTATAGGAAATTTTTCAAAAATTTACTATTTTTTTCGGAAATTTTTGAGAAATTTCCTATTTTTATAGGAAATTTTTCAAAAATTTCCTATTTTTATAGGAAATTTTTCAAAAATTTCCTATTTTTATAGGAAATTTTTCAAAAATTTCCTATTTTTATAGGAAATTTTTCAAAAATTTCCTATTTTTATAGGAAATTTTTCAAAAATTTACTATTTTTATAGGAAATTTTTCAAAAATTTACTATTTTTATAGGAAATTTTTCAAAAATTTCCTATTATCATAAGAAAATTTTTCAAAAATTTCCTATTATCATAAGAAAATTTTTCAAAAATTTCCTATTTTTATAGGAAATTTTTCAATAATTTCCTTTTTGTATATAAAATTTTTCAAAAATTTCCTATTTTTATAGGAAATTTTTCAAAAATTTCCTATTTTTATAGGAAATTTTTCAAAAATTTCCTATTTTTATAGGAAATTTTTCAAAAATTTCCTATTTTTATAGGAAATTTTTCAAAAATTTCCTATTTTTAAAGGAAATTTTTCAAAAATTTCCTATTTTTATAGGAAATTTTTCAAAAATTTCCTATTTTTATAGGAAATTTTTCAAAAATTTCCTATTTTTATAGGAAATTTTTCAAAAATTTCCTATTTTTATAGGAAATTTTTCAAAAATTTACTATTTTTATAGGAAATTTTTCAAAAATTTACTATTTTTATAGGAAATTTTTCAAAAATTTACTATTTTTATAGGAAATTTTTCAAAAATTTACTATTTTTATAGGAAATTTTTTAAAAATTTCCTATTATCATAAGAAAATTTTTCAAAAATTTCCTATTATCATAAGAAAATTTTTCAAAAATTTCCTATTTTTATAGGAAATTTTTCAATAATTTCCTTTTTGTATAGGAAATTTTTCAAAAATTTACTATTTTTATAGGAAATTTTTCAAAAATTTACTATTTTTTTCGGAAATTTTTCAAAAATTTACTTTTTTTTTTGGAAATTTTTCAAAAATTTACTTTTTTTGTAGGAAATTTTTAAAAAATTTCCTATTTTTATAGGAATTTTTTCAAAAATTTTATATTTTTATAGAAAATTTTTTAAATTTCCTATTTTTATAGCAATGTTATCGGTTGAGTTATTTAAGTTTGATTATTAGAATTTTTTTATGTGATCATATCACTTATTATCAATTTTGTATTAAATATGCAGATTTATGCAGACATGTTATATATCACTACAAAGCTCACATTTAAGTCTTTAATTAAATATAAGTTTTGTTTCACATGTTTTGAAGTAAAAAAAGTTGTATCTAATCTTAATTGTATAATTTGTCTTTTCTTACCGGAAAAAATAAAGTATTGATTATTGGTTGCAAAAATAAATGATAGGAACTTTTGGAGGGAAATAATAAGATTTGACTATAAAATCAGACTTAGAATAAATTTTATCACAAAAAATTAAAAGTGAGGAATAGAGCACAAAAAAGTAGATCTTCATTTACAATGTGTTCAACTGTCAACAGAAAACCATTTATAATAGTTATATCATTGATAACAGACGTTTTTTCAAACGTATATCAATTTATATTTAAATCCCTTATTGAGTGGAAAAATACTATAAATTTCAACAGACATCGATAAAAAAGAAACCTAACTCATACTACGCATAAGCCAAGTCCCATTTAAATTATAATTTACCGAATCTTTAAGCTCTCCTTTCATTTATTATTTTTTCAAAATACTCACTCCCATCATCTACAATTTATAAGCTTCCAATGAAAATAAAAAAACCATCAAACTTTTTTGAAAATAAAACACATGTAACCAAACATTTGATCTATAAAAATAAAAGAAAGCACTTTCCTTCTAAAAACAACCAACTTTATTTTGGTGTCAATCATAAAATAAATTATTTGGTCTGCCACAAAAAACCCCTTTTTTATGATGAAGGTGCTCAAACGCAGAGAAAAGTTTTGATATGTTTATAAAAAATACATACATCCACTTATGTTTATCGCTTAAATATGTAAAATCTCAGACGCACATTTAACCACAAACTATCATAAACTTTTTAGCAGCAGAGATATGTGTGGATCCACATGGGTATTCTCGTATATAGGTATACCTACATGAGCACTCATAGCTATAAATGTTTCGTGTGTATGCGCTAAGACTGCGGTTGAACCCTTATCATAAATATAAAATTAACCAATTTTTTATTTATTATACAAATAAAGTTTATCTATATTGGTCTAATAAAGGCATCATAACATAAAGATATGTGTGTGTGTGTTTATATATATACATTGAGAAATATATCAAATCGACTAAACTTATTTTGGTCGACTGCGGATTTACGAGTTTATAACTTTTTTAAACTTTGCATAATTGTCAAACAATAAAATATTATTATCAAAAATAAATCCCTAAAATACGATTTTTACATTTATTGACTTAACATGTTTTGAATAAAAAAACAATAACTTACCTTGTCTATATATCGATAACGTTTCCATAGAAAAGTTCACAAAAACTTAACTTTTAAATAAGAAAAATAACAACAACTTAACTTTTCTATAGAAAAGTTAACAGAAACTCAACTTTTCAATAGAAAAATTCACGAAAACTTAACTTTTATATTGAAAGTTTATTATATCTTATAACTTTTCTGTTAAAAAGTTATCGATATTATAACTTTTCCATATAAAAGTTATCGATATTATAACTTTTCCATATAAAAGTTATCGATATTATAACTTTTCTATGAAAAAGTTATCGATATTATAAATTTTTTATGAGAAATTTATTGCTATTATGACTTCTCAATGAAAAAGTTATCGATATTATAACTTTTCTATAGAAAAGTTATCGATATTATAACTTTTCTATAGAAAAGTTCTCGATATTATAATTTTTCTATAAAAAAAGTTATCGATATTAAAACTTTTCTATAGAAAAAAAAGTAAAGTACTCGATAATTTTACTTTTCTACAGAAAAGTTACCAATAACTTTACTTTTCTATAGAAAAGTTATCGATAATTTTACTTTTCTATAGAAAAGTTATCGATAACTTTACTTTTCTATAGAAAAGTTATTGATAACTTTACTTTTCTATAGAAAAGTTATCGATAACTTTACATTTCTATAGAAAAGTTATCGATAACTTTACTTTTCTATAGAAAAGTTATCGATAACTTTACTTTTCTATAGAAAAGTTATCGATAACTTTGCTTTTCTATAGAAAAGTTATCGATACCTTTACTTTTCTTTAGAAAAGTTATCGATAACTTTACTTTTCTATAGAAAAGTTATCGATAACTTTACTTTTCTATAGAAAAGTTATCAATAACTTTACTTTTCTATATAAAAGTTATCGATAACTTTAGTTTTCTACAGAAAAGTAAAGTTATCGATAACTTTACTGTTCTATGGAAAAGTTATCGATTACTTTACTTTTTTATGGAAAAGTTATCGTTAACTTTACTTTTCTATGGGAAAGTTATCGATAACTTTACATTTCTATAAAAAAGTTATCGATAACTTTACTTTTCTATAGAAAAGTTATCAATAACTTTATTTTTCTATGGAAAAGTTATCGATAACTTTACTTTTCTATAGAAAAGTTATCGATAACTTTACTTTTCTATAGAAAAGTTATCGATAACTTTACTTTTCTATAGAAAAGTTATCGATAACTTTACTTTTCTATAGAAAAGTTATCGATAACTTTACTTTACTATAGAAAAGTTATCGATAACTTTACTTTTCTATAGAAAAGTTATCGATAACTTTACTTTTCTATAGAAAAGTTATCGATAACTTTACTTTTCTATAGAAAAGTTATCGATAACTTTACTTTTCTATAGAAAAGTTATCGATAACTTTACTTTTCTATAGAAAAGTTATCGATAACTTTACTTTTCTATAGAAAAGTTATCGATAACTGTACTTTTATATAGAAAAGTTATCGATAACTTTACTTTTCTATGGAAAAGTTATCGATAACTTAACTTTTCTATAGAAAAGTTATCGATAACTTTACTTTTCTACAGAAAAGTTATCGATAACTTTACTTTTCTATAGAAAAGTTATCCATAACTTTACTTTTCTATAGAAAAGTTATCGATAACTTTATTTTTCTATAAAAAAGGTATCAATAAATTTACCTTTTTATGGAAAAGTTATCGATAACTTTACTTTTCTATAAAAAAGTTATCGATAACTTTACTTTTCTATAGAAAAGTTATGGATAACTTTATTTTTCTATAAAAAAGTTATCAATAAATTTACCTTTCTATGGAAATGTTATCGATAACTTTACTTTTCTATAAACAAGTTATCGATAACATTACTTTTCTATAGAAAAGTCATCGATAACTTTATTTATTTTATGGCAAAGTTATTGATATTAAAGCTTTTCTATAGAAAAGTTATCGATATTATAACTTTTCTATAGAAAAGTTATCGATGTTATAACTTTTCTATAGAAAAGTTATCGATGTTATAACTTTTCTATAGAAAAGTTATCGATATTATTAATTTTCTATAGAAAAGTTGTCGACATTATTACTTTTCTATAGAAAAGTTATTAATATTATAAATTTTTTACAGAAAAGTTGTCAATAATTAAAATTGTGTATGAAAATGTCTCTTTCATTTATATGTAAATTTTCGATATATTTTTACTACATTGTCTAATCATTTTTTATCTTGTTCCTAGAATTGTTATATGATATTGCTATTGAGTTAGTATTTGTTAGCCTTTTTATGTGACAGTAGTGGTTAACATAAGCATTTGTTGTTGTCCATTTTCTATCTGTTTTGTTCTATTTTAAACTCATTATTTACATTCGATTGAAACTTAAACGTGTATATAATGTTTCGAACATGTATTTTTACACTTACAGTAAAAATTTATTAGCACTCACACACAGATACATATATACATACTACCATAGACTCAAACATTTTCTGTTTATGTTTTACAATACAAAATATATTTAAGTTCCTTCTCGACATGAAAAAGTTCATAGAGGGTCGTGTTAAACAAATAGAGCAGATAAAGAAAACCCGAAAAAAAATATTTTGTGGAATATTTTATTTCAAATAAAACATAACTTTTAGTCTAAAATTAAAAAATGGAGAACATGCATGTGAACGTTTCGGACATGACGACATGTTTTGGGTGTTTTTTTTTATGTGGCACAAGTTTGTAGTTTTTAATCATTTTTAGATTTAAGGAATGCAACGTGTATTCGAAGATGGTAGTTATAAGTTTTGTTTCTTTCATAGTATATAAAGAAAATACTATAATTTATAAATAGTCAGGTCATTAAATGTAATTTACAAATACGTGTAGCTAAAATATGCTTTAGTTTTTTAATTCGTTATTGAGTAAAGTGGTATACAATGTTTAAAAAATAATTTATTTCTTTAAAATCAAAATCATAACTAAGTTGCATTAAATAAAATAAAATTTTTCAAACCAAAATTTTTTTTTAAAGTTTTACTGTAGTGTTTTACACTAAGATCCCTACTCATTACAATTATTTATTATTGTAATAAATAGTTTTTTGATAAAACCAAAAAATGTTGGTTGAGAAACCTTTCCTCGACGCGTTTCGATGGTTGGTTAGACCATCTCATCAGGAGGATTATCCCTAATTCTAGACAGAGCGAAAACCACACATTATATCTTATATTGAGGGACATAATAAATACGAATTATTATTGTGTCCAACAAATATCAACATAAAGCGAAGCTTATCATCTGAATAGAAACACACAAACTTTTTTCAGTTTTATCATTTCTATATTTCCCACACTTTTGTTGTTGCTTTGTTGGCGACTAAGACAAAAGTGCTATAAAGATGGTTCAAAGAAAGATTTAAATAAACAAAAGTTTATTTTAAAACTTGGCACAAGTGCAGCCGTTATTCCCAGTAAAACTTTTCATTACCAAATAATGAGTTAAACAGTTAAACTATTGAACACGAACTACTTACTCATTCGCTGTTTAAGTCATTACATTAACATGGGGATGTCATTGGAGACAAGTACTTAGCAATTGCAGAAATGTAATGACTTGGGTAAGCAATTTGAAAGCAATAACAACAACAGCAACAACTTTTTTGTTGTTGTTTTTTAAAAATATATATTTTTAAACGAAATACAAAATTTTTTGTATGATCCCATAGGGGCTCGAACCCAGACCCTCCGACTGCTAGGCAGAGACTCTTCCACTGAGCTACTTCATATGTTGAAAACTTAGCAGCTTATAATTAATATAAACAATTTTTATTTTTAGATCCAAAATCATGTGAAAATAACTTTGTTTTTCCCTGCTTTTTTTGCTTTGTTGTAATTTTTGGAAAACTATTTTTATACGATTTTTTGTAATTATTTTAAAATTATTTTAAAACTTAAACAATTTAAATCTTCTTTTTTGTATAAGTTTTTACATAAGATTGACTCTTACTTACTTAAATGTTACAACCTGTTAACGTCAAAGTCCGAGCATATTTTAGAATTCCATGGATTTCGATCTTGTGCGAATATTCTCCAAATTTATAGGCCAAGCTTTGAAAAATGTTCTTCTGCTTGGTCTTTCTATCGAAGTTTCGGACATCCTCCTCTAATATTAGGTAGTGGGACATTTCAATTCTAATTTTATCCTCTTCATTGTATTTTTTTTCAAGAGAGGGTTACTAGCCCGTAATCCTAACCCATTTTTATCGATCTTATGGGACAACTCTCGGAACATGTTAACTCACAATATTAATGGGTGTTAAACTAGCTCCCCGGGTGATACCATGAGGAGATGTGTGTCCACAGTTGAGATGAAGGATGACCCAGATAAGTTGGGCTTACCAAGTTAAGACCAATTAGAATCGTGTTTGGTATTCAACATCCCCCACATAAATAATCAAAATTGACTCATGATGGTACTTTTTCATTAACGTGAGTTAGTTTTACAAATTTTTTTTACAGAGGATAATATTTAAGTTCTTAAAATTCAAAAATCATTTAAAAAGACTCTTTTAATAAAAAAAACTAAAAAAAATTGTTGCCCTTGGTGGGATTTGAACCGGGGCCATTCAGTTTAAATTACCATCTTAATTACAAATAAGTACTTCTGTAATAACTTATTATTTATTCGGATGGTATGTTGTAGTCGTTACAAGGTAACCAGTTATCAGAGTACTTGCCATTCCCAAAGTTTTGCTGGGTTTATTAAAAAGGTTTAACAAAAATTTTTGTATACATAACTTTCAGATAAAATTTTTTTATAGAAAATTTTTCTCATAAAAACTTTTTTCTATGAATAAGACTTTAATTTCGATTTTTTTTAAATTAACAGTAACGCATCATTTCTGTCTCTAACTAAAATAAATTTTTAAAAGTGCTTTTTATGTTTTGTTGTTTCTGTTATAATGTGTGTTGTTGTTTATATTATAACGTCGCGATGCACTATGGCATTTCTGCTTCAAAAGAGCCATTTTTTGACCACCGCTTTTGAAAATTTGTAATGCAGTTCTATAGAGAGGGGTCTAAGTATTAAGAATCAATAATTGTTTTTACGAAAAGGTTATATTAGCTGTGTTCCAGAACTACCAATACTGTACAATATTGTACAAGTTTTAATAAGAAACTACAGGAAATTGTTCCTGTACTGAAAAAAAAATGACTTAATTGTAATTTCTGGTTAAAAATTGTACAATATTGTACAGTATTGGTAGTTCTGGTATTGAAATGTACTTAATATTTTAGAACGAAATGTGATGAAATTTTTCATCAAACTCAATAGCTCATGCATCGAATATAGCTTCACAGCTTTAATCCTGATGTCGATTTAATTGTGTTACGGAACCTTGGTTTTAGTCTGCAGAAGAAAATAACTTAATTCCTTATGTAGTTTAGGAGATATCAGGAAATCAAAAAAGTTCTACAAATTTCAGTGTTTACGTTTTTCTTTGGACAAAAACTAAGTTGGCTCAGTTTTGCTAGGAGCTCCCACCATAACCACGTGAAAGGTGAAAGTCTTTTCTTTAGATTGAATGAAAAAAATTTACCGAAATTTACCTATCATAGAATAAAGTTCAAAATTTTCTGAAAAAAGTCACATAAATTGTTACCCATAATTTAAGCAAAAAGTGTTGCAGTCCTTTAGGCTTAACTTTTTAATCGAATTGCATTTGAGTGTATATCCAAGGCAGGTACCGCTAGAAGTCAACGGATTTTAAACAAAATTAGTAGAGCTATTTCTTGAGTCAACTACTAGACGTGTGCCGGATTGCATTAAATTCTGTTGAGATTTGCGGCTTTTATAATGAAATGAAAAATAAGTAAAAAAAAAATGGGGGTCAAAAGCTGGTACCCCAAGGAGTAGACGGACTTCAACCAAAATTAGTAGAGCTCTTTGGTTGCTAGACTAATAGACGTGTGCCGAATTTAATCAAATTTTGTTAAAAATTTCGGTTTATACGTTTAAAACAAAAATAAGTGAAAAAATTAGGGTCCAAGGCAGGTACCTTAAAAAGTCAAGGCATCTCAACCAAAATTAGTATAACTCTTTCTTGGATCAATTAAAAGACGTTTGCAAAATTTTTTAAAATTCTGTTGAAACTTGCAAATTCTACGTTAATGAGAAACACAGGAGAAAAATGGGGGTCTACGAATGTTACCCCAAGGAGTCAACTAATTTCATCCAAAATTAGTAGACCTCTTTTTTTGATCAACTTATAGACGTGTGTCCAACTTTATCAAATTCTGTTAAGAATTGCGGATTGTACATCAAAAAGAAAAATATGTGAAAAATGGAGGTTCAAGACAGGTACGCCAAAGACTCGGCCAATTTCAACCAAAATTAGTAGAGCTCTTTTTTTTATTTAATTAATAGACTTGTATCGAATCTCATGAAATTATGTTTAGAATTGAGATGAAAAATAGGTAAAAACAAGTAAGAGTGGTATATTCGGCTTTGCCGAATCTTGGATACCCTTCACCAATAGTGTTCCAAAAGTACTTAATGTAATTCGTAGCAATATTTGGTTATACTAGTATTATATGCAAAGAGTCTTTAAAATTAAGAGTCGGAAAACGGTGGCGTCATCATCTAGAATAGTTATGCACCCAAAGGTAAGGTTGGGCAGGTGGCTGATGTCTAGGGAAGCTTCACTTGGGTTCTAAAGTGGTCCCTTTGTGAAAGATAATGATTACTAGACTACAAGTAGAGAATGCATATTTAAGCCAGCCAGTAGCTTCGAAATAAAATAGACACATATTTTACGAACATTTAATAAAGTTCGAAAGACCAGATAAACCATGCAGAAAAGATGCTTCAAAATGTAGATGCCCTTAGATTTGCAATAGCACATCGATTTGATAAAGTTTAAGTATTCTGACATGCAACCCAAAAACGCTGTGCCCAGTGAGGGTTGTGCACTTTAATTCGTACGAATTATCCAACTAGTAAAAGTTCTTGATTAGTTATGTAAAACTCTGAAGTTAGCGGACTGATTTAGGTCAAAGCTTTAACAATGATTGTCAATGTGTACAAGCCTTAAAATTAAAGGGTATACACTCTTAGTTTTAGATACATACGTGAAATATATAGCTTTTGAATGGATGGTTATCAGCTTTGTCGGAAAAGTTTACTTATTAATTTGAAGTTAGTTAATTAATTAAAATGAACACTTCATCAATAATATTTGGGATGTATAGTTCTTTCGATCTGTCCGATGGATGTTTGGAAAGTTTTGCTCTAGTTCTTTGTGCAATTTTAATGTCAGCATTAAATCGATTCCCGGTCGGGTTTATATGGGAGATTTCACTAAATGTGAATAGAGCTCGCCCATTTTCAATATCGAACTTTTCAAGAGATCAGAAATACTTTTGTCAAAAGTTGTCCCTCTAGAAAGTTTATTTTAGGCGCTATTGTCCTGAATATCAATATTGTACAACGTCTTTATACTAAATGTCATCATCGTATCTATTATAATTTGTCATTTATTAGCTACTAAGAGATTGCCTTAGGCGAAGTTATACGGGATCAATTGTCAAACGTGAACGGATTTCTCCCAATTGCAATTAAAAATTTTAAATTTTTGTTGATATGTGAGATACTTACATACATATGTAGGTTTTGAACGGATATCATGTAATTAGCTGCATTTTTGTACTTCCTAGGAAGATTACCTATAATTTGATATATAATACATTCTCAAATGTTATCATAATGTTCAAAAGTCAGACACAAAATTAAGATAAATGCAGTGTGTCTGTCTGCTAAAACCAGATTTGTGGAGCTCCTGAATTGTCGCACTCTGAATTTCAACATTGTCGATCAAAACACCATCGCTTAAACGCTAAATTATATCTACCACAAATTACAGAATGCATCAGGATTTAGATAATCCCCTGCGAAGGACGCTATTAAACTTCATCAAAATAAACATCTGAGATATCGACAAAACAGGAGCTCCAAAAACTTGACTACAACAGAAAAAAGGACAGACAGGTAGACGGACGGACATGTAGACGGACGGACAAACAAACAGACGGACGGACAGACGGACGGAGGTCGCGAAATCGATTCTTGTTCCGATTCTGAGTTGATCGGTACAATTTGAATGGTATTCATAATCAGATTTGTTGGGTATATATATCAGATTTTAGAAAATCCTCCCATAAAGAACGATGTCAAATTTCATCACAATCGGTCCATAAACACCTGAGATATCGCTGAAACAATACTTACAAAATGTAAACAAAATTTCTTAGACACGTACTTTGGGCAATTTGCTGTACATCAAATGTAGTGTTATGGCGATATCTCAATTGTTTATAGACCGCTTATGATAAAATTTAATAACGTGCTTGGTGGGGGAATTTCCTAAAATCTGATATAAAATTTATGTAGGTCCGTACTAAAGGAGGATAGTTTTTCCTATTTCTGCATTTAATTTTTTCAACAAACATTCTCTAATGTGTACTTTGGGCAATTTGCGATACATCAAATTCAGTGTTTTAGCGATATATCAGTTGTTTATGGACCGATTTTGATAAAATTTTACAGAGTGCTTTGGGAAAATATTTCCTACAATCTGATATATAACATATTATCAGATGTACACCAGGAGTATCTTTTTTCTCTTGTTATTTAAAAGTGTGTTTCAATCAAAAATTTTAAAATTTTCGTCTAATTTTTGGTATTTTTTCGATAATTTCGGTGTTTATAAACCGATTTTAATGAAATTTAATAGCGTTCATTGCGGGAGAATTTCCTAAAATCTGATATATAATTTATGTAAGTCCATCCTCCAGGGGCTTTAGAAACTTGATTTCAACAGACAGACAGACAGACAGACGGACGGACAGACAGACAGACAGACAGACAGACGGACATCGCTTAATCGATTCTCCTCCCGATTCTGAGTCGATCGGTATAATTTTTATGGGGTCTACGATCACTAATAAAAAAATTACAAACGGAATCACAAACTTATAATACCCTTTCACCTATTGGTGAAGGGTATAAAAAATAGGGTCCAAGACAGGTACCCCAAGGAGTCTACGGTCTATTTCGAATATTTTTCTGAATTTTTCTTATCTATATAAAACTAAATAAGATCTGATCGAAATTGAACATTAAAGTTCAATTTTCGATCTGAAATTCCGTTTCAAATGTGCTAACCCATTTTTACCCACGTCCTCTTAACCCATTTGGCTGAAATTTTGGCCACAAGCCAATGTTGGATGACAATATAAAATTTTTTGATATCCTTAGGTTGGTCCCTATATTTTCGAGGTATTTGCCGTAATTTCATTATCATGGCCCAAATGGATCAAAAATTGAAAATTTTAGTTTTTAAGTCAAATATCTTTAAAACCATAAGAGATAGTATATGCAGCGTTTTTCGTAGATCTTGACCTACGCCTTTATTATATGTATGGTATGATTCTTCAAATCGGTTGAAAAATGACAATTATATATAGTTTTAAGTGATTTTTGAGTCTGAGGTGCTCTACTCTGGGGGCCGATTGTGCCGTCCCAATAAAATCTAGACTTTTCAGACTCAAAACTTAAGCTCCCCAATACTTGTACTATATGCACATTTAATACATTACTTTTCCACCATCCCAAAGTGCTACGTTTTGCTTTCTGCAATTTGCATTTATGGCAATTTACTAGTAATTTTGATAGAATTTTGTATATAAAAATTTTGAGTAATTTCATTAAAATAAAAAAGTGTTCTACGAGCGGATCCGGGCGGGTGCAAAAGTATATATAGGCTAAAAGATAACACTTTTGACTACCTTTGATTAGTTTATATTTTTGGTCCTTTTTTGTCCTTTAAAAGTTATACACTACTAAACTTCAAATTCTACTAATATATAGTGGTTTCAAATTCATTACATTACACCCTAACTACAAATAATACAGGGTGCGAAGATATAATTTTGTTAACGTCAATAAAGATATCAACAAGTTATAAATTATTACAGACGAACATACATATGTAGTAGTTGGTCTAACATTATTTCGACTATATGGTTCTTGAAAGAAATTGCAATAGTTCATTTTGTCTAAAGCCTAAAAGTAGACATCACTATTTAAATATTAAATTAAAAGTCCTAAGCTAAATATTTATATTTAAATTTAATAATAAAATCTTCATGGAAATCTATAGTTAAACTAAATTTCCGCTTTCACCTTTCATTAATTTTATCAAATAATTTTATATAAATTAAATTTAAAATTATTTTAATTTAAAGATAAATTGACAAGATTGTTTCCATTTGACCAAAAATGCTATTGTCTCTTGTATTGCAAATATTTTTGGATAATTTTGTGGGTTTTTCTAACAAATATGAAATAAATAAATAAATAAGTGAAATGAATTTATGAAAATTTTCTTTTTTCAAAACTTCTGAAATTTGTGTGTGTGTGTTTGTGTTTACATGTTAAATGCAAATTAATATAATTTTCAAATAAATATTTATAAACATTTTGAACTTGTTATATTATTTAGATATTTATTTATGTTAAATATAATTAGTTGTTGGTTATAATATTAAAATTCATGTTTACAAATGAAAAAACATGAAATATGAAAACTAATAAAATGCATTATTAGTTTAGCAAATATTTTAGGTAAATAAATTTAGCAACAAAACTTTGTATAAAAACGTTGGCATTATAATAATATTTGAAAAAAAAATTATAATAATAATTTTTTCAGAAAAACATAAAATCTGTTAACAATAACTATTTGTTAAATAAATTATAGCTCTTTTATACCCATTTATTTTTATTATATTTTCGAGATTAACTCAATAATTTTGCCTCGCTTATTTGATTTTCTGCAAAAACACCTTAAAATATTGGATTATGTTCAAAAAAATCATTGCGTATATTCGCCAATAAAATTTTATCTTTAAATAATTTTCTATCTATTGGACCTGAAAAATTATATGTGAATATTTGTTATGATGTTATACTCAACTTTAAGTACACCAATAAAATAATATTTTAATAGAAAGTATTTCAAAAATTAAATTTTTATAATTTTATAGGATAAAAAAATTTTCTTATTTTTATAGGAAATTTTTCAAAAATTTCTTATTTTTATAGGAAATTTTTCAAAAATTTACTATTTTTATAGGAAATTTTTCAAAAATTTACTATTTTTATAGGAAATTTTTCAAAAATTTACTATTTTTATAGGAAATTTTTCAAAAATTTACTATTTTTATAGGAAATTTTTCAAAAATTTACTATTTTTATAGGAAATTTTTCAAAAATTTACTATTTTTATAGGAAATTTTTCAAAAATTTACTATTTTTATAGGAAATTTTTCAAAAATTTACTATTTTTATAGGAAATTTTTCAAAAATTTACTATTTTTATAGGAAATTTTTCAAAAATTTATTATTTTTATAGGAAATTTTTCTTAAATTTCCTATTTTTATAGGAAATTTTTCAAAAATTCCTATTTTTATAGGAAATTTTTCAAAAATTTCCTATTTTTATAGGAAATTTTTCAAAAATTTCCTATTTTTATAGGAAATTTTTCAAAAATTTACTATTTTTATAGGAAATTTTTCAAAAATTTACTATTTTTATAGGAAATTTTTCAAAAATTTACTATTTTTATAGGAAATTTTTCAAAAATTTACTATTTTTATAGGAAATTTTTCAAAAATTTACTATTTTTATAGGAAATTTTTCAAAAATTTACTATTTTTATAGGAAATTTTTCAAAAATTTACTATTTTTATAGGAAATTTTTCAAAAATTTACTATTTTTATAGGAAATTTTTCAAAAATTTACTATTTTTAAAGGAAATTTTTCAAAAATTTACAATTTTTATAGGAAATTTTTAAAAAATTTCCTATTTTTATAGGAAACATTTAAAAAATTTACTATTTTTCAAAAATGTTTAAAAAATTTACCATTTTTATTGGAAATTTTCCTAAAATTTACTATTTTTATAGGAATTTTTTCAAAAATTTACAATTTTTATAGGACATTTTTCAAAAATTCACAATTTTAATAAGAAATTTTTCAAAAAATTACTTTTTTTATAAGAAATTTTTCAAAAATTTACTATTTTTATAGAAAAATTTCCAAAAATTTACTATTTTTTATACCCTTCACCACCATAGGTGGAAAGGGTATTATAAGTTTGTGCTTATGTTTGTAACGCATAGAAATATTTGTCTTAGACCCACCTTTTAGTATACCAATAGACTTAGAATCACTTTCTAAGTCGATTTAGCGATGTCCGTCCGTCCGTCCGTCTGGCTAGCTGGCTGGACCCCCATGTAAACCTTGTAATCAAACTACAGGTCGCAATTCTAAAGATAATTTGATGAAATTTGGCACAGATAATTTTCTGGATAATGGGACCATGGCTATTGAAATTCGTCAAAATCAGTCCATTATTTATGGTACCTCCCATAGGTCCCACTTCCCGGAATTGCTATATTGGCCACAAATATCAATATTTTTTCATGAAATTTAAAACAGATACTGCTTATGTAAACTTAAATCACTGTAATAAGTTTCGTTGAAATCGGTCCCCATTTGAACATAGCTCCCATACAAACTCTTCTTCAAAAACGCACTAAATGAGACAAAAAATCACTACAACGCTCGTAAATCTAAAGATAATGAAAATTTTTTGCATACATAATTTTTGTAACAACTGTAATCAATTTGCCAAATTTCGAGATAATCGGTCCACATTTGACCCTAGCTCTCATATAAGTCCAAATGACGGAAACAGGTTGAATATATACGTTTTGAGAAAATGTTTGTATGATTGCAAAATTTAGCAAATATTTGTCTTTATACAGGAAAAATAACACCTTTGACCTTAGTGGTGAAGGGTATCGTATGGTCGGTTTTAGAATATTTTTCAAAAATTTAGTTTTTATTAATTATTAAATTCTTTTAAATTTGTTCTTATTTTAATATTAAATAAAATTCTTCTAAAATCTTTGTTTGCATTACACTGTGTGTAATTTTTTAGGTCATGGAAAAATAACCACATACGGACACCACCACGAGATAGAGGATCAAAAAAAAGAAGACACGTGTCTTTCAGTTTTGTCAAATGTCCTCCCCTTTTTTGTGGGCGGGGCCTTAAAAATTTGGGCCTCTTTGTCATTTTTGCAATAAAGTGGTCATCTTCTCAGGCTCATATCTTCCAAACCGTTAGGAATTTTGATTTACTTTTTGAAACAAAGTTGTAGCTATTGTCATGAGGAATAAAAATAGTGAACACAAAAAATCAAAAAAACGCCATCTTGAATATCAAAATCGCAAAAAAACTAAAAAAAATCGATTTTTTTAAGGCTTTTTTTACATGTTCAGGTTCATACGTAGCAAACCGTTCAAAATTTAAGAAAATAATATAATACAAAAATGTAGCTAAGACCTCACTTAACAACTTTGTAGAACATACAAACATCCTAGGAATGATCCTTAACACAGTAAGGGTAGCGCTAAGGAAACCATAAAAATTAAAAATTTCCAAAAAAAATGATATTTTCAATGCTTATTTTTTTTATTTCAACAATTAAAAATATAACCATATACAAATACAACTACGTGATAAAAGACAAAAAAGACCATATATTCTAGTTTTGCCCCTAGTCATGGAGTTTTTTCAGAGGCCCCCAAAGATTTGAGGTCTTGGTGTCATTAATAAAAAAATAAAAAAAAAGTAATCATTTTCTCAGGCGCATATTTTGCAAACCGAGTGGAATTTTCATTTTCTCTTTAAGGCAAAGATATTGTATAACCCTTGTAAAGAACAAAAATTGTGAACACATAAAATGAAAAAAACGTCATTTAAAAAAATCAATTTTTTTACCTTTTTTCCCATGTTTAAGTCCATACGTAGCAAAACGTTCGAAATTCAAGAAAACATTAAGCTACAAAAATGTACATAAGATCTAATTAAACAACTTTTTAGAACATTCAATTTCTAATACAAAAATAATTTAATTTCATTTGATTTAATTTCATTTCGTATGTGTAAAATTTTTTTATTTTAATTTTTTTTTGTTGTTATTTCAACATTAATATACAATGGCATATATCACAAAAACAAGATAAATAAATATGGAAATAAATAAAATAAATAAATATTTGTGTCATGTTTATAAAGTTGATGGCCCTGGACTTGTAAATAGCACTCTCTTAAGTTGTGGATCCAATTCGTCGTCCGAATCATCCGAATCTGACTCTGATTCAGAACTTAGGGTGCGCACGGGTACGTTGCTTCCAGACTGCCCTCCATCATAAGCTTTTTCTTCTTGAAATACTTCATTGACATCATACAGGGTAATCTTGTGGCTCCACCAACATACCTGAAATAAAAACAAAAATCAAAAAAGGAATACAAAGCAATGCATCAATATATTTGATATTACCTCTCCAAGCAATGCGTCTAGTTTTTTGCCTTTGTACCGTTTTTCCATGGGCATTGTGGTTTGATGAAACCGTTCTCCTTGCTCATCGGATTCAGTAGACAGTTGCTTCATAAAATCGTCAAAATGAAAATGAAGAAAGTGCAGCTTTAATGTCATCGATGCGCCGATTTTCTCAAAATAATACAGCATTTCTTTCACCCATTCTCTTGCTTCCGGCTCAGCGTCTCGATCCCCTCCCAAGACTCTGGTGCATACACGTTGAAGATAAATCCACGCCATTGAATGATTTTCATCAAGCGCTGACTCAAAATTTGTCTTGAAAAGCTTTCTAATGTCTGGGCCATTAAGTACTCCTATCAAACGATAAAAAAAGAAACAGAAAAGAAAAGTAAATATACAATAAGGTGGAAAATATAGGATTTAGTTTACTACAATACATACCTTTCTTAATTTTGTCATCGCTACGCTTTGGGAAAACACTTTTCAAATAGTCAAATGCATTTGGACAATTTATAACAGCCACTTCGATGAATTTTTTAACAATTCCCAATTTAATGTGGAGCGGTGGCAGCAAGATATCATGAGTATTGTCAAACAAAGGTGCATTTTTCAGTCTATGTTCTTTCATTTGTTCCTCCACATTTCCTCTTGGTGTCCACGAATTACATTCGAATTGATTAAGAGATCGCGAATCCCAATTACAACGAAAACAAAAGAATTTGGGAAAGCCGCCTTTATCAATGATCCCTTGCATAATGTTGATGACCTTCAAATCACAGCAAATCTTCCATTTATTTTCGTAGTATTTGATTTTTTCCATAATATTTTTCAATGTTTCGTAGTTTTCTTCCATGTTGACACCGATTGCTAGCGGAATGCAAGGTTTTCGGTTCGACATATGCAATAACACTGCCTTCAAGCTTGAAACAGAACTATCAATAAATAATCTCCACTCACTAGCGATGTAGTTTATTCCCATTTTTACCACCAAAGCTTTTATATCGTTGCAGTAAGCGAACGAATTGTCATTATGTAGAGTGTAGAAGTTCTGAAATTCAGCTTGCCGTTTCCGGTATGCCGAAGAGTTAACGTTAGCAAGTGTTAATTTTCTTTGCTTTAAAAACGCTGTCAAAAATATGGCAAGCCGCTGCGATAATCCCAATATGGCCACAATGAAATCCATTTCCATTTGTGTTATTAGTTGTGGTCCATCTCTTCCTTGTTGAGGCTCATAATCGGCGTCAAACGGATCTTCATAAGTAATACCACCTTCAGTATTCATTCCTGTAAATTCTGTCCTGAGATCTGTACTTGGTGGCCTTGGCGGTACAAAATTTTCAGGTGCAAGCACTGGTAGTGTAGCTGTTGCAGTTGCTTTATAAATTTTATTCTTCTCACCATGTCGATTCATTCCACGTGTGTAATTTACGCATGCATAGCAAATGTTTACATCATGAGCACCTGGGCGATAAATCCAGTTTACCGGTTTACAATACTTCATACTAAATTTTGCTCCACTCAACCATGCCATGAGATTGTTATAGCATTGGCGACACACTATATTAGGTGTGTAATTTTCACTGGTCAAGTCTACTTCGTCGAAAAACAACGTATATGCTCTTCTGAATTCGCTAGTTAGAAGATTCTTTTCTTTTCCATATTTGTTTTTTCTAATTTGATGACCGCAAACGTAGCAAAATAAATTAATTTTTTCACACTGCATATTGAAATCGTATAGCTTTCACCGCTGAGCTCTCGTTTACGTCGTGTTTTGTAATGCCTCGGTGCGAACATCATATCACTTATATATTGCGTCCAGGGTTTCATGATTGTTTCTTGAATGAAAGGTTTGCTACCTATGGACCTGGTTAGGTAAAAAATCGATTTTTGGTTTTTTATGGCAAGAGCTGATTTTTTTTACTTTTTTAATTTTTCCTAAGCGCTACCTAGCCTAAAAAGTAGTTCACTTTTGCGGTTACCAAGGCGCTACCTAAACGATATTGAGGATCATTCATATAATGTTCGTATAAATGATTCAAAAAAGTTGTCCAATAAAAATGTATCTTTTCTAGGTGACTGTTTCTTGAATTTTTAACCTGTCCATAACCAGGTAAAAAATCAATTTTTAAAAATTTTGTGATCTTGAAGATTAATTTTTTATATGTTGAGAATTTTTCTTTTTTATGACAAGAGCTAATTTTTGAATTTTTCACTTTTGTCGTTACTTAAGCGCTACCTAAATGCTGTTAAATGGTGGTGAATTGGGCCAAAACTGGAAGATATGGGCTTTCTTGTCTTTCATCACGTAGCGGTATTTGTACTATATATGGTTATATTTTTTCTTGTTGAAGTAAAAAAAAACATTAAAAATAACATTTTTTCGGGAAATTTTTAATTTTTATGGTTACCTTAGTGCTACCTTTACTGTGTTAAGGATCATTCCTAGGATGTTTGTATGTTCTACAAAGTTTTTAAGTGAGGTCTTACCTTTATTTTTGTTGTATATTGTTTTCTTAAATTTTGAACGGTTTGCTACGTAGGAACCTGAACATGTGAAAAAAGCCTAAAAAAAATCGATTTTTTTTAGTTTTTTTGCGATTTTGATATTCAATATGGCGTTTTTTTGATTTTTTGTGTTCACTATTTTTATTCCTCATGACAATAGCTACAACTTTGTTTCAAAAAGTAAATCAAAATTCCTAACGGTTTGGAAGATATGAGCCTGAGAAGATGACCATTTTATTGCAAAAATGACAAAGAGGCCCAAATTTTTAAGGCCCCGCCCACAAAAAAGGGGAGGACATTTGACAAAACTGAAAGACACGTGTCTTCTTTTTTTTGATCCTCTATCTCGTGGTGGTGTCCGTATGTGGTTATTTTTTTTCATGTTGCACCGTGTTATTAAGTTCATTTTCATATTCAATGACACAAAACTTTCTTTAATTCCCTAAAATATGCTTTAACATTTTTTTATATTTGCTCGTGACCCCCTAAAATATGGCTCAGTTTTATTTATGTAATTAATATGCTGAGAAGGAAGACATCCTGTGCTTTTATACATATTTTCTGTATTTTAAGGAATAAAGTTGTGGTGGTTTTACTGAAAAAAAAAATACAAAATACAGAAATCGACTTAAGTATAAGTTAAAGTATTTAATAACTTTAACTTAAAGTCTTTAAGAAGAATTATTACTGGGAGGCATATAAAATACAAAGAAATATGTAAACAAAATCTTAAGCTTCATTTATGAGCTTTGGCGGGGGGAGTAAAATTTATCTGAAAGTGTTTGAAATTTGTAGAGGAATTAGTGGAAGTTAAAACGAATTTGTTTTTGAAATATGTTTATTTTTATCATATTTATTATTATGAAGTCAGAGATTTTAAAACGCAGAATTTTGGATATTAAAAGAAAAACTTTAGACTTAATTGTATCATCATTAGTAAAGTTTTTTCGAAATTTATTATTTGTAACAAGTTTTATTAAAAAGTAACTACTCACAAATCACTTAGACATAATTTGGACATAATATTGCAGTAATTACTATTACCCATGAAATAATAATAACAAGGAAGTTTCATTCTCTCTCTCTTCAAAATTATTTTGAAGTATATTGGGTTTTTGAAGTTTGATATTTGAAAACAAATGAAAGAAAAATGTTGCCACATTAAGAAAAGGGGTACGAAATACATTGGGAATAATTATCAAAAATGTATAATTTTGAAGTTAAACATATAATGAAGACATTCAATATTAAAGAAATAAATTTGTGTGATTGTATGATTGTTTATTGAACATTTGTAGTAAATATTTATAAGTTTTTTTATACAAAAATTTTGTCATCATACAATATTAGAAAAGTGGGATTGTCGGCAAAAATATGGTAGCACAAACTTTCACTATCCTAACAAACGTCAGAAAGTTATCATGGCGACAAAAAGAGAGAATGGAACAACCTTCAGTATTATTAAGTCATGCTATTATCTGTAATAATTTTTTTTTATGACAAAATTTATTTTTCCTTTTTATTACAGGTAAGTCAAAACTTAATCAACATGTAAGTTAACATTTTTTCTTTTTAACATTAATCTTTAAATATAATTAATCTGAGGCCAAATCGCCGCATTCAATATCGATCGAAACGTAAGATATTTCAGAAACATTTGTGTAGCATACTTTTAGGATAACCTAAATAATAAATAACTTTAGGTTGCCAGTTATTTTTAAAGTCGTAATTTGTTTGAGGCCAACTTTCCAGATTTATTCGAATTGCTAAAAAATACTGCCTTACTTATTTTGGCTCAATCAGATGAAGCGAGATGGTTCCCATGATCCGACAAAAATTTGTAAAATAACAGATTTTTTACTTTGATTGTCAAGAACTCCGTTAATACTTTAGAATAAAGAAATTTAAAAGTAAGACATGATTTACAATTCTGTGGGCTGTTAGTACTAAATAGCTGAATTTGTCTAAATATTAAAAAATTGACTCCGTTTTTTTTTTCAAATTAAAAAAAAAACTTTTTTCTAAGGTCGGGTTCGAAAATCGTGTTTTGATTTTTTGAAAATTTTATTCAACAAACATTACAAATTCTAAATTTTCTTTTCAGTGTCACAAAACATATAAATGAGAGAATAAAACCTAAAAAAATTAGATCGATATCTTGAATCCTTTCGCTACATCTGCGTTTTGAAATAGCAGAATTTTGCGAAAATGTCGATTTCGCTCATAACTTAAGTATATGCTTGTTAAAGCTCAATTTAAAATAAAAAAAATAAACAGGAACATTTTTGATCAGTCTGTAGAGAATGTATGCGCCATAATTTTTTTAATACCATAAAAGCTTAACCACTTCATTCCCGAGGTCAAAGGTCAAAAATTTGTTTTTTTTAATTTCCAAAATAGCAAAATATGAACAATTTAGAAAAGAATTTTGATTCAAATGTAAAAAATATGTATTTGTATTAATACTAAGGTTTTTTATTAATAAATAAACATTTTAACCCTAAACAGCCACAAAAATAAGAGGCTCAAAATTTGGGTAATTTTTGTTCGTATGCCTGTTTAGGGTTAAACAAAATTTTTGATAAAAAATACAATCCTGATATAGAATAATTATTTGGACGCATTTTTATGGAAACTCGTTAAATAATTCATTATTTTCCTTGCTTTTGCCATACACAATAAACAAAAAAAAAATTTGACCTTTGACCCCGGTAAAGTAAGGGTTAAGCTTTACCAAAATCAAAAACACATTCTAGCACAGGTTTTTCATACGCAGAGCAATAATTTTTATTATTATTTTTATTAAAAATGAACACAAGTAAGATTTATCAAGCATTTACTTAAATTAGCACCGAAAATTTACATTTTCGCGGAATTCTACGATTTCAAATCACTAGTACCACAAAACATTTCAAGACATTGACCTTAATTTTTTTGAGTTTTATTCTTCCATTTGTTTGTCTTATGACCCTATAAAGGAAATTTAAAATTTGTAATATTTCTTAAACAAAATTTTTAAAAAATCGAAAAATAATTTTTGAAACTGATTAAAGAAAAAAGTTTAATTTTTTAATATGAAAAAAAACTAAGTAAATTTGATTATGTTAGGACAAAACTCAGGTATTTAGTACTACAGGTCATAGAATTTTAAAGCATGTCTTACTTTGGAATTTCTTTATTCCAAAGTAAATTTGTTGTTGCATATCCTTAGGCTTATTGCACAGTGGTATTTCTTTATGCATCGAAGTTCAAAATATAGAAGGAGCGATCTTACAACAATCAAATTTATTATTCTTATTCAGTTTTGAAGCGCTGTGGTAAAACAGGTTAGTCATCCGCCTATCATAATAGAGGTCCCTAGAGGTCTAGAGTTCAATCCCCAAACAGACCCACTTGAAAAAAAAAATTTCAAAAAAGCGGCGGTTCACCTCATAACTATTAGGCTATGTTAAACTTTTCTAACTAATGCATTTGCCGTTCGGAGCCGGAGTTAAAACGTAGGGCCCTTTCAATGAGTCTAAAAATAGCATCGGATGCAGCTCATTGTCTGAGAGAAGTACCCCTTGTTCCAATTGGAACGTTGTCGGGGAATTATATACTTATACATATTCGGTTTTATGTAGATAAATTCAAAAAAATTTCGAAACCCGTCGACTTTTTTGGTACCTGCCTTGGACCCCCTTTTTTTCACCTATTTTTCTTCTCAATCTACAAGTCGCAATTTTGAACAGAATTTGATGAAATTCAACATACAGTTTTATTGATTAATTCAAAAAAGAAGTCCACTTTTTTTGGTTGAAATTCATTGACTCCTTGGGGTACCTGCTAAGAACCCCCATTTTTTCACCTATTTTTATTTTCAATGTTCAAGTCGCAATTCTTAACAGAATTTGATGAAATTCGACATACGTGTATTAATTAATTTAAAAAAGAGCTATACTAATTTTGGTTGAAATTAATTGACTCCTTGGGGTACCTTTCTTGGATCCCCCATTTTTTCATATATTTTTCTTTTTAATGGGCAATTCGCAATTCTTAACAGAATTTGATGAAATTCGGCACACAACTTTAAATTGATATCAAAAAGAGTTATATTAATTTTGGTTGAGATCCCTTGACTCTTTGAGGTACCTCCCTTGGACCCCCATTTTTCACTTATTTTTCTTGTCAATATGTAAGCTGCAATTCTCAACAAAATTTGAAGAAATTTGTCACATATCTATAAGTTTATCCTAGAAATAGCTCTACTTGTTTTGGTTGAAATCCGTCCACTCCTTGGAATACCTGCTTTGGACCCCCCTTTTTCACTTATTTTTTTTTTTCTTAATATAAAAGCCGCAATTCTCAACAGTATTTAATGAAATTTGGCACACGTCTATTAGTTGACCTAGAAAGAGTTCTACTAATTTTGGTTGAAATCTGTCGACTCCTATGGGTACCTGCTATACACTTAAATGCAATTCCATTAAAAAGTTCCGCCTAAACGACTGCAACACTTTTTGCCTGAATTATGCGTAAAAATTTACTTGACTTTTTTCAGAAAATTTTAAACTTTGTTCTACGATCGGTAAATTTCGGTGAATTTTTTTCGCTCAATCTAAAGAAGAGACATTCGGCTTTCACGTGGTTATGGTGGGAACGCCAAACAGAACCGCGCCAACTTAGTTTTTGTCCAAAGAAAAACGATAGCTCTGAATTTTGAAGAGCTCTTTTGATTTCCAGATATCTCTTAAAATGTATAAGAGATTAAGTTATTTTCTGCCGCGGACTAAAACCAAGGTTGGGTATCTTAATTAAATCGACATTATTGATCCATAATATCTACACTCTTCTCTATAGAACTGCATTATTAGATGTTTAAAAGCGGTGGTCAAAAATGTCATTTTTGCAGCGGAAATACCAAAATGTGTCGTCAGGGAGACAAATTTTCCTGGAAAAATGTAATAACTCCAAAACAACTTAAAGAATTTTAAATTTTGATGAGTTTAAGCAAAACTGCTTTAGTTTTCTTTTAAATTTCAGTAGGTTTTTTTAAATAGTTTGATTATTTTTGGCTCAAACTTTGACAAAACCAAAACAAGGAAGAAAAGCTATGGACGGTCAAGTCCTAAGGAGACAACATATACTATATGCTATTATTTTCAAAATTTCAAGATTTAATTAATTTCTGAATTTCTGATTCTGTTCTAACTTAACTTAACAACTTATAAGATCTAGTCCATATTTTGACCTCACTACTATAAAACTTTTTTGTGTGGAAGACAAAGAAGTTCTGATTAAAGTGATAAAGAAAAATGTTAAGGATTTTTTTCGAGTTTCTTTGAGGCAGTCCCAATATTTTTCGTGTCGAACAGTGTAAGCCTTAACAAATTTCATTACACATTTTTCTTGACACATTATGTTGAAATTAAATTCGTCCACAATTAAATGGCTGCGTGTATCAAATTAAATCTTTAACATTAAATCTTATGTCATCTCATTTAACAGCCGAAGGTGTAATATATCCTGCAACAAATGGCTTCTAAAAATCTCATTCAATTTAAGCGTTTTACCCGTCCTGCAGGAAGAAGCCACAAAAAAATAACTGCGGCTTTTTTGTCGCATTAAAGTTCCTGTTCAAAATCCACAAAATACTCAAACAAATAATGTGGCTTCTCGTGATATGATAAGTACTCATTCACTCGTTCATGTAAACGTAAATAATGAACACGTAACCAGGCAACGTAATGACACTGTAAATGTAAAAAAAATGTATGTATTTGCCACATAAATATGTGAATGTATTTCTGTGACTTTTTGTTGATGTGATTATATGAGGCAACAAAATAAGTAGATATTACTGCCACCAAAGGATTGTATTTGTATGTGTATGTGTGTATTTTACAGGAAGAAAAAATATTATAGTTTATGAATAAAATTATTATATCAATACACCCACATTTTTTTATATAATACTAGTATTGTATTCATGAATACCTTCAATAGTGTTGTTCTCCGCGAGATTTTTATCATTTTTTCCTTTTTGCCACCAACACAATGGGCTTGAAAAAACACATTTATGAAAATGTTATGCGATTATATTCAAATGCTGATACACAAAAAGTCAAACTCTTATGCCATTCGTATGAAGGATTGATGCTAATAATGATGATGGCGTTGAAGTACACATTGTTTTTCTCTTTTGTGAAAATTTTGCGGTAAAACGGCAGAATCCACACAAGTATTTAAGTATTTATATGTGATTTAATCCGCTATTGTGTCAAATAAACGATACCCCACAACATAGTCAAGCAAATGTCACATTTCATTCCAAAATGGGATTTTCCTAATTATAGACTTGGTTGCTAAAAATGTCATACAGTTAAATTTTTAATACAGGATTTAACAGCTGAAGCACTAAGATTTATACGAAAAGATTTTTACTAATTAAAGGAATTATAGAAAGAGAATTAGTGGAATAGAATACAACTGGACCACAAGTAGAACTAGAACTAGAACAGAAATAGAAAAGAACTAGAACATAACTAGAACAGAACTAGAACAGAACTAGAACAGAACTAGAACAGAACTAGAACAGAACTAGAACAGAACTAGAACAGAACTGGAACAGAACTAGAACAGAACTAGAACAGAACTAGAACAGAACTAGAACAGAACTAGAACAGAACTAGAACAGAACTAGAACAGAACTAGAACAGAACTAGAACAGAACTAGAACAGAACTAGAACAGAACTAGAACAGAACTAGAACAGAACTAGAACAGAACTAGAACAGATCTAGAACAGAACTAGAACAGAACTAGAACAGAACTAGAACAGAACTAGAACAGAACTAGAACAGAACTAGAACAGAACTAGAACAGAACTAGAACAGAACTAGAACAGAACTAGAACAGAACTAGAACAGAACTAGAACAGAACTAGAACAGAACTAGAACAGAACTAGAACAGAACTAGAACAGAACTAGAACTAGAACAGAACTAGAACAGAACTAGAACAGAACTAGAACAGAACTAGAACAGAACTAGAACAGAACTAGAACAGAACTAGAACAGAACTAGAACAGAACTAGAACAGAACTAGAACAGAACTAGAACAGAACTAGAACAGAACTAGAACAGAACTAGAACAGAACTAGAACAGAACTAGAACAGAACTAGAACAGAACTAGAACAGAACTAGAACAGAACTAGAACAGAACTAGAACAGAACTAGAACAGAACTAGAACAGAACTAGAACAGAACTAGAACAGAACTAGAACAGAACTAGAACAGAACTAGAACAGAACTAGAACAGAACTAGAACAGAACTAGAACAGAACTAGAACAGAACTAGAACAGAACTAGAACAGAACTAGAACAGAACTAGAACAGAACTAGAACAGAACTAGAACAGAACTAGAACAGAACTAGAACAGAACTAGAACAGAACTAGAACAGAACTAGAACAGAACTAGAACAGAACTAGAACAGAACTAGAACAGAACTAGAACAGAACTAGAACAGAACTAGAACAGAACTAGAACAGAACTAGAACAGAACTAGAACAGAACTAGAACAGAACTAGAACAGAACTAGAACAGAACTAGAACAGAACTAGAACAGAACTAGAACAGAACTAGAACAGAACTAGAACAGAACTAGAACAGAACTAGAACAGAACTAGAACAGAACTAGAACAGAACTAGAACAGAACTAGAACAGAACTAGAACAGAACTAGAACAGAACTAGAACAGAACTAGAACAGAACTAGAACAGAACTAGAACAGAACTAGAACAGAACTAGAACAGAACTAGAACAGAACTAGAACAGAACTAGAACAGAACTAGAACAGAACTAGAACCGAACTAGAACAGAACTAGAACAGAACTAGAACAGAACTAGAACAGAACTAGAACAGAACTAGAACAGAACTAGAACAGAACTTGAACAGAACTAGAACAGAACTAGAACAGAACTAGAACAGAACTAGAACAGAACTAGAACAGAACTAGAACAGAACTAGAACAGAACTAGAAGAGAACTAGAACAGAACTAGAACAGAACTAGAACAGAACTAGAACAGAACTAGAACAGAACTAGAACAGAACTAGAACAGAACTAGAACAGAACTAGAACAGAACTAGAACAGAACTAGAACAGAACTAGAACAGAACTAGAACAGAACTAGAACAGAACTAGAACAGAACTAGAACAGAACTAGAACAGAACTAGAACAGAACTAGAACAGAACTAGAACAGAACTAGAACAGAACTAGAACAGAACTAGAACAGAACTAGAACAGAACTAGAACAGAACTAGAACAGAACTAGAACAGAACTAGAACAGAACTAGAACAGAACTAGAACAGAACTAGAACAGAACTAGAACAGAACTAGAACAGAACTAGAACAGAACTAGAACAGAACTAGAACAGAACTAGAACAGAACTAGAACAGAACTAGAACAGAACTAGAACAGAACTAGAACAGAACTAGAACAGAACTAGAACAGAACTAGAACAGAACTAGAACAGAACTAGAACAGAACTAGAACAGAACTAGAACAGAACTAGAACAGAACTAGAACAGAACTAGAACAGAACTAGAACAGAACTTGAACAGAACTAGAACAGAACTAGAACAGAACTAGAACAGAACTAGAACAGAACTAGAACAGAACTAGAACAGAACTAGAACAGAACTAGAACAGAACTAGAAGAGAACTAGAACAGAACTAGAACAGAACTAGAACAGAACTAGAACAGAACTAGAACAGAACTAGAACAGAACTAGAACAGAACTAGAACAGAACTAGAACAGAACTAGAACAGAACTAGAACAGAACTAGAACAGAACTAGAACAGAACTAGAACAGAACTAGAACAGAACTAGAACAGAACTAGAACAGAACTAGAACAGAACTAGAACAGAACTAGAACAGAACTAGAACAGAACTAGAACAGAACTAGAACAGAACTAGAACAGAACTAGAACAGAACTAGAACAGAACTAGAACAGAACTAGAACAGAACTAGAACAGAACTAGAACAGAACTAGAACAGAACTAGAACAGAACTAGAACAGAACTAGAACAGAACTAGAACAGAACTAGAACAGAACTAGAACAGAACTAGAACAGAACTAGAACAGAACTAGAACAGAACTAGAACAGAACTAGAACAGAACTAGAACAGAACTAGAACAGAACTAGAACAGAACTAGAACAGAACTAGAACAGAACTAGAACAGAACTAGAACAGAACTAGAACAGAACTAGAACAGAACTAGTACAGAACTAGAACAGAACTAGAACAGAACTAGAACAGAACTAGAACAGAACTAGAACAGAACTAGAACAGAACTAGAACAGAACTAGAACAGAACTAGAACAGAACTAGAACAGAACTAGAACAGAACTAGAACAGAACTAGAACAGAACTAGAACAGAACTAGAACAGAACTAGAACAGAACTAGAACAGAACTAGAACAGAACTAGAACAGAACTAGAACAGAACTAGAACAGAACTAGAACAGAACTAGAACAGAACTAGAATAGAACTAGAACAGAACTAGAACAGAACTAGAACAGAACTAGAACAGAACTAGAACAGAACTAGAACAGAACTAGAACAGAACTAGAACAGAACTAGAACAGAACTAGAACAGAACTAGAACAGAACTAGAACAGAACTAGAACAGAACTAGAACAGAACTAGAACAGAACTAGAACAGAACTAGAACAGAACTAGAACAGAACTAGAACAGAACTAGAACAGAACTAGAACAGAACTAGAACAGAACTAGAACAGAACTAGAACAGAACTAGAACAGAACTAGAACAGAACTAGAACAGAACTAGAACAGAACTAGAACAGAACTAGAACAGAACTAGAACAGAACTAGAACAGAACTAGAACAGAACTAGAACAGAACTAGAACAGAACTAGAACAGAACTAGAACAGAACTAGAACAGAACTAGAACAGAACTAGAACAGAACTAGAACAGAACTAGAACAGAACTAGAACAGAACTAGAACAGAACTAGAACAGAACTAGAACAGAACTAGAACAGAACTAGAACAGAACTAGAACAGAACTAGAACAGAACTAGAACAGAACTAGAACAGAACTAGAACAGAACTAGAACACAACTAGAACAGAACTAGTAGAGAACTATAACTATTGCAAAATTCTTTAATCTGCTTTGAATTTTCTTTAACAATTTTTTGTGTAGTCCTTAATGTTCAAGACGCAATCCTGTTATTAATATTTGTGTCAAATTCTTTTATAGTTTAAAGAGATTTTCTTTTTAAAATTCCTCACTAGGGATTAGGTGGACTTTACGAATAAAATCGTATTTAAATTTCTCCTAACTTTGTCTTTTGGAAACTGACTCAATTTTTCAGCAAATCCTACATAAGGTATCTTAAGCTTTTTCGTACATTTTGTGAAAATACAAAATTATGAAGAATATTCGTTTTACTCTGTGTGACACATGCAGATGATGAAGATGACAACATTCATCTCTTTACATTTAAGACATTTATTGTTGTTGTTTTTTATCCTGGTAATGCAGGCAAATGTAACTACAACGAAAACTCTTTAAAACATCTTTGCCAAAGTGAGAACATGGATTTGCACTTTTCGTTTTGAGAAAAATAAGAAAAATAAAATGAAAGTGAAAAATGAAGACTATAAAACAAAAGTCAGTTTTGGTCTTTGTAAAGCTCAACGAAATATTATAAATAACTTGCAACAGACTTGGATTTATGCAGATCATGTCGATATTTTAAAGTAGCTCAAGTTTTAAAATTTCATATACGTTTCTACTTTTGAATAAAAATGAAAAAAAAAAGAAATATTTTATTCGTTTGTTATTTATGGATGTCATAGTCATAAACTAAAAGAATAAATGCAAATATTTTTCTTGCATTTACGTGTTAATGTTTAACTTCAATATTTTTCATTTTGATATTTTCAGCAAATTTATAAAAAAAAGTAAATTTATTCAGGTTTTTGCAAAAAAAAAAAATATTACATCTTAAACAAAGACAAAAATTTTTAAGTAGTTAAGACTCCCCTAATATAAAGTATTTGAAATTGGTTTTGAAAATAACCACAAGCAAAACTCAAATCGGGCTTAAATCTGCTAAGTATATTTTCTGTTTTTCTATATTTTCGACAAAAATTAACTTTTTTTATGCGATAATGTAACAACAAATTTCGAATTCGGGACTTCACTTTATAAGTATAGAAGTGAAGTAAGATTAAGTGTTTTCTGTTCAGTTGCATTATAGATTTCATTGGATTTGGTTCTTTCGGTGTATAAAAAGCTTAATAACTTTTAGATTTTTCGTCTTATTTAAAATCTTAAAACGGCATTTTATTAGAAACTTGTTCTGTTGTTATATTAAAATAAACTTTTGTGGCCTTTTGTATAAGATGCCCACCCACCATATCCAAATGCTTCGTTTAAATTTCGGGGATAAAGCTTTATTTTATTTAGTACACTTTATTTTTATTTAATTCATAATCAAAAATAAGGCTATAAGCAAGCTTATAATTCACATTTTCCATACAAATTTCAAATTATAAGAGTTTGAAAATTTTAAAATTTGATTATGAATTAGGGGGTTAGTGTCTAAATAAAAAAAACTGTCGAAATTTTTTTGGTTCAATTTTTTTCAACTTGATATTTTTGAAAATCGATTTTATCATATCTTTTGAACGTGTTGTTTAATTTTGTTGAGACTTTTGCCCACCGGATGGTATTTACATTAGACTTTCTTATGCTAAATATGATAAACTTTTACAGTTTATCATATATTACCATTCAAGTGTATTTATGGTGGAATTTTGGCTGTTTCCGTAAGTGTTTGTATGGGAGCTATGGTTAAATGTGATCCGATTTCAATGAAATTTCAAATGCTGCCTAGCTCTTATGAAAACTTCTATATACCAAATACTATCATCATAGCTAATATAATTTGGCATTTATTAGCAAATAAGCGATTGGCTTATGCGAGGTTATACAGGAGCGATATATGCACGATTTCAATACTAAAATTATCCAAGAAATGAAGAATATTTGTGCTAAAATTTAGTGACCAATATCCTTTCGTTGAGGTGTAATCGTGCCGATAACAGGCAGACAGACGGACATCGCTCAATCGTCTTAGAATTTCAAAAGGATTCAGAATATATCCCTCTTGGTTTTTAAACCAATATAAAGGAACTTACAAACGGAATGACAATTACGAGTGAAAATTACATACGGATCTCAATATACCACTATTCTTTTTGATGGTGGGTATAAAAACAAATATAATAAGGGTTATATCAAAATATTTTTGCACCTTTCGATTTCTTACTTGCACTAAAGCAAGCTCCTTAAATTTATTTGTTAGATATTTTACTTCATTAGCAAAAAATTTAAAAATAAGTTTTTAAAATAACCAATATAAGACTTGAATAAACTAATCTAATAGTAGTTCTACTGAATAATGTGATATCCATTTATAGTAATCCCAATAGTACTCGTAGATAAAGTTATTGTAATCGTACAACAAAATTTATGATTTATAAGGAAACAAATAAGAAGTTTGTAACTGGTATTTATTAGGTATCTGTGGACAAAAGTTTTTCAGGATAAAAATACACAAATACATATGCATATAAGCCAACAAACTCATGCAAATCATGTACATATATAAATATGAATAGAAAAGGCAGCATTAACACTACAACAAACTCATACATAAACAACAAGCTAACGTCACAGATACTAACCCAGCGGTTCCAAGATAAACCGCCTCTAATTCTAATGAAATAACAAGCTTTAATAATGTAAGCTTCTCATTAGTAGAACATCAGTGAGCTATTTCCTAGATATGTTAAAAAAGGCTATCGATCAAGCACCTGTTAAAAGCTATTGTCATTACGCAGTATTGCAGACGATACTTAAATTTGGTATTTCCGGGAACTCATAAATACAAACATACAAATACAACTAAGCATTAGTATTAATACATAGACATTCTATCAACTACTGCCATTTTTTGAGCATCCTTTTTCTCCCCATTCAGAATTCGAATTTATATCACTCTCGTTTACATCCGCATTTTATTGATTTTTTCACCTCCTGCCATTTTAGATGCACTTAAAGCTAACAGCAAAAAATAAAACTAACTGAAACAGTTAAGGCAAAAAACAAAACATATGGATAAAAAAAGTAAGTGCTCAGAACATATTAGAAAGTTAGAAGGTCAATTTTTATATTTGGAAAATAAACAGGAAAGAGCATAAACTTAAAATATAACACAAAAAAGTATGAGATATTGAAATTACCATTGGAATAGAAGCATAATGATAATAGTTGCTCTGTTCCGTTCTAGTTCCATTCTAGTTCTGTTCTAGTTCTGTTCTAGTTCTGTTCCAGTTCTGTTCTAGTTCTGTTCTAGTTCTGTTCTAGTTCTGTTCTAGTTCTGTTCTAGTTCTGTTCTAGTTCTGTTCTAGTTCTGTTCTAGTTCTGTTCTAGTTCTGTTCTAGTTCTGTTCTAGTTCTGTTCTAGTTCTGTTCTAGTTCTGTTCTAGTTCTGTTCTAGTTCTGTTCTAGTTCTGTTCTAGTTCTGTTCTAGTTCTGTTCTAGTTCTGTTCTAGTTCTGTTCTAGTTCTGTTCTAGTTCTGTTCTAGTTCTGTTCTAGTTCTAGTTCTGTTCTAGTTCTGTTCTAGTTCTGTTCTAGTTCTGTTCTAGTTCTGTTCTAGTTCTGTTCTAGTTCTGTTCTAGTTCTGTTCTAGTTCTGTTCTAGTTCTGTTCTAGTTCTGTTCTAGTTCTGTTCTAGTTCTGTTCTAGTTCTGTTCTAGTTCTGTTCTAGTTCTGTTCTAGTTCTGTTCTAGTTCTGTTCTAGTTCTGTTCTAGTTCTGTTCTAGTTCTGTTCTAGTTCTGTTCTAGTTCTGTTCTAGTTCTGTTCTAGTTCTGTTCTAGTTCTGTTCTAGTTCTGTTCTAGTTCTGTTCTAGTTCTGTTCTAGTTCTGTTCTAGTTCTGTTCTAGTTCTGTTCTAGTTCTGTTCTAGTTCTGTTCTAGTTCTGTTCTAGTTCTGTTCTAGTTCTGTTCTAGTTCTGTTCTAGTTCTGTTCTAGTTCTGTTCTAGTTCTGTTCTAGTTCTGTTCTAGTTCTGTTCTAGTTCTGTTCTAGTTCTGTTCTAGTTCTGTTCTAGTTCTGTTCTAGTTCTGTTCTAGTTCTGTTCTAGTTCTGTTCTAGTTCTGTTCTAGTTCTGTTCTAGTTCTGTTCTAGTTCTGTTCTAGTTCTGTTCTAGTTCTGTTCTAGTTCTGTTCTAGTTCTGTTCTAGTTCTGTTCTAGTTCTGTTCTGTTCTAGTTCTGTTCTAGTTCTGTTCTAGTTCTGTTCTAGTTCTGTTCTAGTTCTGTTCTAGTTCTGTTCTAGTTCTGTTCTAGTTCTGTTCTAGTTCTGTTCTAGTTCTGTTCTAGTTCTGTTCTAGTTCTGTTCTAGTTCTGTTCTAGTTCTGTTCTAGTTCTGTTCTAGTTCTGTTCTAGTTCTGTTCTAGTTCTGTTCTAGTTCTAGTTCTGTTCTAGTTCTGTTCTAGTTCTGTTCTAGTTCTGTTCTAGTTCTGTTCTAGTTCTGTTCTAGTTCTGTTCTAGTTCTGTTCTAGTTCTGTTCTAGTTCTGTTCTAGTTCTGTTCTAGTTCTGTTCTAGTTCTGTTCTAGTTCTGTTCTAGTTCTGTTCTAGTTCTGTTCTAGTTCTGTTCTAGTTCTGTTCTAGTTCTGTTCTAGTTCTGTTCTAGTTCTGTTCTAGTTCTGTTCTAGTTCTGTTCTAGTTCTGTTCTAGTTCTGTTCTAGTTCTGTTCTAGTTCTGTTCTAGTTCTGTTCTAGTTCTGTTCTAGTTCTGTTCTAGTTCTGTTCTAGTTCTGTTCTAGTTCTGTTCTAGTTCTGTTCTAGTTCTGTTCTAGTTCTGTTCTAGTTCTGTTCTAGTTCTGTTCTAGTTCTGTTCTAGTTCTGTTCTAGTTCTGTTCTAGTTCTGTTCTGTTCTAGTTCTGTTCTAGTTCTGTTCTAGTTCTGTTCTAGTTCTGTTCTAGTTCTGTTCTAGTTCTGTTCTAGTTCTGTTCTAGTTCTGTTCTAGTTCTGTTCTAGTTCTGTTCTAGTTCTGTTCTAGTTCTGTTCTAGTTCTGTTCTAGTTCTGTTCTAGTTCTGTTCTAGTTCTGTTCTAGTTCTGTTCTAGTTCTGTTCTAGTTCTGTTCTAGTTCTGTACTAGTTCTGTTCTAGTTCTGTTCTAGTTCTGTTCTAGTTCTGTTCTAGTTCTGTTCTAGTTCTGTTCTAGTTCTGTTCTAGTTCTGTTCTAGTTCTGTTCTAGTTCTGTTCTAGTTCTGTTCTAGTTCTGTTCTAGTTCTGTTCTAGTTCTGTTCTAGTTCTGTTCTAGTTCTGTTCTAGTTCTGTTCTAGTTCTGTTCTAGTTCTGTTCTAGTTCTGTTCTAGTTCTGTTCTAGTTCTGTTCTAGTTCTGTTCTAGTTCTGTTCTAGTTCTGTTCTAGTTCTGTTCTAGTTCTGTTCTAGTTCTGTTCTAGTTCTGTTCTAGTTCTGTTCTAGTTCTGTTCTAGTTCTGTTCTAGTTCTGTTCTAGTTCTGTTCTAGTTCTGTTCTAGTTCTGTTCTAGTTCTGTTCTATTATAGTTATTTGTTTTTATTCAATTGTTTCCATTTTAAAAACAATTTATCAAAATTTCTGACTTCTCTTTGTTAAGAGCTCTATTTTTAAAATTCTCGTAAATCTTCTACATCCGTTTCGTGAATTAAGTTTTACAAAATTGTTTTACTATCAACAAGTTGTTTAATAACACTCACGTTTTAACAAAGTTCTAGTTGCTAAAGAGCAGACGGTATAATCGCTAAAACCTACATTCATACATACTTGTTGACTAATACATATAAACTGTTCTTACATTTGTTCCTTTAAAACCGCACAAATTCTTTTCCTACTTCAACACATGTATGGCCTTCAAGCCACATGTTTTACACTGTAATAGCACAAAAAATTATATAAAAAAACTTTTCTGTGTTAGTGACATTTGAAAAGTAGCCAAAGTTTATTTTCTATTTGTAATTTGTGGAAAACCATTGTAACATTGAATTGAAAAAAATTCAATGAAGCTGTAGAGGCAAAAAATGAGACTTTTTTATATTTCTTTTTCATTTGGTTGATATTTTGACGTTAAAATTGGTCTATTGTTAAATGAAATGGGGCCCAAGTTCAACCTAACAAATTATTGAGAAAATAAAAATGTAGAAAAATTCTTTTTTTTTGGGTTAGAAAATTTTAAACAATATTTGCTTTTTAGTGAACTTGAAATGTTATCTTAGAGGTTAGGGTGTTGAAATTTATTGAGTCTGAAGATTAAATTTACTTTTAGTTAAGTCGAGGGCAGAAATTTGTGAGAAAGGAAAAACCTAATAGAAATGCTCTAGATTGAAAAGCAATGAAAGGAAGAGATTTTTCAGTTAAAAGTACAATAAATTTTTTTAAAAATTTCCTATAAAAATAGGAAATTTTTGAAAAATTCGCTATAAAAATAGTAAGTTTTTGAAAAATTTCTTATAAAAATAAAACAAATTTGAAAATTTCCAACAAAAATAGGAAATTTTTGAAAAATTTCCTATAAAAATAGTAAATGTTTGAAAACTTTCCTATAAAAACAGTAAATTTTTGAAAATTTCCTATACAAATAGTAAATTTTTGAAAAATTTCCTATTAAAATAGTAAATTTTTGAAAAATTTTCTATAAAAATAGTAAATTTTTGAAAAAATTCCTATAAAAATAGTAAATTTTTGAAAAATTTCCTATTTAAATAGTAAATTTTTGAAAAATTTCCTATAAAAATAGTAAATTTTTGAAAAATTTCCTATAAAAATAAGAAATTTTTGAAAAATTTCCTATAAAAATAGTAAATTTTTGAAAAATTTCCTATGAAAATAGTAAATTTTTGAAAAAATTCCTATAAAAATAGTAAATTTTTGAAAAATTTCCTATAAAAATAGTAAATTTTTGAAAAATTTCCTATAAAAAAAATAAATTTTTGAAAAATTTCCTATAAAAATAGTAAATTTTAGAAAAATTTCCTATAAAAATAGTAAATTTTTGAAAAATTTCCTATAAAAATAGTTAATTTTTTAAAAATTTCCTATAAAAAGAGTAATTTTTTTAAAATTTCCTATAAAAATAGGAAATTTTTGAATAATTTCCTATAAAAATAGGAAATTTTTGAAAAAATTCCTATAAAAATAGTAAATTTTTGAAAAATTTTCTATAAAAATAGTAAATTTTTGAAAAATTTCCTTTAAAAATAGTAAATTTAAAAAATAAGAGGTAGAGCTAATTTATTAAAGAATTCAAAAAAAATATGATTTTATAAAAAATTAAATATTTCCATAGACCATAATTTTTGTTGCGAAAAAACGACAGTTGGGCTTAATTCTTTTTAATTATTTAAATTGTTTTAAAGAGTGCTCTAAATAAAATTTGTAGTTGGATTTTCTTAAATAAAAATCAAACCTTTTAATATAAAAACTCTACAAAATACGCAAATATAATGACATATTATACAAAATCAATTAGCATTAAAATGTTTACTTAGTACTCGGGTTTTGCAAAATTATCGACTTTTTTCGGAAACCCTCCCATTAAAGATTTTACAGTTGCTTCTGATACCTTTTTGGAGCATGTGTTCCACCTGCGCTTAAAATCGGACATGTTCTTGGAAATCTTTCCTGTGTTCTTCAATTCCTTTTTTACCAGAGCCCAATACCTTTCCACAGGCCGAAGTTCTGGACAGTTAGGTGGATTTGC
The DNA here is from genome assembly GCA_933228675.1 of Stomorhina lunata. Classification (NCBI taxonomy): domain Eukaryota; kingdom Metazoa; phylum Arthropoda; class Insecta; order Diptera; family Rhiniidae; genus Stomorhina; species Stomorhina lunata. Next base: position 121,201,417 of record OW121740.1, on the reverse strand, counting down.
CTCTCGTGGTACAAAAATGACATTATTCTTTGAGTACCACTCAAGTGCCTTTTTTCCATAATGGCATGATGCCAAATCGGGCCAAAAAAATGTAGGCACTCTGTGCTCTCTTAAAAAGGGTAACAACCATTTTTGTAGGCACTCCTTTGTATAAATTTCTGTGTTTATTGTGCCAGATGCCACAAATACTTTACTTCTTTTGCCACAACTGCAAATAGCTTGCCACACGAGAAACTTCTTAGGGAATTTTGTTTGTTTTTTTTTGTGCGAAACTCTTGCCGAACATTGCCCCGTTTATCAGCAACATAAAAATCTTGACCAGGAAGTTGAGAAAAGTCTGCCAGGACGTATGCTTCATCATCCATCACACAACAGGTGTATTTTTTTTATAAAATCAGACTTCAATTTTTTCGCTCGTTTTTATGCTTCTAAGTTCTTTATAGCATTGCGATCTGGAACCTTTTGGACTTTGTATGTCTTCAGTCCAGCATAAGCTTTTTTTATGTGCAAAATTCGTAGAACATTTCACCGTGCGAGCTGCTTTTCTTAAAGAAGTGTTAGGCGCTCTTCGAAAGAGTCGCTCGACTTCTTTTGCCTTACCAATATCTGTAGGACCTTTTTTCCTTCCTGATCCAGGTTTTCTTTCATAGCTCAGGTTTTCCTTATACTGTCTGATGGCATTAGAAACCGTTCGAGGGTCAACTTTCAAATTTTTAGCTATTTTTTTAAAAGTCCATGACGGATTTTTTTGAAAAGTTTTAATTATATTTTCACGAACTTTTTTTCGCAGTCCATTTTGATTGAAATAACTATTGAAAATTAATAATTTCTAAAATAATAGTATCTGACATATCTATAGAAACTAACTTGATCAAAAAATAAATTATTTCTTGCACTATGGATAAATTTTGTCTAAAATAGTAAATGCATATTTTTTTTAGAACACTCTTTATATAAAAATAGAATAGACTTTTTACTGCAAAAAAAAAATGTATATACCTTGCACAGTTTTTTTAGAAATTTTAAGTCGAATTACAAACATGATTTTGTAAAATTACACCTTTTTGTTTTTGAACATTTTTCCCAGAAATGTTTTAAACTTTTTTGAATATTACTACAAAATAAATAGTGTAATAATCTAGATATGTTTTCCTGTTCACTGATGCATTAAACATACATTATAGGTATTGATAACAGTAACAATTATTGCACTAAAGACACACGCCTCAGGACTTTTTTTAATTTGATCAAGTTTTCCTGACAAAGGTCTTTTTTTACTCTAGCATTCAGAACGTGCCGTTTAATTGTAAATAAATTTTAATTACATTTTTCTAGCAAGTACTACCTTTTTTGACTTCAATGGTTTTTTTTTTTTTAATTTCATTCTAAAACTCGAAGATAGATTTCTGCAAATATTTGCTAATGTCACCAAAAGAATTGCAATGCTTGTAATCATCTACTTCTAAACTACCACAAAACTTAAATGATTTCAATCCAAGATAAACTGATTACTATTCAAGCCAAACAATCTTGTATCTATAGCTAGAGCTTTGGCTTATTTTGTTACCTATCAACATTTTAACTTGTAACTTTGTAGATAAAAGAGAAAACCCTGTTAAGAATCTTCCTTTTATTTTCAATTTACATTCTTCAAGTGCAATCGAAAGCATCTGCATCATCATCATGTTCTTCAGTTTTATTGCTAGTGTAACATTTTTATCTCAATGCATTATAGTTTGAGCTTCAGACTTCCATACATTCCATTTAGTTTCATTGTTTGCCTGCTTTTGTGGTGGTTGGCTCAAGTTACACCTGGATTGGTTCATTTATTCTTATGTATTCGCTACTTGATATGCCTTTAGCTTAAAAATTTACTTTGCTTTGATAATAAAAATTGAGAAAGTCACCCCCTAAAAATAAAGTTTGTACAATTGAAAAATTTGAAAGTGAATCTTTTTAAGTGAATTCTTGATATGAGGTTCCAGAACTAATGTATTAGAGATAAAAATAGTAAATTTTTGAAAAATTTCGTATAAAAAAGGGAAATTTAAAAAAATTTTCATATAAAAAAGGAAATTTTTGAAAAATTTCCTATAAAAATAGTAAATTTTTGAAAAATTTCATATAAAAATTGTAAGCTTTTTAAATAATTCCTATAAAAATAATAAATTTTTGAAAAATTTCCTATAAAAATAGTAAATTTTTGAAAAAGTTCTTATAAAAATAGTAAATTTTTGAAAAATTTCCTATAAAAATAGTAAATTTTTGAAAAATTTCCTATAAAAATAGTAAATTTTTGAAAAATTTCCTATAAAAATAGTAAATTTTTGAAAAATTTCCTATAAAAATAGTAAATTTTTGAAAAATTTCCTATAAAAATAGTAAATTTTTGAAAAATTTCCTATACAAATAGTAAATTTTTGAAAAATTTCCTATAAAAATAGTAAATTTTTGAAAAATTTCCTATAAAAATAGGAAATTTTTGAAAAATTTCCTATAAAAAAGGAAAATGTTTGAAAATTTTCCTATAAAAAGGGAAATTTTTGAAAAATTTCCTATAAAAATTGTAAATTTTTGAAAAAATTCCTATAAAAAAAGTAAATTTTTGAAAAATTTCCTATAAAAATAGTACATTTTTGAAAAATTTCCTATCAAAAAAGTAAATTTTTGAAAAAATTCCTATAAAAAAAGTAAATTTTTGAAAAATTTCTTATAAAAATAGTAAATTTTTGAAAAATTTCCTATAAAAATAGTAAATTTTTGAAAAATTTCCTATAAAAATGGTAAATTTTTTAATAATTTCCTGTAAAAATAGGAAATTTTTGAAAATTTCCTAAAAAAAATAGAAAATTTTGATAAATTTTTGAAAAATTTTCCTATAAAAATAGTAAATTTTTGAAAAATTTTCCTATAAAAATAGTAAATTTTTGAAAAATTTTCTATAAAACATTCACATTGACCGAAATTTGTCTAATTTTTATGAGAATTTTTGAAATGCAGATAGTGATAGTTTGTAATTTATAAAATTTAAATTTTAAGAGGGTAACCCAGAAGTATGGTCTCAAAGTCTCCTTACTCCACTCTTCTTACATCTTGTAAGATAATTGCAATTAAACTGAAAAAGCACGTAATTTTCTTCTCCATTTTTTTTCTCCATCTTTTTTAATTTATGTTAATTTTTCTGTTTTATATTTTGAGGGATCTTGTAAGACAAGTAGTTTTTCCGCTTCACCTTAAATTTTTATTATTATTTGCACTTTTCTGGTTGCTTTTAATGTTTCCATTTAAATATTTTAAGTGGGTTTTATGGTAGCGATTTCTTTCGCATTCAAAAGCAACTTTTTCCTCTCTTTTATAGTGCAATTATATGATAGTGTTAGTATTACTTTTTTTATATTTGTATATAATTATACCCATTTTGGTTAATTCTTATTAAAAATTTCTTAATTTTTGTATCAAATTTTTTTCAAAAAGCTTGTAAGTTACATCCCAGCTAGCAATTGGGAGATTGTTTATGGTAATATCAGCAAAATGAGTCTTCTGGGACTCGTTTAGATGATCAAAAACTGAATCAGCTTGCTGATCTAAAAAGTGTACAAAATGACTCAAAGACGCTTAGCAAGCGACTAGTTAAAAATAGCATAAAAATCTGGCAAAATTTGGGTAGTCAAAATATAAAAAACGCCACAAAAATACTTATAACTCATTATGGGTGATGTGGCTTAGTTGGTAAGCACATCGACTACTAAGCATAACATATCATATAGCCTGAGTTCGATCCTCGGTCTCGGCAACATCAATTTCCGTAATTACTAACGCAAATTTACTGTTCTAAAAATAGATAACTATGACGTTGTTGCGCTTTATTTTTTAACAAATCTAGTAAAATGTGTGCAGTCATAATCTCATCATAATAGTTCAGAAAAAAGAGTCATTACATGCTCTTTTTGAAGAGTCGCATGAAGGGTACCATTTTCTCACAAAAAAAAAAATAATTTTTGACTTATAAGTGATATCATAGTAAAATGTGTGCAGTCATAATCTCATCATAATAGTTCAGAAAAAAGAGTCATTACATGCTCTTTTTGAAGAGTCGCATGAAGGGTACCATTTTCTCACAAAAAAAAAAAATAATTTTTGACTTATAAGTGATATCATAAACGGTCATTTAAATCGTGCAGTGGAGTCAAAAAAGACTCATATTTGACTAAAATTTTCAAAAAAATGCTAGCTTGGTAACTGTTTGATTGACAGATCTGTCATCAATCGATCGTATAGGGAGTAAATGTTGGAAACAAGGGATAATTATTAGTGTAGCGGAAGGAAAATGGAATGGTCGGGAATATAGATTACGTGAACTTTGACTCGCTGGAAGTGTCATGTTTCAATGTTAAAGTCAAACTGCCAGCATGCTTTGGAAATTATAAGATGAAGGGAGGATGGTGAAAGCTGATGATTAAAACCGTATAACTTCTTTTTTGTTTAATTTTGTCAATTTTTTGAACATTTCTAATTAAGATGTATTGTTTATGTTTTTTGTGCAAGATCTAATTTTATTTCTAAAAAAAATCGGTGCCAAATTTTATCAAATTATCTTTAGAATTGCAAACAATACTTTGATTACATGGTTTATATGGGGGTCCAGCCAGACAGACGGACGGACGGACTTATAACGCTATATCGACTCAGAAAGTGATTCTAAGCCTATTGGTATACTAAAAGGCGGGTCTAAGACAAATATTTCTATACGTTCCATACAACAGCACAAACTTATAATACCCTTTCCACCTATGGTAGTGAAGGGTATAAAAATCTGTTATACAACAAATGTTTCTATAGAAAATACAAAGACTGTTATATACAAATTTTTCCAAAATAAAAATTTATATCTTCTTTGTATCGAACTTTATCTATAGCTGTCAAAAAAGCAACAACAAAAGTGCGTTTAATTCAATGTAGATAATAATTTATGCTTTATTTTGTAAAAACAATATAATTCGTATTTATTCTGTCTTGAAAATTTTATATATTGCCTTATTTTTTTTTATGTAAAAGATCATAATTTAGTTAAATTTATTTTTTGTTTGCTTTGACCCACTGTATGAAAAAGGGTTGCATATTAATCTTACTCTTATGTTTGGGATACTCCCCAACATAATTAAATATTTTCAAATTGTGGTTTTGTAAAAATTGTAAGATTAATGATGTAACATAATTGAAAATACCTCATCTAACATTTACGAAAACAAAAACTAAATTTAAAATACAATAATTTAACAATTTAAAAAAACAGCAAAATGACAAATAAGGGTTAAGAAATTTTCGACAAACCCTGAGGCATGACAAGAAACTATTAATTTATCAAAAATGTTACTCTTAAAGGAAAAGTAAAATAAAAATATTCATTTGTTAACAACATTTATCAAATGTTATTTTAAAATGCTCCTCTAAGCCTTTTTAAGACTAAATAATAAAGATGTTGGGTCCCAAATCAAACCCTGGCAGAGTAAAACCAATTTTACCACAAAATCATGTCAGAAAATATTCATTAGTCTTAACTTTATTTTGTACGTCTGAAAAATTTTCTAATAATTTTTTTTAAAATAAATATAAATTTAAAATTCATTAATTTTCAACACTTTTTTGGGCAAAACAACACTTTTGGATTTTAATCTTGTTTCTTATAATATTTTGCCTATTCTCCCTTTTTGGAAAATTAGATTCCTGTCATAATTTAAATAGAAAGAAAAATTAAGTTTTAGTCCTTTTAAACCCCTCAACCTTAAGTATAAAAGACAGCAGCATATACATATTTCAGGTCATTCGTCTTTTATTTTATTTTTGGTTTTTTTAAGGCTTTTAGCCCTGCTTTAACCTCAAAAAAAAAAAATATGAACTTTTCTATAAATTATTAAAAAAATAATACTGAAAGGTGTTTTTGTGCTCAAGAAACCATCAAGAAGCCCCCAAACTAAGTAACTGGCAGTGGAAGGAGTATGGGCCTTAGAATTTAATATTTACTTAACAAAATTGCAGGAAGGGCTATAAATGTATAACGAGTACTTTTAGTCGTTTGTAGAAGTTTTTAGCATTTTTAACATATCGTTGACTTATAGGCAAAGTGACTTAAGTGGTTTTGGAGATTTTTTTTTTGATAGACTAGAAAACTTAAAATCAAATACTTTTAAAAACTTTTAAGAAGGGAGTATAATACAAACAAGTAAGAGTATTATATTCGACTGTGCCGAATCTTATCTACCCACCATCAAGTTGTGTAAATTAAGGGTACAGCTAATTCAAAATGTGGACCAAATTCGAAATAATTTGTTACGCTAGAATAAATTCGGTTATAGGAGCTTTATAGTTCAACATTTAAAAGTATGTAAGTTGTTTCCTTAGTATTTACTTTGAGCAAAATTCGGTATCGTAACCTGGTATGGTTTTACATTAATAACTTGTTGAATGCTTATCGTTTAATATTTAGTAAGGATAAACATGCTGATAGTAATACGACAGGTCCATATATTTTGTTCCTAATGCATCTACAGTATATAAAGTCTGGACATTGGCGCAATCTTTACACACTGGCTGGTTTTTTATATAGAGCTTATTCATGCAAAATTTATTGGCCATAGCTGTCATAGTTTTTTTTTTTTTTTTTTGTTTCCGGGAGTGATTTTTATATGAAATCTATAGTCAAATATGGACCGATTCCTACAAAATTTGATATACTGACCAATAGTTGCATAAAACTTCTCTATTCTAAATTTAGTCGTCATAGCTATTACAATTGTATGAAATATTTTTAAATTGAATACTTTATTAATGTATTTGCATATTTGGTATATATGCTAAATTTTTCTTAATGTATAATCCTAACTTGGACTAAAAAAAGCATTTAGAAAAAAATATGTCTTCATTGGTCTAGCCGTTCTTAAGATATACAATTTTAAAGAAAAAGGTCCATTATCAAAAAATTCATAAAGCGAAAAACTATCTTGTAGTATAAAAATATCCACATTTACAACTTTAAATAATTGGGTTAAATCGTTTTCAACTTTTCAACCATATTTGTAATTTTTAATATTTGACTTATATGGGAGGGGTCACGCCCACTTGAGATTAAAAAAACAAGCCTTTTTTACCCACACACACATACAATCAAAATTTCTGAGAAATCAGTCATCCATATTTGTCATTTTTAATATATGACTTATATGGGAGGGGTCATGCCAACTTGAGATTTCTGAAAAACCCTTGCCTATTTTAACCACCGGTCACACCTTACCATGCTTTTAAAATTTCAGAAAAATCGGGCCGCTAAGTCATCCAAATTTGTCATTTTCAATATTTTACTTTTATGGGGGGGGTCACGCCCACTTGAGATTTAAAAAAGAAATCTGGCCTATTTTATTCATCGGTCACACCTTAACAGAAAAATCGGGCCTCTCGGTCGCCTATATTTGTCATTTTTATTATATGAGTTATATGGGAGGGGTCACGCCCACTTGAGATTTCTGAAAAAACCCTTGACTATTTTAACCACCGGTCACACCTTGCCATACTTTCAAAATTTCAGAAAAATTGGGCCTCTCGGTCATCTATATTTGTAATTTTTAATATATGAGTTCTAAGGGAGGGGTCACGCCCACTTGAGATTTAAAAAAAAAATCTAGTTATTTTAACCACCGATCACACCATACCATACTGTCAAAATTTCAGAAAAATCGGTCATTCATATTTGTCATTTTTAATATATGAGATGTATGGGAGGGGTCACGCCCACTTGAGATTTCAGAAAATAGCCTGGGCTATTTTAACTAGCGGTCACACCTTACTCTACTGTCTAAATTTCAGAAAAATCGGTCGGTTTGATCATCCATATTTGTATAATTTAAAATTTGACTTATATGGGAGGGGTCACGTCCACTTGAAATTTAAAAAAAAAATCTGGCCTATTTTATCGATTGGTCAAACCTTAACATACTTTCAACATTTCAGAAAAATCGGGCCTCTAGGTAGCCTATATTTGTCATTTTTAATATATGAGTTATATGGGAGGGGTCACGCCCACTTGAGATTTCGAAAAAAAAAATTATCCTATAGTCACCACCGGCCACACCATACTACACTGTCAAAATTTCAGAAAAACCGGTCCTCTAGTTTCGGAGATCCTTCCCAACAAACAACATACAAACAGACGCGGACATTTTTTTATAGATATAGAAGATAATGCGATTCCCGGATCGGGGTCATATGGGAGCTTTAACTAAATGTGAACCGATTTCGTTCATTTTCAATACACAACTTTTTCTCCTCCAGCTCTTTTCGTTAAGGCACTATCGTGCTTTTATCTGCCGGACAGACGGACATAAACCCGTTTTTCTTTTTGTATTTTTGTGTTTCCGTAAGTTTTTTATATGGGAGCTATGGTCAAATGGTGACCGATTGTGACAAAATTTTACCCACTGGTTGGCACTGACATAAGACTTCCTTTTGCTAAATTTAGTGGCCAAAGCTATTACAGTTTATCATTTATTGGCATTTAAGTGTATTTTAGGTGGAATTTAGGCTGTTTCCTCAAGTTTTTTGTATGGGTTCACATTTAACCATAGTGAACCGATTTGGATGTAATTTTATATGCTGCGTAGTACTTATGTAAAACTTCTATATACCAATTTCCATCATAGCTATTATAATTTGTTATTTATAAGCAAATTAGCAATTAGCCTGGACGAGGTTATACGGGAGCTATGGTCAAGTGTGAACCGATTTTTACCGATTTCAATACCAAAATTTTGCAAGAAATGAAGTATATTTATGCCAAATTTTAGTGACCTATATCCTTTTGTTAAGGTTTTATCGTGCCGACAACAGAAATACGGACATACGGACATCGCTCAATCGTTTTAGAATTTCATAAGGATTCAGAATATACTTCAATTTTGGTTTTTGAGCCAATATTAAGGAAATTACAAACGGAATGACAATCTCAATATGCCCCCCATTCTTGTTGACGGTGTGTATAAAAAAAACCTATGCATGTCCATTTGCAGATCTTTTAACGATATGGGAGTAAGTCTAATATTTTGAATATTTGTTTAACATAAATGTTCGCTAGGACATGTATGTATTTATGTAAGTAAATGTAGAACATGCAATAACAAATGTTTTTTAGGAGCAAAAGTGAAATGTTCTCAAACACTCCTTAAGCTTGATTATCATTCAAAGGCTCCAAGGAATTGCAAAATTCTAGTTATAAAAAACTTATCGTTTATTTACCACAAAAGTGCCACAACTAAACATTAAATATTAATCATAAAAATATTAAACCAAACTTTTGAATTATTCGCCTTAAATTTTTGATTTTAATAAGAAAATCTCACACAAATCAAAAGGAATTGGGATTTGGTTAATAGGATTTTACTTATTAAATAAAACAACTAGGGATTTTGAGTTATACCATTCATTCAAAAAGCCATACATACTTTTAGGCGTTATTTTTTTATATAAATTTTATATTTAAAATCTAATTAAGCAAAATGTTGCTTCAGATTTTTTTCATTTATATACTAGTAGTAAATTTATAATTGGTTTTATATCTTTTAGGGGAAGAAAATATTTTTAATTTTCTTTGTATGAAGTAGTAGATTATTAGACGCCTCAAGCCAGGGACTTGTAATTTTATATTTATATATTAACAAAGATCGTTTTTATATAAACTTTGTTGTTTAAGGGTAAATTCGGTAACGTAAATACAAATTGAAACTTAATCCTCTCCAATTCCACTATTTGATACCCTTTACCACTAAAAGAAATTTGTAAGTCTTTCTTACAAAATTATACATAAGCGTATTGCACTAGAATACCAATTTTTTGCAACTATTTAATATTGTAACAGTTTTTACGATAAAAATAAAAAAATATTGGTAAAGACAACCTTCGATGCTTACAACAATATCAACTTATTTTTTCTATAGAAAAACTTATTTTTTCTATACTTATTTAGTCTATAGAAAAATTTATTTTTTTTATTGAAAAACGAATTTTTCTGATTATGATTGTAAAAATAATATTAACCATTAACAAAACATAATTTTTCTAAATTAAAATTAACTTCATACTTAATACACATGATCTTCTAAAAACAACAATTTAAATTCTAGCCAAATGGCCATTAAAAATGCGTTTGAAATTCTATTTATATTTTCCCCATTTTCCTTCAAATAATTTATTTATAGATAAAGAAGGAAAAAAGTCGTAATTGATTATTAAGTGGTGGGTGTTTTCGTTCATAATGTTATACCTACGACTATAGATATTATAAAAAGATCCAAAGGCATTTGTCAGAAAATTTGTAATAAAAATAAATTTATTGCCAACATTTTCTTGCAGCAGCTGCTAAATATGTAAGAGCAAAAGTCATAGAAAAATAATTTGCACAAGAAATGAAAAAGTGATTTCACTTGGAATAAAGAAAAACGTATTTAGGAATAATAAATAACTATAAGATATAAAATTAAAAAAAAAAACAAAAGATTTGCATAGATGACAGACAGATAAAGCGAAGAGTTGTGTTAACAAGATTTTGAAGGGAAAAGGAAGCGGCGAATTAAGGCTGATATGCACAAAATCTTAAAATTATTATCTTTAGTGATGTAACACATACATATGTAATACCTAAAAGGCCTTAACTGTTGTGAAAAAACTGACAAAAATTAACTATTTCTATAAGAATTTTTTTTTATTTATTTTTATAGGAAATTTTTCTATTTTATAGGAAATTTTCTATTTTTATAGGAAATTTTTTAAAAATTTTCTACTTTTATAGGAAATTTTTTAGAAATTTTCTATTTTTATAGGAAATTTTTCAAACAATTTTCTATTTTTATAGGAAATTTTTCAAAAATTTTCTATTTTTAAAGGAAATTTTTCAAAATTTTTCTATTTTTATAGGAAATTTTTCAAAAATTTTCTATATTTATAAATTTTCTATTTTTATAGGAAATTTTTCAAACAATTTTCTATTTTTATAGGAAATTTTTCAAAAATTTTCTATTTTTATAGGAAATTTTTCAAAAATTTTCTATTTTTATAGGAAATTTTTCAAAAATTTTCTATTTTTATAGGAAATTTTTCAAAAATTTTCTATATTTATAAATTTTCTATTTTTTTTATAAATTTTCTATTTTTATAGGAAATTTTTCAAAAATTTTCTATTTTTATAGGAAATTTTTCAAAAATTTTCTATTTTTATAGAAAATTTTTTAAAAATTTTCTATTTTTATAGGAAATTTTTTAAAAATTTTCTATTTTTATAGGAAATTTTTTAAAAAGGAAATTTTTCAAACAATTTTCTATTTTTATAGGAAATTTTTCAAAAATTTTCTATTTTTAAAGGAAATTTTTCAAAAATTTTCTATTTTTATAGGAAATTTTTCAAAAATTTTCTATTTTTATAGGAAATTTTTCAAAAATTTTCTATTTTTATAGGAAATTTTTCAAAAATTTAATATTTTTATAGGAAATTTTTCAAAAATTTTCTATTTTTATAGGAAATTTTTTAAAAATTTTCTATTTTTATAGGAAATTTCTTAAAAATTTTCTATTTTTATAGGAAATTTTTCAAACAATTTTCTATTTTTATAGGAAATTTTTCAAAAATTTTCTATTTTTATAGGAAATTTTTCAAAAATTTTCTATTTTTATAGGAAATTTTTCAAAAATTTTCTATTTTTATAGGAAATTTTTCAAAAATTTTCTATTTTTATAGGAAATTTTTCAAAAATTTTCTATTTTTATAGGAAATTTTTCAAAAATTTTCTATTTTTATGGGTAATTTTTCAAAAATTTTCTATTTTTATAGGAAATTTTTCAAGAATTTTCTATTTTTATATGAAATTTTTCAAAAATTTACTACTTTATAGGAAATTTTTCAAAAATTTTCTATTTTAAGAAAATTTTTCAAAAATTTTCTATTTTATAGGAAACTTTTCAAAAATTTTCTATTTTTATAGGAAATTTTCAAAAATTTTCTATATTTCTATATTTTCTATATTTCTATTTGTATAGGAAATTTTTCAAAAATTTTCTATTTTTATGGGTAATTTTTCAAACATTTTCTATTTTTATAGGAAATTTTTCAAGAATTTTCTATTCTTATAGGAATTTTTTTAAAAATTTACTATTTTTATAGGAAATTTTTCAAAAATTTTCTATTTTAAAGAAAATTTTTCAAAAATTTTCGATTTTATAGGAAATTTTTCAAAAATTTTCTATTTTATAGAAAATTTTTCAAAAATTTTCTACTTCATAGGAAACTTTTCAAAAATTTTCTATTTTTATAGGAAATTTTTAAATAATTTTCTATTTTTATAGTAAATTTTTTAATAATTTTTTTATAGGAAATTTTTCAAAAAATTTTTTATAGGAAATTTTTCAAAAAATTTTTTATAGGTAATTTTTCAAAAATTTTCTATTTCTATAGGAATTTTTCAAAAATTTTCTATTTCTATAGGAAATTTTTCAAAAGTTTTTTATTTCTATAGGAAATTTTTCAAAAATTTTCTATTTTTATAGGAAATTTTTCAAAAATTTTCTATTTTTATAGGAAATTTTTCAAAAATTTTCTATTTTTATAGGAAATTTTTCAAAAATTTTCTATTTTTATAGGAAATTTTTCAAAAATTTTCTATTTTTATAGGAAATTTTTCAAAAATTTTCTATTTTTATAGGAAATTTTTCAAAAATTTTCTATTTTTATAAGAAATTTTTCAAAAATTTTTTTTTTTTTATAGGAAATTTTCGAAAAATTTTCTATTCTTATATGAGGTTTTTCAAAAATTTTCTATTTTTATAAGAAATTTTTCAATAATTTTTTATTTTTAAGGAAACTTTTCAAAAATTTTCTATTTTATAGGAAACTTTTAAAAAATTTTCTATTTTCTAGGAAATTTTTCAAAAATTTTCTATTTCATAGGAAATTTTTCAAAAATTTTCTTTTTTTTATAGGAAATTTTTCAAAAATTTACTATTTTTTTAGGAAATTTTCTTTCTTAAAACATTCACTAACAAAATGTTTCTTACAAATAAACTAATTTTAACATTTTCTTAATTTCTGCTCCAAACTTTCTTTGGAATTTTGGTAAAAACTAATTTTCTTTCAGTTAAAAGCAAAAAAGGAATAAATTATTAAGAAGGAAAAAAAAAACAAACTACAAAAAAGTTATACACATCCATTTCAATTTAAAACTTTAAAATTGACATATAGTTATTACTTAGAACAGGGCAATATTTGTAGACAAAATATTTGTCACCACTTCAAAATGAAGTTTGGTTGCTAATAAAATTAGAAACAGATAATTATCATTAAAGGTTCCACAGAGGGTTTCAATTGCCAAGGTTAGGCTTAGATCACAAAGTTTTATCACAAAGCGTTATCTGCGACTTGACTGACCGTTCTGGAATAGATGTTTTTGATAAATTAATATTATAGGCTTAAATCTCATAGATATATGGGCAAATCCTGCGTGACGAACGCTACGATCGTACGCATTTTTGGATTCAAATATAAAAATTTTCCAGAGAGATACCTTTAACTTATACATGGTGTTTAGTAGGACTTGAGTGTACTTTAGAATACCATATATATATATTTTTTTTAACTTGTATAAGTTGCCAAAGAATTGATCACAAATTATTGTGACGCACGCTACAAAAAATGGAAGTAGCTTCGAACGTTGTGGTATGTTTTAGTAATTTTTAGCAAATTTTGCATATAAAGCACACAAAATTAAATGCCTAAAAGAAAGATGGATATAAGCGAATTCTAAAATAAGTTATTTTCAGGCAAAAAAATGTTTAGTTTTTTCTCAAAAGCCGTGAACTCTATGTGACGCACGCTACGTGACGCACGATACATTTTTTCTAGCAATAAATTGTAAATAAAATCCATTGTATTTGTTTAAACGAAACTATTTATATTCTTTGTTAATAACATTATTTAATTCATAACATATTTAATTCATGTTTATAAATTAATTTATTAATATATGTATGTTAATAAATAACAATATGGCTTTCGAGTTGACCACCTATGTTAACATTAAAGTAATGATATGAACATGTAAAAAATGTTAAATTTTTGTATAACACTAAGAGACCTAAGGTAGGGTGAGATTTGGTAAAAATGTTTGTATAAATGATTATCGAAATATATTTTTTTACATATTTACAAAACAAGATATACCGAGTCTAATGTTCGATTAAAAAAAACTAATTTCGATTAATTTAAAAAATTTTTGGCTAGTAGACTGTTTTGGGGACTTGTCCATATCTTTATGAAATGAACTTAATTTTTGGGAGGTGCATTCTAGTTTATCTATCGGAAGCTCTTCTAATTCTTGCTACACCAACACAAAAATTTAACAACAAACTTTGATTTATTTTGACTTCTTGGTAAATATTTATAAGAAGAGCAAAACAACGAAATTAAATTTATATGATAAATTGACCATTACTAAGAAATAAAACTTAAACATTAATAAATAAGAAATAATAAAAGAAATATAAAAATAAAATTCAATTAAAAATACCAAAATTTAACAATAAACTAAGAAAAAAACTATCAAAGATATTTGCAATAAAGAATAAAAAGTTTGACTTAAAATTCTGTATTTTTACTAATTTTCTTCAAAATTGAAAATAGTTTATTTCCGATATATTTGTAAATGTTTAATATAAAGAGTGTTCCGAATGAAATTTGGGCAATATAAAAACTATTAAAAACACTCATATTTACTGGGATATTTGTATAAATTCAATTAACATTTAAATGTTGATTTATTTTTCTAAATCTATAAAATTATCGACTTTTTGGAAGTCCTCGTTCATCAACAACATGTGATGGATTTCGTCATCCATTACACAACAGGTGTATTTACATCCTTCACCACCATAGGTGGAAACGGTATTATAAGTTTGTGCTGATGTATGTAACGCATAGAAATATTTTTCTTAGACCCACCTTTTAGTATACGAATAGGTTCATCACTTTCTGAGTCGATTTAACGATAAACAGTATAACAACAACATCAACAGAAACATTCTAGAAAACTTGGAGAAGAATTAAATGTAGTGAACCTTGCACAATGGGGCGGATAACTCAAAAATTCGTGACAATAGATATCCAGTTTGGGTTTTAAGCCAATATTAAGGAAGTTACAAACCCCCATTCTCTTTGACGAGCATAAAAAATGTTTTCTATGTTCGCCTACAAAGTTTTCACCCTAACTGTATTAAAAAAACTTTTGAACTAATTGTCTTATCGTTCTTCTCTGATTTTAACTTTCAATAGATAGAGTAAAATCATGACAGCTTTAGTTCAGCGTTTCACTTAATTTGATATAATTAAACTCAAAGCTCCTAAAAGCATACAACAAAATTTTATCAAAAATTCGGTTACATGATTCCGAATCTACTTTGGTATTCTACTACCAGAATAATGCTCATGTTTTTCAAATTTACAAGATTTAACCTAAATTTTAAAATGTTAATAAAAAAATAAAGGGTATATTATTTCGGTGACACTTTTGTGGGAAATATAAAAAAAATAAATTTCTCCTAAGCCTAAAAGTATGCTTGAATTACTATTTATAAACCAAAAAAAATATATATAAATTATTTTATCCTTTTCATCTGTTGCTATAAAAATATCTACTCTTTTTTAATAAAAATATTCTTTTTAAATGTTTGAACTTTTATGCCTTAAGGACGTTTCTCATCTCATTTTTTTTTATTTTTAACTGAGTTTCTGTAACAAAAGTTTTAAAAATAATAATATTATGGAAAGCATAAAAAAACGAGAAATATGCTCATAAATAATAGGTTTATGTAGAAATGTTAGTGTTTGTTTAAGGGTTTGTGTGATATTAATATAGCTTTTTATATTATACTTTTAACCCTTTAGCTTTTAAGGGGGCAAAGATGTCACAAGCGCTGACACTGATTAAAATTTATATAAGGGAATAATTTTTATTTAACTTGCTTTGTTCTTTATATATATTCTCAAATATTTAAATTTAAAATATACCCTTTTTAATGCTTCTTTCTGCTCTTGAAAGGGTTAACTATTTAGAGATTGTGAGTGAAGCATGAAAAGGGCAAACAAAAAACCAACTTTTATTTCATTTGAGATATAAACAACAATTATTCGTATTTAAATAATTTGGTTTTGCTGAGAACTGAAATTCAAAGTAAATGATAACAAAAAAATAACAATAATATTGTTATATGATAAATTAAATAACAGAAAGTTTTAAATTAAAAATGAAAATGATATATGTATGTGTATGTGTATGTGATTAAATGAAAATGAAACTAAACAAATATTTTGTGGTTTTTCTTTTTGTTATTTTATTAAGCTTTTATATGAGTAATTAAATACTTGAATTTTATTTGTAAAAGTTTTAATTTGCAAGATTTTTACATTTCAAAATTTGTTAACAATAACATTAAGTGTAACATAATAGATACTTCAGAAAAACTTGTCACAAAAACCTTAGCACAAACACTGTGAAACAAAAATATGAAATAAAGAAATTTAAGAAAAATTCCTATGAAAATAAGAAATTTTTGAAGAATTTCCTACAAAAATACGAAAGTTTTGAAAAATTTCCTATAAAAATAAGAAATTTTTGAAAAATTTCCTATAAAAATAAGAAATTTTTGAAAAATTTCCTATAAAAATAAGAAATTTTTGAAAAATTTCCTATAAAAATAAGAAATTTTTGAAAATTTTCCTATAAAAATAAGAAATTTTTGAAAAATTTCCTATAAAAATAAGAAATTTTTGAAAAATTTCCTATAAAAATAAGAAATTTTTTGAAAAATTTCCTATAAAAATAAGAAATTTTTGAAAAATTTCCTATAAAAATTAGAAATTTTTGAAAAATTTTTGAGAAATTTTTGAAAAATTTCCTATAAAAATAAGAAATTTTTGAAAAATTTCCTATAAAAATAAGAAACTTTTAAAAAATTTCCTATAAAAGTAAGAAATTTAAAAAAAATCCTGTAAAAATAAGAAATTTTTGAAAAATTTCGTATAAAAACAAAAAATTTTAGAAAATTTTCCAATAAAATTAAAAAAAATTTTTAAAGTTTTCAATTTAAATAAGAAATTTTTGAAAATTTTCTTAAAAAAATAAGACATTTTTGAAAAAATTCCTATAAAAATAAGAAATTTGTGAAAAATTTCCAATAAAAATGAGAAATTTTTGAAATATTTCCTATAAAAATAAGAGGGTTTTAAAAAATTTTCTATAAAAATAAGAACATTTTTGAAAATTTCTTATCAAAATAAGAAATTTTTGAAAATTTTCCTAAAAAATAAGTTTTTGAAAAATTTTCCATAAAAATAACAATTTTTTTTTTAATAACAAATTTTTTTTACTATAAAAATAAGAAATTTTTGAACTTTCTATAGAAATAAGAAATTTTTGAAAAACTTCCTATAAAAATAAGAAATTTAAAAGAAATCATATAATCCTATAAAAATAAGACATTTTTGAAAACTATCCTATAAAAAAAAGAAAATTTGAAAAATTTCCTATAAAAATAAGAAATTTTTGAAAAATTTCCTATAAAAATAAGAAATTTTTAAAAAAATTTCTGTAAAAATAAGAAATTTTTGAAAAATTTCCTATAAAAATAAGAAATTCTTAAAAAATTTCCTACAAAAATAAGAAATTTCTGAAAAATTTTCTATAAAAATAAGAAATTTCTGAAAATTTTTCTATAAAAATAAGAAATTTTTGAAAAATTTCCTATAAGAATAAGAAATTTTTGAAAAATTTCCTATAAGAATAAGAAATTTTTGAAAAATTTCCTATAAAAATAAGAAATTTTTGAAAAATTTCCTATAAAAATAAGAAAATTTTGAAAAATTTCCTATAAAAATAAGAAATTTTTGAAAAATTTCCTATAAAAATAAGAAATTTTTGAAAAATTTCCTATGAAAATAAGAAATTTTTGAAAAATTTCCTATAAAAATAAGAAAATTTTGAAAAATTTCCTATAAAAATAAGAAATTTTTGAAAAATTTCCTATAAAAATAAGAAATTTTTGAAAAATTTTCCTTAAAATTAAGGAAATTATGAAAAATGTCCTATAAAAATAAGAAATTTTTGAAAAATGTCCTATAAAAATAAGAAATTTTTGAAAAATGTCCTATAAAAATAAGAAATTTTTGAAAAATGTCCTATAAAAATAAGAAATTTTTGAAAAATGTCCTATAAAAATAAGAAATTTTTGAAAAATGTCCTATAAAAATAAGAAATTTTTGAAAAATGTCCTATAAAAATAAGACATTTTTGAAAAATTTCCTATAAAAATAAGAAATTTTTTGAAAAATTTCCTATAAAAATAAGAAATTTTTGAAAAATTTCCTATAAAAATAAGAAATTTTTGAAAAATTTCCTATAAAAATAAGAAATTTTTGAAAAATTTCCTATAAAAATAAGAAATTTTTGAAAAATTTCCTATAAAAATAAGAAATTTTTGAAAAATTTCCTATAAAAATAAGAAATTTTTGAAAAATTTCCTATAAAAATAAGAAATTTTTGAAAATTTTCCTATAAAAATAAGAAATTTTTGAAAAATTTCCTATAAAAATAAGAAATTTTTGAAAAATTTCCTATAAAAATAAGAAATTTTTGAAAAATTTCCTATAAAAATAAGAAATTTTTGAAAAATTTCCTATAAAAATAAGAAATTTTTGAAAAATTTCCTATAAAAATAAGAAATTTTTGAAAAATTTCCTATAAAAATAAGAAAATTTTGAAAAATTTCCTATAAAAATAAGAAATTTTTGAAAAATTTCCTATAAAAATAAGAAAATTTTGAAAAATTTCCTATAAAAATAAGAAATTTTTGAAAAATTTCCTATAAAAATAAGAAATTTTTGAAAAATTTCCTATGAAAATAAGAAATTTTTGAAAAATTTCCTATAAAAATAAGAAAATTTTGAAAAATTTCCTATAAAAATAAGAAATTTTTGAAAAATTTCCTATAAAAATAAGAAATTTTTGAAAAATTTTCCTTAAAATTAAGGAAATTATGAAAAATGTCCTATAAAAATAAGAAATTTTTGAAAAATGTCCTATAAAAATAAGAAATTTTTGAAAAATGTCCTATAAAAATAAGAAATTTTTGAAAAATGTCCTATAAAAAATAAGAAATTTTTGAAAAATGTCCTATAAAAATAAAAAATTTTTGAAAAATGTCCTATAAAAATAAGAAATTTTTGAAAAATGTCCTATAAAAATAAGAAATTTTTGAAAAATTTCCTATAAAAATAAGAAATTTTTGAAAAATTTCCTATAAAAATAAGAAATTTTTGAAAAATTTCCTATAAAAATAAGAAATTTTTGAAAAAATTTCCTATAAAAATAAGAAATTTTTGAAAAATTTCCTATAAAAATAAGAAATTTTTGAAAAATTTCCTATAAAAATAAGAAATTTTTGAAAAATTTCCTATAAAAATAAGAAATTTTTGAAAAATTTCCTATAAAAATAAGAAATTTTTGAAAAATTTCCTATAAAAAATAAGAAATTTTTGAAAAATTTCCTATAAAAATAAGAAATTTTTGAAAAATTTCCTATAAAAATAAGAAATTTTTGAAAATTTTCCTATAAAAATAAGAAATTTTTGAAAAATTTCCTATAAAAATAAGAAATTTTTGAAAAATTTCCTATAAAAATAAGAAATTTTGAAAAATTTCCTATAAAAATAAGAAATTTTGAAAAATTTCCTATAAAAATAAGAAATTTTTGAAAAATTTCCTATAAAAATAAGAAATTTTTGAAAAATTTCCTATAAAAATAAGAAATTTTTGAAAAATTTCCTATAAAAATAAGAAATTTTTGAAAAATTTCCTATAAAAATAAGAAATTTTTGAAAAATTTCCTATAAAAATAAGAAATTTTTGAAAAATTTCCTATAAAAATAAGAAATTTTTGAAAAATTTCCTATAAAAATAAGAAATTTTTGAAAAATTTTCTATAAAAATAAGAAATTTTTGAAAAATTTCCTATAAAAATAAGAAATTTTTGAAAAATTTCCTATAAAAATAAGAAATTTTTGAAAAATTTCCTATAAAAATAAGAAATTTTTGAAAAATTTCCTATAAAAATAAGAAATTTTGAAAAATTTCCTATAAAAATAAGAAATTTTTGAAAAATTTCCTATAAAAATAAGAAATTTTTGAAAAATTTCCTATAAAAATAAGAAATTTTTGAAAAATTTTCTATAAAAATAAGAAATTTTTGAAAAATTTCCTATAAAAATAAGAAATTTTTGAAAAATTTCCTATAAAAATAAGAAATTTTTGAAAAATTTCCTATAAAAATAAGAAATTTTTGAAAAATTTCCTATAAAAATAAGAAATTTTTGAAAAATTTCCTATAAAAATAAGAAATTTTTGAAAAATTTCCTATAAAAATAAGAAATTTTTGAAAAATTTCCTATAAAAATAAGAAATTTTTGAAAAATTTCCTATAAAAATAAGAAATTTTTGAAAAATTTCCTATAAAAATAAGAAATTTTTGAAAAATTTTCTATAAAAATAAGAAATTTTTGAAAAATTTCCTATAAAAATAAGAAATTTTTGAAAAATTTCCTATAAAAATAAGAAATTTTGAAAAATTTCCTATAAAAATAAGAAATTTTTGAAAAATTTCCTATAAAAATAAGAAATTTTTGAAAAATTTCCTATAAAAATAAGAAATTTTTGAAAAATTTCCTATAAAAATAAGAAATTTTTGAAAAATTTTCTATAAAAATAAGAAATTTTTGAAAAATTTCCTATAAAAATAAGAAATTTTTGAAAAATTTCCTATAAAAATAACAAATTTTTGAAAATTTTCTTATAAAAATAAGAAATTTTTGAAAAATTTCCTATAAAAGTAAGAAATTTTTGAAAAATTTCCTATAAAAGTAAGAAATTTTTGAAAAATTTTCTATAAAAATAAGAAATTTTTGAAAAATTTCCTATAAAAATAAGAAATTTTTGAAAAATTTCCTATAAAAATAAGAAATTTTTGAAAAATTTCCTATAAAAATAAGAAATTTTTGAAAAATTTCCTATAAAAATAAGAAATTTTTGAAAAATTTCCTATAAAAATAAGAAATTTTTGAAAAATTTCCTATAAAAATAAGAAATTTTTGAAAAATTTCCTATAAAAATAAGAAATTTTTGAAAAATTTCCTATAAAAATAAGAAATTTTTGAAAAATTTCCTATAAAAATAAGAAATTTTTGAAAAATTTCCTATAAAAATAAGAAATTTTTGAAAAATTTCCTATAAAAATAAGAAATTTTTGAAAAATTTTCTATAAAAATAAGAAATTTTTGAAAAATTTCCTATAAAAATAAGAAATTTTTGAAAAATTTCCTATAAAAATAAGAAATTTTTGAAAAATTTCCTATAAAAATAAGAAATTTTTGAAAAATTTCCTATAAAAATAAGAAATTTTTGAAAAATTTCCTATAAAAATAAGAAATTTTTGAAAAATTTCCTATAAAAATAAGAAATTTTTGAAAAATTTTCTATAAAAATAAGAAATTTTTGAAAAATTTCCTATAAAAATAAGAAATTTTTGAAAAATTTCCTATAAAAATAACAAATTTTTGAAAATTTTCTTATAAAAATAAGAAATTTTTGAAAAATTTCCTATAAAAGTAAGAAATTTTTGAAAAATTTCCTATAAAAGTAAGAAATTTTTGAAAAATTTTCTATAAAAATAAGAAATTTTTGAAAAATTTCCTATAAAAATAAGAAATTTTTGAAAAATTTCCTATAAAAATAAGAAATTTTTGAAAAATTTCCTATAAAAATAAGAAATTTTTGAAAAATTTCCTATAAAAATAAGAAATTTTTGAAAAATTTCCTATAAAAATAACAAATTTTTGAAAATTTTCTTATAAAAATAAGAAATTTTTGAAAAATTTCCTATAAAAGTAAGAAATTTTTGAAAAATTTCCTATAAAAGTAAGAAATTTTTGAAAAATTTTCTATAAAAATAAGAAATTTTTGAAAAATTTCCTATAAAAATAAGAAATTTTTGAAAAATTTCCTATAAAAATAAGAAATTTTTGAAAAATTTCCTATAAAAATAAGAAATTTTTGAAAAATTTCCTATAAAAATAAGAAATTTTTGAAAAATTTCCTATAAAAATAAGAAATTTTTGAAAAATTTTCTATAAAAATAAGAAATTTTTGAAAAATTTCCTATAAAAATAAGAAATTTTTGAAAAATTTCCTATAAAAATAACAAATTTTTGAAAATTTTCTTATAAAAATAAGAAATTTTTGAAAAATTTCCTATAAAAGTAAGAAATTTTTGAAAAATTTCCTATAAAAGTAAGAAATTTTTGAAAAATTTTCTATAAAAATAAGAAATTTTTGAAAAATTTCCTATAAAAATAAGAAATTTTTGAAAAATTTCCTATAAAAATAAGAAATTTTTGAAAAATTTCCTATAAAAATAAGAAATTTTTGAAAAATTTCCTATAAAAATAAGAAATTTTTGAAAAATTTCCTATAAAAATAAGAAATTTTTGAAAAATTTTCTATAAAAATAAGAAATTTTTGAAAAATTTCCTATAAAAATAAGAAATTTTTGAAAAATTTCCTATAAAAATAACAAATTTTTGAAAATTTTCTTATAAAAATAAGAAATTTTTGAAAAATTTCCTATAAAAGTAAGAAATTTTTGAAAAATTTCCTATAAAAGTAAGAAATTTTTGAAAAATTTTCTATAAAAATAAGAAATTTTTGAAAAATTTCCTATAAAAATAAGAAATTTTTGAAAAATTTCCTATAAAAATAAGAAATTTTTGAAAAATTTCCTATAAAAATAAGAAATTTTCAAAATTTTCCTATAAAAATAATAAATTTTTGAAAAATTTCATATAAAAATAAGAAATTTTTGAAAATTTTCCTATAAAAATAAGAAATTTTTGAAAAATTTCCTATAAAAATAAGAAATTTTTGAAAAATTTCCTATAAAAATAAGAAATTTTTGAAAAATTTCCTATAAAAATAAGAAATTTTTGAAAAATTTCCTATAAAAATAAAAAATTTTTGAAAAATTTTCTATCAAAATTAAAATGTTTGACAAATTTCCTTTGTCTTTTGAAGCACAGTGTTATTCAAAAACCCTATTTGTTGTTTTTAGTGTTAAAGACATATAATGCTTAAGGCAAAGTAACTAAATAATTTTTTGAATTTAGTTTAAAATATCCTTTGTTTTATTTTTTTTACATAAATTGTTGTATATTCTTTTGTCCTGGCCCTAATTTATTTTACTATTTTTATCAAACATATGTATTTTGTAATATCTCAATCTCTTTAGGCTATAAACCTATTTTCCGTATGAAAAGACTATTAAAAATAAGAACTTATAAATTCTTTGATATTTATGTTTATTCACATATTTTTATTTGCGTCATTTAATTCTTTAAGTTGGTTATTTAATTTATATAATGACTTAAGAGTGTTTTTAAGTATAACTCTTTTAGTTTTTTAATTGGCTTAAATGTATATATATTTTTTTTCATAATATAATTTTTTCATAGAAAAGAACATAAACTTCTTTCTATATATGTAGTATTTTAACCCAAATAAATAGCAACAACTTTAGATATACATTTAATAGAAGCACATGTTAATTTGAGGCATTTTCAAAAGTATATTTTATAGGAATTTTTTTTTTAATATTTACTACTATTATAGGAACTTTTTCAAAAATTTTCTATTTTATAGAATTTTTTTTCTTATTTTGTAAGAAATTTTTCAAAAATTTTCTTTTTTTGTAGGAAATTTTTTAAAAGTTTTATATTTTTATTAGAAATTTTTAAAATATTTCTATTTGTATAGGAAATTCTTTAAAAATTTTATATTGTTATAGCAAAAGTTTTCAAAAATTTTCTATTTTCAGAGGAAATTTTTTAAAAATTTTTTGTTCTTATAGAAAATTTTAAAAATTTTTTCTATTCTTATAGGAAATTCTTCAAAAATTTTCTATTTTTATAGGAAATTTTTCAACAATTTCCTATTTTTAAAAAAAGTTTTTAAAAAAATTACTCTTTTTATAGGAAATTTTTCAAAAATTTACTATTTTTATAGGAAATTTTTTAAAAATTTACTATTTTTATAGGAAATTTTTCAAAAATTTAATATTTTTATAGGAAAATTTTCAAAAATTTACTATTTTTATAGGAAAATTTTCAAAAATTTACTATTAATGGAAATTTTTCGAAAATGTACTTTTTATAGGAAATTTTTCGAAAATTTATTATTTAAAGGAAATTTTAATTTATAAAAAGTTTTTCAAAAATTTACTATTAATAAGAAATTTTGTAAAATTTACTATTTAGAGGGAATTTTTCGAAAATTTACTATTTATATGAAATTTTTCGAAAATTTACAATTTGTAATAATTTTTTCGATAGTTTACTATTTGAAGAAAATTTGTCGAAAATTTATTATTTATTAGAAATTTTTCAAAAATTTACATTTATAGGAAATTTTTCGAAAATTTTTTATTAATAGAAAATTTTTCGAAAATTTATTATTTATCGAACATTTTTCGAAAATTTAATATTTATAGGAAATTTTTCGAAAATTGACTATTTATAGGAAATTTTTCGAAAATTGACTATTTATAGGAAATTTTTCGAAAATTGACTATTTATAGGAAATTTTTCGAAAATTGACTATTTATAGGAAATTTTTCGAAAATTGACTATTTATAGGAAATTTTTCGAAAATTGACTATTTATAGGAAATTTTTCGAAAATTGACTATTTATAGGAAATTTTTCGAAAATTGACTATTTATAGGAAATTTTTCGAAAATTGACTATTTATAGGAAATTTTTCGAAAATTGACTATTTATAGGAAATTTTTCGAAAATTGAATCTTTATAGGAAATTTTTCGAAAATTGACTCTTTATAGGAAATTTCTCGAAAATTGACTCTTTATAGGAAATTTTTCGAAAATTTATTATTTATCGAACATTTTTCGAAAATTTAATATTTATAGGAAATTTTTCGAAAATTTACTATTTATAGGAAATTTTTCGTTAATTTACTACTTATAGGAAATTTTTCGAAAATTTAGTATTTATAAAAAATTTTTTCCTATAAATTTACTATTTATAAGAAATTTTTCGAAAATTTGATATTATAGGAAATTTTTCGAAAACTTACTATTAAAGGAAATTTTTCGAAAATTTACTTTTTATAGGAAATTCTTCGAAAATTTATTATTTATAGGAAATTTTTCGAAAATTTAATATTTACAGAAAATTTTCTATGTATAGGAAATTCTTCGAATATTTACTATTTATACGAAATTTTTAGAAAATTTACGGTTTATAGGAAATTTTTTGAAATTTACCATTTTTCGAAAATATATTACCATTTGAAAATTTTAAATTTTTCAAAAATTCACTATTTTAATAGGAAAATTTAAAAAATTTTTATATTTTTGTAGAAAATTTTACAAAATTTTATAGGATTTGTTTTTTTTTTAATAGGAAAATTTTTTGTTAGGAAATTTTTCAAAAATTTTCTATATTTATAGGAAATTTTTCAAGAATTTACTATTTCTATATGAAATTTTTCAAAAATGTACTATTTTTATAGGAAATTTTTCAAAAATTTACAATTTTTTGAGGAAATCTTTCAAAACTTTCCTTTATAGGAAATTTTTCAAACTTTCCTATTTTTATAGAAGTTTTTTTTTTTAATTTAGTATTTTTATAGGAAATTTTTAAAAATGTATGATTTTTATAAAATATTTTTCAAAAATTTCTTATTTTTAAAAGAAATTTTTTAAAGTTTTTTTTATTTTTTTTCGAAAATTTTTCAAGAATTTCTTATTTTCAAAAATTTTCCATTTTGATAGGAAATTTTTTTAAATTTTTCTATTTTTATAGGAAAATTTTCAAAAATTTTCTATTTTTATAAGAAATTTTTCAAAAATTTTCTATTTTTATAGGAAATTTTTCAAAAATTTTCTATTTTTATAGGAAATTTTTCAAAAATTTTCTATTTTTATAGGAAATTTTTCAAAAATTTTCTATTTTTGTAATACATTTTTCAAAAATTTTCTATTTTTATAGGAAATTTTTCAAAAATTTTCCAATTTAATAGGAAATTTTTCAAAAATTTTCTATTTTTCAAAAATTTTCTATTTTTATAAGAAATTTTTCAAAAATTATCTATTTTTATAGGAAATATTTCAAAAATTATCTATTTTTATAGGAAATATTTCAAAAAATTTTTATTTTTACAGAAAATTTTTCAAAAATTTTCTATTTTTATAGGAAATTTTTCAAAATGTTCTATTTTTATAGGAAATTTTTCAAAAATTTTCTATTTTTAAAGGAAATTTTTCAAAAATTTTCTATTTTTATAGGAAATTTTTCAAAAATTTTCTATTTTTACAGGAAATTTTTCAAAAATGTTCTATTTTTATAGGAAATTTTTAAAAAATTTTCTATTTGTATAGGAAATTTTTCAAAAATTTTCTATTTGTATAGGAAATTTTTCAAAAATTTTCTATTTTTATAGGAGAATTTTCTATTTTCATAGGAAATATACTCAAAGAATTTTTATTGAATATTTTTATATTTAAATGTTTCTATGATGTAGTTAAAGAAAATGTTTGTTCCAAATATTTATTTAATTGACAATTAATTTTTCTGCTCATTACCTTTTTCGTCCTACATACCGATTCTTTTACATGTTTCTCTGTAATTTGTCAGGTTATTTAACAATCATTTGTTATTTGATTGTTGAAAACGTTTACTTTATTGCCAATTAAAAAGAAAAGTGTAGGAAAATTTCCTTCTTATACTTACTTTCCGTATTAACAAGGCTTTGCAAGGAGGCACAGGCAAAATCCATTCATATGAATGGTTTTTTTTATATTATTTCTTTAAGGGCTTTGAAATATTTCCAATATGAGAATAAATCAATTATTCTATTTTTACACAAAGTTAAAAATCTGAACAGATCAATAAGAAGGGAATGAATGTAAAAGTAAATATTAATTCCTACTTGTATTTGAGTACTTGATTCAATTGAATTCCTTTGAAATGTACTATGACCTCATTATATTTAACTGTAAATACCTTTTAACTTTTTTGTGACAATTAGGTAGGAGGGGGACCATTTGCCATAGGGGCGCATTTGCCACCACTAATTTTCTTGAAAACTAACTTATCTTTTTTGATGCTGTAATCGATTTAATATTTGTTTATCATTGATATTCTATATCTCAAATTTTGACTGCTGTAGCTTTCATATCTAAAGCATCAGGCGTGATTTACTGTTTTAGCAGATCCTGAAAAAATATTTTGCTACAAGTATTTTTGTAATATTTTCCTTAGTTTTTTGTTATCCTAAGAAATTATTCATTAGTTTAATAAACGAAATCTATTTCTTATTTGAAAAATTGTTCTTTACATCTAAGGACTCTACCTGGGGCACATTTGCCATACATATATAACAAAGCTACTCGTCGACATTTTTTTGAGCCCGACATTCGTAATATCCCTAAAAAGGATATCGTATTTTGGTTGCAAGGTCCAATCCATCTTCCATCTTAACATTTTTTTTAAATGTTGATATGTCACAGTACAATGTTAACAGAGGCCCAATAGTTTAAATTTTGATATCTGAATTTTTTACTGTTTTGTTTAATTTATCCATGTGAAATGAACTTTTTGGTTTGTTTGTTTTGTATATTAAAGCTTTATAGAAATAAAAATTTACTTTATTACAACAATTTGTTTACTTCTTTTTTACATCCAACTTATTGGCAAATGTGCCCCATGGATGGGGCACATTGGCCACTTTTAGTTAGTTTGCTATTTTTTAAATTTAATACATAAAGAAAAGCCGTAGGCAATCTGATCCAACACAGTTTAAAGCTAACATATATAGGTACCTATGAAGAACAAAAAAATTGTGATAACTCTCCCGGTAAGAAACCTAGAGCACTTAAAAAAAAAGTGGCAAATGCTCCCCCTTCTACCCTACTTATTGATATAAAAAACAAATATTGAGAAAAAGTGGATTTTACCATTTTTAAATTAATTTTTTTTGCTTGTAAAATTCTGTAATTTTCTGTAATTTAATAAATATTGCAAACAAATACTTTTTTGGATTATAAACTCATTTCAGAAGTTTATTTAAATGATAAATGTAATAATTAAAAATATTTGATCGAATAACATATAATTCGATGCACTGTGGATAATTTTTTTCCTGAAATAGTAAAGAGTATTATATTTGGAATCCTATTGTTTCACAGTGTCTACTCTTTAGAAAAAATCTTTGCTTGTTTTATTACTACTTTTATATTTGTTTTTCATTCAAAAAAAAATCATCACCAACCAACCGTGTAAAACTCACAATAAATAAGACTTTACATGTTCTATTAAGTAAAATTTATTCGACTTTTTTTTCTTTTTATAACTTTTCTTTTTTTTTCGTTGATATATTCCGGTAATAATAAGTAGACAAACTCCGAGTGTAAATTAGCATAAAGAATTATTATTATGCAAATTATAATAATCATCAGCAGCATCAACGTCATTATCGTAATTGTAATAAAAAAGTAATAAGAGAAAAGCAGTAATGAACTCTGATTGGTATGAAAAATTTGGGGGGTAAAGTGGAAAGGAATGGGTAGAACTCTATCTACGAAACCTATCTACCTACATACTCATTTGCTTTCGTTGTTTAGAAGAAATGATTAAAATTGAAAATAAAGACAAAATTTTAATTTAAAAAAAGGTTAAGATGAGTTTTAAAGTGGTTTAATTTTAGGATTTTCTAAGAATTTTATTCCATTTTTTTTAATTTTCTAATGATATAACTGTTATACAAAAATTTTTCGATATAAAAAACTCTAATGCTTAGGCTTTTGATTGAAAAAATTATTATACATAGAATTTTGTATAAAAAAATTTCTTATAAAAATAGAAAAATTTTGAAAAATTTTCAATAGAAATAGAAAATTTTTGAAAAATTTTCAATAGAAAAAAAATTTTTGAAAAATTTCCAATAGAAATAGTAAATTTTTGAAAAACTTTCTATAAAAATAGTAAATTTTTCAAAAAATTTTATATAAAAATAGTAAACTTTTGAAAAACTTCTTATGAAAATAGTAAATTTTTGAAAAACTTTTTATAAATATAGTAATAAATTTGAAAAATTTCCTATAAAAATAGAAAGTGTATAACAAAATTACTATAAAAATAGAAATTTTTTGAAAAATTTCCTATAAAAATAGAAAATTTTTGAACAATTTCCTATAAAAATAGAAAATTTTTGAAAAATTTCCTATAAAAATAGAAAATTTTTGAAAAATTTCCTATAAAAATAGAAAATTTTTGAAAAATTTCCTATAAAAATAGAAAATTTTTGAAAAATTTCCTATAAAAATAGAAAATTTTTGAAAAATTTCCTATAAAAATAGAAAATTTTTGAAAAATTTCCTATAAAAATAGAAAATTTTTGAAAAATTTCCTATAAAAATAGAAAATTTTTGAAAAATTTCCTATTAAAATAGAAAATGTTTGAAAAATTTCCTATAAAAATAAAAAAAATTTTGAAAAATTTCCTATAAAAATAGAAAATTTTTTAAAAATTTCTTATAACAATAGAAAATTTTTGAAAAATTTCTTATAAAAATAGAAAATTTTTGAAAAATTTCCTATAAAAATAGAACATTTTTGAAAAATTTTCTATAAAAATAGAAAATTTTTGAAAAATTTCCTATAAAAATAGAAAATTTTTGAAAAATTTCCTATAAAAATAGAAAATTTTTGAAAATTTTCCTATAAAAATAAAAATTTTTTGAAAAATTTCCTATAAAAATAGAAAATTTTTGAATAATTTTCTATAAAAATAGAAAATTTTTAAAAAATTTTCTATAAAAATAGAAAATTTTTGAAAAATTTTCTATAAAAATAGAAAATTTTTGAAAAATTTTCTATAAAAATAGAAAATTTTTGAAAAATTTTCTATAAAAATAGAAAATTTTTGAAAAATTTTCTATAAAAATAGAAAATTTTTGAAAAATTTTCTATAAAAATAGAAAATTTTTGAAAAATTTCCTATAAAAATAGAAAATTTTTGAAAAATTTCCTATAAAAATAGACAACTTTTGAAAAATTTCCTATAAAAATAGAAAATTTTTGAAAAATTTCCTATAAAAATAGAAAATTTTTGAAAAATTTCCTATAAAAATAGAAAATTTTTGAAAAATTTCCTATAAAAATAGAAAATTTTTGAAAAATTTCCTATAAAAATAGAAAATTTTTGAAAAATTTCCTATAAAAATAGAAAATTTTTGAAAAATTTCCTATAAAAATAGAAAATTTTTGAAAAATTTCCTATAAAAATAGAAAATTAATTAAAAATTTCCTATTTTTGAAAAATTTCCTATCAAAATAGAAAATTTTTGAAAAATTTCCTATAAAAATAAAAAAAATTTTAAAAATTTCCTATAAAAATAGAAAGTGTATAACAAAATTACTATAAAAATAGAAAATTTTTGAAAAATTTCCTACAAAAATAGAAAAATTTTGAAAAATTTCCTATAAAAATACAAAATTTTTTAAAAATTTCCTATACAAATAGAAAATTTTTAAAAAACTTCCTATAAAAATAGAAAATGTTTAAAAAACTTCCTATAAAAATAGAAAATTTTTAAAAAACTTCCTATAAAATAGAAAATTTTTGAAAAATTTCTTACAAAAATAGAAATTTTTTGAAAAATATCTATAAAAATAGAAATTTTGCAAAATTTTCTTTAAAAATAAAAATATTTTTGAAAAATTTTCTATTAAAACATTTTTGAAAATTTTCCTATAAAAATTTAAAATTTTTAAAAAATTTACTATAAAAATAGAAAACTTTTAAAAAATTTCGTATAAAGATAGAAAATTTTTGAAAAATTTCCTATAAAAATAGAAAATTTTTGAAAAATTTCCTATAAAAATAGAAAATTTTTAAAAAATTTCCTATAAAAATAGAAAATTTTTGAAAAATTTCCTATAAAAATAGAAAATTTTTGAAAAATTTCCTATAAAAATAGAAAATTTTTGAAAAATTTCCTATAAAAATAGAAAATTTTTGAAAAATTTCCTATAAAAATAGAAAATTTTTGAAAATTTATACAAAAAGTTTATATAAAAATAGAAAATTTTTGAAAAATTAAATACTAATTTTTCCTATTTACTATGAAAATAGTAAATTTTTAAAACATTTGTTATAAAAACAGAAATTTTTTGAAAAACTTTCCTATAAAGTTAGAAAATTTTTTAAAAATTTTCTATAAAAAAATAATTTTTTTTAAAGTTATTTAGTTTTATAGAAAATTTTTAAAAATATGTCTTATAAAATTTGTTTTAAATATTTTATAGGAAATTTTTTAAATATTTTTGTAACAAATTTTGTTTTTTTTTTTTAGAAGATTTATATATTACATATTATTTCTGTTATACACATATTTTTCTATAAAAAAAAACTGTTATACACAGATTTTTCTATAGAAAAAAAACTGTTATACACTGATTTTTTCTATAGAATAAACTGTTTTATACACATTTTTCAATAGAAAAAACAATTATACACAGATTTTTCTATAGAAAAAAACTGTTATACACTGATTTTTTTTACAGAAAAAACTGTTATACACAGATTTTTCTAAAGAATAAACTGTAACACACAGATTTTTCTATAGAAAAAAACTGTTATACACACAATTTTCTATAGAAAACCCTGTTATACACAGATTTTTCTATAGAATAAACTGTAATACACAGATTTTTCTATAAAAAAAACTGTTATACACACATTTTTCTATAGAAAAAACTGTTATACACAGATTTTTCTATAGAAAAAAACTGTTATACACACATTTTTCTATAGAAAAAACTGTTATACACAGATTTTTGTATAGAAAAAACTTTAATACATAGATTTTTTTTATAAAAAAATGTTATATGGACAAATTCTGTTTATCGAAAAAAAAACTAATATACAAAAATTTTTTTGTATAAAAAGCTGTTATACTAAAATTTTTTTGTACAAACCTGTCATACGCAGATTTTTCTATATGTAAAAAAATATTTTTCTGGTTCATAATGATTTAGTTTGATCATCATTAGGAGTATTTCTAAGTTATTTTTCCCAAGTTTATAACACAATATCTAAGTACAACATCAATTACCATAATGAGCAATAAATTTATTTTTTTAAATAACAAATAAAATAACAAAGGCCTATAAAATACATTTATTTCAGTATTCTACCGTAGACGTAATCATACATGAATCCATTTATGGCCTTTGAAAATCTAGTCATAAATTTTTCAAAATTTATATATAATTTTGTTTGGTTTGTGAACATTGTTTCTGTTGTTGAAGATATATGCCTAAAAGATTTATGAATAAATCACAAATTAATCATATTTATGTTGTGGTGAGAAAGGGAACAGATTTCACTTTATGAATAACATTTATATAATCATTATTAAAGTAGGCTCGTTTCATACCCAGAGGCTTCCTGTAAACGTGAGATGAGATATAGAACTATTTAATTACACTACATTCATGTTGGTTTCTAGAAGAATATTTTTCACTCTGCAAAGCATCGGTCGGTAGGGGGTAAAAGTTTAATTATTATTCCATATCATTTTCTTTTAATGTTTCATCTTATAATTTTGACAAAAAGACCACATTTTAATCTTAAGTCTTGAAAAGATTAGTTTTTGCTTTTGAAAAGAATTGTAAATTTATAATTTTATATTAAATCCTTTTTACCACTAACCTTAAATATGGCATTTCCTGCTAGAATCAAAAACTTAAAACTAAAAACCAAACAATTTAATTTCAATTAAATCTGGAGACATTTCAATTACTTTAAGAAATTAACAGACAAAAATTCTCAGAATTATAAATTAAAATCAATTTAATAATCTCTACATTTAATCTTCAAATTCTACATTATCTATGTATGTAATTTCAATTAAAACATCAAGCCGCATTGAACACATACAAATGTTTGACACAGAGTCAGTTTGAAACTTTATCATACGAGAGAGAACGTTTTGTTTTTTTCTCAATTCATTTGTTTACTGATGCGGTTTTGAGAAAAACTAATTAAATTTATTCAAGCTTAACTAGTGGCTTTTCCTTAGACACATGCAGAGCAACATTTGTATTAGCAATCACACAGACACAAACATGTACATATGAGGATATGAAAATATAATGTTTTTAAATTTGCCTTCGTTTATGTGTATTTGATTTGTTTAAATAACAAGTCAACAGATTTTTGTAGGGTTGCCTTTTCCTGACAGTTGAATAGAAAGTAAAGCTTTTGCAAATTAATGAGTAAAAGTTTAAAACCGCAAAGAAAAGCTAAACAAATACTAATTGAAGGACAGAGGCATACAAATGTTGTCGTATACTTAATGTTAATTAACTATCATACGCCCTCATTTAATTTTATTGTAAATTAAAAACTGTAAACAAATGTTTTATTTAAAAATTTTATAAATATTTTACTTCAATCAACTTTTTAATCCAATATTAACTACTAGTTTTGAAAATTGTACTTGAAACCACTTTAAGGATATCAAAAGGTTTTGAAGAGCTCTTCAATGTTTTTCATTGTAATTCTAATAAAAAGTTTAACAAACAAAAAAAAATAAACAGAAATTATAAGTAATACATAAATATTCTAAAAAAAAACAAAACATGTTACAAAAATATTTGAAAAATTTTCTATAAATTAAATAAAATTTTTCAATATTTCATATAAAAATGCAAAAAAAAATTGAAAAATTCTTATAAAAATAAGAAATTTTGAAAAAGATTCTTTAAAATTAAAATAAAGTTTCCTATAAAAATAAGAAATTTTTGAAAAAAATTTTTGAAATGAGAAATTTTTTCAAAATTTCCTATAAAAATAAGAAATTTTTGTAAAATTTCGTATAAAAATAAGAAATTTTAGAAAAATTCCCTATATATATAAAAAATTTTGAAACATTTCCTATAACAATAAGAAATTTTTGAAAAATTTCCTATAAAAATAAGAAATTTTTAAAAAAATTTCTATAAAAATAAAGAAATTTTTGAAAAATTTCCTATAAAATAAGAAATTTTTGAAAAATTTCCGATAAAAATAAGAAATTTTAAAAAAATTTCCTATAAAAATAAGAAATTTTTAAAAAATTTCCTATAAAAATAAGAAATTTTTGAAAAATTTCCTATAAAAATAAGAAATTTTTGAAAAATTTCCTATAAAAATAAGAAATTTTTGAAAAATTTCCTATAAAATTAAGAAGTTTTTGCAAAATTTTCTATAAAAATAAGAAAATTTTGAAAAATTTCCTATAAAAATAAGAAATTTTTGAAAAATTTCCTATAAAATTAAGAACTTTTTGCAAAATTTTCTATAAAAATAAGAAAATTTTGAAAAATTTCCTATAAAAATAAGAAATTTTTGAAAAATTTTCTATATTTTTATAGGAAATTTTTCAAAAATTTTCTATCTTCATAGGAAATTTTTCAAAAATTTGCTATTTTTATAGGAAATTTTTCAAAAATTTTCTATTGTTATAGGAAATTTTTCAAAAATTTTCTATTGTTATAGGAAATTTTTCAAAAATTTTCTATTGTTATAGGAAATTTTTCAAAAATTTTCTATTGTTATAGGAAATTTTTCAAAAATTTTCTATTGTTATAGGAAATTTTTCCAAAATTTTCTATTGTTATAGGAAATTTTTCAAAAATTTTCTATTGTTATAGGAAATTTTTCAAAAATTTTCTATTGTTATAGGAAATTTTTCAAAAATTTTCTATTGTTATAGGAAATTTTTCAAAAATTTTCTATTGTTATAGGAAATTTTTCAAAAATTTTCTATTGTTATAGGAAATTTTTCAAAAAATTTCTATTGTTATAGGAAATTTTTCAAAAATGTTCTATTTTTATAAGAAATTTTTCAAAAATTTTCTATTTTTATAGGAAACTTTTCAAAAATTTTCTATTTTGATAGGAAATTTTTCAAAAATTTTCTATTTTTATAGGAAACTTTTCAAAAAATTTCTATTTTTATAGGAAATTTTAAAAAAACTTTTTATTTTTATAGGAAATTTTTCAAAAATTTTCTATTTTTTTTTTAAATCTTTTTATTTTTATAGGAAATTTTTCAAAAATTTTCTATTTTTATAGGAAATTCTTCAAAAATTTTCTATTTCTATAGGAAATTTTTCAAAAATTTTATATTTCTATAGGAAATTTTTAAAAAATTTTATATTTCTATAGGAAATTTTTAAAAAATTTTGTATTTTTATAGGAAATTTTTAAACGTTTTCTATTTTTTATAGGAAATTTTTTGAAAATTTCTTATTTTTATAAGACATTTTTCAAAAATGTATAATTTTTATCCGAAAATTTTCAAAATTTCTTATTTTAATAGGAAATTTTTTATTTTTATAAGAAATTTTTTTGAACTTTTATTTTTATAGGAAATTTTTCAAAAATTTTCTACTTTTAGAGGAAATTTTTCAAAAATTTCCTGAAATGAAAAAAATTTTCAAAAAGTTGAAATAAAGATAAGAAATTAAAAAAAAAAAACACGAAGTTTTTAAAAAATTTTCTATAAAAACATAAAATTTTGAAAAATTTCTTAAAAAAATAAGAAATTTTTGTAAAAGTAGAAATTTGAAAACAAGAAATTTTTGATAAATTTCCTATATAAACTAGATTAAGAAAAAATTTTAAAAAATTTCTATAAAAATGGAAAAATTTCGAAATTGTACTTTGTAAATTTTGAAAAATTTACTTTAAATATTGAAAGAAAACATGACTAAATTGGCTCTGGAATTGGATTCTGAGTTGATTGATGGCTTGTATTAATACTGAAAAAATGCCCACTTCATAATTTTTACGGAAATATACAAACACAAAATGACTTATTTTGTAATAACTCATCATTAAAAAATAAAATTTCCAGGTAACTTTGAAGTTATATAACAAATTTTCCTAAGTTTCAAACTAATCGCATATGACAGTAGAGATTTCTATCTCTAATGACTGAAGGTTTCTAGCAAAAATTAAAATTAATAATGAACATTTTTCCCTTCTTCCAACCTATTATAAGCTTTCAAAAGAACTTTTGCAAAATTAACTTTTTTTCTCTCAAGTACTTATGCAGTTAAGGCAGGAAATAAGAGTACAAACAGAAAGTAGTAACTTTGTTCTAATGTGTTACGCTAAACTGAACTAATGAATTTCAAAGCTATGGGGCACAAAATCAGCAACTGAATGGGGCAAGAAAACGTACTAGATACACTTAAACATTCCGCATATTCTCACGCATTCATACAGATCTTTCAAGCAGTAAAAACCATAAAAGGGAATATAAAAACCAACAGACACTTAGACATAACTATTTTTTTGAACTTACATAAAATATGAAACTAGAGAATAATGATGATTGTTCTTGTTGCTGTTCTACTGTTTTCATGTTAAAGGAAAAACTCACATGAAAAGGGCAGAGATACAAATAAAAAGCAACAAAAGAACAACAAATTTTCCAAACAAAAGATACACAAAACATTACCTCGTTTAGCCAACAATTTGACCTATAGGAAATTTATTTAAAAGATATTTGTTATAATGTCATATAGATAATAAAATAATTTAATTTGAGTTTTTGTTTGTCTTTTGAAATTCTGCTGTTAAATACTTTTAATTTATTTTTAAAGAAAATATCCTGAATTAATATCAATCATACGCCCCCATCTCTTTAAAAAGAAAAATGTCGATAACTTCTAAACAACTTTATTTTTATAGGCAAAATTTGTAAAATTAATAAAAAACTGAACAAAAATTATTCCAAACTGTTAAATAAGCTAAAATTATTCCCTCATATAACTATTTTCCATACCAAAATACAATGCACTTCATTTTGTGAATGTATCAAAAAACACTTGGACTATTTTGACATCCAACGATACATAAAGAAACACTACATTTTTTATACATAAAAACAAAAGAACATTTTCGTTATTTCGAGAAGGCTATTATTGCCTTCTCTGAAAAATTAGATTGTTTTTCTCACAGAACTTAACAAATTTCCTAAAATTTTTAAAATCCTTTGTTTTCGATAAAATAAAAAAGATAATGTTCATATGTCCTCGTTCATGCTGTTAAGGATGTAAAATGTCATATGAACAATTTATATTCATGCGTTTGAGTGGCTACAAAATTAATTTCCGTTTTGTGCTGTTGCCAAAGGAAGTGCAAAACAATAGAAATTAAAATATTTATTTTGGGTTGTTGAAAGAATTACAATTGTCGAGACAAATAAATTTGGATTGAAGAATGACTAATGGATTAAAGTTAAGATTAATGGATTAAAGTTAAGTTTAAAATATAGACAAGGACATAGACGTATGTAAAGACATAGACTTCAACATACCATAAGACATAAACTATGACATTGACTACGACAAAGACTAAAACATGGACTAAGACATAAACCAATACATAGACTAAGAGATAGACTAAGGCATTCACTAAGCCATAGACTAAGAAATAAACTCATCTTGATAGTAAATTTTTCCAAAAATTTCTTATCTTAATAAGAAATTTTTCAAAAATTTCATATTTTTATGATAAATTTTTAAAAATTTCTAATTTTCTTCAAAAATTTTTAAAGCTTTTTTTATTTTTACAAGAAATTTTTCAAAAATTTCTTCATTTTATAGGAAGTTTTTTCTTATTTTTATACATGGTTTTTAAAAATTTCTTATTTTTATAGGAAATTTTTCAAAAATTTCTTATTTTTCTAGGAAAATTTTCAAAAATTTCTTACTTTTATAGGAAATTTTTCAAAAACTTCTTATTTTTATAGGAAATTTATCAAAAATTTCTTATTTTTCTATGAAATTTTTCAAAAATTTCATATTTTTATAAGAAATTTTTCAAAAATTTCTTATTTCTATAGGAAATTTTTCAAAAATTTCTTATTTTTATAGGAAACTTTTCAAAAATTTCTTATTTTTATAGGAAATTTTTCAAAATTTTCTTTATTTTATAGGAAATTTTTCAAAAATTTCTTATTTTTAAGGAAATTTTTCAAAAATTTCTTATTTTTATAGGAAATATTTCAAAAATTTCTTATTTTTATAGGAAAATTTTTCAAAAATTTCTTATTTTTATAGGAAATTTTTCAAAAATTTCTTATTTTTGTAGGAAATTTTTCAAAAATTTCCTATTTTTATAGGAATTTTTCAAAAATTTCTTATTTTTATAGGAAATTTTTCAAAAATTTCTTATTTTTATAGGAAATTTTTCAAAAATTTCTTATTTTTATAGGAAATTTTTCAAAAATTTCTTATTTTTATAGGAAATTTTTCAAAAATTTCTTATTTTTATAGGAAATTTTTCAAAAATTTCTTATTTTTATAGTAAATTTTTCAAAAATTTCTTATTTTTATAGGAAATTTTTCAAAAATTTCTTATTTTTATAGGAAATTTTTCAAAAATTTCTTATTTTTATAGGAAATTTTTCAAAAATTTCTTATTTTTATAGGAAATTTTTCAAAAATTTCTTATTTTTATAGGAAATTTTTCAAAAATTTCTTATTTTTATAGGAAATTTTTCAAAAATTTCTTATTTTTATAGGAAATTTTTCAAAAATTTCTTATTTTTATAGGAAATTTTTCAAAAATTTCTTATTTTTATAGGAAATTTTTCAAAAATTTCTTATTTTTATAGGAAATTTTTCAAAAATTTCTTATTTTTATAGGAAATTTTTCAAAAATTTCTTATTTTTATAGGAAATTTTTCAAAAATTTCTTTTTCTTATAGGAAATTTTTCAAAAAATTCTTATTCTTATAGGAAATTTTTCAAAAATTTCTTATTTTTATAGGAAATGTTTCAAAAATTTCCTATTTTTATAGGAAATTTTTCAAAAATTTCTTATTTTTATAGGAAATTTTTCAAAAATTTCTTATTTTTATAGGAAATTTTTCAAAAATTTCTTATTTTTATAGGAAATTTTTCAAAAATTTCTTATTTTTATAGGAAATTTTTCAAAAATTTCTTATTTTTATAGGAAATTTTTCAAAAATTTCTTATTTTTATAGGAAATTTTTCAAAAATTTCTTATTTTTATAGGAAATTTTTCAAAAATTTCTTATTTTTATAGGAAATTTTTCAAAAATTTCTTATTTTTATAGGAAATCTTTCAAAAATTTCTTATTTTTATAGGAAATTTTTCAAAAATTTCTTATTTTTATAGGAAATTTTTCAAAAATTTCTTATTTTTATAGGAAATTTTTCAAAAATTTCTTATTTTTATAGGAAATTTTTCAAAAATTTCTTATTTTTATAGGAAATTTTTCAAAAATTTCTTATTTTTATAGGAAATTTTTCAAAAATTTCTTATTTTTATAGGAAATTTTTCAAAAATTTCTTATTTCTATAGGAAAATTTTCAAAAATTTCTTATTTTTATAGGAAATTTTTCAAAAATTTCTTATTTTTATAGGAAATTTTTCAAAAATTTCTTATTTTTATAGGAAATTTTTCAAAAATTTCTTATTTTTATAAGAAATTTTTCAAAAATTTCTTATTTTTATAGGAAATTTTTCAATAATTTCTTATTTTTATAGGAAATTTTTCAAAAATTTCTTATTTTTATAGGAAATTTTTCAAAAATTTCTTATTTTTATAGGAAATTTTTCAAAAATTTCTTATTTTTATAGGAAATTTTTTAAAAGTTTCTTATCTTTATAGGAAATTTTTCAAAAATTTCTTATTTTTATAGTAAATTTTAAAAAAAAATTCTTATTTTCATAAGAAATTGTTCGTTATAAAAATCTTTCTAAAGAAAATTTTTCGTTATAAAAATTTTTCTACAGAAAATTTTTCGGTTTAAATATTTTTCGATAGAAAATTTTTCGTTACAAAAATTTGTCTGTACTAAATTTTTTTTGTATTAAATAAAAATATATAATAATAATTTTATGACAAAAAATTTTCTATAGAAAAATTTTTACAAGAAAAACTTTTTGTTAATAAAAAAAAGAAATTCTATAAAAAGTTTTTAGTTATATACAGTTTTTCTATATATATATAACATTGGCTTAGATTTCTTCTCCCTAAATAAATTTTATTAAAAGTCATGTAATTAAATATTATGAAAAAACAGTTTTCCGATAAAAAGTGACTTTGAAAAAATTTGGTTCATAGACGGGATTGAATAAACGCTCACGACATACTAATGTTCTGCAATAATGCTAAAACTATAACTCATAATTGTACAAGCACTAGTTACTTATGCTAGTACTAGTTCTAAGTCTATTATTTACACTTATACTAACACGAGCAAAGCAAAAAGTAGTATTATATACTAATGCTAGTACTCAATCTCTAACTATTACTTATACCATTACTAGTACTAATACTAGGAAATTAACAAAATTTAGGACTAAAGTGTGAACTAAGGGTTAATTTTCTATATTTGAATAAAATTAAAGACATTTCAGAGCATTGATTACAAATTTTACCTTCTTTAAATTTTATTATATTCTACTACTTTTTTGTCTAACACTAACAAACTAATAAAATTCTTGTAAAAATATTTTTAACTATTTTTAGATAACAACATATTTTAATGAAACATCATGGATAAATCCCTCAGAAACAGATACGATAGTGGGTGAGGATCCCGAAGTGGAGTCACTTTTATCATTAGTTGTTGTTGGTAAAGTAAATGTCGTTGAATGTCTATCTCTCTCTACCTTTCTATCTTATCCTAAACAAACAACTCATATAAAAACATATACAAAGAAAAATGTCACTTTAAAGAAAACTCTAATAATACCAGAAATACCATAACCTGTCATATAAGAAATAGTGAACCCAAAATTTCAATAAATCCCAAACTCAGCATGTTCCCATTCTAAATTAATATTTTGGCATGTTGCATTGGAAATATATAATAGAAACTATTTTTAAGATATTTGTATTTGCATTAGGATTTTTTTTTAACTAAATGTTTCTTTAAATTTTTTTTATTTGCATTTAATATCAGTCATCGTGTCACGAATTCACGAATTCAACCAACCAAAATCATTCAATCATGCCGACAGTCCTACACAGTCACTCACCCATTTATACCCAGAAATACACCCCAGAAACACCAAAATCATTTACATTTGAATATTTCTACATGTCTATCAGTCAGTCTGTCTATCTATGTTAGTCTAACTGCCTGCCAGTATTGTCGTTCATTGGAAGTCATGAATATTTTTTCACTTGCATATTTCTTGTCAATTTTTAATCAAAATTTTTGTATTTTCCAATTTTTTTGTTCTTTTTCTTCCCATTCCCCTGTCTCTTTGTTGCTTTTATTTTTTGTTTCTTTTTTTTCTCTCGTTTTTCTTTTGCAGGCATTTTCTTATCTGTTCTAATATTCTTGTCAATTGCCGGAAATATACTCGTCTGCCTTGCCATTTATACAGAACGCAGTTTGCGTCGTATTGGAAATTTATTTTTAGCCTCATTAGCAATTGCGGATTTATTTGTGGCTTCGCTGGTGATGACATTTGCTGGAGTTAATGATTTGTTGGGTAAGTGGATTTTGCATTTTTTTTTCGTCGTATTCAAATTTTCAATTTGTTGCTAAATGTGTAATTTTGTAAAAATGAAAAAATAAAAATCTTAGGTGTAAGAACTTGAAAGCTAAAAGTCATCGAGGTTGTCTACAATTTGTTGGTAAAGTTATTCTTTTTTTTTTTTTAAATATATTTTTCAATCAAATATTATTGGTATTGTTGCTGTATTTCGTGGCACGTGTTTGTTTTAAAATAAGAAACAATTTGGTAGATTTTGAGAATTTTGTTGGGTTAAAGTGATAAGGTATGTTCAATAAATAAATAAATGTAACTGGTGAAGGTTTTTACATAAAACTTTAATTAAATTGTAATTTGCTTTTTAGCTCAACATAAAAACACCATTTTGTCAAAATTAGTTATGTTACAATAGGTATCAAGCTTAACGTGATATCGAATAAATTGAAATTTAATTTTGACTAATTCAGATACAATGGTATAAACAGAGGTATCTTATATTCTTAAACGAGCAATAATTGTATATATATATATATATATATATATATATATATATATATATATATATATATATATATATATAGAATGGCTATCTCGAAAACGGCTCTAACGATTTTGATAAAATTTGGACAGTGGGTATCTTTTTTGATGTATAGGTCGAAGAAGATGGGACTTTTGGAACTTTTACCTCTAAGAGGGTAAAAACGGGTAAAAAGGGGAAAAAATTAAAAACGCTATGTCTCCTAAAGTAATAGGTATAGAAACAAAATTAAAATTACGTTTTAAACAGCTTTGAAAATAAGCGGACAGGTGTTTGGTACTTTTTTGAAACTATGTCCGATAGGGGGAAAAAAGGGTGAAAATAGTTTTCTTGGCACCTTTTTAACCCACTCTTATATTTTAAACTAAAGAATATAGAAAGAAACTTGGTACTGGAATCAATAGATGTAAAAAAAACATGAAACACGTATTTGGTACTTTTTTGATTGTGGAGCCAAAATGGGTAAAAAAGGGATAAAATGATAACTTAACATCTCCAAAGTAATATGAATAGGAACATTATACATTATGTTAAATGCGTATTAAAAAAATGTACCGAATTCAATTGGCACCAAAAAAGTACCAAATATACATATGGAACTTTTAGAAATTAGGGAATAAAAAGGGGGAAAAATTAGTATTATTTTAAACAAATGAATGTTTGTCTGTATGTATGTTCTTTATAGAATAGTAAACTGTGAATTTGATTGTGTTATGCTCTTTAGCGAAGATGTTGCGGATAAGCCGGCAAAGGTTTTAAAGTTGATGAGACTAATTTCCGACAGATGGCGCCACTGATAACTGTACATTTGATCATGCTATGATCTTTAGCAAAGTTGTAGCGCATGAGCCGACGAAGGCTTTTTAGTTGGTATGAATAATTTCCGACAGGTGGCGCTACAGAAACTTACTCAAAGTCAATTTAATCGTAATCTGTACATTTAATCATGCTACAATATTTAGCAAAGTTGTTGCACATGAGCCGACGAAGGTTTCTTAGTTGGTATGAAGAAATTTCGACAGGTGGCGCTACTGAAATTTACTCAAAGTCAATTTAATCGTATGCTGTACATTTAATCATGCTATAATCTTCAGCAAAGTTGTTACGGATAAGCCGAAGAAGGTTTATGAATTGGAATAAGCAAAGTCCGACAGGTGGCGCCACAGAAAACTACTCAAAATGAATCTTTAGCAAAGTTGTTGCGCATGAGTCGACAGAGGTTTCTGTTGATATGAATAATTTCCAAAATTATTCAAAATGAGTTAAACTGTAAACTATGCAAACTATGTGTTGGTCGGACAAAATAAATCAAATAATTCAAAATTAACTGAATATTTCTACAATGTCTTTCCTCTAAATTTATTTTAGCACTTTATAATATAAAATATATAAAAACTTTAAAATTTTCCTCAAAATGCTTATCATAAAGCTCCGAGCAAGGCTCGGTCTACCAGGTACTTTGTGTTGACCTTATATGTGCACAAATTACAAAACGCTATTTTCGCAGATTTGTACTTCCCCTCTGTGTAACACATTTTGATAGAAACACGCATACGAAATTCCTACAGAGAATTAAAACTCATAACCAACCCCCACCCTCAAGACCGTTATTCAATTTGTGAACAGCCCCTATTACTTGATATCGTGAGCCTATTCAATACCGCCTTTGAAGCAATTAAAAAAAAACGTTTTTTTTGGAAAACTGCTTTTTTATAAAATAACTTCCCTTGTAATAACAAGTAAGAAAGTGCTATAGCCCGACCATACTAACTGTATAAAGACAAATATTTGCTAAATTTTGCCATCATAGAAACCTTTTTTTTTTTTAAACTTATATATTTAAATCGTTTCCGTCATTTGAACTTATATGAGAGCTAAGGTCAAATGCTGACTGATTATCTCGAAATTTGATTACAGTTGTTACAAAAATTATGTACGCAAAAAATAAACTCAAAATTCCCATTATCTT
Organism: Stomorhina lunata; assembly: GCA_933228675.1. Lineage (NCBI taxonomy): Eukaryota > Metazoa > Arthropoda > Insecta > Diptera > Rhiniidae > Stomorhina > Stomorhina lunata. The sequence goes on along the minus strand of OW121740.1, from coordinate 121,157,166 downwards.
CATATTTACGAGCGTTTTACTGATTTTGTTTCACATAGTGCGTTTTGACAGAAGAGTTTGTATGGAAGGTATGGTTTACATAGGCAATATTTGTTTGAAATTTCATGAAAAAATATTGATATTTGTGACCAAAATATCGATTCCGGTAAGTGGGACCTATGGGAGGTAACATAAAAAATGGACCGATTTTGACGAAATTCAATAGGCATGGTCCCACTATCAAAAAATGATCTGTGTCAAATTTCATCAAATTATCTTTAGAATTGCGACCTGTACTTTGATTACACGGTTTACATGGGGGTCCAGCCAGATGGACGGACGGACTGACATCGCTAAATCGACTAAGAATTCTAAACCTATTGGTATACTAAAAGGTAGGTCTAGGACAAATTTTTCTATGCGTTACATACATCAGCACAAACTTATAATACCCTTTCCAGCTATGGCGGTGAAGGGTATAAAAATTAGAGGGAAGAAATCTATTAAGTCAGTTATTGGCTTAAATATGTTATAGAGGAATATTAAACTCAACTAAAGTATTTTAGATATTTAACCCCTTTTTTGACTCTAATTAAAAATATTTTATTTGGATCATAGTCGGTATAGGCTCACGATATGTATTACCATTTAACTGCTTTCCGATTAATGATTTATATAGGAGCTAAAGTCAAATGTGGAGCGATTCTCAAATAATTTTACACGCTGCATTCAGATCTTCTATAATTTGATATTTATTAGCATTTAACTGAATTTCGATGGTCGATTTATATAGGAGCTAAGATCATATGTTAATCTATATTTGCAAAAAACTTTTCTGCTTCCAATCAAATTGACATATGGGCATTTGCTCCGAACGGTCATCCAGGATCGAAAAATAAAATGTTGATAGTTATCGTATTTTATTGCTTAGTACCTGGTTGACCGAGCCTTGCTCGGATCTTTAGGATTAGCATCAAGGCAAATTTTAAAGTTTACAAATATTCTATTGTATCAAGTATTAGCCAAATAAATTAATTTATAGAAAAGACATCGCACACAAATATCCAATTAGTTTACGATTTAGTTCACTTTGAGCAATTTTCAGTGGCGCCACCTGTCGGTAAGTGGTTATACCAACTAAGAAACCTTCGTCGGCTCATGAGCTACAACTTTTTTAAAGATCATAGCATGATCACGATCTCAATCATTTTGAGTAATTTTCAGTGGCGCCATCTCTCGGAAATTAGTCATGCTAAAGAGCATAACATGCATAGTTTACTATTCTATAAAGCACATACAGACAGACAAACATACATTTCATTAAAAGTTATAACATTACCAATTTGTTCCCCTTTTTATCCCCTAATCTTAAAAAAGTTCAATCTGCATAGTTGGTACTTCTTTGGTACCAATTAAAATCAGTACATTTTTTAAAAATACAGTTAATATATCGTTCCTACTCATATTACTTTCTAAGATTTTAAGTTATCATTTTATACCTTTTTTTACCCAATTTGGCAACCGAAATCAAAAAAGTACCAAATACGTGTTTAATATTTTTTTCACATTTATTGATTGAAATACAAAGTTAATTTCTGTATTCTTTGGTTTAAAAGATAAGAGTGGGTTATAATTTCAAAGAAGTACCAAACACCTGTCGAAACGCAATATTAATTTTGTTTCTATGTCTATTACTTTAGGAGAATTAACGTTTTCGATTTTTTCCCCTTTTTACCCGTTTTATCTCCTTAGAGGCAAAGTTTCCAAAAGTCCCTTCTTACTCGACCCATACACTAAACTTAGCACTTCCTTACTTTACTTACTTAAATGGCCTATATTGACAACATTGTAAGCTCAAAGGCCGAGCATATTTTAAAATTCCATACGCTTTTCGATCTTATGCGCATAATCTCTAATTTCATTTCATCAAAGTTTCGGACGTCCTCTCCTTACATAAGGGGGACCGTTTTTATTCCAATTTTAGCTTATTCTAATTGTTTTTTTCCAGGAGTGGGTTACTAGCCCGACGTCCTAACCTATATTTTTACAGTTCTTATAGAAGAACTCGCTGCACATGTTAACTCACTACATTAACGGGTGTTATTGTAGTTCCCCGGATGATACCACGAGGAGGTCAGTGTTTACAGTTAAGATTAAGGATAACCAAGTCTAGCCTTACCAAGTTAAGGTTGTGGGAAGAATGATAGAGGGAGTAGTGTTTGTGGATACTCGATTTGAATCTTTGGATATCATAATTAGAGGTGAAGACTGATGCAGGAAGTTTATTTCACATTCGTGCTGTGAGGCTTAAAAACGAGTTTTCTCTATAGTGCGTCGTGCTATCCACTGAAAAATTGACTACAATGGGATGAGCCCTTGTTGAGTTGCGTGTGCTCCGAAGAAATGTGCGGGTTTCTGGAACAAGATCCCTAATTTCGTTTGAGCGCATGCCACTGTAGTAGCGATAGAACACTGAAACGCAACCCACGATACGACGATGTTCCAATGAGGCAATAAAGTTGACCTTACTGTCACCGATAAGCACCTTTGCCCTCTCTTGTAAACGGTCGAGAAGCTCCAAAATTGACTTTGAAGCACCGGCCCATACATCTTTCTAGCGTTGAAATCGACCCTATTAGAACGACCCTAATTGGATATTGTAGAAAGGTCGGAATTTAGGGAATCATTCATGGTTTGCCTCCTGGAATTGATATCCAACATGCTTGGCCTATAGTTAAAATAATACGAATGACAGATGTTGCTATCATCTGCAAAAGAGTGGATAGGATTGGAAGTTTGACATAGAAGGTCATTTGGAAAAATAAGAAATATAATAGGAAAAAGAACTTAAAAACCTTTGTCGGCTCATGAATAAACTCATGAATAATTTAATAAACTTTAAGCAATTTTCAGTGGCGACATCTGTCGGAATTGGTCATACCGACTTAGTAATGTTTGTTGACTTATACGCAACAACGTTTCTTAAGATCATAATATGATCAAATGCACAGTTAACTATTCTATAAAGGACATACAGACAGACCAACATTCATTTTTATATATAGATTTCTGGAAAAAATGGTTACATGCGTAGAACCATGGAAGTACGTAGTACATGGCCTAGTCGGTTAATGAAAAGCTAAATCATTTTTAGATTTTTTGTCTGATTTAAAAAACTAAACCACGTTTTATTAGGAACTAAATATAACTTTTTATAAACAAATAATAATTTTTTTTTTAATATTTTTAACAAAAAAACAAAAAAAATACTTTTGATTTAAAAATCGATGTCCTACTATAAAAAAGCCTAACTCGATTTTTTTTACTTTGCAGGGGAAGAAAAAACTTAATTAAAAGCGTAAAATTTTAGATACAACAAACCATTTTTAAATGATAAATAAAATGTGTTGCTTTTTTTTATTGAAAATTGTATTAAAACTTTTGTTGTATCTAAAATTTGAAGAGTTTTATTAACTATTTTCCTTCTCCTGTAAAGTAACAAAAAATCGAGTTAGTCCTTTTTTTATATTTAGCCATCGAAATTTATCAAACTCCTAAACTTGAACGTATGTATCTCCATTTTTTTTGCACGATTTGTCATGTGCTCAATAAAGCCTACAGCCCACACTAGGCCATCTCCCGAGTTTTTTTTAGTGTATTTATCAGAGTGTAATCTTTAGAGTTAGTCCACGAATCAGGTTTACTTGATCTATATTTCTTTAAATTTCTTTTGAACCTGCATTCACGTTCACACACAAAGATTTTCTGCATCAGTTTTCATTTTATTTTCCGTAAATTTCATACAAATTTTCAAAATTTTCGTAAACTTTATAGCACGGTCAGGTTTGCTCAATTTTAATTCTGTCAGTTTTTTCTCATCCAAATTCAAGACTTGATAAGCCAAACCTGACTAATGTAAAAGTAGACTTATAAAGATTTTTGTGATTTGCTGGATATTAAAATGTCTGTTGCGAGGAGGCAAGTTCAAATATAGGTCATTTTCTACAAAATTTGCCACAACGATTTCGGTGTTGTCATAAGTAATATTTATGCTGAATTTTATAAGAATGTAAATATATTTATAGCTATTTCGAGAAGGCTTTTCTGAGTAAATTACCAGAAATAATGAAATAATGATAATGTAGGAATCATTCTTGTTACAAATGTCAGTTCTTTATTTCATAAAATTGTCACTTAAGATGAGGCCTGTTCGCCTATAACAACATCTATAAGGTGGGCGTCAGCTGCAGATAACCCTCGCCTATCCACTTATCATATTTCTTTAGAAAATTAATTTTCATAAAATTCTAATAAAAATCATAACATTCCCTATATTCAAATTTCAAATTTAATTTCGTATAAATCAAAATGAATATTCATCAAAATCAAGATAAATTAAGTTATAAGAAAATTCAATTACTGAACTTGTTCTCATTATTTTTAACTTTTTTTTCCTAATAAACTTAAGTAAATTTCAACAATAAGACATTTTTAATAAATTATGATGTTCTCAATTCAGAACAAAAAGTAACAATATCTTGTTCAGTATTTCCATTCATTCTTTTTAAGCTAAAGTAATGCAATATAATACAATATAATTCATGTCCTAAATCAATATTATAATAGTCATAGCGAAAATTCAGGACTTTATTGAAAATGTTATTTAAATACAAAATGACAGGTACTCCTAAACTCATACTACTACTCCTACATACTTGTACTACTACATTGAAATACTTGTATCCTTAAAAGTTTGTTTAAATGTAAGTGAATCTTAATATCATTGAGATATTGCGATATTTTATAAAGCCAGGGTAAAACTTATTTAAAAATTCAATTGAATTTGTTGAAAAAAAAAGAAATAAATTGTTAAGATAAATAACTAAAGTTTTCTTTGCTCTTCCTTCATACACTTCAAAAACATACAATAGACATCCGTGTTATGTTAAGAAAAACCATTTCTCTTTAAATCGGCACTTTTCTTTTTTCTTTCGTGTTCTTTGTCAAGATAATGTAAAAATGAATAAACTTTTCTTAATACCTTGTGTTAAAGAAAATCAATATAAACCTGTTGATGGTATAAAATATAGAACACTTACAATATCATAAACACATACGACCATCACCTGCAACTCACACTTAAATATGTTGTAGTACTGATATTTTTAACTCGCATGTTTACAATTTGATACCTTAAGGTGGTTCACAAATTTATTTGTTAAAATAAAACAATTGTTATGAATTGGGATCTTAGAGAAATACGCTACAGTAAAACTTTTTAATCAAAACATTTTTTGTTGAAACAAAAAATTTTCTAAAGCAAATTCTTCGAATGAAAAAATTTTCTTTAGAAAATTATAGAAAATTTTTCATTCGAAACATTTTCTATAGAAAATTATTCATTCGAATAATTTTCTATAGAAAATATTTCATTCGAAGCATTTTATATAGAAAATTTTTCATTCAGAGAATTTTATGTAGAAAATCTTTCTTTCGAAGAAATTTCTATAGAAAATTTTTCCTTCGAAGAATTTTCAATAAAAATTTTTTCATTCGAAGAATTTTCTATAGAAAATTTTTCATTCGAATAAATTTTCTATAGAAAATTTTTCATTCGAATAAATTTTCTACAGAAAATTTTTCATTCGAATAAATTTTCTATAGAAAATTTTTCATTCGAATAAATTTTCTATAGAAAATTTTTCATTCGAATAAATTTTCTATATAGAAAATATTTCATTTCAATAAATTTTCTATAGAAAATTTTTCATTTGAATACATTTTATACAGAAAATTTTTCATACAGAAAATTTTTCATTCGAATAAATTTTCTATAGAAAATTTTTCTTTTGAATAAATTTTCCATATAGAACATATTTAATTTCAATAAATTTTCAACATAGTAAATTTTTCATTTCAATAAATTTTCTATAGAAAATTTTTCATTTGAATAAATTTTCTGTAGAAAATTTTTCATTCGAATAAACTTTTTATAGAAAATTTTTCATTTGAATAAATTTTCTATAGAAAATTTTTCATTTGAATAAATTTTCTATAGAAAATTTTTCATTTGAATAAATTTTCTATAGAAAATTTTTCATTTGAATAAATTTTCTATAGAAAATTTTTCATTTGAATAAATTTTCTATAGAAAATTTTTCATTTGAATAAATTTTCTATAGAAAATTTTTCATTTGAATAAATTTTCTATAGAAAATTTTTCATTTGAATAAATTTTCTATAGAAAATTTTTCATTTGAATAAATTTTCTATAGAAAATTTTTCATTTGAATAAATTTTCTATAGAAAATTTTTCATTTGAATAAATTTTCTATAGAAAATTTTTCATTTGAATAAATTTTCTATAGAAAATTTTTCATTTGAATAAATTTTCTATAGAAAATTTTTCATTTGAATAAATTTTCTATAGAAAATTTTTCATTTGAATAAATTTTCTATAGAAAATTTTTCATTTGAATAAATTTTCTATAGAAAATTTTTCATTTGAATAAATTTTCTATAGAAAATTTTTCATTTGAATAAATTTTCTATAGAAAATTTTTCATTTGAATAAATTTTCTATAGAAAATTTTTCATTCGAATAAATTTTCTATAGAAAATTTTTCATTCGAATAAATTTTCTATAGAAAATTTTTCATTCGAATAAATTTTCTATATAGAAAATTTTTCATTTCAATAAATTTTCTATAGAAAATTTTTCATTTGAATACATTTTATACAGAAAATTTTTCTTTCGAATAAATTTTCTATAGAAAATTTTTCATTTGAATAAATTTTCCATATAGAACATATTTAATTTCAATAAATTTTCAACAAAGTAAATTTTTCATTTCAATAAATTTTCTATAGAAAATTTTTCATTCGAATAAACTTTCTATAGAAAATTTTTCATTTGAATAAATTTTCTATATAGAAAATCTTTCATTTTAATAAATTTTCTACATTGAAAATTTTTCATTTGAATAAATTTTCTATAGAAAATTTTTCATTTGAATAAATTTTCTATAGAAAATTTTTCATTTGAATAAATTTTCTATAGAAAATTTTTCATTTGAATAAATTTTCTATAGAAAATTTTTCATTCGAAAAAATTTTCTATAGAAAATTTTTTATTCGAATAAATTTGCTATAGAAAATTTTTCATTCGAATAATTTTCTATAGAAATTTTTTCATTAGAATAATTTTCTATAGAAAATTTTTCATTCGAATAATTTTCTATAGAAAATTTTTCATTCGTAGAATTTTCTATAGAAAATTTTTCCTTCGTAGAATTTTCTATAGAAAATTTTTCATTCGAATAATTTTCTATAGAAAATTTTTCATTCAAATAATTTTCTGTAGAAAATTTTTCATTCCAATAATTTTCTATAGAAAATTTTTCATTCCAATAATCTTCTATAGAAAATTTTTCCTTCGTAGAATTTTCTGTAGAAAATTTTTCATTCGAATAATTTTCTATAGAAAATTTTTCATTCGAATAAATTTTCCATAGAAAATTTTTCATTCGAATAAATTTTCCATAGAAAATTTTTCATTCGTAGAATTTTCTATAAAAAATTTTTCATTCGAATAAATTTTCTATAGAAAATTTTTCATTCGAATAAATTTTCTATAGAAAATTTTTCATTCGAATAAATTTTCTATAGAAAATTTTTCATTCGAATAAATTTTCTATAGAAAATTTTTCATTCGAATAAATTTTCTATAGAAAATTTTTCATTCGAATAAATTTTCTATAGAAAATTTTTCATTCGAATAAATTTTCTATAGAAAATTTTTCATTCGAATAAATTTTCTATAGAAAATTTTTCATTCGAATAAATTTTCTATAGAAAATTTTTCATTCGATTAAATTTTCTATAGACAATTTTTGATTCGAATAAGTTTTCTATAGAAAATTTTTCATACGAATAAATTTTCTATAGAAAATTTTTCATTATTAGAATTTTTTATAGAAAAATTTTCATTCGAATAATTTTCTATTGAAAATTTTTCATTTGAGTAAATTGAATTTTGTACACCCTTATTGCACATTTACTGCCTTTATATCAACTTGAATAATGTATATTCGCTACAAAACTTTAAGAAAATAATATTTATTGATAACAACAAAAGAAGATCGATTCTAAAGACTAAGCAGATATGATGATAGGATGAAGGAAATGGGAATACAAACAGGTCATTTTTAACCCAACAACATTATACCATACACCACTAACATGTAGTGTTAGCTAAAGTTATATGCTATGGAAATTCCAAATGACCAATGAGGCTAAATATTATCCGCAAAAACTTATACAAATTCAAAAATAAATTTGGATGATTTTATAAATCGAGATAACCAAAACTCTAAAATAGTCCATCTTTCATTCGATCAAACCTATCTTATTATTAAAATATAAGCATTAGAAAAGCGTGAAAATCATAAAATTTAGCGGTAAATCTGTTCATAAGAACTACATATGCAAATATAAAGTTACTACTTTGTTTTTTTTTTTTTATCATTTAGCAGCATTTTATATAATAATTCATTTCTTGGGTTATAATTTTTCTTGATACTCTTACATTCATGATCATAAATTCAGGTATAAAACTTTTACATCTGTATCATTAGGGACCCAATCACAGTAATGCATTTTCACACTAACACACACTTAATTTTATTTATTTGTAACCAACAAATATCATAAAAAGCAATAAAAAAAGTTACAAGCTTTTCTTTAAAAATTAAAAAAAGAAAATAATTTTCTTGCTTATGACATACATACAAACACTGAAATACTTATACATATGTAAAGTTCTTTTCATTTTATTTGTTGGCGGATGTGTGGGGGAAGGAAGGAAATACATACATTTTAATATGTGTCTGTGAAAAAATAAAAAAAAAATCTGCAAATCTATGAGAATATGGAAATGAATTATTTTATAAACTCGTATGAAGGTACTGATGTCGAAGTCAAGTTTCTTTATTAGATTTAAAATTGCTTTATCACATACGAGTACACGCTCTCGCACTTCGAATCTTTTCTCATATCCATCCATTCGCATTTAAACTTGTGCATTAATATAGTAGCATAGTTTTAGGGGGAGCTTAAATAAATGCATTAACTTTCATATGTATGTGTTTTCATTTCTCATACATAAGAATAAAAATAAATCCCTTTTTAAATGTCATCAGACAAACAAACTCTACTAAACTATAATTTAAAATTATTACTTTCTATTAGTTTTCTTCAGTGGCATAATTCAATGATGAATGTCTTAATTTATAAAAAAGGGAGAACACAGTTTGAGGTTGATAAACTAATAAATCTAATAAAAAAGTTATTTGTCTTGCTTATGGGGTTTGACTAGTTACTGGATTGAGTAACTTTTGGAAAAGGGATAATTTATTTATTTTTATTAAAAATTATACAATTTTTTCTTTATTTGCTACTTGTTATTTGAAGCTTTGAATGGAGATGAAGAGGTTTATTTCAAAATGATTTTAAAAATATACCCTCAAAATAATCATAGATTCCATAGCCGAAAAATTTTCTGTAGAAAATTAATTCGAATGAAAAATTTTCTATAGAAAATTATTCAAATGAAATATATTCTACGGAAATTACTTTGAATGCTAAATTTTCTGTAGAAAATTATTCGAATGCAAAATTTTCTGTAGAAAATTATTCGAATGAAAAATTTTCTATAGAAAATTATTCGAATGAAAAATTTTCTATAGAAATTTATTCGAATGAAAAATTTTCTATAGAAAATTATTTGAATGAAAAATTTTCTATAGAAAATTCTTAGAATAAAAAATTTACTATAGAAAATTATTCGAATAAAAAATTTACTATAGCAAATTATTCGAATAAAAAATTTTCTATAGAAAATTATTCGAATGAAACATTTGCTATAGAAAATTATTCGAATGAAAAATTTTCTATAGAAAATTATTCGAATGAAAAATTTTCTATAGAAAATTATTCGAATGAAAAATTTTCTATAGAAAATTAATCGAATGAAAAATTTTCTATAGAAAATTAATCGAATGAAAAATTTTCTATAGAAAATTATTCGAATGAAAAATTTCCCAAAGAAAATTCTTCGAATGAAAAATTTTCTATAGAAAATTATTCGAATGAAAAATTTTCTATAGAAAATTATTCGAATGAAAAATTTTCTATTGAAAATTATTCGAATGAAAAATTTTCTATAGAAAATTATTCGAATGAAAAATTTTCTATAGAAAATTATTCGAATGAAAAATTTTCTATAGAAAATTATTCGAATGAAAAATTTTCTATAGAAAATTATTCGAATGAAAAATTTTCTATAGAAAATTATTCAAATGAAAAATTTTCTATAGAAAATTATTCGAATGAAAAATTTTCTATAGAAAAATATTCGAATGAAAAATTTTCAATAGAAAATTATTCGAATGAAAAATTTTCTATATAAAATTATTCGAATAAATTTTCTATAGAAAATTATTTGAATAAATTTTCTATAGAAAATTATTCGAATGAAAAATTTTCTGTAGAAAATTATAAAGAATTATTCGAATGAAAAATTTTTATATAGAAAATTATTCAAATGAAAAGTTTTCTATAGCAAATTATTCAAATGAAAAATTTTCAATAGAAAATTATTCAAATGAAAAATTTTCTATAGAAAATTATTCAAATGAAAATTTTTTATTGTTCGAATAAAAAATTTTCTATAGATTATTATTATTATTATTATTATTATTATTATTAATAATATTATTATTATTATTGTTATTATTATTATTATTATTATTATTATTATTATTATTATTATTATTATTATTATTATTATTATTATTATTATTATTATTATTATTATTATTATTCGAATGAAAAAATGTTTATAGAATATTATTCGAATGACAAATTTTCTACAGAAAATTATTCGAATAAAAAATTTTCTACAGAAAATTATTAGAACGAAAAATTTTTTACAGAAAATTATTCGAATGAAAAATTTTCTATAGAAAATTATTCAAATGAAAAATTTTCTATAGAAAATTAGTCGAATGAAAAATTTTCTACAGAAAATTATTCGAATGAAAAGTTTTCTATAGAAAATTATTCGAATGAAAAATTTTCTACAGAAAATTATTCGAATGAAAAATTTTCTATACAAAATTATTCGAGTGAAAAATTTTCTTAAAAAAATTATTCAAATGAAAATTTTTCTATAAAAAATTATTCAAATAAAAAATTTTCTGTAGAAAATTATTCGAATGAAAAATTTTCTACAGAAAATTATTCGAATGAAAAATTTTCTATAGAAAATTATTCGAATGTAAAATTTTCTATAGAAAATTATTCGAATGAAAAATTTTCTACAGAAAATTATTCGAATGAAAAATTTTTTATAGAAAATTATTCGAATGAAAAATTATTCGAATGAAAAATTTTCTATAGAAAATTATTGGAATGAAAAATTTTCTATAGAAAATTATTGAAATGAATTTTTTTTTTGGAAAATTATTGAAATGAAAAATTTTCTATAGAAAATTCTTCGAATGAAAAATTTTCTATAGAAAATTATTCGAATGAAAAATTTTCTAAAGAAAATTATTCGAATGAAAAATTTTCTATTACTCGAATGAACAATTTTTTATAGAAAACTATTCGAATGAAAAATTTTCTATAGAAAATTGTTCGCGAGTTAAAAGCTATTAAATTACAAACTATGACAGCAATTTATGCATAAATAAAATTATATAAAGTTTATTTATGCATAAATTGTGTAATACCCCTTAAATTAAAGTACTTACATAAGTTTTTTAAAGATACTTTCGATATTTATTTGATAGAACGTATTTAAGTAAAATCTACATGTGTTAACATGTCAACACTCTGTTACATTACATCAATAATTTACATAATTGTGTAAGGAAACATTTTTTTTACATGAAAACAAACATCAAAAGTAATGACAGTTTTTCTAAGGACTCGTTCTTTCTCATGAATAATTCAAATATTACATTTTTTTTGTCTAAAAACGGAAATTCGATAACAATAACATATTTTATACAAAAGGTAAAACCTCTTTTTTAAAAAAATCGTCAATCAAATATGTTAGCGGAAGTTTAGGCAACAACGAAAGTAAAAAGTTTGTATACAACCAAAAAAAAGTTTTTAAAAAATTCCCATAATTTAAAATCTTTTAAGAGGTACAATAAAATATTTTATGTCTAAATAAAAGCTTTTTTTTCTACTTGAAAACAGATGATGTTAACCTATAAACCCACATCGGAATGTATGTACAAAAATGAACTCATTCAATTTCTTAAAACTTTTTCGATAACTTTCTTAGAGCTCCTTGGAGTTTTCCGATGTTGATATAAGAAATTATATTTTAACAAGCAAAAGAAAAAGAGAAAAACCTTAAAAAACTTTTCTTTTATATGTCAAACAATATCGCCAAAGTTTTGCAAGTTATAAATATAAATATAAACTTGGATGATTGATTTCAATTATAAATGTCAACAATACTTTTAAACGAATTTCCTTCTACATATAAAATTTTACTAACTTCGTTTTTTTTGTTCCATTTAAATAAAAACTGGTTAGATATGAAATTATGAGGGTAGAATTTGCATTGTTAAATGAAATTTATGAATATTTCAAATTTTATGAAACACATTTAGTTGAAATTCAGTGAAAATGTGAAATAACATATGTTTAGAACTTTATTATTGTTAACATTAAAGAAAAAACCATGCAACGTTTTGAACATTAAAATCTTAAACGGAAATTTTAAAAATTTTTGTGCTTAACTTTTTATTGAATTCATAAAAATGGTTTAAAAATTTAAGAAGATTTTGAGTAATTTGTTTTCATTTATAACGTACTTGTATGTGCTATATTAGGCAAAATGGAATCTTATATGTAGACGTTCGCAACAAAACGTAACGATTTTATTTTTTGAACAAAAAATGAGTTAAAGAGTGCTCTAAATAAAATTTGTAGTTGGATTTTCTTAAATAAAAATCAAACCTTTTAATATAAAAACTCTACAAAATACGCAAATATAATGACATATTATACAAAATCAATTAGCATTAAAATGTTTACTTAGTACTTGGGTTTTGCAAAATTATCGACTTTTTTCGGAAACCCTCCCATTAAAGATTTTACAGTTGCTTCTGATACCTTTTTGGAGCATGTGTTCCACCTGCGCTTAAAATCGGACATGTTCTTGGAAATCTTTCCTGTGTTCTTCAATTCCTTTTTTACCAGAGCCCAATACCTTTCCACAGGCCGAAGTTCTGGGCAGTAGACAGTTGCCTCTCGTGGTACAAAAATTACATTATTCTTTGAGTACCACTCAAGTGCCTTTTTTCCATAATGGCATGATGCCAAATCGGGCCAAAAAAATGTAGTCACTCTGTGCTCTCTTAAAAAGGGTAACAACCGTTTTTGTAGGCACTCCTTTATATAAATTTCTGTGTTTATTGTGCCAGATGCAACAAATACTTTACTTCTTTTGCCACAACTGCAAATAGCTTGCCACACGAGAAACTTCTTAGGGAATTTTGTTTGTTTTTTTGTGCGAAACTATTGCCGAACATTGCCCCGTTTATCAGAAACATAAAAATCTTGACCAGGAAGTTGAGAAAAGTCTACCAGTACGTATGTTTCATCATCCATCACATAACAGGTGTATTTTTTTTAATAAAATCAGACTTCAATTTTTTCGCTCGTTTTTTGCTTCTAAGTTCTTTATAGCATTGCGATCTGGAACCTTTTGGACTTTGTATGTCTTCAGTCCAGCATAAGCTTTGACTCTATGTGCAAAATTCGGAGAACATTTCACCGTATGAGCTGCTTTTCTTAAAGAAGTGTTAGGCGTTCTTCGAAAGAGTCGCTCGACTTCTTTTGCCTTACCAATATCTGTAGGACCTTTTTTCCTAACTGATCCAGGTTTTCTTTCAATGCTCAGGTTTTCCTTATACCGTCTGATGGCATCAGAAACCGTTCGAGGGTCAACTTTCAAATTTTTAGCTATTTTTTTAAAAGTCCATGACGGATTTTTTTGAAAAGTTTTAATTATATTTTCACGAACTTTTTTTTCGCAGTCCATTTTGATTGAAATAACTATTGAAAATTAATAATTTCTAAAATAATAGTATCTGACATATCTATAGAAACTAACTTGATCAAAAAATAAATGATTTCTTGCACTATGGATAAATTTTGTCTAAAATAGTAAATGCATATTTTTTTTAGAACACTCTTTAATAATGTCATTTGTCTTACATACTGGTATCTGCAGTTACATTCAATGAAATCGCAAAGCCAAGTCAAGACTTGGTTATTCTTAACTCTAGGCCAACATCCTTCTCGTAGTTTCACAAGGGGAACTACATTAACACCCGTTTATGAAGTGAACTAGCATGTGCCGCGAGTTTTTATATAAGAACTATAAAAAATATAGTTTAGGACGTTGGGCTAGTAACCCATTACTATAAAAAGCACAAATAAAGAATACAAAAACAACCAAATGGAATTTTTACATTTTGATGCGCACGCCTACACATCTGTGGCAATAAGGAAAAAGAGCTTAAGTCTGATTTTTTTGTTTTACAGGAAAATTTTTTTTTTGTAATTTTTTAATAATTTCGGCCTATTCTAATGAAAGCAATCACTTAAATTCGGTAATTATTAATAAGCTGTGAAATAAGACATGTTATTTGGAAAAATAGGTTATCATTTTTTAAGCTTTTACTCCGAATAAGATAACACATTAAAAAAAGCAAAAATCAATTATGCTATAACTTCCTAAAAGATCGAACAAAATAATTGAAACTTAGCCCATGGGTACTTTTGAATATGAAGATTGCAAAGCTCCCCTTAATTCAAATTTTGCTTAAGTCGACGTAAGTACTTTTTCCTAATTGCAACAGTTATAATCTTCATATTTGACCCTTTGAGGATATGACATAAATTTACTTAAATGTCGAATTCATCATCTATGGTGGTGAACTCTTAACCTTTAATTCAAAAACAAGTAAGAAAGTGCTATAGTCGGTCAAGCCCGACCATACGATACCCTTCACCACTAAGTTCAAAGGTGTTCTTTTTCCTGTATAAAGAGAAATATTTGCTAAATTTTGCCATCATACAAACATTTTCTCAAAACTTATATATTTTAGCTGTTTCCGTCATTTGGACTTATATAAGAGCTAGGGTCAAATGTGGATCGATTATCTCGAAATTTGGCAAATTGATTACAGTTTTTACAGAAATTATGTAAAAGATCGAGCAAAACAAGTAATAGGAGAATACACAATCAATTAAACGTAGTGATGTTCGATCAAACTCAATGAGTTAAATTGATGATTATCTCTGCAATTTGATAACTCGACTGTGGTCGAGAGCGCTAAGTGCTGATGACGTCCTGTGGCGGGACAAAAATTGCAATCCACTAGCCGCGTTCAAAAATAATTTTTTCAGTTTTTCTCCACATTATTACTTTCAAATTTTCAAATTAATAATTTGAAAATTAAAAATGAACTCAAGCCTGATTAATCCTAATTTTTCAATTAGAAATTATGTACGCAAAAAATAAACTTAGAAATCTCATTATCTTCAATCTTCATTTACGAGCGTTTTAGTGCTTTTTATCCAATTTAGTGCCTTTTGACAGAAGAGCTTGCATAGGAGCTATGGTCAAATGTGGACCGATTTCGAAATTTGGTACAGTGATATTAGTTTTCATAAGAAGTATTTGTTTTAAATTTCATGAAAAAATATTGATATTTGTGGCCAAAACATCAATTCCGGGAAGTGGGACCTATTGGAGGTACCATAAATAATATACCGATTTTGACGAATTTCAATAGCCATGATCCTACAATCAATAAAATGATCTAAGCCAAATTTCATCAAATTCTTTTTAGAATTGCGACTTGTACTTTAATTACATGGTTTACTTGGGGGTCCAGCCAGCCAGTCATCCAGACGGACGGACGGACTGACATCGCTTAATCGACTCATAAAGTGATTCTAAGCCTATTGGTATACTAAAAGGTGGATCTAAGCAGTATTTGTTTCAAATTTTATGAAAAAAAATGACATTTGTGGCCAATGTATCAATTCCGGGAAGTGGGACCTATGGGAGATACCATAAATAATGGACCGATTTTGACGAAATTCAATAGCCATGGTTCCACTATAAAAAAAATGATCTGTGCCAAATTTCATCAAATTATCTCTAGAATCTCTCTAGAGCCAGACGGACGGACGGACTCAGAAAGTGATTCTAAGCCTATTGGTATACTAAAAGGTGGATCTAAGACAAATATTTCTATGTGTTACAAACATTAGCACAAACTTATAATACCCTTTCCACCTATTGTGGTAAACACTCAACCTTTAATTCAAAAACAAGTAAGAAAGTGCTATAGTCGGTCAAGCCCGACTAAGGTCAAAGGTGTTCTTTTTCATGTATAAACCCAAATATTATCTTAATTCTGCCATCATACAAACATTTTCTCAAAACTTATATATTTTAGCTGTTTCCGTCATTTGGACTTATATAAGAGCTAGGGTCAAATGTGGATCGATTATTTAGAAATTTGGTAAATTGATTACAGTTTTTACAAAAATTATGTACGCAAAAAATAAACCTAGAAATCTCATTATCTTCAATCTTCATTTATGAGCGTTTTAGTGATTTTTATCCAATAATAGACCGATTTTGACGAATTTCCATAGCCATGATCCCACAATCAATAAAATGATCTGAGCCAAATTTCATCAAGTTATGTTTAGAATTGCGACCTGTGCTTTGATTACATGCTTTGCATGGGGATCCAGAGGGACGGACGGACTGATATCGCTAAATCGATTTAGAAAGTGATTCTAAATCTATTGGTATACTAAAGGGTGGGTCTAAGATAAATTTTTCTATGTGTTACATACATCATCACAAACTTCTGTGTATAAATACTTCAAATTCACGCAAACCATCGTTCACAAGTTTCTTAATTTGTGTATAGGCATCAATAGTCAAGAAAGGGTTAAAGCAAAGACAATCTAATATACAGCTATTGCAGTCTATACATTTTTTTCTATCAAATATGAAATTAAAGTGGATAAAGAAGAACAATAAAAAACACATATACACACAAACGAACATACATTTCATGACCACGTGTGTGTGCCTCAGCTTTCTCTCATTGAATAATCGTCTTCAATATTTGCTTCCGAATAAGATTAAAAGCGGTATACTCTCTTTTTATGGGATATTTCAAAATGACCACACGACAAATGAATGTATTATAGAGTCTTTGGTTAAAGTATACTAATTGATTCAGTATTTCCACAAAGCGTTCCTATAAAAACTTACTTTATAAGGCGCTTTTTATACAATTTCTGAGAATTGTGTATATTTAAATATTTGCCAAAGTAATAGCCTTGTAAATAAAATCGTATTTTTTAATATTCGTTAAATCTTTACCCTCCACTCATCATAACTAAACTAATTACATACTTCATGTGTAAGGACTTCCCATTAAATGTAAAAAGTTCGTTTGCTTTTTAGGTCATTCCTCATAATATGTATGTAAATTTTTTCAATTAAAAAAATGGGTAGTGTTATTTGTATGTATGAGAAGATTCACAAAAAATTGCCATACATACCAAAAGGATTATACAAAAAAAAACTGAGACTGCATATAAATTCAAAAGTTAACCTAAATGTGCATCCTGTCCCTATTCATTTATTTATACATATAAAGTTTTATGTTTGTATTTCCTTTTTTTATTATTAAATTTTTAGTTCATTTGCATTACACATATACACATGTACTTGTGTGGGTACAGATGATCCTTTGGAGGTAGTGATGTATGCGAAAGTGTGGTTATATTTTAATATGCGTATGTAAATGCAATTCTATTAAATGTGCAACATAAGTAATCTAAGTAATAAAAAGGGAATATACATTTTAAAAGCCTTCAAATATACTCGTACATACATTTTGGTTCAGATATAAAGTGAATATGTAAACAATCAAACCTATATCTATCATATATCTCTATACAATTGAAACCATGTCCTGGCTAGATAACCAACCAGACGGACATACAAATGGCTTACCAACATTATATATGCATGTGTCAGTTACCAACTGTCGTTTACCAACGACATGGCTTGACAACCAATTTGTGGACGTTAGTTTTAAATATAAATGATGAAAACATATGTAGAAGAGAACATACATACAAATGAATGAATGTTTGTTTGTTTGTATGTCTGCATATGGGCAAATCCTGCGTGACGATTGTGCTATCGATTGGCATTTTTTAATTTACATACTTCTTTTGGAGAAATAAGATATTCGCTTTTAAAGTGCTGTGACGGACGCTACAAAAAATGGAAGTGACTTTTTTGCAATTTTCATCAAATCGGTCATAGTAATAAAAAAAATTGTAAATCGTATATTCTTAAACGAGCAATAACTGTATCTTATCTTATATTCTTAAACGAGCAATAATTGTATATATATATATATATATATATATATATATATATATATATATATATATAGAATGGCTATCTCGAAAACGGCTCTAACGATTTTGATAAAATTTGGACAGTGGGTATCTTTTTTGATGTATAGGTCGAAGAAGAAGGGACTTTTGGAACTTTTACCTCTAAGAGGGTAAAAACGGGTAAAAAGGGGAAAACATCGAAAACGCTATGTCTCCTAAAGTAATAGGTATAGAAACAAAATTAAAATTACGTTTTAAACAGCTTTGAAAATAAGTGGACAGGTGTTTGGTACTTTTTTTGGCACCTTTTTAACCCACCCTTATATTTTAAACTAAAGAATATAGAAAGAAACTTGGTACTGCAATCAATAGATGTAAAAAAAACATGAAACACGTATTTGGTACTTTTTTGATTTTGGAGCCAAACTGGGTAAAAAAGGGATAAAATGATAACTTAACATCTCCAAAGTAATATGAATAGGAACATTATACATTATGTTAAATGCGTTTTAAAAAAATGTACCGAATTCAATTGGCACCAAAAAAGTACCAAATATACATATGGAACTTTTAGAAATTAGGGAATAAAAAGGGGGAAAAATTAGTATTATTTTAAACAAATGAATGTTTGTCTGTATGTATGTTCTTTATAGAATAGTGAATTTGATTGTGTTATGCTCTTTAGCGAAGATGTTGCGGATAAGCCGGCGAAGGTTTTAAAGTTGATAAGACTAATTTCCGACAGATGGCCCCACTGAAAATTACTAAAAATTATTTAAATCGTAAACTGTACATTTGATCATGCTATGATCTTTAGTAAAGTTGTATCGTATGAGCCGACGAAGGCTTTT
Source organism: Stomorhina lunata (assembly GCA_933228675.1). Classification (NCBI taxonomy): domain Eukaryota; kingdom Metazoa; phylum Arthropoda; class Insecta; order Diptera; family Rhiniidae; genus Stomorhina; species Stomorhina lunata. Next base: position 121,137,793 of record OW121740.1, on the reverse strand, counting down.
TAGTTGGTATGAATAATTTCCGACAGGTGGCGCTACTGAAATTTACTCAAAGTCAATTTAATCGTATGCTGTACATTTAATCATGCTATAATCTTTAGCAAAGTTGTTGCACATGAGCCGACGAAGGTTTCTTAGTTGGTATGAAGAAATTTCGACAGGTGGCGCTACTGAAATTTACTCAAAGTCAATTTAATCGTATGCTGTACATTTAATCATGCTATAATCTTCAGCAAAGTTGTTACGGATAAGCCGAAGAAGGTTTATGAATTGGAATAAGCAAAGTCCGACAGGTGGCGCCACAGAAAACTACTCAAAATGAATTAAATCGTAAACTGTGCATTTGATCAGACTATAATCTTTAGCAAAGTTGTTGCGCATGAGTCGACAGAGGTTTCTGTTGATATGAATAATTTCCAAAATTATTCAAAATGAGTTAATCTGTAAACTATGCAAACTATGTGTTGGTCGGACAAAATAAATCAAATAATTCAAAATTAACTGAATATTTCTACAATGTCTTTCCTCTAAATTTATTTTAGCACTTTATAATATAAAATATATAAAAACTTTAAAATTTTCCTCAAAATGCTTATCATAAAGCTCCGAAAATGGCTCTAACGATTTTGATAAAATTTTGACAGTGGGTACCTTTTTTGATGTATAGGTCGAAGAAGAAGGGACTTTTGGAACTTTTACCTCTAAGAGGGTAAAAACGGGTAAAAAGGGGAAAAATCGAAAACGTTATATGTCCTAAGGTAATAGGTATAGAAACAAAATTAAAATTACGTTTTTAACAGCTACGAAAATAAGTGGACAGGTGTTTGGTACTTTTCTGAAACTATGTCCGATAGGGGGTAAAAAAGGGTGAAAATTTTTTTTTTGTACTTTTTTAACCCACTCTTATTTTTGAAACCAAAGAATATAAAAAAAAAATTTGTACTGCAGTCAATTGATGTGAAAGAAATATTGAACACGTATTTGGTACTTTTTTGATTTTGGGGCCAAAATGGGTAAAAAAGGGATAACATGATAACTTAACATCTCAAAAAGTAATATGAATAAGAATTATGTTAACTGCGTTTTAATAAAATGTACCGAATTCAATTGGTACCAAAGAAGTACCAAATATGCTTACGGAACTTTTTGAAAGTAGGGGATAAAATGGGGAAAAAAATAGTAATGTTATAGCTTTAAACAAATGAATGTTTGTATGTATGTTCTTTATAGAATAGTAAACTGTGAATTTGATCATGTTATACTCTTTAGCGGACGCTACGTGACGTGACGATACAGTTTTTACTTGAATGTTTTTTATTAGGAAAAAATTAATTTTTCATATTTTTTTAAGGATTCGTCAATCAGTAAAAATAGTGGTTTTATTTATTCCCGAATTTCATCTACTTCCTTTTCATATTCGCGATTAAAATGCGACTTTTGGGCACAATTTAATATTTCACAAAACGGCTATATACATATATTTATTTAAAGTTTAATACTTTTTGCATTCTATTTTTCGTCGAAAGGATGCCGGCTAGCTGTTAGAGTGTCCCAAAAATAAAAAAAAAATAAAAAAAATTTCAAAAGCATCAAATTTGCCCCACTGTATGTTTTTTGACCACCTAATGCCTTAAATTTAATCTGTGGATATAGACAGTGTTATTTCTTTATGAATAAGACATACATGTGCTCATAAATTTTGTATTTAAACAATATAATTTTATAAAAAATATATACTGTGACGGACGCTACACACTTTTCTATACATATTATTCTGTAAAATGCTATATATATATATAATTCCCCGACAACATTCCAATTGGAACAAGGGGTACTTCTCTCAGACAATGAGCTGCATCCGATTCTATTTTTAGACTCATTGAAAGGGACCTACGTTTTAACGCCGGCTCCGAACGGCAAATGCATTAGTTAGAGAAGTTTTTCATAGCCTAATACTCAATAACCAGTGGCTAGCTGAGTTATGAGGTGAACTGCCGCTTTTTTTTGAATATTAATTTTTTTCAAGTGGGTCTGACAGGGATTGAACTTGGGACCTCTGGTATGCTAGGCGGATGACTAACCTACTATTTCCTATAGAAAACTTTGTCATCGACTAGTTCTGTATAGCAAGCTTTGTCAGCTACGATTTTTATATAGAAAACTTTGTCATAGACTAGTTTTCTATAGAAAACTTTGTCTTCGACTAGTTTTATATAGAAAACTTTGTCATCGACAAGTTTTCTATAGAAAACTTTGTCATCGACTCGTGATCAATAGAAAACTATGTCATCGACTCGTTTTCTATAGAAAACTTTGTCATCAACTCTTTTTCTATAGAAAACTTTGTCATCGACTTTTTTTCTATAGAAAACTTTGTCATCGACTAGTTCTGTAGAAAACTCGACAAGTTTTCTATAGAAAACTTTGTCATCGACAAGTTTTCTATAGAAAACTTTGTCATCGACAAGTTTTCTATAGAAAACTTTGTCATCGACAAGTTTTCTATAGAAAACTTTATCATCGACAAGTTTTCTATAGAAAACTTTGTCATCGACAAGTTTTCTATAGAAAACTTTGTCATCGACAAGTTTTCTATAGAAAACTTTGTCATCGACAAGTTTTCTATAGAAAACTTTGTCATCGACAAGTTTTCTATAGAAAACTTTGTCATCGACAAGTTTTCTATAGAAAACTTTGTCATCGACAAGTTTTCTATAGAAAACTTTGTCATCGACAAGTTTTCTATAGAAAACTTTGTCATCGACAAGTTTTCTATAGAAAACTTCGTCATACACAAGTTTTCTATAGAAAACTTTGTCAGCGACGAGTTTTATATAGAAAACTTTGTCAGCGACGAGTTTTATATAGAAAACTTTGTCATCGACAAGTTTTCTATAGAAAACTTTGTCATCGACTCGTTTTCTATAGAAAACTATGTCATCGACTCGTTTTCTATAGAAAACTTTGTCATCAACTCTTTTTCTATAGAAAACTATGTCATCGACTCGTTTTCTATAGAAAACTTTGTCATCAACTCTTTTTCTATAGAAAACTTTATCATCGACTCTTTTTCTATAGAAAACTTTGTCATCGACTAGTTCTGTAGAAAACTCGTCGACTAGTTTTCGATAGAAAACTTTGTCATCGACAAGTTTTCTATAGAAAACTTTGTCATCGACAAGTTTTATATAGAAAACTTTGTCATCGACAAGTTTTCTATAAAAAACTTTGTCATCGACAAGTTTTCTACAGAAAACTTTATCATCGACAAGTTTTCTACAGAAAACTTTGTCATCGACAAGTTTTCTACAGAAAACTTTGTCATCGACAAGTTTTCTACAGAAAACTTTGTCATCGACAAGTTTTCTACAGAAAACTTTGTCATCGACAAGTTTTCTACAGAAAACTTTGTCATCGACAAGTTTTCTATAGAAAACTTTGTCATCGACTAATTTTGTATAGAAAAATTTGTCATCGACTAATTTTGTATAGAAAACTTTGCCATCGACTCGTTTTCTACAGAAAACTTTGGTATTGACACTTTTTATAGAAGACTTTGTTATCTCCTACATTTTTATGGAAATCATTTAATATATTAGTCGGCTATATAAACATCTATAAATCATACTATAAGTTCTCTTTACGAACCAAGTTTAATTGGGGAAAAAAGAAAAATTGCACTAGACAAATTAAAAAAAACCTTTATTTTTGTGACGGACGCTACACACTATGAGCCCTTTTTTCCTTGACGTTTTTTACATCACTCCAATTACTTTTGATGCGGTTTTTTTTACATCTAGTTGTATAAAATTAAGCAGACTTTGAGCCTCTATTAACACTTGATACCTTAATAGATATTTTTGCGATTTTTAAGAACTTTTAAAAAACCTGTTATTTTAAAAAAATATAAAAATTTAAGATGGGTGCAAATAAAGACCTGCCATTCACGAAGAGATCAATCAAAAATTGTATCCATTATATATTCTAAAGGATAAATATATGGTAAATTTTTCCATAAACACAAATACGCGATTTTGACAGTTTTAAAATTTTGTCCATGGTTTAATGTTTTTTGGATTTGCCCATATAGGAGTAGTTTGTTGGTTTTATATGTTGCGTACAAGCAAACAGCCCAGTAAGAACAGTGTCAAACGTTTGAAATATGATGACTTTTACATTTGATATCAAACGTTTTTTTCAAACTTTATTCAAACCTGAACAGATGTTTGAGATTCACATTCATTTTCATTTGAGAATAAACGTTTGAAAAATGATAGTTTCTCAAATTGAGAATAAAGGTTATTCTCAAATCATTATCAAACCCTAAGATGATTTGAGAATAATTTGAAAAATGGTGTTATATAAATTTGATATCAAACCTTATTTCAAACTTTTTTCAAACATTAAAAAAAATAATTTATGTTTAAAAAATAATGTTTAAGATATTTTAATGGAATGGCATTGCATTTCAAAGAAATTCGTTGTTTCTTTCGGATTTTTTAAAATTGATCCATATTTGACCATAAAACCTTGCTTAAAAATGTCAAGATTAAAAATTCAGTAATATTCATATGCATACGTAAATTTTCTTTGTTTGTTAAATTTTTTTTTACCTAACAATAACAAAAAAATATATTTGAAGCAAAACAAATATGATGCACCGTTTTCAAAAACAAAATTAACAAACTCAAAAAGATCAAAAATACAAAGCCATTTTATTTATGTTCCACATGTAGATGATATCCACATTTGAAAAATCTTTGAGAATGAGGTTTGATAATGATTTGAGAATAAAGGCATTTCTCAATTTGAGAATAAAGTCCCCTTTTTGTTGAGAACGCTATTATTCTTAAATCAGTATCAAATCAGTATCAAACGTTTGACCTTTGAAAAAAGATTTATTTTCAAATTATCCTCAATTTGAGAATAAACCTTTTTTCTTACTGGGAGGAAATAATCTTTGGTTTTGCTGTTAACATGTGTTTGTATGTTCATATGTCTGACTGTATGTGTGCGTGTTAGCTAGTGTTGGTCTGTATAAATTGTGTTTTTATAACAACCATAAATATCAATATTAAGTAGCAAAAACGGAATATAAAAAAAACTAATAACAACAATTTACCTCCTACATCTACTTATTAGGTATATTTCCAGGCATTTGCACTTAAACATTTACACATTAACTCAAATGCACTTGAAATCTACTTATTTCCGTTCGACTACTGCTTATTCATGTCGACTGACTGCAAATGTTTAAATGTAAAAATATTTATGTGTAGATATACACGAGATGAAAATGAGTAAATATTTTCTTTTTATATTTGTAAATGTATAAGAAGAGGATGTTGTTACTCTACTACTGTTGATATTCTTACATGTCCTTTGTATGTTATTTTCCATTAGTACAACAAAATGTCCTAGTTATTTTTATGTTATGTTATAAAAAGTTACATACATAAACCCCTGAACTTTATACATGTCATCAAAATGAATTACCTATTCATATTCTCTGGTATAAATTGCAGGTATTGATATATTGCCAGAGGACTGAGATCAATTTCATAAAATAGTGGGTATATCAATTCTGTATAAAACAACTTATGTGTTGAAAAAAATTACTGCTTTTCCAGTTTCACTCACCTTATTCCTTATCTTAGTAAAACTAACAAATATTAATTGATATTTACGTATAAGTACATCGTAAACATGAATATTCCAATTATATTAATAAGTGTTATATTTAAAAAAGTACTTTCGTGGTAAACTGTTTTTAAATATCTGGGCTTATTAAACGTTTAACAAGTTACACATCAAGGTTTTGAGCTTTCAGTTTAAAGTGAAATACAAAATTGTTTTTAATTTAAGTTTAAATAATTTAGGTAAAGTTATTAATTGGTTGATGGGTGAAAATGTGACATTTATTTTATACTCATGTAAAGAGTGTTCTAAAAAAAATATGCATTTACTATTTCAGACAAAATTTATCCATAGTGCAAGAAATAATTTATTTTTTGATCAAGTTAGTTTCTATAGATATGTCAGATACTATTATTTTAGAAATTATTAATTTTCAATAGTTATTTCAATCAAAATGTACTGCGAAAAAAAAGTTCGTGAAAATATAATTAAAACTTTTCAAAAAAATCCGTCATGGACTTTTAAAAAAATAGCTAAAAATTTGAAAGTTGACCCTCGAACGGTTTCTAATGCCGTCAGGCGGTATAAGGAAAACCTGAGCATTGAAAGAAAACCTTGATCAGGGACGAAAAAAGGTCCTACAGATATTGGTAAGGCAAAAGAAGTAGAGCGACTCTTTCGAAGAGCGCCTAACACTTCTTTAAGAAAAGCAGCTCGTACGGTGAAATGTTCTACGAATTTTGCACATAGAGTCAAAGCTTATGCTGGACTGAAGACATACAAAGTCCAAAAGGTTCCAGATCGCAATGCTATAAAGAACTTAGAAGCAAAAAAACGAGCAAAAAAATTGAAGTCTGATTTTATAAAAAAATACACCTGTTGTGTGATGGATGATGAAACATACGTACTGGCGGACTTTTCTAAACTTCCTGGTCAAGATTTTTATGTTGCTGATAAACGGGGCAATGTTCGGCAAGAGTTTCGCACAAAAAAACAAACAAAATTCCCTAAGAAGTTTCTCGTGTGGCAAGCTATTTGCAGTTGTGGCAAAAGAAGTAAAGTATTTGTGGCATCTGGCACAATAAACACAGAAATTTATATAAAGGAGTGCCTACAAAAACGGTTGTTACCCTTTTTAAGAGAGCACAGAGTGACTACATTTTTTTGGCCCGATTTGGCATCATGCCATTATGGAAAAAAGGCACTTGAGTGGTACTCAAAGAATAATGTCATTTTTGTACCACGAGAGGCAAATCCACCTAACTGTCCAGAACTTCGGCCTGTGGAAAGGTATTGGGCTCTGGGAAAAAAGGAATTGAAGAACGCAGGAAAGATTTCCAAGAACATGTCCGATTTTAAGCGCAGGTGGAACACATGCTCCAAAAAGGTATCAGAAGCAACTGTAAAATCTTTAATGGGAGGGTTTCCGAAAAAAGTCGATAATTTTGCAAAACCCGAGTACTAAGTAAACATTTTAATGCTAAATTATTATTATTATTTGTAAAAGTCAGAAAATAAAAGTTATTTATTGACTTTTATTTTTTCGATAAAAAATAACAGTTATTTTTGACTTTTATTTTTTCAATCAAAAATAAAAGTTATTTTTTTAACTTTTATTTTTTCTAGCAAAAATAACGGTTATTTTTGACTTTTATTATTTCGAGCATAAATAAAAGTTGTTTTTTGACTTTTATTTTTTCGAGCAGAAATAAAAATTATTTTTTGACTTTTATTTTTTCGAGCAGAAATAAAAGTTTTTTTTTGACTTTTATTTTTTCGGGCAGAAATAAAAGTTATTTTTGTTAATCATAATAAATTCATTAAAAAAAATTTAAAACAACGATAATTTTTCAGTGGAAATAATTTGCATATCCTCAAAAATTAATGAAGTTGTGTTTTGCAATCATAATTACGGTTGAAAAACAAAATATAATCTTGAACATTGGGAATACTTTTATAAATATTATGAATATTTTCGATTCAAAAAATTTTCTACAGAAACATTTTTGATAAAAAAATTTCTATCGAAAAATTTATATAAAAAAATTATAGAAAAAATTTTTATAAAAATATTTTTCTTTGGAAAATTTTTCGATAAAAATTATATTTTATAGAAAATTTTTCGATAAAAATATTTTTCTATTAAAACTTTCGATAAAAACATTTTTATATCAAAAATTTTTCAAATTTTCTCTATAAAAATTTCTGATAAAAAAATTTTCTGTAGAAAAATTTTTGATAAAAAAATTTTCTGTAGAAAACTTTTTGATAAAAAAATTTTCTGTAGAAAAATTTTTGATAAAAAAAATTTTCTATAGAAAAATTTTTGATAAAAAAATTTTCTATAGAAAAATTTTTAATAAAAAAATTTTCTATAGACAAATTTTTGATACAAAATTTTTTATAGAAAAATTGTTGACCAAAAATTTTCTATAGAAAATTTTTTGATAAAAACATTTTCTATAGAAAAATTTTTGATAAAAAATTTTCTATAAAAAAATTTTTGATAAAAAATTTTTTATAGAAAAATTTTTAATAAAAAAAATTTTCTATAGAAAAATTTTTGACAAAAAAAATTTCTATAGAAAAATTTTTGACAAAAAAATTTTCTATAGAAAAATTTTTGACAAAAAAATTTTCTATAGAAAATTTTTGACAAATAAATTTTCTATAGAAAACTTTTTGACAAAAAATTTTCTATAGAAAATTTTTGACAAAAAAATTTTCTATAGAAAAATTTTTGACAAAAAAATTTTCTATAGAAACATTTTTGACAAAAAAATTTTCTATAGAAACATTTTTGATAAAAATATTAAAAAAATGGAGTAGAAAACTTTTTCTTTTTAAAACATTAGAACTACACATTGTTCTGTTCTCTTTGCGCCGACCCGTGCTTATAAGCATCAAATGGCTGCCAAAATGCAGCACTAAGAACAATCACAGGCTGCCTACAAATTACCTGAGCACATCATCATCGTGAGGAAACAAAGATTCTCCCACACAACATCATGCTAACTCAACATTTCCTTTTGAGGTTGGAGTCTTTCTAAAGTTAGTCAGGAAAGATCTTTGCATGAATGAGGATAGCATACGAAGATATGTACTTGATCCATTTGATCATACATCGTAAAAAATTCATAGGGCCGCCATTAATTCCGTGATTTACCGTAAGAATGTTTTATTAGAAGGCCCACCACTCATAGCAGAAAACTTGAATTGTTCTGGCACAACAGATTAAAAATCTTTTGGTCCAGCATATACCCAACGTGTGCTCAGCATGTGGTCGAGGTACACATGACACATTTTCAACTGTACCGCCAACCCTACTTCACATAGTTCTACGAATTTTTGGACTCATCTTCTGGAAGAGGCACAATTTTCTGGCCTTGATCTCCAAACAGATTTCCATGGATATTTTATTTGTATGACTTAATTGAAGGCTGTTTTAGTAAAGTTTTAGATCTATTAGCTTTTTTGGTAAAAATTAATCATCATTAATCATTTGTTAAAACTTCGCTAAAACGACCAAATTTTTATCAATATAGTCTTAAGTATATGAATTTATTTTTAAATAAACTAAACTCTTTTAAAGTGAAGCCGTTATTCTAAATTTATTTTGCATCATATGGCCCCATGTAACACCTTGAAAAGTGTTTGAGGTATACCTATGAATATATCATTAGTCACAATAAATTTTAAAGGATTTTAAATTTGCTTATGAAAAAATTGTAATTAATCCTTGCTGTATCCGGTAATTAATGTTTATGCTAATTTTTGGTGGTATAAAAATTCATTAATAATCTTTAAATATAAATTATTTATTATCTACTAACAACTAAATTATACTAAAAAGCACATAAATCTGTGGCTTAAATTAAAAAAAAAATATAAAAACTCCAGCTGTAAATCTCTTTCGCATAATAAATTTTTTAAATTTCAAATCCAAAATTCTGAGCATAATTAATGACTCTTTTATTTGCAGAAGCAACAATTTTTAAATATATTATTTTAATTAAAAAAATACTCTTAGTAGTATTTCATTAGTTAAATATTTACTTGCTATAATATAATCCAATATTTATACATATAAAAATATTCTTAGTTTAAAGCTTTTGTTTCATTTTTGCAGGTTATTGGATTTTTGGTGCACAATTTTGTGATACATGGGTTGCCTTTGATGTGATGTGTTCAACGGCGTCCATATTAAATTTATGTGCAATATCCTTAGACCGTTATATACACATAAAGGATCCACTGAGGTAAGTTTATCTATTCTAGTCTCTGTACAAAGAACACACATACATATACTTAAATATAAATGTATGTGTTATAAGTATTAAAAAATCCATATATTTAAATTTATATAAACAACAAAATCATTAAATCTCTGAAAATATACTATATGTAGAGAAATAAACTAAATATGTTGATAAAAATATAACTAAGGACATTGTTAGTCCTAATGATGATGATGATGACGATGTTGGTTTGAGAATATGGTGACGCTAAAAATGATTCTGGGTTTTTTGTTTTCTATAAAAGTGGTCATTCACTGGATTTCCATGTTGGGTTTTCTACTTTTTTCGTTGCTATTTTTATTTTTTTATTTTGTTTACTTGTACAAAATATTTATAATTGTGTCATCTGCACACGTTCATGATAATAATGATGTTAGTTGTTTTTCTAGTGGGGCGGTACTTTTTTGTATCATTCTATATTTGCAAGTAAATATCTGGAGCAGTAGAAAATCATATTGGGATAGACACATTTTCTACCTATTACAAGTATTACTAGTATATAGTAATACTAATACATACATAATTTTTTATATTATATTATATACATTTTTTTACAAACAATATTAAACTTTACATTACACAATTTTATTAAAAAAGTTTTCTATAGAATTTTTTTTCCTATATCAAAAAATATACAAAATTGTAGGAATAGTAAATATTTATTAAAAAAAAATGCCAGAATGTGGAAAGCAACGGAAGATGAAACTGAAAAATATTTGCATTTACTTTTGTTCAATCGACAATCTGAGCTTTACCTTTAGTTTACAAACATAATTCGTAATGATTGTGCTTGTAAAATAGCTTATAATGCGAGGTTTTCGATCTTGCTTAAAGTAGGGATGCTTCTCCCGAAGGTGCTGCCTTTACCAACCATTGAAAGGCGTCGAGGAATTGGTTGTCTTCACAAACACTTTTTGACTTTTATTAACAAGCTGCCTGTAACATTAATAAAGAAGTAAGAAAGTGATATAGTCGGTTGAGCCCGACCATACGATACCCTTCACTACTAAGGTCAAAGATGCTTTATTTTCCTGTATAAAGACAAATATTTGCTAAGATTTGCTTTCATACAAACATTTTCTCAAAACATATATATTTAAGCTGTTTCCGTCATTTAGACTTATATGAGAGCTAGGGTCAAATATTTACTGATTATCTCGAAATTTGGCAAATTGTTTACAGTTTTTACAAAAATTAAGTATGCAAAAAATAAATTCTCATTATCTTCAGAATTACGATCGTTTTACTGATTATTGTCTCATTTAGTGCGTTTTTAAAGTAGAGTTTGTATGGGAGCTATGGTCAAATGTGGACCAATTTCAACGAAATTTGGTATAGTGATTTAAGTTTACATAATAAATTCTCATTATCTTCAGATTTACGATCGTTTTACTGATTACTGTCTCATTTAGTGCATTTTTAAAGAAGAGTTTGTATGGGAGCTATGGTCAAATGTGGACCGATTTCAACGAAATTTGATATAGTCATTTAGGTTTACATAAGCAGTACTTGTTTTAAATTTCATGAAAAAATATTGATATTTGTGGCCAATATATCAATTCCGGGAAGTGGGACCTATGGGAGGTATAATAAATAATGGACCGATTTTGACGAATTTCTATAGCCATGGTTCCATTATCAAAAAAATGATCTTTGCCAAATTTCATCAAATTATCTTTAGAATTGCGACCTGTAGTTTGATTACAAGGTTTACATGGGGGTCCAGCCAGCCAGACGGACGGACGGACTGACATCGCTAAATCGACTCAGAAAGTGATTCTAAGCCTATTGGTATACTAAAAGGTGGATCTAAGACAAATATTTATATGCGTTACATACATCAGCACAACTTTATAATACCCTTTCTACCTATGGTGGTGAAGGGTATAAAAAGCAAGAATGTGGGAAGTGAAGGAAGATGAAACTGAAAAATGTTTGTATTTACTTTTGTTCAATCAATAATCTAAGCTTTACCTTTAGTTTACAAACATAATTCGTAATGATTGTGTTTGTAAAATAGCTAGTAATGCGAGATTTTCGATCTTACTATAAGTAGAGATCCTCCTCCCAAAGATGATGGTCTTCCCAACCACTGAAAGGCGTCGAGGAATTGGTTGTCTCCACAAACATTATTTGACTTTTATCAATAAACTGTCTCTTACGTTAATAAATAGATGTAATAGACTGGGATTAAGTGTGTAATTTTTTTTTTTTGAATAACTTTTTCTATAGGAAATTTTTATAGAAATTTTTTATAGAAAAATTTTTTATCTAAAAACTCTATAGAAAATTATTTTATCAAAAACTTTTCGATAGAATTTTTTTTTAATTTTTCTATAGAAAAATTTTTTATCAAAAATTTTTTCAAAATTTTCTATATAAAATTTTTTCAACAAAAATTTCTTTTATTAAAAATCTTTCTTAGAAAAATATTTTGATCCAAATCTTTTCTAAAGAAAAAAATGTTTATCGAAAATTTTAATTTAGAAAAAAAAATTTATCGAAAATTTCTTTACTTAAAAATATTTTGATCGAAAAATATATTGATTTTCTATAGAAAAATATTTTTATCAAAAATGTTTCTAAAGAAAAATGTTTCTAAAGAAAAATTTTTCTAAAGAAAAATTTTTTTATCGAAAATTTTTGTATAGAAAATTTTTGTATAGAAAAATTTTTTTATCGAAAATTTTTTTATAGAAAAATGTTTTTATTGAAAATTTTTCTATAGCAAATTTTTATCGAAAATTTTTCTATAGAAAAAATGTTTTTATTGAAAATTTTTCTATAGAAAAATGTTTTTATTAAAAATATTTTTATAGAAAAATGTTTTTATCGAAAATTTTTCTATAGAAAAATTTTTTTATCGAAAATTTTTCTATAGAAAAATTTTTTTATCGAAAATTTTTCTATAGAAAATTTTTTTATCGAAAATTTTTCTATAGAAAAATTTTTTTATCGAAAATTTTTCTATAGAAAAATTTTTTTATCGAAAATTTTTCTATAGAAAAATTTTTTTATCGAAAATTTTTCTATAGAAAAATTTTTTTATCGAAAATTTTTCTATAGAAAAATGTTTTTATCGAAAATCCTTCTATAGAAAAATTTTTTTATCGAAAATTTTTCTATAGAAAAATTTTTTTATCGAAAATTTTTCTATAGAAAAATTTTTTTATCGAAAATTTTTCTATAGAAAAATTTTTTTATCGAAAATTTTTCTATAGAAAATTTTTTTATCGAAAATTTTTCTATAGACAAATATTTTTATCTAAAATTTTTCTATAGAAAGATATTTTTATCGAAACATTTTTTTATCTAAACTTTTTCTATAGAAAGATATTTTTATCGAAACATTTTCAATAGAAAAATATTTTTATCGAAAATTTTTCTATAGAAAAATTTTTTATCGAAAATTTTTCTATAGAAAAATATTTTTTATCGAACATATTCTATAGAAATATTTTTTTATCGAAAATTTTTCTATAGAAAAATGTTTTTATCGAAAATTTTTCTATAAAAAAAATTTTATCGAAAATGTTTCGGGTTACATTTATTAGAAACACGGTTCTCTCGAACCGTGTATTTTGTTGCTATAAATTGGATTTTGATTTTGTTTCTTGTATATTTTGTTTTTGTACTTTCCTAAATAAAGCGGCACCAACCGACTTTGCTAACATCCAAATCCCAACCGAATGCTTTTAATACTTATTTTCACGAGTTTCATAAATGATCATCTTATTTACGAAAATTACAAAAAAGTCTTCGGCTTCTGGTGCCATCTGGGCCATCAATTAACGGAATTAAGAAACAAAGAATTCGTAAAAATTTAACTTTAGTCAAAATCGATTTTTTGGTAAAGAGTTTTGAGTCACTTTGTTACTAGAATATAAAATTTGAAAAGTATGAGCTCTACAGATACATTATACATATAAAAATCATTTTGTGTTTTTTACTGAGAAAACTTCTTCGAGCCCTTTGGTTCCAATATATTCGTTCGGAATAAGTTATATCTTTTGAGAAGATCTTGGGAGGTGGTCTTTTTGCGAGGACCTGGGGTATTTAATATAATCTTCACAATTCTTTGAAGAATGATATAAAAAATTATCGACGCTCCCTACTGAATAGTTATCATTAAACAAATACATATGTGCAGCATAAAAAATATATAAATTTTAGTTACTAAAACCACAAATTCTTCAAATAACTTTTTACATATACATATCGTCACCTGAAAGGGCGTAACTACACTTTCAGTTTTTTAGAGGAGAAGCGAAAAACCTTATAACTTTTAAATTACAAGAAATATTGAATCCAAATTTTGGAATTGGGTCAAGCGTTAGCAAAAAAATTTTTTAAAACTAAAATGGTAAAAAACTGTAAGTTTTTGAGTAATGGCGAAAAAACAATAGGGCTTAACTACAAGTTGAATATTTTTTGAAACCAAAAGGGCTCAACTACTATACGAATTTTAAGCAAAAATTTAAGACTCTAAAAATGCACAATAATATAGACACGGGTATTAAAATAGTAACAGTTTATTTTCAAAACATGATTTTATGTAATAAGATAAGTTTTAAACAATTAAAATATGATATGATATTTTTTAAGAGTCATTTCAGAAATAACCCCGTAACTTTTAAACGGTTAAAGATACTTAAATGAAATTTTATATAGTTAGAACAGAGGAGCTTTAGAGTCTATCTGTAGATAAACAGGACAATATACGGTCGGAAAGCTAACTTATAGCCTTTCAAAAATCTTAGTCTCGGATAAGAATTTTTTATATGATAAGCAAAAAAAAAAAGGCATTATACCTTTTAAACTATGTGAAATATTAATTCCATGTTTTGAAATTTGTTCAATAATGCAACAGCAAAGACATTCCTGAGTATTTTATAAGTAATTGCGAAAAAAAGTTTAACTACAAGCTGAATATTTTCTGAAACCAAAGGGCTTAACTGCAATAAAAATTTTGAGCCAAATTTTAAACCTTTGGTTTTTAGTGAATATTTAAAATCGATGCTCTTGATCTTACACCAAAAAAAATTGTAGCTAGACGTATTTTGGGCTGCTGTGCCATAATCAATCAAAAATAAATCAATTGTTATTTTGTGTTAGTTACGCCCTTTTGCATTTCAGGTGACAATATGTAACCCGATATAATATTTGATATATTATAGATATTATACAAATTTCATATTTATATTCATTCGTATTATGATCTACATATTTACTTAATGTTATTCCTTTTACTTTGCATATGACTACTATTATAATGAATATCAAATCTATTGATTTATTTATTAATGTTTAAACATAAATAAGTTTATTCTATTTTTACTATGTAAATTTGATTTCCAATTCCATTTATTTTGTGTACATTTCTATAAAATATTTATTACTTTAAGGATTTAATCTAGATTTATTTGTAAACAAAGTAAGAAAAAAGTTAATCGCAATATTTTGTTTTTCGTTTTAATGTTCCAGTCACGAATTTTGTGCTAAATAAAAACGAATTTTGTTACTAAATATATTTTCGTGCATAAAAACTTTTTACTTGATTTTCAGATTTACTTAGTTACTTACATAATATTTATTTCATTTGTTTTCCTAGAGTTTTTACATTTACTTTATGTTTTTGGTTGTGCTGGTAAATTTCTTGTGGTCATTTACATGATTAGAGTTATCTGTTCAGATAACTAACAACCTTTAATGCGTGGACGTTGAGTTGATGAGGGTTAGGTTGTTTTTAGTTGTAAAGTGTACAGTGGAAAAGAAAGTATATTTTCTATAGACAAGTAAAGTTATCAATAGCTTTTCTATAGAAAAGTTATCGACAACTTTTCTATGGAAAAGTAAAGTTATCGATAACTTTTCTATGGAAAAGTAAAGTTATCGATAACTTTTCTATGGAAAAGTAAAGTTATCGATAACTTTTCCATGGAAAAGTAAAGTTATCTATTACTTTTCTATAGAAAAGTAAAGTTATCGATAACTTTTCTATAGAAAAGTAAAGTTATCGATAACTTTTGTATAGAAAAGTAAAGTTATCGATAAATTTTTTATAGAAAAGTAAAGTTATCGATAACTTTTCTATGGAAAAGAGAAGCTATCGATAACTTTTCTATGGAAAAGTAAAAATATCGATACTTTTCTATGGAAAAGTAAAGTTGTCGATAAAGTTATTGATAACTTTTCTATAGAAAACTGAAGTCATCGATTACTTTTCTATGGAAAAGTAAAGTTATCGATAACTTTTCTATGGAAAAGTAAAGTTATCGATAACTTTTCTATGGAAAAGTAAAGTTATCGATAACTTTTCCATGAAAAAGTAAAGTTATCTATTACTTTTCTATAGAAAAGTAAAGTTATCGATAACTTTTCTATAGAAAAGTAAAGTTATCGATAACTTTTCTATAGAAAAGTAAAGTTATCGATAACTTTTCTATAGAAAAGTAAAGTTATCGATAACTTTTTTATAGAAAAGTAAAGTTATCGATAACTTTTCTATGGAAAAGAGAAGCTATCGATAACTTTTCTATGGAAAAGTAATAATATCGATACTTTTCTATGGAAAAGTAAAGTTGTCGATAACTTTTCTATGGAAAAGTAAAGTTATTGATAACTTTTCTATAGAAAACTGAAGTCATCGATTACTTTTCTATGGAAAAGTAAAGTTATCGATAACTTTTCTATGGAAAAGTAAAGTTATCGATAACCTTTCTATGGAAAAGTAAAGTTATCGATAACTTTAACTTTATAGAAAAGTAAAGTTATCGATAACTTTTCTATAGAAAAGTAACGTTATCGATAACTTTTTTATAGAAAAGTAAAGTTATCGATAACTTTTCTATGGAAAAGAGAAGCTTTCGATAACTTTTTTATGGAAAAGTAAAGTAATCGATAACTTTTCTATGGAAAAGTATAGCTATCGATAACTTTTCTATGGAAAAGTAAAGTTATCGATAACTTTTCTATGGAAAAGTAAAGTTATCGATAACTTTTCTATATAAATTTAAAGTTATCGATAACTTTTCTATATAAAAGTTAAGTTATCGATAACTTTTCTATAAAAAAGTTAAGTTAACGATATTTTTTCTATGGAAAAGTGAAGTTATCGATAACTTTTCTATGGAAAAGTAATGTTACCGATAACTTTTTTTTATGGAAAAGTAAAGTTATCGATAACTTTTCTATGGAAAAGTAAAGTTCTCGATAACTTTTGTATGGAAAAATAAAGTTATCGATAACTTTTCTATAGAGAAGTAAATACATCGAAAACTCTTCCATAGAAAAGTGAAGCCATCGATTGCATTGTGTAGAAAAGAAAAAATATCTGGAAAATATTTTCATACAGAAAAAATGTTATAGGGAATTTAGGATTACGTACGTTTTTTTCTACTTTGCACTTGAACTACCAAAAGTTAATTTATAATTTATTCCATTTTTATTTTTTTTTTTTTTTTTCAGTTCTTTCTGTTAATTATTACCATAAAACAGAGTATACCTTAATGTCAGTTTTGAAATTTTTGTGTAATGAAATTTCCTAACTTGTTTTACAGTTTTTGTACCAAACCGCATTTAAATTATGTGACAAACGAATAAATAAAATTTCTCAGTGTCAAATTTTAACAAAATTCATTGAAATGATGATGTTGAAGATTTTTGAAATAAGTACAGTCTGTTTTTGGGCGAAACAGTTGGTAATCAAATTTGAATTTTTAAAGCGAAAATCTATTACTGTTGCATTTAAGTGTGTGAGTGGCGGGTCTATTATACGCTTTTAATTACATAACAAATTTTCTGGGTAAAATCAAATACACAGACGTAAAAAAGTTATAGTTTTTTCCATGTAATCTGATATGGTATAAATTTATTTTGATGTTTGACTTTTTTCTTTGTTATTTGAATACATGTTATTGATAGCAAATATCACAAAAAGAAAAGTTATCGATAACTTAACTTTTCTACAGGAAATTTATTGATAACTTTACTCTTTTATAGAATTTACTTTCTATTGAAAAATAATCGATAACTTTACATTTCTATAGAAAAAATATCGATAACTTTACATTTCGATAGGAAAGTAACCGATAACTTTACTTTTCAATAGTATAGTTATCGATAGCTTTACTTTTCTATAGAAAAGTTATCGATAACTTTACTTTTCTATAGAAAAGTTATCTATAACTTTACTTTTCTATAGAAAATTTATCGATAACTTTACTTTTCTATAGAAAAGTGATCGTTGACTTTACTTTTTTATAGAAAAGTTTTCGTTGACTTTACTTTTCCATAGAAAAATGATCGTTGACTTTGTTTTTTTTTTTTTAACAGTTATCGATAACTTTATTTTCTAGAGCAAGGTTATCAATAACTTTACTTTTGTATAGAAAAGTTATCGTTGACTTTACTTTTCTATAGAAAAGTTATCGTTGACTTTACATTTCT
The DNA here is from genome assembly GCA_933228675.1 of Stomorhina lunata. Lineage (NCBI taxonomy): Eukaryota > Metazoa > Arthropoda > Insecta > Diptera > Rhiniidae > Stomorhina > Stomorhina lunata. The sequence continues at coordinate 121,119,413 of OW121740.1, read as the reverse complement.
ATAGAAAAGTTATCGTTGACTTCAGTTTTCTATAGAAAAGTTATTGTTGACTTTACTTTTCCATAGAAAAGTTATCGATAACTTTACTTTTCGATAGAAAAGTTATCGTTAACCTTAATTTTCTATAGAAATGTTATTGTTTCTTTAGAAAAGTTATTGATAACTTTACTTTTCTATAGAAAAGTTATCGATAACTTTACTTTTCTATAGAAAAGTTATCGATAACTTTACTTTTCTATAGAAAAGTTATCGGTAACTTTACTTTTCTATAGAAAAGTTATCGATTACTATAGGAAAGTTATCGTTGACTTTATATTTCTGTAGAAAAGTTTTCCTTGACCTTAGTTTTCTATAGAAAAGTTATCGATAACTTTACTTTTCCATAGAAAAGATATCTATAGCTTTACTTTTCTATAGAAAAGTTATAATAAACTTTACTTTTCTATAAAAAAAGTTATTGATAGAAATGTTATTTATAGTTGTTTATTTTGATTTACAATAGATTAGTCAAAACTTACCAAATTTCAATACCGAAAGTTGTAGTTGAACTGCTGATGTCTATGAAAGCTTAAGTGGTGTGAAAAAATAAATAAATACAGGAAATCCTTTTTATATCCTTTCTGTGCGTAAATAAAGTTGCCTTAGTCTCAATATTTAAAACCTAAAAATATCTAATATTTACTAATAAACTCTATTGATTGAATTCTAAATATATGGGAGTGTTTATGAGCAAATTTGTATTGTCGATACATCCACATCCGTATCCTTATCACCTGACCATCTTCAGTTGCCAATATTGAAAAAACAATATCAATAAAATTTATGACAAAGATTTTTGTATTAAAATCCTGGGGATTTTAAATGCTGTTTATTCAGGTGTGAATTAGGAAAATTTTCATTGTATAGAGAAAAGCTCCTATAATACTTTGTTTTCGTATTTATTCTTAGCTCTTGTCATGCCTGTATTGTCTTTTTCATGTCCTTTTTGAGTTTGTCAGTTAAAGATATATTTATGAGTAAGTGTGTGTTTAATTTTTTAGTTTCAAATCAATTTATTGCTTAAAATCTATAAAATTGAAGAATCAATTTCCTTCGAAGTAATATTTCAGTTTTAGTAATTTTTTGCTCGAATACTTTCGTTTACATAAGAAAATTTCAAACTTTGTTGTCTGCCTCTATCTTCGAAAACTGTCTGCTTTCTTTCAGCACTTAAGACTTGCTTTTTTATAAAATTTTAGGATAGTCTTAAAAGGGAAAGAAGTTGCCTGCAAAAAAGAAATAGGTTTTACAAAACACGTGCTAAAGGATACTGCTGACTTTTGCACAGGTCCGTCCTTTGCCTTTAAATGCGTATTTGTCCAACTCAAAATATTTCTTCTAGTGTTAGTTAAGTGTGAGGGTGTTTGTAATTTGTTTAGTAGCATGTGTTTTTCTGTTGTGTTGCGTAAATAAAAGACTTGGAAAATGGCAACAAAAAGGATTTATTATACCTTTTAGAATTTATGACACAATAACTACAATAAGTGGTTATTTACGTAGGACTGAAAAGGATGACCATTACAATGAGGTAAATTAGAGGTCCTTCAATAAATTTACACATAAATTCTTTGAGTATTTGGTCACTTCTTTTATTAGCCATTAAGTGGCTTAATCCCTAAATAAATACTATTAACTTTTTTTAGTGTTGACCAACAATATTTAAATTTAAGTAATGGTAAGTAAGTAAGTCAACGATAACTTTTCTATAGAAAAGCAAAGTCAACGATAACTTTTCTATAGAAAAGTAAAGTTATCGATAACTTTTCTATAGAAAAGTAAAGTCAATGATAACTTTTCTAAAGAAAAGTAAAGTCAACGATAACTTTTCTATAGAAAAGTAAAGTTATCGATAACTTAACTTTTCTATAGAAAAGTAAAGTTATTGATAACATTTCTATAGAAAATTAAAGTTATCGATAACTTTTCTATGGAAAAGTAAAGTTATCGATAACTTTTTTATAGAAAAGTAAAGTTATCGATAACTTTTCTATAGAAAAGTAAAGTTATCGATAACTTTTCTATAGAAAAGTAAAGTTATCGATAACTTTTCTATAGAAAAGTAAAGTTATCGATAACTTTTCTATAGAAAAGTAAAGTCAACGATAACTTTTCAATAAAAAAGTAAAGTTATCGATAACTTTTCTATAGAAAAGTAAAGTTATCGATAACTTTTCTATAGAAAAGTAAAGTAATCGATAACTTTTCTATAGAAAAGTAAAGTTATCGATAACTTTTCTATAGAAAAGTAAAGTTATCGATAACTTTTCTATAGAAAAGTAAAGTTATCGATAACTTTTCTATAGAAAAGTAAAGTTATCGATAACTTTTCTATAGAAAAGTAAAGTTATCGATAACTTTTCTATAGAAAAGTAAAGTTTAAGATAACTTTTCTATAGAAAAGTAAAGTTTAAGATAACTTTTCTATAAAAAAGTAAAGCTTAAGATAACTTTTCTATAGAAAAGTAAAGTTTAAGATAACTTTTCTATAGAAAAGTAAAGTTTAAGATAACTTTTCTATAGAAAAGTAAAGTTTAAGATAACTTTTCTTTAGAAAACTTAAGTTCTAGATAACTTTGCTATAGAAAATTTAATGTTTGGATAACTTTTCTATAGAAAAGTTAGGTCTTGGATAACTTTTCTATAGAAAAGTTAAGTTTTGGATAACTTTTCTGTAGAAATGTTAAGTTTTGAATAAGCTTTCTATAGAAAAGTTAAATTTTGGATAACATTTCTATAGAAAAGTTAAGTTTTAAGTTTTTTTTAAGTTTTTCTATAGAAAATTTATGTTTTGGATAACTTTTCTGTAGAAAAGTTAAGTTTTGGATAACTTTTCTATAGAAAAGTTAAGTTTTGGATAACTTTTCTATAGAAAAGTTAAGTTTTGGATAACTTTTCTGTAGAAAAGTTAAGTTAAAAAAAAATTAAGTTTTTCTATAGAAAAGTTAAGTTTTCGATAACTTTTTGATATAATAGTAAAGTTCTTGATAATATTTCAATAGAAAAGTATAGAAATTTTGTTAAAAAGCTCCTACAGATGGTAGTGTTATCGTCTTTTAAAATTTGTTTACCGTCATTGCGTATGAGTTATTTGGCAATTATTATTACTAATACTCTAATAATTTTATACGATTCTCGAACGTTGGAAAAAAATATTTAAGATGTAGATAATAAATAAAGTCATAATTCTCATTTAGTATAAAAATATATATTGACACATACATATCTTCCAAAATTTTATTTTTCTGTTTATTTATCCAAAATGGAATTGTTTATAAAAATCATGCAACTTAATGAGATTTTCACATGAAATTCAGAAACCCATCATAAAATCGAATAATAAAATTGTGAAATATACAAGAGATAACCAGAAAATATTTATATTCGATGCATGTCAAATTTAATGATTTCGAATGAATGACAAACTTGTCATAATAAAATTGATATATTTGTTAATAAAAGATGAATATTTAATGATAATTTTATATTTTCAAGGTAATTTTGTAATTCGTAGGCGAGAGCGTATTCAAATGCGGAAAACAAAGAACTTGAAAAAATAACTTAATAATTAAATAGATCAAATGTGAATAATATTTCTATCTTTTTAGTATTCCCTAAGGATATTCTTTAATATTTTAGGCCTAATTTGATATCAATTACATAATTTAAATACCAAGAAATAAAGTCAAACATCAAAACAAAAGTTTTGTCATATTTAATAACATGATAAAGGCAAATAACTTTACCTTCCAGGCATTTTCTGTGTAATTTCATATTCTTATAAAATTGTTTATTTAATTAAAATCGCTTAATAGAATCGCTTTTCAAACAATTAAACACCACAGTTTATAGTTTAGTTAAAAATTTAAAATTCATTAAAAAATTGTTTGCCTAAAAATAAACTGCACTTATTTAAACTCTAATCATATTTAACAATTCATTAAAATGATAATACATTTGACTTTGAGAAATTTAATTTATTCACTTGTCAAATAATTTAAAGGCATTTTGATACCGTAATCATAAAAAAGTTACAAAATTGTATTACACAAAATTTGCAACTCTGACGTTAAGGTAATTTGTACTGTCTGTTTTATGGTAACAATTAACCGTAAAGAACTGAATAATTAAAAATTGAATAAATTAAAAATGAACTTTTATTAGTTGAAATGTAAAGCAGAAGAACAATCTACAGTGAAGCTTAAAGTTATCCAAAATTTTACTAAAAACTTCTGTACTTTAGAAAATTTTGTTAAAAATGAAAACTTTTCTATAAAAAAGTTACTAGAAATTCTATTTTTATATGGAAAAGTTGAGAAATGAACTTAGTAGACTTTATAATTGAATTTGACTTTTAAAATTTTTTCCTTACAAATTTTCAAATTCATCAAGTTACCTTCAAGTTAATTTCACTTACCTCAAAAATTTACCAATTCGTTGTAATTTTTCTACAATTCCACTCATGAATAATGCAACAAAACAATTACTTTAGACTTTTAACAAATTTCTGGCAATAACTTAAACAAAACACTAAAATATCGATCAACTTTCGAATGGAATTTTACAAGTTAATAGAGAAGACGAGGGTTTTTATATTTACTTACTTTTATTTTCCCATTAACTTTGAAAACTTTATTATTGACTATTTTCCATTTATGTGCAAAATAGTAGAGAATTAGAAACAAGAAAAAAAAACAACAGGAAATGTTTGCTAAACAAAATGGAATAAATAAGACATGTATGGAATTACTTAGACATTTAATTAAATTCCAACCGGAAGTAGTTAGTCAAGTAAATAGACATTTTCGAAACACTCAATACATACAAATATGCATAACAACTGATGTATATGTTTATATCTACAGTTTTAGGAACTATAGAAGACTTTTATTTCAAAAATCTTGAACTATGTACATTTATTCAACTTAAAGCAGTGACGACTGGACAACTGTCTTCTTTGTGCACTCTTTGTAAAGCATGTAGTAGACAATTGTCATCTTTCTATATTCAAAGAATCGTAATTTAAATAGACTTTTTATATACAAATGTTTAACTACAAAACATGCATTCAAATTTCTTAGCTTTTCTAGAGTGATCTACAAAACTGACTACTTTATGAACCCTTTGTAAATCATGTAGTAAACCATAGTCAAATTTCTATTTTACAAAAGGCGGTTTAGCTAGTTCCATATGGGTGAAGATAAACATTGAATGAAGACAAACTTGTTATCCTAACATTTGTTACTAACTATAGTTAGTTAAGATTATTACTTTCCTGCGGCTCCATCTATTGGAACCTCCTACATGCCAACACTTGTGTACTAGAAATATTTATAGCCATAGGAAGAAAGTGCAAGTAAATAGAATTGAAAAATAATGTCATCATCAATTTGTTTGCCATATAGAGGAAAGTAATAAAATTTATATATGTTACCAAATGTGTAACTATGTAATCAAGATATAGACACAATTTAAATATAGTATAAGAAAATTGCAAACTAATTGAGGAAAGAAGTGGGAAATAAATTGCTTGCAGGCAGGTTTGTTATAGATTAGAAAAAGACTAATAGAACACCAGGGAACTTTTCAAAAATTTTGTATTTTTTAAGAAATTTTTCAAAAACTTAAAATTCTTATAGAAAATTTTTCAAAAATTTCATATTTTTATAGGAAATTTTTCGAAAATTTCATATTTTTATAGGAAATTTTTCAAAAATTTTCTATTTTTATAAAAAAATTTTCGAAAAGCTTTTTGAAAATTTTATATTTTTATAGGAAATTTTTGAAAAATTTATGTTTTTGTATAAAATTTTACGAAAATTTCATATTTTTATAAGAAATTTTTCAAAAATTTCATATTTTTATAGGAAATTTTTAGAAAATTTCATATTTTTATAGGAAATTTTTAGAAAATTTCATATTTTTATAGGAAATTTTTTGAAAATTACATATTTCTATACAAAATTGTTCAAACATTTCATATTTTTATAGAAAATTTTTCGAAAATTAAATATTTCTAAATTTTAATATTTTTATAGGAAATTCTTCAATTTTTTTTTTTATTTTTATAAAAAATGTTTTAAAAATTTTTTATTCTTAAAGAAACTTTTTCAAAAATTTATAATTTTTATAAACAATTTTTCAAAAAATTCTAATTTTTATAAAAATTTTTTCAAAAGTGTCTTATTTTTGTAGGAAAATTCTCAAAAATTTCTTGTTAAAGAAATTTTTTAGAAAATTTCTCCTTTTTTAAAGAATTTTTTTCAAAAGCTTCTTATTTTTAAAGAACATTTTTCAAAAAATTTTAATGACAAATTTTTCAAAAGCTTTTTATTTTTATAAGAAATTTTTCAAAAATTTCTTATTTTTATAGAACATTTTTTTTTTTAAATTTCTTATTTTTATAGGAAATTTTTTTAAAATTTCTTGTTTTTATAGAAAATTTTTCAACAATTCTTATTTTTAAAGAAAATTTTTCAAAATTTTTTTATTTTTGTAGAAAATTTCAAAAATTTCTTATTTTTATAAGAAAATTTTCAAACTTTTCTTATTTTTCAAGGAAGTATTTCGAAAATTTCTTATTTTGATTGGAAATTTTTTAAAAATGTCTTATTTTTATAGGAAAATTTTCCAAAAATAAACTATTTTTAAAAGATTTTTTTTTTAATTTACCATTTTTATAGGAAAATTTAAAATACTTTTTTTTATACAAAAATTTTATATTTTTATACAAAATTTTCAATTTTTATATAAAATTTTTGGAAAATTTTCTTTTTTTATACAAAATTTTTGAAAAATTTTCCATTTTAAAATATTTTCTATTTTTTAGGAATTTTTTTATATAATAGTTTTATATTTTTATAGGAAATTTTTCAAAAATTTCCTATTTTTATAGGAAATTTTCAAAAAAAAAAAAAATTATATAAAATTTTTCAAAAATTTTCTATTTTTAAGAAAATTTTAGAATAATTTTCTATTTTTATAAGAAACCTTTCAATTTTTTTTACTTTCATGAGAAACTTTTCAAAAATTTTCTATTTTATAGGAAATTTTTCAAAAATTTTCTATTTTTATAAGAAACCTTTCAAATTTTTTTACTTTCATGAGAAACTTTTCAAAAATTTTCTATTTTATAGGAAATTTTTCAAAAATTTTCTATTTTATAGGAAATTTTTCAAAAACTTCTTATTTATAATTTTTCAAAATTTCTTAGTTTTATAGGAAATTTTTCAAAAATTTCTTACTTTTATAGGAAATTTTTCAAAAATTTCTTTTTTTTATAGGAAATTTTCCAAAAATTTCTTATTTTTATAGAAAATTTTTCAAAAATTTTTCTTATTTTTATAGAAAATTTTTCAAAAGTTTCTTATTTTTATAGGAAATTTTTCAAAAATTTCTTATTTTTATAGGAAATTTTTCAAAAATTTCTAATTTTTATCTGAAATTTTTTCAAATATTTCTTATTTTTATAGGAAATTTTTCAAAATTTTTTTATTTTTATAGGAAATTTTTCAAAAATTTCTTTTTATAGAAAATTTTGCGAAAATTTACTATTTTTATAGAAAATTTTCCAAAAACTATCTATTTTTATGGGACATTTTCCAAAAATTTTATATTTTTTTAAAGAGATTTTTCGAAAATTTACTATTTTTATAGGAAATGTTTTGAAAGTTTAATATTTTATAGAAAGTTTTCCGAAAATTTACTATTTCTATAAAAAAATTTTCAAAAATTTCTTATTTTTAGAGGAAATTCTTCAAAAATGTATTATTTTTATATGAAATTATTCTAAAACTTCATAGTTTTGTGGGGAATTTTTCAAAAAATTTATATTTTTATAGGAAATTTTTAAAAAATTTTCTCTTTTTATAGGAAATTCTTAAAAAATTTTATATTTTTAAAGGAAATTTAAAAAAAAAAATGTTATATTTTTATAGGAAATTTTTTAAATTTTTTCTATTCTTGTATCTTTTAAAAATTAATTATACTTAGGAGCAAAATGTTTAAAAAAAAATTTTAAATTTTCACGTCATTTTAGTATTTAAATGAACTGTAACTGACATTAGCTTGTCTATTTTACCTTCATCAAAGCCATAAACACGAGTTGAGAAATTTTTTATTTAATAATTTTTTTTGTGTATTTTTAGAATACGAATAGGGGACGAATTCCTCTTTAAGAATTGACAACGCTAGTATTTGTGAGAACAAATTGTTGTCTTAGCAAACACTTTAAACTCAATCATGCATTTAAATTCTTACCTACAAGTATTTTCCATAATACATACATGCACTGAAAAAAATCTTGGTCTCTGTTAATTAAAATCTAAAGTCGACTTAAAGATATAGACAAAAAACTTTCTTAATTAGCGAAGTAAATATACAAGTTTTTTTTTTTTTGTAAATATTACAAAGTTATTTACATTTGATACACATTTTTCTCAATTTACATAAAATGTTATAAAAATGATTTCAGTGTATGAAACAAGAATACATATTTTGTACTCAAAAAAAAAAAAAACAGACTGACTACAATTTTATTAATTCTTCTTTGGTTGGTTGCAAAATTGTAGAAACCATTTAGGAAAGGAAAAATATCTTGTGCAATGTAAGGAAAAGGTAAATAAAATAAATGTATGGGAAATGCTATGGATCGTTTGAAACACACATGAGTTATTTGTCTTTTAATGCTGTCAACGAAATAAAAGAAAGGAAGTAGGAAAATACTTTAGGTCGAGCATACAAGTTGATACCCTAAACCGCTGGCTTAACATGCAAAAGCACTAAGTCCACTTCTTCTAGAAATGTAGATTTTGATGTAGAAATGTACAATAAGCAAAAATACATATGTATATCAATGATAAAATTACAGTATCTCATTTTTTGTGTTGTTGTTTTCTAGAGATAAGCAAAAGCACTAAATCCATTTTTTACAAGAAAAAGATCTAAGTCCCTAGAAAAATTACGTTTTAAAACCAAAATTCAAAAAAAGTTTGATTGTTTTTTTGTCTCTACTAAACATTTTTAAAATATGGACTTATTGCCTTTGCATGTTAAGCCATCGGTATGATTCATATGAACTTTTCGAGAAATTTACGATTTTTAATTGGCTTAGGTTTATAGTTTAGGCTTAAAGGTAAATGAGATCTATATATTTATGTTTCAGCTAGTAGTTATTAATATGTACCGATTGTCACAAAATACACATCGTTACTTTAATATAAAAAAGCCCTAACTAATATTTTTCTTATATTACAGGAGAGGGAAAAAAAACTAAATAAAATCGTTAGTTTTGAAGATACAGAAATTTTTTAAACGAAGTTTTTTTTTACTAAATTCTCTGAAGAATTTAATGCCATAATAATGTTTTTTGAAATTAAAAGATTTTTATAAAATTGCATTAGATAAATCTTTAAAAAGCAATTTGAATGAAAAACGACTTAGGGCCTTTCTATATTAAAATAACGACATATAGATTTTAGACTTGCTATTTTTGCTGGAAAGGGTATATTGGCTTTGTGCTGATGTTTGTAACTCATAGAAATATTGGTCGGAGACCCATCTTTTAGTATACCAATAGGTTAAGAGTCACTTTCTGAGTCGATTTAGAGATGTCGGTCCGTCCGACCGTTGGGCTGGCTGGCTGGACCGTCATGTAAACCATGTTATCAAAGTACAGGTCGCAATTCTAAAGATAATTTGACATTTTTTTGATAGTGGGACCATGGCTTTTGAAATTCGTCAAAATCAGTTCATTATTTATGGTACCTATTACACAGTACGACAGTGCTTGGTACACATGAGAAATGTTAACAGAATATGAAAATAGAGAAATAAATAAAGAAATATGTGTCTCGGCGTTTTGCTGTAGCACGGCAGAATTTTAAAAAAATCGATTTTGAAGATTCGAAGGACCGTGGAGGTTCACTTGTAACATAATACTATTTTCATATTCTGTTAACATTACTCATGTGTACTCAAAAAAATTTGATTTTGTCGAACTGTGTTATAGGTCCCACTTCCCGGAATTGATATTTTGGTCACAAATATTAATATTTTTTCATGAAATTTAAGACAAATACTGCTTATGTAAACCAAAATCACTGTACCAAATTTAGTTGAAATCAGTCCACATTTTAACATAGCTCCCATACAAACTCTTTTGTCAAAACGCACTAAATAAGACAAAAATCGGTAAAATGCTCGTTAATCCAAAGATAATGAGAATTTTGAGTTTATTTTTTGCAAACATAATTTTTGTAAAAACTGTAATCAATTTGTCAAATTTCAAGATAATCGGTCCATATTTGACTCTAGCTCTCATATAAGTCTAAATGACGGAAACAGCTTAAATATAAAGGGTGGTTAAATTGTAAGGGCCGATGTTGAATGTGAACCACACCTAAACGCCAAGTTTTTTTCCGAATTTTATTTGACATTTCTCTATTTCAGACTTACTCAATTTGAACCATGGAGAGATACACAATCCAACAACGTGTTAAAGTTATCCAGACTTATTATGAAAATGGGCGTTCAAATCAAAATGCATATCGTGCACTTCGTGATTTTTTTGGTCAATTTGATCGTCCAAATGTGCGTACAATCGCAAAAATCGTGGAAAAATTCGAGTAAACCGGGTCTGTAGAAGATGTGAGAACACCAGTGCATGCTCGTACAGCTCGTACTGCAGAAAATATTGCTGCTGTTCGCGATAGTGTAGCTGAGGCCGGTCAAGCAGTTACTATGAATGGTGTTCGCTATCGTGAGATGATAACGAACTTTTTATGGCCCAAATTGGAAGATATGGATGTGGACGATATGTGGTTTCAGCAGGACGGTGCCACTTGCCACACAGCTAACGAAACAAAGGCTCTTTTGCGCAACAAATTCAATGGCCGTGTTATCTCACGTATGTAAATTCTCCACCAAGATCATGTGATTTGACACGGTTGGACTTTTTTCTTTGGGGTTATTTGAAATAAAAGGTGTACGTCAATATTCCAGCAACAATTCAAGAGCTAAAGGATGAGATAATTCATCACATTAACGGCATAGAACCTCCATTATGCCTCAGGGTCATCGTAAATTTGGACCATCGGATGGAGGTGTGTCGTTGTGGCCGCGGCGCCCATTTGGTCGATATTTTGTTTCATACATAATTGAGTAATACCAATACATCATAATAAAATAAAATTACAATAATTTCCTAAATAGTTTGCGTTTTATTCAAAATCAACATCGGCCCTTGAAATTTAACCACCCGATATAAGTTTTGAGAAAATGTTTATATGATGGCAAAATTTAGCAAATATTTGTCTTTATACAGGAAAAAAAAACACCTTTGACCTAAGTGGTGAAGGGTATCGTATGGTCGGGCTTGACCGAGTATAACCGTTTCTTACTTGTTTTAATACTATACATGATGTTTTAATGACATCTTTTAAAGCCAGCTGTTTGAGCACAGGGACCAGATTTTTAAAATTTGTAAATAAATAACTCTGTCCATGTTTGACCCTAATTCATATTTTAGATCTACTACAAAAGCGACTTAAATATAAATAGTTCTGGAAAGAACTTTTGCAAAGAGATGCCTGGTTTAAGTAATAAGAAAAATTTAAATTTGGTTGACAATATTGCCGGGCTTTACCGACTTTAATACTTTCTTATTTGTAACTTTTAGAATTACTTAAATCATCTTTAGATCTTTCTACTGTAGTCATGTATGCGGTTGTGTTTAACACGAAAATGCTGACACTTGACAAATTTTAAATTGTCTCATATGTATCTTTGCACCGAAAATGTATGGGGAGATACTAAGACTTCTACTTGTATATCAATGCGTCCTCAAATAAATGTAGAGAACATTTTGTCATTACTCTACAGAAATGCATTTCTCTACACAAATGAATTCTTACACATCCAACCATAGACATTTGTCGTTTGTTTATTTACAAATGGGTATTTTACTCATGTATATTTATGACTACACATACATATGTATGTAAGGGTGTAAATATGAAATATGTATGTATGTGTGTAAATTTGTAAATACATGTGTGAGTGTGATTGTAGATTTCGCAGTGAACAATTTTCATTCATTTACATGTGTTTGTATGCATTTTAATTTAACGTATTTTTTACGATTTTTTCTTACTTTTTCGGTGACAGAACTTTTTCCTGTTCTTTTGTTTATGAGTTGTTGTAACATTTTTTGACTCTTTTTTGTTTAGTCCTGTTTCTGGGTCTTTTTTCTATTGTATATATGTATTTTTGTGAATTTATTCACACATTTATGAGAGTGTCTAAAGTTGTTTTCAGGACAAGTTTAAATGAAGTGCGGGAATTAAAAAAATAGATTTTTACATAAATGCAAATAAAATAGAAAAAAGGGTAACGGAAAAAATATATAAATAACAAGTAAGAAAGTGCTATAATCGGTCAAGACCGACCATACGATATTCTTCATCACTTGGGTCAAAGGTGTTCTTTTTTGAGTATTAAGACAAATATTTGCTAAATTTTGTCATCATACAAACATTTTGTCAATACTTATGTACTTAAACTGTTTCCGTCATATGATAGCTAGGGTCAAATGTGGATCGATTATCTTAAATTTTAGCAAGTTGATTACAGTTTTTACAAAATTATTTATGCAAAAAATAAACTTCAAATTAACATTATCCTTAGTTTTAGTGCGTTTTGATAGAAGAGTTTGTATGGGAGCTATGGTCAAATGTGGACCGATTTCAACGAAATATGGTATAGTAATTTTAGTTTCTGTAAGCAGTATTTCTTTTAAATTTTATGAAAAAAAAAATGATATTTGTGGCCAATGTATCAATTTCGGGAAGTGGGACCTATGGGAGATACCATAAATAATGGACCGATTTTGACGAAATTCAATAGTCATGGTTTCACTATCAAAAATGATCTGTGCCAAGTTTCATCAAATTATCTCTAGAATTGCGATCTGTACTTTGATTACATGCTTTACATGGGGGTCCAGCCAGCCGTCGAGGCAGAAGGACGGACGGACTGACATCGCTTAATCGACTCAGAAAGTGATTCTAAACCTATTAGTATACTAAAAGTTGGGTCTAAGACAAATATTTCTATGCGTTACATACATCAGCACAAACTTATAATACCCTTTCCACCTATGGTGGTGAAGGGTATAAAAACGGGATCTTATATATATAAGAACTATAGCAAAATGTTGACCGATTGTCACAAAATTGTATATACTGGCTGGTATTTATACAAAGCTTATTTATGCAAAATTTAGTGGCCATAGCTGTCATATTTAGTTTATAATTTAATAGCTTTTAACTGGCGTTTGTGGCATTTTAGTGGTTTCCGAGAGTGGTTTTTATATGAAAGCTATGGTCAAATATGGACCGATTAATATAAAATTTGATATACTGACCAATAGTTGCATAAAACATCTTTATCCTAAATTTAGTCTTCATAGCTATAACAATTGGATTCAATTTATCAGTATTAATGTCATTCCCGGGACGGGGTTATATGGGAGCTCTAACTAAATGTAAACCGATTTCGCCCATTTTCAATACACAACTTTTTCAAGATATCGAAAAAACTTTTATAAAATTTTGTTCCTCTAGCTCTTTTAGCTAAAGGGCTATCACGCTTTTATCTGACGGAAAGACGGACATAAGCCCCCTTTTCTTTTTGTATTTTTGTGTTTCCGTAAGTTTTTTATATGGGAGCTATGGTCAAATGTTGACCGATTGTGACAAAATTTCGATGAAATCGGTTCACAGCAGGGACCGTAACTGTTATAACTTTTATCGTAAAAGTTAACTGTTATAGCTTTTAACGTAAAAGTCAGAAAATAAAAGTTATTTTTTGACTTTTATTTTTTTGAGCAGAAATAATAGTTATTTTTTTAATTTTATTTTTTCGATAAAAAATAACAGTTATTTTTTACTTTTATTTTTTCAAGCAAAAATAAAAGTTATTTTTTGACTTTTATTTTTTCGAGCAAAAATAACAGTCAGTTTTGACTTTTATTATTTCGAGCATGAATAAAAGTTATTTTTTGACTTTTATTTTTTCGAGCAGAAATAGACGTTATTTTTTTTGGCTTTTTTCCAACAGAAATAAAAGCTACTTTTGTTTAAATTCATGATAAATTTATTGAAAATTTTTGTCTAACACAGATAATTTGCATATACTCAAAAATTAATGGAGTTGAGTTTCGCAATCATAATTAGGGTTGAAAACACAAAAATAACTTTTATTTCTGCTCGAAAAAATAAAACTCAAAAAATAACTTTTATTTCTGCTCGAAAAAATAAAATTAAAAAAATAACTTTTATTTTTGCTCAAAAAAATAAAAGTTAAAAAATAACTTTTATTCATGATCGAAATAATAAAAGTAAAAAATAACTGTTATTTTTGCTCGAAAAAATTAAAGTTAAAAAATAACTTTTATTTTTGATCAAAAAAATAAAAATCAAAAAATAGCTGTTATTTTTTCTAAAAAAATAAAAATCAGATTTTTAAAAATCATCGCATTTTATGAAGATTTCGCCCAAGACTATCAAAATGGTATACTTGGTTTTATTCTTCGACATTTCCTTGCGGTTGCTTTTTTTAATCAAAAATTCAAAAATAACAGTTATTTTCGGTTCCTGGGTCACAGACTAGCTGCCTGGTGCCTTTGTAAAACTTCTTCATACCAAATTGTATCATCATAGCTGTTATAATTTGTCATTTATTAGCAAATAAGCGATTAGCCTTGAAGAGGTTATACGGGAGCTATGCTCAAATGTGAACCGATTTTGCCCGATTTCAGTACCAAAATTTTCCAAGAAATGAAGAATATTTATGGTAAATTTCAGTGACCTTATCATTTCGTTAAGTTGTTATCGTGCCGACAGACGGATAGACAGACGGACATCGCTCAATCGTAATAGAATTTCAAAAGGATTCAGAATATAATTTTGGTTTTTGAGCTAATATTAAGGAAATTACAAACGGAATGACAATCTCACTCTTTTTGATGGTTGGTATAAAAATTCGGTATGATAACATCCAAAATGTTAAGTAAATGAATAAATAATATTTTGGATAAAGAAATTTATATTAAAAATGTTCAATAAAAAAATGTCTTATCAAAAAAACTGGTAATGTCAATATAATCGCTTGTTAGTCCACGAGTTTTTCATTTTAACTGTTTCATGTTGAAAATTTTTTACATTGAAAATTTATAAATACATATAATATATGTAATATATTATCAGAAAAACTTATGGTTTAATTTATACTTGTAATTTTTTTCATTTTTATTTAGCAAAAACTTTTTAAATTTTTTCCCCGTTTATAAAATTTTCTGTGTAAATTATTTATTTTAAGTGAAGCCAGGAAAAAACTACTAAAACATCAGATAAATAAAGAAAATAAAAAATGACAGAAAATAGTCTCATGTGTGTTGTTTAACCAACAAATTACTTTTTATTCTAACAAAAAACGACACAAAAAAATTAAAAACAAAATAAAAAGTAATAGAATTTAAAATTAACAAAAAAAAATTACTCAAGCAACAAAAATAACCGAATTTATCTGGTAAAAAATTAATCACATTTTTAATTGAATTAAATGCATAAATTTCGTATAAAACTTTTATGGGATCATGTCATAAAACATTTTAAATAAATGTAAAATAGTAAAACATTTTACGCTTTACAAAGTAATTAAAAATGTATAAAAGTTCTGATGCAGTCGACGTCCTTAAATTCTTAGACAGTTTCAAGCAATTAAAATAAAAAAAGGATTTCATTAAATTTTTTGGGCAGCAATTTTAAAAAAGGATTAAAAAGTAGCAACATTAATGTTCAAGGGATCATTTTTTAAGCAAAACAATCAGTTGCTGTTTATTAGTAAAAAAAAGAAACAAATTTACTTTTGACATCTGGGGGATGTCTGTAAAAAGATTAAAAGCATTGAAAAGGATTTTGGAAAGTGTAAAGATTTTTAAAAACAGATTAATTAATGATTTAAACGTGAAAATTAAAAAATGAAATTATTTAGCGGTTCTACGTTTTTAAATGAAAACTTTATTTTTCAAAAATTTCTTTTTTTTTTGTAAGAATTTTTTCATTTTGTAGGAATCTTTTCAAAATTTTTTTTTTTTAAATTTTCCAATTTTTTAACAAATTTTTTCAAAAGTTTTATATTTTTTGATAGGAAATTTTTCAAAAACTTTCTATTTTTTAATAGGAAATTTTTCAATAATTTCCTATTTTTAAAGGAAATTTTCCAATAATCTTCTATTTTCATAGAAAATTTTTTTAAAAATGTTTTATTTTTATAGGAAATTTTTCAAAAATTTTCTATTTTTAAATTCAGTTTTTCAAAAATTTTCTATTTTTATAGGAAATTTCTCCAAAGTTTTCTATTTTTATGGGAAATTTTTCAAAAGTTATCTATTTCTATAGGAAATTTTTTATTTTTATAGGAAATTTTTTTAAAAATGTTTTATTTTTATAGGAAATTTTTCAAAAATTTTCTATTTTTAAATTCAGTTTTTCAAAAATTTTCTATTTTTATAGGAAATTTCTCCAAAGTTTTCTATTTTTATGGGAAATTTTTCAAAAGTTATCTATTTCTATAGGAAATTTTTTATTTTTATAGGAAATTTTTTTAAAAATGTTTTAATTTTATAGCAAATTTTTCAAAAATTTTCTATTTTATAGGAAATTTTTCAAAAATTTTCTATTTTATAGGAAATTTTTCAAAAATTTTCTATTTTAATAGTATTTTTTTTTTAATTTCTTATTTTTATAGGAAATTTTTAAAAAATTCTTTATTTTTTAGGAAATTTTTCAAAAATTTTCTATTTTTATAGGATATTTTTCAGAAATTTCTTATTTTTATAGGAAATTTTGAAAAAAACTTCCTATTTTTAAATTAAATTTTTCAAAAATTTTTTATTTTCATAGGGAATTTTCAACAATTTCTAAATTTAAATGAAATTTTTTAAAAATTTCTTATTTTTATAGGAAATTTTTCAAACATTTTTTAATTTTATAGGAAAATTGTCAAAAATTTCTTATTTTTATAGGAAGTTTTTGAAACAATTTTTATTTTTATAGGAAATTTTTCAAAAATGTCTTATTTTAATAAGAACATTTTAAAAAAATTTCTTATTTTTATCGGGAATTTTTCAAAAATTTTATATTTTTATAGGAAATTTTTCAAAAATTTAATTATCTATTTTTATAGGAAATTTTTCAAAAATCGAATTATCTATATTTATAGGAATTTTTTAAAAAATATCTTAATTTTATAGGAAATTTTTCAAAAATTTCTTATTTCTAAAGGAAATATTTCGAAATTTTAATATAAGGAAATTTTTCAAAAATTTTCTATTTTTATAGGAATTTTTTTTTAAATTTTCTATTTTGATAGGAAATTTTTTAAAAATTGTTTATTTTTATAGGAAATTTTTCAAAAATTTGCAATTTTCTAATAGGAAATTTTTCAAAAAGTTCATATTTTTTAATAGAAATTTTTTTAAAAATTTTCTATTTTTTAATAGGAAATTTTTCAAAAATTTTCTATTTTTTAATAGGAATTTATTCAAAAATTTTCTATTTTTTAATAGGAATTTATTCAAAAATTTTCTATTTTTTAATAGGAAATTTTTCAAAAACTTGTTATTTTTAAAGGAAATTTTTCAAAAAATTTCAAAAATTTTCTGTTTCATAGGAAATTTTTTAAAAATTTATATTTTCTAATGTGAAATTTTTTAAAAATTTTCTATTTTTTAATAGGAAATTTTTCAAAAATGTTCTATTTTTATTGGAAATTTTTCAAAAAATTTATATTTTTATTGGAAATTTTTCAAAAATTTCTTGTTTTTATAGAAAATTTTTCAAAAATTTCTTATTTTTTTAGGAAATTTTTCAAAAATTTTCTATTTTTATCGGAATTATATATAAAAATTTTATATTTTTATTGGAAATTTTTCTAAAATTTTATATTTTTATAGGAAATTTTTCAAAAATTTCTTATTTTTTTTAGGAAATTTTTCAAAAATTTCTTATTTTTTTAGAAAATTTTTCAAAAATTTTCTATTTTTATAGGATATTTTTCAGAAATTTCTTATTTTTAAAGGAAATTTTGAAAAAAACTTCCTATTTTTATAACAAAATTTTTCAAAAATTTTATATTTTTTAATCGAAAATTTTTCAAAAAATTTCTATTTTTATAGGAAATTTTTCAAAAATTTTCTATTTATATAGGAAATTTTTAAAATTTTTAAAGAATTTCTTATTTTTATATTAAAATTTCTTAATTTTATAGAAATTCTATACAAAATTTCTTATCTTTATAGGAAATTTTTCAAAAATTTTTTATTTTTATAGGAAATTTTTCAAAAATTTCTTATTTTTATAGGAAATTTTTGAAAATTTTTTTATTTTTATAGGAAATTTTTCAAAAATTTCTTATTTTTATAGGAAATTTTTGAAAAATTTCTTATTTTTATAGGAATTCTTTTAAAAATTTCATATTTTTATAGGAAATTTTTTAAAATTTTGTTAATCCTATAGAAGTGGCACTGACAGCACTTTTTTATTTCAGATTTTTTTCCCCTATATTTCACACAGTCCTTAGTTGAATATATTAGAAACGACCACTTTGCATCATTTCCGTTTCCTAGACATTGATATTGTATGCGTGCAAGTACTTACATAGAAATAGAGAAAGAGGAAAACATTTTGGTTTACCAAATAGAGTCCTTCCTATATGCATATTCATAAGAAACATTTGCAAGTTATGTCTTTTCAGTTTTATTGTATGTATTTATAGATAAAACAACATGTGAGTCCTGATGACTTACACGTTTTTATGACTTGTTATTTGGAGTAAATTTACTCACACATCTTTTGCTTATTATGTTACTTATTTTTATTGTTGTCGTCTACCGCATATGTTATTTCATTATGATTTCCACTTAACTTTGACTAAGATTTCCTTTGCTGTTGTATTCAGTAGATACTGACTACTGCCGGTATTTATTTTATGATGACGACGACGACGACAACGACACCACATTCACTCGGATATAGTATATTAAGCTATTTATTTTATATTCGCTCCTAAGTTCCTGAAATAGACACACACACTCACTCACTCACTCACACAGATACTTGTATCCTTGGTTTTAATACCTAAATTGTATTATTTTTCCTTTCTGTGATTTAAATGCTCTGATGGTTTCTCATATTGATACACTTGAGATTGTAGTCGGGTTTTTTATATATTTTTTTATATGGTTAATAAAATCATAATTTTATTTTATCTCATAAAATAATATTCCTTAAATAACACTCTTTTCTTGGGGAGATGATAATAAAATATGTTTTTTTTTCTTTTGCTATAAAACAGAGCTAATACACGGGCTATTAAATTTTATTGCTTATAATCGGGAGTAGAATGGAAAACTGAAATACAATATACTAAAATAGACTAAAAGAAAATAAGCATAAAATATAAAATATTAGTTGTGGGAATTTTCAACATATTGAGCAATTCATTTGATATCCATTAGTAAAATCTGGGGGAGAAACAAAAAGGACACAAGTTTATTTTCAAATCACTTAATAAATAAAAATTTTTAAAACTTTTAAAACATTTTCCAATTATACTTAAAATTTCCTATTAATTGCTTTATTAATTACATTATTATTTATTTATCAGATATCCTCATTCCCCCAAGCGTTCCAAAACTTTAGGTTTTAATTTCCAACTTTTTCCTAATCTTCTATCATTAAATTAATTAAAATGTTCCCCAAATTCCTCTTAAAGAATTACTTAAACAAATTTTCTTATACATCAGCTGCTCACAAAGAAATTCTTGAAATTCTTTTAATTGTCCTTAATTTCCGTTTTTAAAAATCTTTATTATTGACAATTTTCCAAGGCATTTAATACACAATCATTTAAGCCCAAAAATTCGTAAGAAGTTGAAGGCAACATTTGTCAGTTGCAGACATACACACATAAGAAATTTAATATTCCTCCCTAAATATCCCAATTTCTGTTTGTCAACCCATCATTATGTCAGGAACATGACACATGTGTTGTTTTACTAACAGGAAACTGTCTTCATACATGAATGTGGTTGTGTCTCATCCCACAAATACATACATATGCAAAAGACAAAACACAAGTTCATAACAAAAAGGGATTCCCAAAAATAAACAAAATTTTCTGAAAAAAAAGAAATTTTCAAAAAATTTTCTATAGAAATAAGAAATTTTTGAAAAATGTTACATAAAAAAGAAATTTTCGAAAATTTTTTTATAAAATAAGAAATTTTTGAAAAATTATCTATCAAAATAAGAAATTTTTAAAAAATTTCCTAAAAAATATGATTTTTTTTTTTTGAAATTCCCTATAAAAAAAAAGAAATTATTGAAAAATTTCCTACAAAAATAAGAAATTTTTGAAAGGTTTCCTACAAAAATAAAAAAATTTTCTATAAAAATAAGAAATTTTTTTAAAATTTTCTACAAAAATAAGACATTTTTGAAATATTTCCTATAAATATAAGAAATTCTTGAAAAATTTCCTATAAAAATAACAAAATTTTAAAAAATTTCCCACAAAAATACGAAATTTTTTAAAAATTTTCTACAAAAATAAGAAATTTTTGAAAAATTTCCTAAAAAAAATATAAAATTTTCAAAAACTTCGCATAAAAATAAGAAATTTTTGAAACATTTCCTATCAAAATAGGAAAGTTTTTAAAAATTTTCTAAAAACACAAGAAATTTTTGAAAGATTTCCTATAAAAGTAAGAAATTTTTTAAAAATTACCTATAAAATAAGAAATTTTTGACAATTTCTTATAAAAATAAGAATTTTTTGAAAAATTTCCTATAAAAATAAGAAATTTTTGAAAAAAATCCTATAAAAATAAGAAATTTTTTAAAAATTTTCTATAAAAATAAGAAATTTTTTAAAAATTTCCTATAAAAATAAGAAATTTATTAAAAATTTCCTATAAAAATAAGAAATTTTTGAATGTTTTCCTATAAAAATAAAAAAATTTTTAAAAATTTCTTAAAAACCAAGAAATTTTTGACAATAAAATTAAGAAATTTTTGAAAAATTTCCTATAAAAATAAGAAATTTTTGAAAAATTTCCTATAAAAAGAAGAAATTTTTGAAAAATTTCCTATAAAAATAAGAAATTTTTGAAAAATTTCCTATAAAAATAAGAAATTTTTGAAAAATTTCCTATAAAAATAAGAAATTTTTGAAAAATTTCCTATAAAAATAAGAAATTTTTGAAAAATTTCCTATAAAAATAAGAAATTTTTGAAAAATTTCCTATAAAAATAAGAAATTTTTGAAAAATTTCCTATAAAAATAAGAAATTTTTGAAAAATTTCCTATAAAAATAAGAAATTTTTGAAAAATTTCCTATAAAAATAAGAAATTTTTGAAAAATTTCCTATAAAAATAAGAAATTTTTGAAAAATTTCCTATAAAAATAAGAAATTTTTGAAAAATTTCCTATAAAAATAAGAAATTTTTGAAAAATTTCCTATAAAAATAAGAAATTTTTGAAAAATTTCCTATAAAAATAGGAAATTTTTTAAAAATTTCTCATAAAATTAGAAATTTTTGAAAAATTTCCTATAAAAATAGGAAATTTTTGAAAAATTTCTCATAAAGATAAAAAATTTTTGAAAAATTTCCTACAAAAATAAGAATTTTTTGAAAAATTTCCTACAAAAATAAGAATGTTTTGAAAAATTTCTATAAAAATAAGAAATTTTTAAAAAATTTCCTATAAAAATAAGAAATTTTTGAAAAATTTCCTATAAAAATAAGAAATTTTTGAAAATTTTCCCATAAAAATGGAAATGATGAAGGAAATAATAAAAAATATTTTTGTGACAAATTTTGGTTATGAAATTTTTAATGTAGAT
The DNA here is from genome assembly GCA_933228675.1 of Stomorhina lunata. Taxonomy (NCBI): domain Eukaryota; kingdom Metazoa; phylum Arthropoda; class Insecta; order Diptera; family Rhiniidae; genus Stomorhina; species Stomorhina lunata. The sequence goes on along the minus strand of OW121740.1, from coordinate 121,097,406 downwards.
ATGTAGCCTCCTAAACCAGCATCAACGTCTTCATTCATTACTCGTTAAAACTCAATACTAAATTGTAAATTTTATCCTTTATTTGCCTATCTAATACATTCTCTCATTATTTTATCTGATTCTTTTCATTTTGAAATAGATACGGTCGTTGGGTGACAAGACGTGTAGCTGTTGCCACTATTGCTGCCATTTGGCTATTAGCCGCCTTTGTATCGTTTGTGCCAATCTCATTGGGATTGCATCGACCCGATCAACCGTTAATTGTGGAGGATAATGGTAAAAAGTATCCAACGTGTGCATTGGACCTAACGCCCACGTATGCTGTGGTATCGAGTTGTATCAGTTTTTATTTTCCGTGCGTTGTGATGATTGGCATTTATTGTCGGTAAGTATGAAAACGAGTTGAATACACAAATACAAACGTTAAACGAAAAAGGGATTTAAATAAAATTTGAAAAATATGCTGGAGCATATATTTCAATATTTTCATTTCAATTAAACGAAAAAGCACAGCATACTTTTGGGCTACTTTAAAGCTTTGTTTTAACCTTTTTTAAACAGAACTCTTAATGTAATTGTTTTCGGCTGCTGCTAATTCCCAGAAACAATCAATTAAACCCCAAAATCTTAAACTGAATAATTTATCTAAATAGAGTCCTAAAGCAAAATTCATTGTCTACTTTTAGGTTGAATTTACTAATTTTCTCCAAGCTTTGGCATTTAACCATTTAGATTTTGTCTTTTTTTCGAATTTGGGAGGGTTTTTTGTTTAATTAATGTTACCTTTACCTTGAGGCATTAATTGAATTATAAATATTTGCTTACACGACCCGAATTTAGTGGTTGGAATGGAATTTTATCCCAAATAAATATTAGTTTTAACAGCCAAACTCACAAACTCATCTAAAAAATCCTAAACATTAAAGTGAATGTCCTTTTTTTATTTGAAACCGCAATTTTCTCTTGTATGTAAATACCAAGAGCAGACCTTAAATAAATAAAAATAAACTTCTCTAGTTAATAAACGGCAAATAATTGTCATAAACATTTAAAACCACAATTTAAATAAATAAACGGAATGACGGAAAATGTCAGAGATTTCGCTAAATTTAAAAATACTACGACATTTGATACTATTTTTTTTATTTCATAAAAGAAAATTTAAAAAATTCTTTTATAGGAATTTTTTCTAAATTTCTTATTTTTATAGGAAATTTTTAAAAATTGTATATCTTTATAGGAAATTTTTAAAAAATTTCTTATTTTTATAGGAAATTTTTCAAAAATTTCTTACGTTTATAGGAAATTTTTCAAAAATTTCTTATTTTTATAAGAAAAATTTCTTATTTTTATAGGAAATTTTTCAAAAAATTCTTATTTTTATAGGAAATTTTTCAAAAATTTCTTATTTTTATAGGAAATTTTTCAAAAATTTCTTATTTTTATAGGAAATTTTTCAAGAATTTCTTATTTTTATAGGAAATTTTTCAAAAATTTCTTATTTTTATATGAAATTTTTCAAAATTTTTTTATTTTTATAGGAAATTTTTCAAAAATTTCTCATTTTTATAGGAAATTTTTCAAAAATTTCTTATTTTTATAGGAAAATTTTCAAAAATTTCTTATTTTTATAGGAAATTTTTCAAAAATTTCTTATTTTTATAAGAAATTTTTCAATTTTTTTTTCAAAAAATTTTCATTTCTATAGAAAATTTTATCAAAAATTTCTTATTTTTACAAGAAATTTCTCAAAAATTTCTTATTTCTTTTAGAAAATTTTCTAATTTTGAAAGGAGCGCTGCCTGAGTTTCAATTAATGATAAATAATATAATAAAGAATGGTGGCATGATTTAATTATAGTCCACAACAAAAGGTTTAAGACAATATCACTACCATTTTAATAAATCATCATTCCAATTGACACAAACTTTCCCTTAGGATTGAACATTTACCCAAACTTTTCTTCAATGCAAAAGTTTTCAAACCCGTATTTTTCATTCTATTATCGCTAATTGATTAATTTATTGCAATTACTCACAAACATTTAACATTAACCAACCCAACCATTTTCATCATCATTTCTCATCGTCATTTAAACTTGACATTAAAATTCAATATTTACTTAATTTTCACTTATCATCTTTAAATGAGAATTTATTGATTGACTTGAGAAAATGTTTTTCTTTTCATAATTTGTAATTAAATCATGATGGGATGGTGTGAAAATGAGAAATAAAGTTTTTCTTTAACACCCCATCATCATCATCATCATAATCATCTTTTACTATCACTTATTTACTTTTGCAATTCCCTAGAAACCAAGATTTAACAGTCAACTGCTAAAGTTTTGTACTTCTTTTCAATTTTCAATGGCCTGAAATAAAAGTTGATTTTCTTCTGTTGGGAACTTAATCATTTGCGCATTAATACCGAGAACAAATTACAGGGAGATAAAGACCAAGTGTAATATTAACGATGATAATTATTTGTATCATCAGACTTTTTATCAATTTACCCACAAACTAAATAAAGCAACAATATGAAAAAAATACTTGAGACAAACTTATGTTAAGACACCAATACCCTGGGCTTATGTTAAGACATTTGTATGTCTACTAACGTAAAAAAAACTTATTAAATTTTTAATAAGCCAGAGGATCTGTCCAAAGTATTTTTTCTAACAACTTTTTGTTGTCCTACACATAATACATAGGAAATTTGAAATTCTACTTTTATAGGAAATTTTTAAAAAATGTTCTATTTTTATAGGAAATTTTTCAAAAATTTTCTATTTTTCTAGGAAATTTTTCAAAAATTTTCTATTTTTGTAGGAAATTTTTCGAAAATTTTATATTTTTCTAAGAAATTTTTCAAAACTTTCTTATTTTTATAGGAAATTTTTCAAATATTTCTTATTTTTATAGGAAATTTTTCAAAAATTTCCTATTTTTATAGGAAATTTTTCGAAAGTTTTTAATTTTTAGGAAAATTTTCAAAAATTTCTTATTTTTATAGGAAAATTTTCAAAGATTTCTTATTTTTATATGAAATTTTTCAAAAATTTCCTATTTTTATCGGAAATTTTTCAAAAATTTCTATTTTTATAGGAAATTTTTCAAAAGTTTCTTATTTTTATAAGACATTTTTTAAAAAAATTCTTATTTTTATGGGAAACTATTCCAAATAATTTATATTTTTATAGGAAATTTTTTAAAAATGTTCTATTTTTATAGGAAATTTTTCAAAAATTTTCTTTTTTCATAGAAAATTTTTCAAAAATTCTTATTTTTATAGGAAATTTTTTAAAATTTTTTTATTTCTATAGGAAGTTTTCGAAAAATTTTCTTTTCTTATAGAAAATTTTTCAAAAATTTTCTATTTTTATAGGAAATTTTTCAAAAATTTTCTATTTTTATAGGAAATTTTTCAAAAATTTTCTATTTTTATAGGAAATTTTTCAAAAATTTTCTATTTTTAAAGGAAATTTTTCAAAAATTTTCTATTTTTATAGGAAATTTTTCAAAAATTTTTTATTTTTATAGGAAATTTTTCAAAAATTTCCTATTTTTATAGGAAATTTTTCAAAAAATTTCTATTTTTATAGGAAATTTTTCAAAAAATTTCTATTTTTATAGGAAATTTTTCAAAAATTTTCTATTTTTATAGGAAATTTTTCAAAAATTTTCTATTTTTATAGGAAATTTTTCAAAAATTTTCTATTTTTATAGGAAATTTTTCAAAAATTTTCTATTTTTATAGGAAATTTTTCAAAAATTTACTATTTTTATAGGAAATTTTTCAAAAATTTACTATTTTATAGCAAATTTTTCAAAAATTTCCTATTTTTATAGGAAACTTTTCAAAAAATTCTTATTTTTATGGGAAACTTTTCAAAAAATTCTTATTTTTATGGGAAACTATTCCAAATAATTTATATTTTTATAGGAAATTTTTCAAAAATTTCCTATTTTTATATGAAATTTTTCAAAAATATCCTATTTTTATAGGAAATTTTTCAAAAATATCCTATTTGTATAGGAAAATTTTCAAAAAATTTTGATTATTATAGGAAATTTTTCGAAAATTTTCTATTTTTATAGAAAATTTTTCGAAAATTTTCTATTTTTATAGAAAATTTTTCGAAAATTTTCTATTTTTATAGGAAATTTTTCGAAAAGTTTTAATCTTTATAGAAAATTTTTAGAAAATTTATAATCTTTATAGGAAATTTTTCGAAAATTTCTAATTTTTACAGGAAATTTTTCGAAAATTTCTAATTTTTATAAAAAATTTTACAAAAATTCCTATTTTGATAGGAAATTTTTAAAATTTTTTTATTTCTATAGGAAATTTTTGAAAAATTTTCGTTTTTTATAGGAAATTTTTCAAAAATTCTTATTTTTATAGGAAATTTTTTAAAATTTTTTTATTTCTATAGGAAGTTTTCGAAAAATTTTCTTTTCTTATAGGAAATTTTTCAAAAATTTTCTATTTTTATAGGAAATTTTTCAAAAATTTTCTAGTTTTTCAGGAAATTTAAAAAAAAAATTCTAGTTTTATAGTTTTATTTTCAAAAACTTTCTATTTTTATAGGAAATTTTTCAAAATTTTTTTTTATTTTTATAAGAAATTTTTCAAAAATTTCTTAGTTTTATAGGAAAATTTTAAAAAATTTCTTATTTTTGTAGGAAATTTTTCAAAAATTTTTTATTTCCGCAGGAAATTTAAAAAAATATATAGATTTATTTGAAAAAATTTTCATATTTTTACAACATTCAGTCTTTAAATGATTGTAACTATATACATATAGGTAGATAGTGTAGGATATCTGATAGTCATTATTGACATTTTCTTACTTGTTTTTATTTAGTTTTATTAAATATTTAATGAATTTATAAAAATCCACAAGATCTGGTCCCAGGCCACCAATATATTGTGTGCTTTGTTCAAGTGTTTGGCATCCTCCACTTCTCATCTAAAATAACATTGTGGCATTATTGTGTTAACATGTCTACACATGAGTTTAAATACACAAGTAAAAGCAATCGGGGTACCTAGATAGATTTTTGTGGTAAAAAATAAAGTACAAGAACTTTATGTTCTTATAAATTGCATTTGGTGGTGTAGCACCAAAGGCTAGTATAAAAGTTTTTCAATAGTTACTGTCTGAATAGATGGAAATGGCTATCTTATAGTATATAATCAAAGTCAATTATTCAAAATTTAACGGCAAGTAGGAGTCAGATAAGGCGTTTATAATATAATTTTAACATATGTTTGATCATATAACAAATACCGATAGTCTTGAAAGTATCCTAAACTTCTCTTTAGATTTGGGTTACATGTTCAAGTAAAATGAGTATTAAACCTAATCCGTTTAATCCTGAAACAATTTCATTTCAATTAACCATTCCACTTCCTCTGAGATACAAAATACTTATCAAACTTATAACAAAATTCTACTAGACTTATTGGTATTATTAAATAAAATTGTTAGTCGTATTATTAAATAATATTGCCAACTCATGCTTTTGAATTTGATCCCAAATGTATCATTCGAAATAAGTATTGAGGTCATTTAAAGTGAATACATGGATTTTATATTATACATATATATGTATATGTATATAAAGATACAGAGACATACATATGTATAAGTTTGTTCTATCATTCATAAGTTGGTTAAAATAATTTATATTGTCAGTTTTATTGATTGGACAATATCTTTATAAAACTGACTACTCATACGTAGACCATATTTCATTCTAGTGCTACCCCACAATGTCTTTCTAATTGTATTTGTCACTTGGATGATGTAAAAATATTTATGTCAAGGTGATTACAACTGAATGATTATTAATCCTGGGCATGGTTTTCTGGAAAAGATATTCTTATGAAATAGTTTTGTAAGTATTTTTAAGGTCTGGCCTTATAGATACATAGACATATAAAGTTGAATGTGAATATCAAATGAAGTAAGTAAATATGTATGTACATATGTATGTTTTCATGGCTTGTAAACTTTACCCAATTTGTGGTCATTTAATGAAAAGCTTGTCATGTCAATTTCTAAAGACTAAAATATGAAAACATTTTTTTTTTTTTTTTTTTTTTTGTATAAGACTATTTTATCGAAAAGATGTTTGGTAATAGTTATTTGTATTTTTACTTTAATTTGAACACAAAAAAATTATACTCGTATGTGGATTTTAAGTTACATCATTAGTAACTACTCGTATTTTTTGAATTTTTAACTGTAGGGATGGAATTATAGTAAAATGGTAAGTTTAATGCCAATGGGCGTAAATTTAAATTATCTGCTTAACTTAGAAAATTCGGCCGTTTATGGAGTAAAAAATCTGTTTATTGCTGTTTATGAATCAACATCAATTAAAGATTGGATTTTTAAAAAACTGAAATGATAAAACTGAAAAATGTTTGTGTGTTTCTGTTCAGATGACAGTCTTTGCTTTATGTTGATATTTGTTGATGACAATAATAATTCGTATTTATGTAGTCCCTCAAATAAGACATAATGTGAAGTTTTCGCTCTGTCTAGAGCGATGAGATGGCCTAACCAACCATCGAAACGCTTCGAGAAAAGGTTTCCCCACCAACATTTTTTGGTTTTATCAAAACACTATTTATTACAATAATAAATAATTGTAATGAATTGGGATCTTAGTGCAATACACTACAGTAAAACTTTTTAATTAAATGTTTGATGTCCCAAAAATTTTTGATAAACCTTTTTAATAAATTTTTTTTTATATATTTGGAAATTATGAAACATAAGATGGAACCACCATCATTAAAACACTTTATCTATCTTTACAAAGTTATAGTTTTATTAACTTTAGAGTTAATCACTTAATTACACTTCACAAAATTGCTTTACAAATATTCTTAGTCTCACTGTTCTCTTATACGCGTCTCAATTAAAACTGTTCTCACAAATACTCGTTCATTGACCTTATATAGCAGAGAAGAGAGTTTCTAGCATTTTCTGCAGACGTAAATAAAGAGCTGCTATACTCTTTACAGCAAATAAGGGAAACATGTTGCTCTGCTTATAGATATAAACAGAATAACAACAACATCAACAGAAACATTCTAGAAAACTAGTGGAAGAATTCAGAGTAGGCAACTTTGCACAATGGAGTGGATAACTTAAAAATTCGTGACAATATTAATTACAAAAAGTTTTAGTTTTTACATGGTCAAGTGGTAAAGTTCAAAGAAGTCAAACACTTAAAATCATTCAGTATTTTATTTAAAAACACCTCATACTTTTCTTTGAAATTTTATCTTGATATCTTTTATACATAAGTTTTTTCAACAGTTTCCTTTTTCTAACTTTCCTTATCATAACAAGTACGTTAGACCGGTTCCAAAACCATAATAACTCAAATTGTTTTACCATAAAAGATAGCAAAATGCATACAACGCTACCACAGCTTCGCAACATTAAGCCTAACCGTGTGTTCCAACCTGATGTTTTCCTGTCATGATGGACACAAGTACTGATACTTCGAGTCTTGATAGTGGCAGAAATGAAAACTTTTCCTTTGTAAACTGGGCCATATCTGTCTAAAATGAATACATCCTGCCATATGCAGAATTGTATGATATTTATCGCAGTTGATAGTGGCTAGCGAAACAAAGTGGAATTTCTTCATGAGTTCCTTTTCAAAAAATATGAGGAGAGCTCACAGAACATATTTATTTGGGAAATAAATATTTCTTAAAATTTGTATTTGTATCATGTTATAAATCTGACATATATACAAATCTTCAAGAAAATCTGCCACACCCATCGCCCCCTAATGTCCTCCAGAACATCGAAATGAATAACTATCAAAATGAGTAACAAATATAGGATTTTTTCATCATCTATCATTTCTATAACGACATCATCAACTTCCAAAACATGTTTATAAGGTTGACGTCTTATGCTGGTAACATCAAAATCTGAAGATACAAGAAGGCGATGGAAAACATTTGTGTTTGTTGCCACCCTGCCGTACGTCCTGGCGAACAGTAGAATATACCTTCATAGTCTTTATTTCGAGCTTCTTCAGCTTTAGCGTAGCCGAATATTGCAGTCTGATCTGTATATTTTATTTTTTTATTCATTACTTCTTTTAAATACCTGTCAAATAATCTTTAACATATTGCACAGTGGTGCAAATGAGGTTTTTTTTTGGTATTAACTCTACAGTATCTGAACTACTAGACGGATTTTAAAATCTGTAGAAGAGGAGCTAAGTTTTTAGGGAAATATTAAAATATGCATTTATCGGTAGCACAGTGGGCTCTACAGTGAACCAAAGTTGCCTACCTCGGGTATGTAAAACCTTTGGTTTCGTATAACTTTTGCCATTTTGGTCCGATCCAAATTTTTAAAAACTTCTTAAAAAACTTAAGAAAAAATTTGCCTACTGTATTACTTTATCTCTTACAGTTTCAGAGATATTTGGCTCCAAATATTTTTTTTTTGAATTTTTGGTCATGACTTTTGGTCTTTTTTGCCTTATAAGTCATTTTCGGTAAGACGGAAAATTTTTTAAAAAATACTGTCAGATTGCTGATAAATTTCAATAATAAGATAAAAAAAGTAAATTATTATGTAAACTTTATAACAAAGAAAAATTTTTTAAAGTTTGTGTACAGAAAAAAAGCATGGAAAATTACATTTTTTTCAAAAAAAAAGTAAAAAAGTAAAAGAGTAAAATTTTTTCAAAAGACTTAATTTTTTAACATTTTCTAAAAGACTAGGCTTCAGGGATGCGTGTAAACTATATTTTGAATAATTTTGGACATGCACTTTATAACCAGCGGTGGTCGAAAATCTGCAATTTTTGAAAAAAATGAGTTTTTTTTAACTGTAAAAAACTTTGATTATGGATTTTAGAATTTTTCTTTATTATGTGTAAAGTTCGTAAGGTTTGTGCAAAAATCTGATAGGGTCCGGCCATAAACGGATCGAAAAGCGTACTCTTCTGTATTCAACATTTTTTCTGAATTTCTAATATATAGGTCTATACTGTGTTCAAAAATGTTCATAATACCTTGTTTAGTTTTAGAGATTTTTGCGAAAAAATTACAAAGTAGTGTTGAAAATAATATTAATTTATAATAAAAATGATAATTTTGTGTTTTCAAAAATTTTAGTAAAAATTTCAAAACTCGTTCTGAAATTTATCTTTCTAAATTTCAAATATATTGGTCTATACTGTGTCCAAAAATGTTCATAATAACTTGTTTAGTTTCAGAGATTTTTGCTAAAAATTACTAAGAAATTTTTAAAAATTATATTAATTTATTGTTGTTGCTCTTTTTTCACAAAAGTCTTAAATCAATGTTTAAATTGTTAAAAGATTTTAAATTCGCTTAAAAGTGTATAAAATTCCTTTTCCATTGATGTATAATATCTACTAGGGTGGGGCGAAAAACAACTTTTATTGAAATTCGATACGCCTACATCCTAACAAGCTCAGAAAAAAAAATTTTGTCTTTCTAGGTCAATCTCCTGAAGTGGCGCACAGGACATTTATTTCTAGGACCCATTCGCATGGGGAAAAATGGGACTTTTTTTTGGTTTTTGGTAAATTTCAACCAATAAAGATATGTTTTTGGCAAAATTAATAATTGGATGTAGAAGACAACTAAATCAGCTTTGATTAGAGTTATAAAAACTAAAAATCCACGCTCCACCCTAATGTCTACCTCCAGCACAATGTGCGAACTTTTACAAAAGAGCATTTACGTTTTCACACCGACACACTGTGTATGAGCGAGACGCAACTGTGTTTGTCCCGCTCACACTTACGTAAAATTGTCTTTTCAAAGTCAGTGCTGCCAGATTATAATTTTTTGCTCGATTATATGAAGAAAAATGTAAATCTGGCAACGCTGACCGAAAGAGCTTTTTAAGTAATTTTCCATAAATGCAAATATTAATGTATGTGTTTTTGGACGCCGACGCAGAGTAACTTATGTATTGGTGTTTTCATTAATTTGCAGATTAAGCCGGTCTAAATTTAAATTTATTTCTCAATATAACTTTTAAAACTGTCACGAATTTTATAACTTTTAATGACAATAATAAAACTAATTAGTCCAATTTATCTTCTGTGCCATCAGCATGAGGGAATGGTTATATGACAAATACGAATAATTCTCGAAGAAAGAAATAGTTCCGGCTGCTTTATTTTTGTGATTTTTAAAAAAGAAATTTGTCTTAAGATTTATTTGTTTGTTTGGGCGGGTTTGTGGGTTAGTGATGGCTTAAGGATAAGTTTACAAATTAAATGGAAATTATTTTAATGGTTAATTTAACAGCAAATGGAAAAAATCGTATTTCTCTTATTTAGATATGCAAGAAAAACAAAAGCAATTAAATTTGAGCCTAACACTTAATGGGTTATGCTGAATGATTAACTTAAGAAAATAATTCAAACATGAACTTTTTAGGAAAATCTTAAAAAAAACATATGGGCAAATCCTGCCTGACGGACGATACATTTGTACGGATTTTGATGTACTTAAATGTGTCCCATTGTCATTCTACACTATATATCTTTGCACAGATTTCAGAGATTATTAGCCCATCGATTGTGCTATCGAATGGTATTTACATATTTGGTTTGGGGGAGAAAGATATTCGCTTTTAAAGTGCTGTGACGGACGCTACAAGAAATGGAAGTGACTTTTTTTCAACAAATGTTTCTGTAATTTTCATCAAATTGGTCATAGTAATAAACAAATTGTAAATACATTATAAATAGAGGAAACTCAGAGGATTACAAAACAGCTTTTAAAAAATTTTTTAAAGTTTCCAGTTTCACCAAAAATTAACTGTTGCGGACGCTACGTCACGAACGATACAGTTTTTACTTGAATGTTTTTTATTAGAAAAAAATTCATATTTCATATTTTAGGATTCGTTAATTTGTGAAAATAATGGTTTTATTTGTTCCCGAATTTCATCTACTTCCTTTTCATGTTCGCGGTTAAAATGCGATTTTTGGGCACAATTTAATATTTCACAAAACGGCTACATACATATATTTATTTCAAGTTTAACACTTTTTACGTCTTATTTTTCATAAAAAGAATGCTGCGACTAGCTGTTAGAGTGTCCCAAAAATCAAAAAAAAAATAAAATTTCAAAATCATCAAATTTGCCCCACTGTTTATATTTTTAACACCTCATACCTTAAATTTAATCTGTGGATATAATCAGTGTTATTGGTTTATGAATAAATTTTCGTAAATTTTGTATTTAAAAAATATCATTTTGTAAAAATTTTATACTGTGACGGACGCTACACACTTTCCGATACATATTATTTTGTAAAATGCTATATTTATATCTATATATTTTTAGCCTAATGTAAAGCATACCATAAGTTCTCTTTACGAACCAAGTTCAATTGGAGAAAAAAGAAAAATTGCAATAGTTAAATTTAAAAAAAACTTTCTGTGACGGACGCTACACACTGTGAGCCGTTCTTTATTTGGCGTTATTTCTATCACTCCAATTACTTTTGATGGCATATTTTACATCTAATTGTATAAAATTAAGCAGACTTTGATCCCTTACTGAAACTTGATATCTAAATGGATGTTTTTGCGATTTTTATGAACTTTTAAAAATAATTATTTTAAAAAATTTAAAAAATTCGAGACCAGCCATTCACGAAGAGAGCAACCAAAAATTGTATCCATTATATATTCTAAAGGATGAATACATGATAAATTTTTCCATAAACACAAATACGTGATTTTGACAGATTTAAAATTTTGTCCTTGGTTTAATGTTTTTCTGATTTGCCCATATTTAACATTTTACTGAAGCAATATGGAAAAAAACTTTTGAAAAATTGTATGACCCTAAATTAAGACCTTAATACATTTTGCCTAATTTTTGCAATATTCTAAATCAATTACAATATCTAAGTAATCCTTAGAAAATCTTCACAAAACACCAAGGCCCTTGTCACCTAATTCCTTTACGAAAAACAAAAAAGGATTTTTCGGATTTAAAATCGCCACTATTTTACATAACATTTTAAAAGTAAGAGATCTTTTAAAAATTTTGCAATATCTGCTCGAAATATAAATTGAATTGAACCCACATAAATCTAATATATTTTTTGTAAACAATTTGTATATTTACTTAAACGACTTTTACTTAAATATTTTATATACAATTTCTTTTTTTGTTTTTCAGTTTGCCAAAAATTTTACAAAATTTTTCCTAGTCCTTTTCAAACAAATTTCCCATCACGTACTGGCAATTTTTTCCTTAATATACCAAGATTAAATACAATTCATACTCCTGTCATACACAAGTTTTTTTGGTTATCAATTTTCCTTTTATCCTTTACATGTAGGAATATTAGCAATAAAAACAAAAACTTGAATATCTTTGAAAATTTTTTCTAAGATGAAAAGCCTGTAGCAGTTTTTAGTCAGCGGAAATATTTATCATTCTTATTTTTGTTTACCACATTTAAAAAAAAAATATATAATAATTTTTTGGGATGATGCTCTAGTTTAAGCTATGAATTAATAATCTAACATAAATTATGTTCATTAGATAGGCTCGATCTTTTTGATACACAAGAAAGTCACGTTCTTTGGCATCCCTTTTAAATTGAATTAGATAAAATTTTATTAATTTTATTTATAATAAAAGAAAATTTGGTAATAGTCTAGTTGTCAGACATACTTAGGGAATGAAGTTTATTGTTTTACTACAAAAGCTAGCAAAAACTATGCAACTGTCACCACCATTGAAACATACAAGTTGCTTTAAAAATCTACAAGTAGATCAGGTCTTCAAAAGAACAAGAACCCAGAGTTAGCCTTTTTAACTTTTTTCTCTTAGGATAGTGTAAGTGCAGAGAAGATGTTTAAGGGTCGCTACTACATCTCAATGACAAAATTAGTTTTTTTTTGAAAATGGGCACCGAACAAGAATGTCGTAAAAAAATTTAAATTTTGATTGAAAATCCGCGCTGCCTGCAAAAAAACATTGCTAGGCCGGCAGGTATTAACAAAAGACTTTTTTAATAATCGTGAGTGCTGTGTAATGGATGCATTAACATAAGTCTTGGCAGATTTTTCTCAGTAACCAGGGCCCTATTTCACTAAGCTACAAGTTTACAATTACAAGTGTTTTTGCCTGTAAAATTGTGAACTTGTAAATAATTGTGTTTATTTGCTTTAAATAAAATAAAAAATTCACGATTTAGTTTCATTTCTATAACGAAAAGTGTAAGTCTAGATTTTTTTGTGCGCACTCCTTAGTTTTATAGAAAAATTTTTGATAAAAACATACCTCTCTCTGAAAAATATTTCGATAAAAATTATTTTTCATAGAAAATTTTTCGATAAAAATATTTATCTGTGAAAATTTTCGATTAAAAAATTTTTCTATAGAAAATTTTTGGATAAAAAAAATTTTCAATCAAAAAATGTTTGATAAAAATATTTTTATATCCTTCACCAAAAGGTGAAAGGGTATTGTAAGTTTGTGCATCCGTTTGTAATTTGTTTATTAGTGAACGTAGACCCCATAAAAATTATACCGATCGACTCAGAATCGGAATCGGAGGAGAATCGATTAAGCGATGTCCGTCCATCTGTTGACATCGAGTTTCTGAAGATCATGGAGAATGTACCTACATAAATTATATATCAGATTTTACGAAATTCTCCCGCAATGAACGCTATTAAATTATCAAAATTGGTCAATAAACACCCGAAAAATTTAAAAAATACTAAAAATTAGACGAAAATTTTAAAATTTTTTATTGAAAAACACAAGAGAGTGATAACATATTATATATCAAATTATAGGAAATTGTTGTTGTACGCTGTAAAGTTTTATCAAAATCGGTCTATAAACAACTCGTTATGAGACCAAATTTTGTGCAAGATGGTTTTATATCTATCAATCTTCTTATTAAAATCGGTATATAAACACCTGAGATATCGCCAAATATTAGAAGTGATTTGGCCCTAAAATCGGCTTAAAATATATATAAATAGTTTACTAGGAGCCTATGTATATCGTGAGAACATGTCTTGTATTAATTAATTATTTAACTAATTAAAGAGTCATCAGAAGTTAAGACTTACACATACATCCCAAATATTATTAATGAACTATTCATCTAAATTAGCCAACATACTTCAGATATATAAGTAAATATTTAATTACTTTCCGACAATGATACATTACCAACAAATTTAGACCAAATATTTATCCATTTAAAAGATATATATCTTGCATTTGTTTGAGCTAAAGTTCAGTTATAAGAAACTATAGAATTAACAATAAACTCTTTTGATTTGTACTTTACTTTTGGATCACCATTTGTGAAGGGTATCCAAGATTCGGCATAGTCGAATATACCACTCTTACTTGTTTTATAGAAAAATTTTTGATAAACATATTTTTGTATAGAAAAATTTTCGTTAGAAATATATATTTTCCTGTTGAAAATTTTTCAATAAAAAAATTCTAAAAAATGTTTCATACAAAAAATTTCTATAGAAAAATGTTTAACAAAAAATGGAGTACAAAACTTTTTCTTCCTAAAACATCAGAACTACACATTAAAAATACCAATTTTAGTGATAATATAGATAGCAATATATCAAAAACGGCTTTTTGCGAAAAAGAACTTTTTTATTGTAGAAAATGAATCTCTGGGATTATAAAAATAATGTTTGTCTTACAACTTTTTTGTTTCTAAATTCTGCTAAAAGATGGCGCTATTTTTAGGTTACATATGAAAATCGCATTTTTAATAATTAAAAGATACAAATTTGGTTTGACAATGTTCCGCGACTTTGTTCAGGAGTATTTGGTCTAACTTTTTTCTGAATGTACCAACATCGAAAAAGATCCAAATAATATGTATTTGATACATTTGTAAGAAACATGTCAATACCGCCACCTTGCGGCAATCTTTTGTAGCATTTTTAAAAACACAAAAATAGATGCTTTCAAAACCTTTCAAAAGAGATATCTGCGATGAAATTCAGACAAAAAATAAGAATTCTAGGGACAAAAGTAGTTAACAGTATTCCAATTCTGATACTTTTTTGAACGATTGTTTTAAAATTTTGTGTAAAATTTAGTCACTGTTTACAATATTAGAAGTAAAAATAATGTTTTTGTAATGAGAAAGGGTATGGCTTAAATTCCATATAAAAGTGAAAGTTTTTAACTTTTCTTTAACTTCAGCATCCATATACAAAAATCTTGTTAGCCAGATTTGGCAGATTTCGCGAAATTGGTTAGTTTCTCAATATGTTAATTTGTTTTTTAAGTCCATTTCATTTTCCATCTCTACTTTTAAAAAATATAATCGCTGTAAATCGATGAGGTATTGAAAACATTTTTTTCGTCGGACTTTTTTTTGGTGGCAAGTTTCCATATTACTAAATATTTAATTTTTAGATTCCTAGAACACAAAATGATCAGAAGCCACTGTTGTCTTGTTACATTTTACGAATTTAAGAGGTTCAATGTAGGCTGTATAAACACTTTGAGATGTAGAAGAAAATCAATGGTCGCGATTTAATCGCATATTATTTTTGCTTCACTGTAGACCGCAGGATATTTGTTCGTGAATTTGAGCAATATACCTTTAAGTACCACATTGTTATTATACATCAATGTGTCTTTCGAAGGTGAACAAGTGAAAAATTACACAAATAGGCTTGCTTGTTTTTTAAATGGCACAAAAATGGCTAAATATTTTTCTCGAAAAATTTGCACACATATTAAGAACATGTTTATCTAAAATTTTGATATGGCGCTTCTCGATGCGTTTCTTAGTTAATGAGTTATAGGAAGACAAATATTAAAAATGCAGAATTTTTACCCTTTTTTCATTTTTTTTGATAGTTTTTCTCAATTTGTCGAAGAACCAAACATTTAATCGGGAAGCGCCATATCAAATTTTTAGATATCAATAGTAGCTATCTGTATGTAAAATTTGGTCTCAAAATCTTTATCCGCTTTTGTGCCATTTTAAATGCAAATTTTATACTTTTTTCACTCCTGCATTATCTTTTATATATATCTTTTCTCTAAGTGTACTGATGTTTTTTTTATGGTGATGAAATCTTTTACACTTATCTAACTATACAAATTTGAAAAAGTTTAATTTATGACCTATTAAGAAAGTTACAGCGCCAAATTTGCTTCTAGTTTAAAAGCCAAAATTATAGAAAACACCGTGTATTTCAGGAACCAAAATAGCTTGGGCCATTTTATGAAGCACGAAGGATAGCTGAATATGTGTCTGAAGAAATGTATATAAATTCATGTGATTATCTTGAAATTTAAAAACCTACTTTTTTTGATATATTGCTAAATATAGATGAGTAGCTTAAGTAGAAAATTTAAGTTTTGAGATATAAACAAGTAAGAAAGTGCTATAGTCGGTCAAGCCCGACCATACGATACCCTTCACTACTAAGGTCAAAGCAGTTTCCGTTATTTGGACTTATATGAGAGCTAGGGTCAAATGTGGACCGATTATCTCGAAATTAAACAAATTGATTACAGTTGTTACAAAAATTAAGCGTGCAAAAAACAAACTTGAAATTCTCATTATCTTCTGATTTACGAGCGTTTTAGAGATTTTTGTCTCATTTAGGGAAATTTTAAAGAAGAGTTTGTATGGGAGCTATGGTCAAATGTGGACCGATTTTTACGAAATTTAGTACAGTGATTTAAGTTTACATAAGCAGTATTTGTTGTAAATTTCATGAAAAAATATTTGTATTTGTGGCCAATATATCAATTCCGGGAAGTGGGACCTATGGGAGGTACCATAAATAATGGACCTATTTTGACCAATTTCAATAGCAATAGGTCCCATTATCAAGAAAATTATCTGTGCCAAATTTCATCAAATTATCTTTAGAATTGCGACCAGTAGTTTGATTACAAGGTTTACATGGGGGTCCAGCCAGCCAGACGGACGGACATCGCTAAATCGACTCAGAAAGTGTAATTTTTCTTCTGCTTGATTTCAGCGAATAATTTATGAATTAATATATTGGTTACATTTTTATTAGAAAACAAGAATGAATATTTAAAAATAAAATATTGTAAAATTCAGAAGACTTTACACTTTTTCTACTTAAGCGCTTTATCAAAAGTAAATTTGCGTTGAACTGGACCTTAGGTAACTTTAAGCGGGTTTGTTTTAATAAAAAGTATGTATTGTGTAGTTTTATGGAAACATAAGTTTTTTAAATATAATGACTTTAAATTTACATTTAAGCGCCTTTGCTTATGTAATGCACCAAATGCCTTAACACAATTCTCTCTTATGTTGACTTAAGCTATTTATCCATATTGCCACTGACATATATGTACAAATATGTGCTAATAATGTTTTGAACATGAAAACTTATACCCCTAGCGATAGCATAACCTGCTTGATTGAATGTGTTAGCAATATGCGAGAACGTGAAAGAAATAGCAGCGCCCGTGGGCGTTGTTTTAGAGAAGACTGATTAATAGTCTATCTATTTACTTATGGTGTCAATACATTTCTATGCAATTCTAGCTTAAACCAAAAACTAATTAATATTTATTTATAAATAAATATGTATATGGGCAAAAATCAAACAGTTTTTATTCCTTTGAAACCGACTTTCAACTAGAATAATTTTTGTACCCTTAGGAGTTAGGAAAATCTAATTACAGATCTTGAACTCGCAAAAAGTTCTGTATACTGAACGCAATATCTTTGTTGCGCAAATTTGCGCTTCTAAGCGTAATTGGCATGCAAATTAAAAAAAAACGTAAAAAAATCGATTGAAGCATTCAAGTTTTTCTTCATATTTCGTCTTCTTCTACATTCGTTTTAACATTTGGGCCCAAGTCATTGTTCAACGAAATAGACACCACACTTTGGGGATAAATTCACTTCCCTCTAAATTTTAATTTTGTCACTTCTAATACTAGTTAATGGCTGCCAAAATTTGAAGCTCGTTTTCCCCACTTTTTAATTTTTTTCGCATATTTTTTGGCCGCCTCAAAGAATTTAAAAAAATAGATAACGATTTGTAGATCTTTCAATTTCGCATCGTTTGATATATATCTCGTTAATGTGCTCTATATAGCTATAATATACGACAGGTGTATATGAGGAGTTTTTGAGCGTAAATTTTTCAAAATACCGGTTTTTCGTGGAGCACACTCGCAAATATGAATAAAAAGTTCCAAACTACCGCGTAAACCGAGTTTTTTGCCATTTAGCACCTAAAAGCAAAAGCGCACCTAAAAATCATTGTTTGCTAAAATTTTATGAAGATTTTGAAAATCGTGCAAAAAAAGTGCATATTGGTTTAAATGGTTTTAGATTGCAAACTGAGACCAAATCACATAAGGCATGAAAGCGTGTCATTTATAACCGATTTGCATCAAAAGTTTTTCAAAAATCAAACATTTCAATGAAGCACATCGCGAATTTAGCTCAAAATTGATCAGGAATAGTCTTAAAACTATTCTTTAATAAAGCTTTACCTTAGATTTGAAGCGCAAAAAATAATTATAAAGATTAATGATTTTATGGACCAAATAAGATTTTTATATCTTAGAAAGATATGCACCTATTAAAACTTATAATTAAATAGAAAATTCTTTTAAATTAAATTTGTCCACAAGTCAATGCAGCTGAATTGCACTAAGACTCACATTTTGTCAAATTTCGCGAAAATCGCGGTTAAAAAAATAAAAAATATTGTTAAAAAATATTCTTTTTCACTTTATTTTTTTCACATTATTTTTTCGTGTTAAGGCATATATAAATTACCATAATACCATGAAACGACAGAACACCTAAAAATATATAAGTTGTGTCAAAATCAACTATAAAAAATAAAATAGTTTTTAAATTTTTTTAGAATTTTTTGTTTTAACCGTCATAACTTCTGCGCGCATCGCGTAATATCATTAACGCGAACGGATTTTACATTGACTACGCCCCTTTAATAGAACCCCAAAAAAAAATTTAGTGCGCGATCAAAAAATTTCTTGAATTTTTTTAATTCCGAAAATTAAAACTATTTGATTTTTGTCCATATGCTCGTGCTAATGATATTTTGAGTTGGAGAAATTATGGTCTAATTCCAATTCATAAAGAAAAACATTTAACTCATATTTTAAAACAATTACATTTCGGTACTGAAATTTTACGAATACTCCTAATATCTTTTTGTATTTTTTGTGACTACTTTAAACTTAAATTTAATATTTCATAAAAGTTTTTATTTTCCTACATATTAATCGTTATTTCCGTATATTCTTTTTTACTTTACCAGCCTGTACTGTTATGCTCAAAAACACGTCAAATCCATCAAGGCCGTTACCAGGCCAGGCGAGGTGGCGGAGAAGCAACGCTACAAAAGCATACGACGTACGAAACCTCAAGAAAAGAAAAAGTTCAAAGTTCGTAACCTGCATCACAGTTCACCGTATCATGTGTCGGATCACAAGGCTGCCGTAACGGTGGGCGTCATAATGGGTGTCTTCCTCATCTGTTGGGTGCCGTTCTTTTGTGTGAACATTGTGGCAGCCTTTTGTAAGACCTGCATAGGTGGACAAACATTTAAGATACTCTCATGGCTGGGATATTCGAATTCTGCCTTTAATCCCATTATCTATTCAATATTTAACAAAGAATTTCGTGATGCATTCAAACGCATTTTAACGACACGTAATCCCTGGTGTTGTAATCAAGACATTGGCAATATACATCCGCGTAACAGTGATCGTTTTGTAACGGATTATGCGTCGAAACATGTGGTGGCCATGAATTCAGGTCGTTCGTCGGCGGAATTGGAACAGGTGTCTGCAATTTGACCAACAAAACGTACCAGCGATTATGCCTCATCATTGGTATGTTGTGTTTCCGGCTCAGCAGATGCGACTTCACTGACAATTACACCGTATGGTCCCTGAGATTCGGTAACGGTGGCCTCTACGACAATTGTTGTAGAGACACTGGACACGACAAGTAGACCGGGAGATAGCAAACAAATGGAAACAGTATTAGTTTAGAATTAACTATATTTATATAAGTAAAACAAAGAAGAAGAAGAAAGGAAAACGATAACAACTCAAAAGGAAAACTGGAAAAAGGACACCGACTATACAAACTATAAGCAGCATTCAACTACTTACTACTATTTAGATACACGTGTATATAAACATAAGCCGCCATTTTTACTACAACTATAAGTTTTCACTAAAGCTCAACAAGGATACTATCACACACACACAAACAGGCACTTCCATCATTGGTTTCCTTTTATCCTTCTACCAAAAGCACACACAATCATCGTCATCAGCAGCAATTATACATACACACACATACATATAAACATTTGTATATGAGCAACTGGATTACAGGGTGAGCGTTAAACCAATCAATCATTATTTATCCTTTTTTTCTTATTTTATTTTCAAAATAACTTTAAGTAGTTAAACAAATGACAACTAAATATTTTACTAACAAAAAATTATTTAATCCTTTTAAAGAAAATTTAATTAAATCAAATTATTTTTGTTAAAAAGAAAAAATCTAGAGCATAATTTTTAATATCCTTTATCCTTGTCATATCCTTTAATGAAAACAAAGAATTTACTTGTTTGTACAAAAAAAAATTAATTTAAATTTCATTTATTTTAATCCTTTAAAACTACCCGCACGTTACACAAAATAATTATAAAGTGGGATTATAATTTTTAAAGGCGTCTAATTAAATTATGAAAACGTTAGCAATATTTAAAAGAAATAAAAAAAAATACTAACTGTTAAAAAATGTCTTATTTAAGCAAATTTCCAAAAGAAATTTAATTGTTTAAATTATATAAAATAGTGATAAATAGTTGCTAGAAATAAAAGTGTACAAAAATATTTTATTAGGTTTTATGTTTTCATCGAAAATTGCTTATTTTACACTGATTTCTTAAAGAACTTAAAAATATTAGAAAAATAATTTTCGTTATAGGAAAATATTTAACTCTGTATTTGTGAGTCATTTTTCGGAAACCAGAGGCCAAATCGTCCCATTCGATATAGAACGAAATGTAAGATATTTCAGAAACATTTGTGTAGCATACTTTTAGGATAATCTAAATATCTATTCTATATACATATATAAAATAGAATGTGTATAAATATGTAACGTATGGACTCCCAAACGGCTGGGCTGATTTTTTTGAAATTTTTAGGGAATCTTCAAAATATCCATTCTGTGAGGTCTGATCTTTGATTTTCGGTCTACGGGCGGAGAGGAGTGGCAAAATTCAATTTTCATAAAACACTAATGTTTGCTTAGGGCCAGCAATGCGGACCGGGCTAGCAAGTATAACATGTAGGCTAAGGTATTTTAGCAAATTGCGAAATTGAACCTTAACTCCCCCTAGAAATGTTCTACGTAACATTAAAACATGATGTGCAAATTTATTTTCAAAATTGCATAAGGTTAAAACGTGCTGGATCCGCTCACAAAGTGTTAAACTTTTTGTATAGGAAAAATTTAAGTATTTTCGGTTTTCCCTTAATTTTAACCACTAAGAATTAAATTATTTTCAAAATTTAATGGAATATAAAGTAGCTTTATTTTCGGTCATCAATATAAAAAATCCATGAAAAGGTTTCGGAGTTATTGCAATTTTTGCCCGAAAATTCGTGTCCTTGACGACACGCCTAAGGATATGCAGCTAAAAAAATGTACTTAAATATAAATAAATTTCAAAGTTAGACACAATCTATAATTCTATGTCCCGTAAGTACTAAATAGTTGAGTTTTGTTAAAATATTTATAACTGAATTTACTTAGTTTTTTTTTCATATTATAAAATGATAATTTTTTAACTGAGAGTCTGCACTATCCATTTAAATAGTAAAGAATTAATTTACTAAATTTTAATATGGTCGGTCGTACAAGCATGGAAGATGCCCAACATTAAGAACTCACAGTTGATTTCTTTATATCCAAAACAATAAAAAATTTGATTTGGGCCGATCGAAAAATTAAAGTGCCAGTTGAAGCCATAGAAATCTGACATGCCTCATGCCAATAAGAAAGTTTTTCAAGAGATGACTGATGCATTTGTTCAACAAAAACGCAATTGTGTGGTAGGAATTTTTATTGTTGTTCAACCTCAAAACGGACAGGCTTTTGAGGTGGCTTAAAATAGTGGTCAAAGCGTGAATGTACTATAACAAGCCGGAGACCATCTCTGAAAATTTTGGGTTTCTCAGGGTGAATTCATTTTCTTCTCAATAATCGAGGTAGTGTGCCATTTAAAGCTGACAAACTGATAGAAACCACGCAGCTTTTTAAAAATTACTTTCATAACCTGTTTTCATCTGATGATAAAATAACTAGACATAAACTATCCTGGCAGGGCCAGTATAATTTATACCCCTCACCACCATAGGTGGAAAGGGTATTATAAGTTTGTGCTGATGTTTGTAACGCATAGAAATATTTGTCTTAGACCCACCTTTTAGTATACCAATAGACTAAGAATCACTTTCTGAGTCGATTTAGCGATGTCCGTCCGTCCGTCTGGCTGGCTGGACCCCCATGTAAACCTTGTAATCAAGCAATTCTGAAGATAATTTGATGAAATTTGGCACAGATAATTTTTTTGATAATGGGACCATGGCTATTGAAATTGGTCAAAATCGGTCCATTATTTATGGTACCTCCCATAGGTGCCACTTCCCGGAGTTGCTATATTGGCCACAAATATCAATATTTTTTCAAAACAGATACTGCTCATGTAAACTTAAATCACTGTACCAAATTTCGTTGAAATCGGTCCACATTTGACCATAGCTCCCATACAAACTCTTCTTCAAAAACGCACTAAATGAGACAAAAAATCACTAAAACGCTCGTAAATCTAAAGATAATGAAAATTTTAAGTTTAAATTTTTGTAACAACTGCAATCAATTTGCCAAATTTCGAGATAATCGGTCCACATTTGACCCTAGCTCTCATATAAGTCCAAATGACGGAAACAGGTTGAATATATACGTTTTGAGAAAATGTTTGTATGATGGCAAAACTTAGCAAATATTTGTCTTTATACAGGAAAAATAACACCTTTGACCTTAGTGGTGAAGGGTATCGTATGGTCGGCTTGACCGACTGTAGCGCTTTCTTACTTGTTTTTAATCAATTTATGTAAAAAGCTAAGCTTTTTCCAATGGCATAAATTTTGATTAAATTTGATAACGCAATCTTATACGAATAATATTTTCTAATTTTTCAAAAACTTTGAGGCCATACGTAAACTTATTACTCTTGGTGTTTTTTTTTTTTTCTCTTGATTTATATCGAGTCTTCTCAGTTGTTATAGATCAGATATCATCTAATGGATTCAAGATATCATAAGGGTACCGTAAGGCTTTGTTATATCTCAAATTGTTTTTCTTATATTTGTTAATAACCTCATTTGTCAATCTTCTGATCTGGGCTCTATTCCACGAAACAACTTATCAACTTTTCACTTTGCACTTATCAAATTTTTTGACAATTAGCAAAACTTTATGTTTCTCAGAAATATAAAATTTGATAAGTGATAAGTTAAAACTGATAAGAATAATTTGCAAACTCTTCGCAATTTTTTTATTCTCTTTGCAATTTCTTTTCGGTTCTGTACGTCCTCTTTTGCAAAGTGAATTTTTTGTTCTATTCTCTTTGTGTCTATAATGGGCTTAGATATTAATATTCTGATTTGACTTCATCGCCTGTTGGGAGGTTAATATATATCATAGTTGATTCGGTCATTCCGGGCTTACCCCATGATTCTAAGCATAGACTCACAAAAACACTCTTAAGATGTTAAATCGTTAAGTCGTCGTATTCACCGAACTCGCCTCTCAATTGTGCCATTAATTCTATGGATTGGTGCTAAAAGGGCCAATGTCAGTTTTCGGATGTTTTGAGTTAGTCATTGCATTAGGTTCCTCTTTTTACTCTCTTTTATTTTGTTCCAACAGCCAATCTTTAGCTCATTCCAGAATAGCTTCATAAGAAATTTAAGGGCCAATGTCGACATTGGCCCTTTTATCACTAACATTTTTTTTATTTTTTAAAAAAATCTAAATAATTTATTTTACATTTTTTTAGCAATTTTATATCATATGTTATTGGATATATATGTTATAAGATATTAGATATAATCCAGTAATATTTGTAGTAATATAACAAATAGCTGCTAAATAATATTGCTTTTTTGTCAATATTTCCTTGTAAAAGGGCCAATGTCAAAAAAAAAAATGAAATGTAAAATTAGTTAGTGCCAAAAGGGCCAATGTCATATTCTTTTCTTAATTTGGATCTGTTTTAAAGAATTGATTTTACCATGCCCTTTATAGGATCATAATACATGTCCAACCCAAATTTTATGCGCGAAACTTGGAAATTAGCTGAGCTGTAAGGAAAACAAAATCTTATAAAAATTTCGTTTCTAAATTTTTCAAAAGTAGTTTCTTTGACATTGGCCCTTTTAGCACCAAGCCACAAAATTAGTGTGCTGATGTTTTAAGTGAAACGATATTGTTGAAACCACATAACACTCGCAGTAACATTCATTGCCTTTACCATCTTAGAAGAAGTGACTTCCTCTGATGAAAATAGACCATATTCAACACCAAACATTGCATTTTTCGGGAAACACTGGCCAAACTTGCAATTCTTCGGGCTGCTCTTTTACCAAATATTCAATGAACTACCCAGTAAGAAAAAAAGGTTTATTCTCAAATTGAGGATGATTTGAAAATAAATTGTTTTTTAAAGGTCAAACGTTTGATACTGATTTGAGAATAATAGCGTTCTCAACAAAAAGGGGACTTTATTCTCAAATTGAGAAATGAATTTATTCTCAAATCTTGATGATGATCATTCTCAAAGGTTTTTCAAATGTGGATATCATCTACATGTGGAACATACATAAATAAAATGGCGTTGTATTCTTGAGTTTGTTTATTTTCTTTTTGAAAACGGTGCATCATATTTGAATTCTTTTGCTTTAAATATAATTTTTTTTATTGATACGTAAAAAAAATTTTTTAAAAAACAAAGAAAATTTACTTGTGCATATGAATATTATTGAAATTTTAATCTTGACATTTTTTAAGCAAGGTTTTATGGTCAAATATGGATCAATTTTAAAAAATCCAAAAGAAATACCGAATTTCTTTGAAATGCAATGCCATTCCATTAAAATATCTTAAACATTAATATCTTTTAATATAAATTATTTTTTTAATGTTTGAAAAAGATTTGAAATAAGGTTTGATATCAAATTTATATAACATCATTTTTCAAATTATTCTCAAATCATCTTAGGGTTTGATAATGATTTGAGAATAACCTTTACTCTCAATTTGAGAAACTATCATTTTTCAAGCGTTTATTCTCTAATGAACCCTCATTTGAAAATGAATGTGAATCTCAAACATCTGTTCAGGTTTGAAAACAGTTTGAAAAAAACATTTGATATCAAATGTAAAAGTTATCATATTTCAAACGTTTGACACTATTCTTACTGGGTAACAACCAGTTTTGTTGCTGAACACAATTTTCCGTTGTTCGTTTGAAAATCATTTATGTTACTAAAACTTCAACCATTACAACTAGGTTGCGAATTGTCTGTATATTTTGCTCAATTATGCCAATATTTCACAAAATACTCAAATTTTAATTTTAAATATTAAATTTGATTTTCGTATTGACATATTCTAATCTATACTTGCAAATAATTATTTATAATTACATATAAATAAAATATAATAAATTTACATAACTTAAAATTACATTAACGCTTATATAATTTATTTAATTTGTTTGCATTACTACTCAAAAATTTATTTGCTATTTTGTTGTAGTTATTTTGGGCATTTGGTTATTTATATGACCCTGTTAAAATTGTTTTATTTTGGTGTAATTAAAATCTGTGGTTTTTTAAATCCTATTTATTTTTTTGTTACTATTTTTTTCCACAAAACCTTAAACAAAACAAGTAAGAAAGTGCTATAGTCGGTCAAGCCCGACCATACGATACCCTTTACCACTAAGATCAAAGGTGTTCTTTTTTCTATATAAAGACAAACATTTGCTAAATTTTGCCATCATACAAACATTTTCTCAAAACTTATATATTGAAGCTGCTTCTGTCATTTGGACCTTTATGGGGGCTAGGGTCAAATGTGGACCGATTATCTTGAAATTTATCAAATTGATTACGAATTACTTAAGCAAAAAATAAACTTAAAATTCTCATTTTCTTCAGATTTCCGAGCGTTTTAGTGATTTTTGTCTCATTTAGTGCGTTTTAACAGAAGAGTTTGTATGGGAGCTATGGTCGAATGTGGACCGATTTTAAAATTTCGTATAGTGATTTCGGTTCCCCTAAGCTGTATTTGTTTTAAATTTCATGAAAAAATATTGATATTTGTGGCCAATAATCAATTCCGGGAAGTGGGACCTATGGAAGGTACCATGAATAATGGACGGATATTGACGAATTTCAATATAACTATCAAAAAAATGATCTGTGCCAAATGTGATCAAATTATCTTTAGAATTGCGACCTGTGCTTTGATAACATGGTTTACATGGGGGTCCAGCCAGACAGACAGAAGGACGGACTGACATCGCTAAATCGACTCAGAAAGTGATTCTAAGCCTATTTATATACTAAAAGGTGGGTCTTAGATAAATATTTCTATGCGTTACATACATCAGCACAAACCTATGGTAGTGAAGGGTATAACAAGTGCGATTATCCCTTCTTACTTGTTATACCCTTCACCACGGTCAATCCGGATCATATTGTACCCTTCTCCACTTAATCAGCCTTATTACGGTTGTCGAAAATACGACTTCGACTACGCCAGTTAGTAGTAGATTAAAGAAAACATCAACACAATTTCATTAATCTAGTACTAACTGTCGTAGTCGAAGTCGTATATTCAACAACCGTAATAAGGCTGAATAAGTTTTATCATCATACAAAATTTTCTTGAGATTTAAATAATTTTTAACATTGGATATTATAAATATAGTGAAATTAATTGCTGTGATCTTTATTTTGGGAAGTTTAAAAGTTACCCGATAAAATATACCCATCACGCCCTATTTATCTAATGATGATTCCACTATGAAAACCAATGTTTTTATAGAGGAACAAAAGATGTCGTTCAATTGCCTCAAGAAGTGATTCTGAGACGATATTTGTACTAAAAAATATGTGGGAGACCAATATTTCTTTGCGTTATAAACATAAGCAAAAACACAAGTAAGAAAGCGCTATAGTCGGTCAAGCCCGACCATACGATACCCTTCCTTACTAAGGTCAAAGGTGTTATTTTTCCTGTATAAAGGCAAATATTTGCTAAATTCTGTCATCATAAAAACATTTTCTCAAAACTTATATATTTAATCTGTTTCCGTCATTTGGACTTATATGAGAGCTAGGGTCAAATGTGGACCGATTATCTCGAAATTTGGCAAGTTGATTACAGTTGTTACAAAAATTATGTATGCAAAAAAAGAAACCCAAAATTTTCATTATCTTTAGATTTATGAGCGTTTTAGTGATTTTTTTGTCTCATTTAGTGAGTTTTGATATTAGAGTTTATATGGAAGCTATGGTCAAATGAGGACCGATTTCAACGAAATTTGGTACAGTGAAGTTTACATAAGCAGTACTTGTTTTAAATTTCATGCAAAAATATTGATATTTGTGGCCAATAGGTCAATTCCGGGAAGTGGGACCTATGGGAGGTACCATAAGTAATGGACCGATTTTGACCAATTTCAATAGCCATGGTCCCATTATCAAGAAAATTATCTGTGCCAAATTTCATCAAATTATCTTTAGAATTGCGACCTGTAGTTTGATTAGAAGGTTTACATGGGGGTCCAGCCACCCGAGACGGACGGACGGACGGACATAAAAGGTGGGCCTAAGATAGATATTTCTATGCGTTACATACATCAGCACAAACTTATAATACCCTTTCCACCTATGGTGGTGAAGGGTATAATAACATACCCTCTTAACATATGGTCGTGAAGGGTATACAAACGAAAAACTACCTGTACTTATGGTATGAACCATTTTACATATACATATATTTACATGTTTTCTATTTGAATTTAAATAAAACGTTTTGTTAAATGTTTAATTAAATTTTTGTTTTTTTCCTGAATTTCTATATGAAGGTATTTGTTGATTGACAATTTAATTTCCCTGTAGTAAAACTGGGGTCATGTGTCACCATGTCAACACTTTAGGTAACATCAATTCAAATGTCGCCAATTTTAGTTCAGTACTGAAATAGTGAATATATAGAGACAACTATTCTAGTATATATCTGGTGACATTGTCAACGAATGTGTCAACATATATGTATATCAATAGGCCCCGATTTGATCCCAATGTCTCCATTTGGACCAAAAGAACTACAAAGTCAATACTAAGTAAATAGTGGTAATGTCTACTGGTAGATTTCGTAGGAACTCTAAATGTTAAATGTCAATAGTAGATAACACTGGATGGGGCAAAATAGGCAAGTAGTACTGGAGACATTGTCAATAGCAAAACAGTATTGTTTCTCTGACGGCATTTACTGCAGGGTTACTCAATGTAGACACACACACACGCCTACTCACACTCATTTGCAATTAAATCAAAAACAAATAAACAGGATATTAACATTTAAAGAGGAGGGGAAATATATAGTAGAGGTTTAGAATGATTGATGATTCCTTATGAACAAAATTTCCGTTCAAATTCAAAGTAATTTTCCTTATTCAACTAAAATTTCGGAAAATTTCAATTTCGATTTCTATTTTTTTAATGATTGCTCTATTTTCCAAATCATTTACTTTCAAAAAAAAAAAGTGTTAACTCTAATCAAATAGACTTAAAACGAAATCTTTGTTAATTGTCATGCTGTGCTTTGTGCCTTTTAATAAACTTTACAAAATTAGTAATGAGCAGAGAAAATGTTAACGTATTTACGTAATTACTTGTAAATCTTATTTACGTATGACAGGTTGCGTTAAAGGGAGGGGGAGATGTGCCTTGAAATCCCTTAAAATGCTTAGCTATGGAAAAACAATTTAATTTGATTACATTTTATGTTAATTCAAATTTCTAATATTTTAATAGAAATTAAAACAAGAGGGCCCTTGGCAGCAAAATGTCTAAAAGCAATTTACGACTACTTTTAATCAACATCATATTTATTTATTAATGGAAATTCAAAAATTTAATTTATGACTTTTGAAAAGAAGTACCTAAATGTATTGTAAAATACTTTTATGGAAAAATTACACAAATATTAAAAATATTTAAAAAGTTTGCATAAATATTAGGATTTTAGGAAAATTTAATTCAACGCCACTAAAAATATGAAAGATATGAAAATATGGAATTTATACAATAATTCATCTAAATTAATCAAATACATATGATTTTCACCATATGAGGGTGTTGTGGCTTAGTTGTTTATCACATCGAATACTAAGCATAACATATCACATTCAGCCTGGGTTCGATCCCTGGTCACGACAACATTAATTTCTCTAATTGTTAATTTCTATTAAAATTATTATCACTGCATCCTACATAGGCGGTAAACCTACAGCACCAACACGCCGCATTTTTTAACCACCATTTTTGAAAAATCTAATGATGCAGTTCTATAGAGAAGAGTCTAGATATTAAGGTTCAATAATTGTTTTCAAGAAAAATTGATTTTATGTGTTATATGAAATGTGCTTAATGTTCTAAAGCGAAAAGTGATGAAAATTTTTATCAAACTCAGTAGCTCATGCATCGAATATAGCTTCACAGCTATAATCTTGATGTCGATTTAATTAAGATACAGAACCTTGGTTTTAGTTTGCAGAAGAAAATAACTCTAATCTCGTATTTATTTTAAAAGATATCACAAAATCAAAAAAGCTCTAAAAAATTCAGTGTTTTCTTTGGACAAAAACTAAGTTGGCTCGGTTTTGCTCGGCGTTCCCATCATAACCATGTGAAACACGAAAGTCCCATCTTTAGATTGAGCTAAAAAAATTTAACGAAATTTACCTTAACGATCGGTAAAAAAGTTTAAAATTTTCTGAAAAAAGTCACATAAATTGTTACGCATAACTTAAGCAAAAAGTGTTGCAGTCGTTTAGGCGTAACTTTTTTTTATCAAATTGAATTTAAGTGTAAGTCCAAGGCAGGTACCCGTAGGAGTCTACCGATTTCAAACAGAATTAGTGAAGCTCTTTTTTGGGTCAACCAATAGACATGTGCCGAATTTCTTCAAATACTGTTGAGAATTGCGGCTTATACTAAGAAGAAATATAAGTGAAAAAAATGGGGGTCCAAAGCAGGTACCCCAAGGAGTGGACGGAGTTTAACCAAAATTGATTTCGATTTTGATAAAATTGTGTTCAAAATTCCGGCTTTTATATTGAAAAAAGAAATAAGTGAAAAATGGTGATCCAAGGCAGGAACCTCAAAGAGTCAAGTGATCTCAACCAAAATTAGTATAACTCTTTTTTGGTTCAATGAAAAGACGTCTGCCTAATTTTTTAAAGTTCTGATGAGAATTGCGGTTTATACAATGAAAATAAAAAATTATTGAAAAATGGGGGCCCAAGGCTGGCACCCATGACGACCTCTTTTCTAGATCAGCTTATAGATGTGAGCCGAATTTTATCAAATTTTGTTAAGAATTACGAATTGTTTATTAAGAAGAAAAATAGATGAAAAATGAGGGTCCAAGACAGGTAACCCAAGGGATCGACTAATTTCAACCAAAATTATTATAGCTCTTTTTTAATCAATTAATTAACGTGTGGTAATATCATCAAATTATGTTGAGAATTGCGACTTGTACATTGAAAAGAAAAAAAAAATAGAAAAAATGAAGGTCCAAGGCAGGTGCCCCAACTAGTCTACGAATTTCAACCAAAATCAGTATACCTCTTTTTTTGAATTAATTAATATACGTATGTTGAATTTCACCGAATTCTGCGAATTCTGAATGTACATTGAAAAGAAAAATAGGTGAAAAATGGGGACCCAAAGCAGGTAGCTCAATTAATAGACGGATTTCGAAAATTTTTTGAATTTTACTTATCTTTATAAAACTAAACATCAGTCAAAAATCGGATCGTTTCAAAACATGTTTTATTAAATTTTTTGTTTAATACTAGTTTTTTCTTTTTGTATGAGTTGAGATATAATGGGTAAGCTCTAGAAAAATGTGCTTGAGGTCAATGATTATTAAAAACTAGTACAAGACATTAAACTTCTGTATACAAAAGCATCGATATATTACACTTTAAGGTCCGACTTTAAATAGCGAAGATATAACGAAAAATGTATTTTGACGACCCCAATGTGCGGAAAAAAATTCCTTCTTTTTAATAGTTCGATTGGAATTATCGAAAAACTTTCTTAGTAAAAGTTCAAAGATTTTTTAGGAGCTTTAATTTTCTGATATTAGGGGGTACATTAGGGTGGTAGGAACTGAGATCTGATGAATAAATACTAGAACCGGATATCAGTGACTAATGACTTTTTAAAATATTTGCCTCCTTGGGACAAAAACATCGATATATTCGACTTTAGGATCCGACTGTAAATGTTAAATCGCTGTATACGATATCGATCGCAGTTTAAGACTTTAAGCAAATATTGTGTAAGATACCTTAGGGATTTTTCAAAATAATTTATTTTGCAAAAAGTTTAAGAAAATTGACATTTAAACATATCCGTTTGTTCGTCAAACATTTAGTTTGAATTTAATTCTTCTACTCTCAGCGAACTTTTAAGAAATAAATTACAATGTACTGAATCTTATATGTTATATATTATTTAGTTTACCCTTAAAGTATGCTGTACAAATGTTTCTCAAATATCTTCTATCGATATCAAAAGCAACGATTTGGCCCCTGGTTTGATGTAAAAATAAATTCCAAAAATTTTTTTCCATGATATTGTTATTTTGAATCACTTTCAATAAATCTCAATTTAATAAATAGAAAATCTCTAATATTATTAAATAAACTTTTATGATTAAAGTTCAAAAACTTCATTTATTATCAAATCAACAGGATATATAGTATGTACAAAATATAATTAATTGCTTATACAAATGAAAATCCATCATAAATAACATTTAATTATTTATGATTTCATATTTTATGATTTAATATGAAGTAAACGCAAGAATTAACTCACGCAAACAAACCTTAAGATATTTTCCAAAAATTCTATTTAGAGTAGAAAAATCGAAGCATGCAATAAATTTGGAGTAATAACTAAATTCTATTAAATACTTAATGTTGTTAGAAATTAGGTTTGATAAATTGCTTTTGTAATCCCAAGGAGTTCATATTTCGAATTATGAAAAAGTTTTTTAAACCTTTAATACTAAAACATATTGCTAATTTTCTGCAAGATTGTCGCAATTTAAAGTAGGAAGTTTTTGAATGTCCGAAAAAAAATGTTGGGTCATTTTGGTCCCCATGTCTGTTAAGGGTTAAAAAAAATATTTTGAATGCAACAATATAACAATTCTTAAAAATAACTCATTTTAATAATTTTGATCGAAACTCGCCACTAAATTCATAATATTTCGTATTTTTTCCACTAAGAATCTAAATTTTAACCTTTGACCCCGATGAAAAAGGGTTAAGCTTATCTAATATCAAAGAAAGTTCTAGTGGACATTCCTCAATGACCGTGCAATAAAATTCAGTATTAGCTTTATCAAAAGAAAACTTAAATAAAATTTACCATGCATCTACTTAAATAATGTCCAAAAATTTACTTTTTCGCGAAATTTTACGATTTCAAGTCACAGGTATGGCGAAACCATATGATATATCAAACTGAACTTTTTTGGAATTTATTGCCACATCTGTCTATTTGTACATGAAGATCAAAAATTTTTAAATTTTGAATATTTTTTTAACAAAATTTTCTAAAACTTAAAAAGTGAGTTTTGAAACGGTCCCTAAAAAAGTACCATTTTCCAGGATAATACAAACTATGTAAATTTAATTATATTTTAATAAGTTTCAACTGTTTAGTACTTATAAAAGTCTTCAGATGATAAGAAATGTCTTACTTCGTAATTTCTGTACTCTAAAGTTAATTTTTTGCTGCATATCCTTAGGCGTGTTGAAAAGTACACGAATTTTCTGGGGCAAATTGCAATAACTTAAAAACTACTTTATGGATTTTGAGTTCTAATGACTCTAATGAAAGCTAATTTAGTTGTCTTCTAATCATTGATTTTGCGAAAAACATGTAATTATTGGTTGAAATTTAACACAATAATAAATAATAAACAATTTTTTGATTACTTGAAATAAAGCTGTGTTAGTTCTTTAATATTCCATAATTTTTTCTTGTAAAAATTGTTTAGTTTTGGTTAAAATTTCTCAAAAATATTAAAGTTACCCAATTTTACCCATACAAATGGGCTTTTAAACTTTTAACCCGATGCGCGGCCATAGAATGTTGTCCGATTTGGCTCAAATTTTCAGAACTAAACTTTAAGACCTAGTGTCATAATATTCCGTTGAAAAATACTTGAAATCAAAGAAAAAAATGTTCTGACACCCTAATATATATGTATATAGAATGTATATCTCGAAAATGTCTCTAACGATTTTGATCACGGTGGGTAACTTTTTTGATGTATAGGTCGAGTAAAAAGGGACTTTTGGAAATTTTGCCTCTAAGGGGGTAAAAACTGGTAAAAAGGGGGAAAATCAAAAACGGAATATAAACAAAATTTAAATTACGTTTTGAACAGCTGTTAAAATAAGC
Organism: Stomorhina lunata; assembly: GCA_933228675.1. Taxonomy (NCBI): domain Eukaryota; kingdom Metazoa; phylum Arthropoda; class Insecta; order Diptera; family Rhiniidae; genus Stomorhina; species Stomorhina lunata. The sequence goes on along the minus strand of OW121740.1, from coordinate 121,063,467 downwards.
GGACAGGTGTTTGGCACTTTTTTGCAACTATACCAGATAGGGGGTAAAAAATAGTTTTTTTTTTGTACTTTTCTAACACACTCTTATCTGTTGAAGCAATGAATATAGAAAGGAACTTTGTACTGCAATCAGTAGATGTGAACAAATATTGAATACGTATTTGGTACTTTTTTATTTCGGGGGGCAAAATAGATAAAAAAAAGGGATAACATTATAACCTTACATCTCATAAAGTAATATGAATTGAAATAAAATGAAAAAAAACTGAAATAAAATTAAAAAAAAACTGAGTTTTAAGAAAATGTACGGAACCAAAGAAGTACCAAATATACATAAATTGGTAACATTAAAGTAATAGGTATGGAAACAAAATTTAAATTGCGTTTTGATCAACTGAAAAAATAAAAAGACGAGTAATTGGAACTTTTTAGAAGAAATTTTCTATAGAAAAATTTTGATAAATTTCAATATCAAAATTGTTCTATAGAAAAATTTTGATAAATTTCAATATCAAAATTTTCATATAGAAAAATTTTGATAAATTTCAATTTCAATTTAAATTTTTCTGTACAAAAATTTTGATAAATTTTAATATCAAAATTTTTCTATAGAAAAATTTTAATATTGAAATTTTTTCTATAGAAAAATTTTGATATTGAAATTTTTTCTATAGAAAAATTTTGACATTGAAATTTTTTCTATAGAAAAATTTTGATATTGAAATTTTTTCTATAGAAAAATTTTGATATTGAAATTTTTTCTAGAGAAAAATTTTGATATTGAAATTTTTTCTATAGAAAAATTTTGGTATTAAATTTTTTTCTCTAGCAAAATTTTAATATTGAAATTTTTTCTATAGAAAAATTTTGATATTGAAATTTTTTCTATAGAAAAATTTTGGTATTGAATTTTTTTCTCTAGCAAAATTTTAATATTGAAATTTTTTCTATAGAAAAATTTTGATATTGAAATTTTTTCTATAGAAAAATTTTGGTATTGAAATTTTTTCTCTAGAAAAAATTTTAATATTGAAATTTTTTATATAGAAAAATTTTGATATTGAACTTTTTTCTATAGAAAAATTTTGATATTGAAATTTTTTCTATAGAAAAATTATAAAATTTTTTCTATAGAAAAATTTTGAAATTTTTTCTATAGAAAAATTTTGAAATTTTTTCTATAGAAAAATTTTGAAATCTTTCCTATAGAAAAATTTTGATAAATCAAACATATCAAAATGTTTCTATAGAAAAAATTTCAATATCAAAATGTTTATGTAGAAAAAATTTCAATATCAAAATTTTTCTATAGAAAAAATTTCAATATCAAAATTTTTCTATAGAAAAAATTTCAATATCAAAATTTTTCTATAAAAAAAATTTCAATATCAAAATTTTTCTATAGAAAAAATTTCAATATCAAAATTTATCTATAGAAAAAATTTCAATATCAAAATTTTTCTATAGAAAAAATTTCAATATCTAAATTTTTTTGTAGAAAAAATTTCAATATCAAAATTTTTCTATAGAAAAAAGTTCAATATCAAAATTTTTCTATAGAAAAAATTTCAATATCAAAATTTTTCTATAGAAAAAATTTCAATATCAAAATTTTTCTATAGAAAAAATTTCAATATCAAAATTTTTCTATAGAAAAAATTTCAATATCAAAATTTTTCTATAGAAAAAATTTCAATATCAAAATTTTTCTATAGAAAAAATTTCAATATCAAAATTTTTCTATAGAAAAAATTTCAATATCAAAATTTATCTATAGAAAAAATTTCAATATCAAAATTTTTCTATAGAAAAAATTTCAATATCAAAATTTATCTATAGAAAAAATTTCAATATCAAAATATTTTATTGAAAAAATTTCAATATCAAAATTTTTCTATAGAAAAAATTTCAATATCAAAATTTATCTATAGAAAAAATTTCAATATCAAAATTTTTCTATAGAAAAAATTTCAATATCAAAATTTTTCTATAGAAAAAATTTCAATGTCAAAATTTTTCTATAGAATTTATTGAAATTTTTTCTGTAGAAAAATTTTGATATTGAAATTTTTATCAATAAATTGATCTGTTACATTAATAAATAAATGTAACAGGTTTGGGATCAAATGCAAATACACTTCTTTTTGAATAATATTTACATCCCGACTATTTTGTTATTTTGTTATTTTTTGATTGAAATTTTTTCTATAGAAAAATTTTGATATTGAAATTTTTTCTATAGAAAAATTTTGAAATTTTTTCTATAGAAAAATTTTGATATTGAAATTTTTTCTATAGAGAAATTTTGATATTGAAATTTTTTCTATAGAAAAATTTTGATATTGAAATTTTTTCTATAGAAAAATTTTGATATTGAAATTTTTTCTATAGAAAAATTTTGATATTGAAATTTTTTCTATAGAAAAATTTTGATATTGAAATTTTTTCTATAGAAAAATTTTGATATTGAAATTTTTTCTATAGAAAAATTTTAACATTGAAAAGATATTTAAAAGAAAAATTTCAATATCAAAATTTTTCTATAGAAAAAATTTCAATATCAAAATTTTTCTATAGAAAAATTTTGATATGGAAATTAAAAAAAAAAATTTTGATGTTGAAATTTTTTGAATGCGTTGAAATTTTAACTTGACTTAATTTGACTGTTATAGTAAGAAGACTATTTTCGTGCGTGAAGTAGGTAAATATTAACAAAAGCTTTAGATAAAAATTAACAAAAGCTTTGCAAGATTTCTTAGTTTTCTTTTTTTGAAAGAAACATCTAAAAGCATTATTTATTTAATCCAAAACAAAAAGTTTGTTATATTTTGCTATTTTTTTCTGTTTCCTGTTTATATTTTTTTTTAAAACGAGGTGTCAAAAGCAATTCGTGTTATTTAATAAATACTTACATGTGCGAAAAGTGGCACTTTATTTATGGAGACTAAAGAAAAGACAAAAAACCAAATACGAAAATGAACTTTCAAGTATGTTTTTCTTTGGCAAACACTAGCGTTGACAAAATGTAGGCACACATTGACACGCATAACTGCAATAGGATCATCCAATTTTTGGGAACGAAAATTAAATTTATTTTCTTTCATTACAAGTTAAAAGAAAATAATTTAATTTTCTTTAGTCTAGAAGATTAAATATTGAAAAGATTAATGGAAAATAATAAAACAACAATACATAAGAAATTCAAATACACCTAAAAGTAGGCTATAATAATTTTCTAAAGTATGCAATACAAATTATATTAGATTTTTAAAATATTTACTCAATTTACGATTAAGTAATCATTGTTTTTGGAAACTTTTTATATATTTTAAGTCCCTTTTGATCTAATGGCTTAAAATAATATATTTTCATATACATTTTTTTAACATTTATTAGATACCCTCCTAATATTTACCTTATACATAAAAATTTCTACATATGTGCCTGAGTAAATATTTTATGAAGTTTGTAAATTTGTCTTTGTGAAGTATTTAAACAAAATAACGACAGAAAACAGTAAAACACAAAAAAACACAACATAACACAAGGAGCGCCTAATAGATATGACATGTGTGTGCTTTTAGGCGTTTGCAATCTCGTATGTTTCACTCAAAATAAGTACGTGTATAAAAGTATCTACAATATAATATTATATTTTTTATATTTAACACACTTAGCGTATGTTTAAATATTTATTAAAGTAAACTCTTAAGTACGTCCTTAAATAAAACTCGTTGTAGCCGTCATCGCACATTTTGTGTAATCACTAATAATGTTATTATTTAAACAGTTTGTCTAATTAACTTAATGTTGGAAGAAATTAGAGATGAAGTTAAAAATAAGATGGAAAAATTAGTATAATAGGATTTTGTTTTATTTTTTTAATAATGAGATTTGCTTATAGCTTTTATTTATTAAAATACTTTATTTTAATTTCTTCATTCTCAGACTCATTAAGACATCTTCCGGGCTATTTCTTCATGTACAAAGAAATCTAAAACCTGGGCCGAATTTTGAAATTGAAATTTTTTCTATAGAAAAATTTTGATATTGAAATTTTTTCTATAAAAAAATTTTGATATTGAAATTTTTTCTATATAAAAATTTTGATATGTAAAGTTTTCTATAGAAAAATTTTGATATTTTTTCTAAAGAAAAATTTTCATATTGAAATTTTTTCTATAGAAAAATTTTCATATTGAAATTTTTTCTATAGAAAAATTTTCATATTGAAATTTTTTCTATAGAAAAATTTTCATACTGAAATATTTTCTACAAAAAAATTTTCATATTGAAATTTTTTCTATAGAAAAATTTTCATATTGAAATTTTTTCTATAGAAAAATTTTCATATTGAAATTTTTTCTATAGAAAAATTTTCATACTGAAATATTTTCTACAGAAAAATTTTCATATTGAAATTTTTTCTATAGAAAAATTTCCATATTGAAATTTTTTGTATAGAAAAATTTTGATATTGAAATTTTTTCTATTGAAAAATTTTGATATTGAAACTTTTTCTATAGAAAACTTTTGATATTGAAATCTTTTTTTATAGAAAAATTTTCATATTGAAATTTTTTCTATAGAAAAATTCTCATATTGAAATTTTTTCTATAGAAAAATTTTCATATTGAAATTTTTTCTATAGAAAAATTTTCATATTGAAATTTTTTCTATAGAAAAATTTTCATATTGAAATTTTTTCTATAGAAAAATTTTCATATTGAAATTTTTTCTATAGAAAAATTTTCATATTGAAATTTTTTCTATAGAAAAATTTTCATATTGAAATTTTTTCTATAGAAAAATTTTTATATTGAAATTTTTTTCTATAGAAAAATTTAGACGTTAAAATTGTTTCTAAAGAAAAAATTTTGACATTGATAATTTTTCTAAAGAAAAATTTTGATATTGAAATTTTTACTATACAAAAATTTTCATATTGAAATTTTTTCTAAACAAAAATTTTGATATTAAATTTCTTCTATAGAAAAATTTTGATATTGATATTGAAATTTTTTCTATAGAAAAATTTTGATATTGATATTGAAATTTTTTCTATAGAAAAAATTTGATAATGAAATTTTTTTTATAGAAAAATTTTCATATTGAAATTTTTTCTATAGAAAAATTTTCATATTGAAATTTTTTCTATAGAAAAATTTTCATATTAAATTTTTTTCTATAGACAAATTTTTATATTGAAATTTTTTCTATAGAAAAATTTTGATATTGAAAATTTTTTGTAGAAAAATTTAGACGTTAAAATTGTTTCTAAAGAAAAAATTTTGATATTTATAATTTTCCTAAAGAAAAATTTTGATATTGAAATTTTTACTATACAAAAATTTTCATATTGAAATTTTTTCTAAACAAAAATTTTGATATTAAATTTCTTCTATAGAAAAATTTTGATATTGATATTGAAATTTTTTCTATAGAAAAAATTTGATATTGAAATTTTTTCTATAGAAAAAATTTAATATTGAAATTTTTTCTATAGAAAAAATTTGATAATGAAATTTTTTCTATAGAAAAATTTTCATATTGAAATTTTTTCTATAGAATAATTTTGCTTTTATAAATTTTTCTATTGAAAAATTTTGATTTTGAATTTTTTTCTACAGAAAAAATTTGATATTGAAATTTCTTTTATAGAAAAAATTTAATATTGAAATTTTTTTTTATAGAAAAAATTTGATATTGAAATTTTGTCTATAGAAAAATGTTGATATTGAAATTTTTTCTTTCTGCTTTCCACTATTCAATCATTGGCCTTTAAAGTGTCAAATTTGTAAAAGTATATCATCTCATATTCCAATATTGATTTATAGTGCACATAATTCTGATAAAAATGTTGTACAAATATATTAATCTGTAAATAACAATGTAAGAAAAACTCTAAATAAATAGGATTATTCTAAGTTTTATATATCTACTTTAACAGCTTCCAGCTCTTACAATAATCTTATTTTTGACAGAAAAAAATATTCAATATTTGCTTTTTACGCCTAAGATGGATTTAATCCATCTTAACAAGCTAAACTTTGATTTTTTCTAAGAAAAAAAATCTGATACTTCAAGTCATGCTAAAAATCTACACAGATTTTGTCATTGTCTACAACAAACGTTAACATTATTTGGCAAATTTCTGCAATTACATAAAATTGTAATCTCCAAAGAAAATGTGACATTCTTTCTTTTTTGTAAAGCCACACAGACTTTAATCTTTAAATGATATTTTCATTTTTAGTCTTTAACTTAAGACATCAGAGACCAACTTATGGGATATGTAAATAGGTTAACATATTTTACATAAATACATACATATGTACGCCTGTACATGCGGATATATAAAATGCTAAATACAAACAAATTATATAACAACTTGTCAATTTACATGATTTTTACTTACGATTTGTTTCTTATTTATGGTTTTATTTAAAAGGAAGAAAATCTGTAACGAGAAAAATAAAATGTAATTTTATCACTTTAAAAAGAAAACAAATGTTATTTTTTACTTATAAACGTATTATTTTCCTTATTTTTGTTGGTTAATTTAAAACCCAATTTAAACGCTCATTCGTTGCAATAAAAAAGTATCATTGTGTGAAGAAAATTATAAAAAGAAAGATTGTCAACGGGAAAAAATTAAAAAATATTTTTATACGAAATTTTTCAAAATTTTCTATTTTTATAGGAAATGTTTCAAAAATTATTTATTTTTTAAGGAATTTTTTAAAAACAATCTATTTTTCAAGGAAATTTTAAAATTTTTTTTATTTCTAAGGAAATTTTTAAAAAATTTTCCATTTTTATAGGATTTTTTTTTTTAATTTTCTATTTTTATAGGAAATTTTTCAAAAATTTGCTATTTTTATGGGAAATTATCTATTTTTCAAAAAAAATTGTTAAAATTCTTTTATTTTTAAAGAAAATTTTTCAAAAATTTTCTATTTTTATAGGAAATTTTTTAAAATTTTTTATTCCTATAAGAAATTCTTCAAAAATTTGATATTTTTATAGGAAATTTTTCAAAAATTTGCTATTTTTATAAGAAAAATTTGCTATTTTTATAAGAAATTTTTCAAAAATTTTCTATTTTTATAGGAAATTTTTCAAAAATTTTCTATATTTATAGGAAATTTTTCAAAAATTTTCTATTTTTATAGGAAACTTTTCAAAAATTTTCTATTTTTATAGGAAATTTTTCAAAAATTTTCTATTTTTATAGGAAATTTTTCAAAAATTTTCTATTTTTATAGGAAATATTTCAAAAATTTTCCATTTTTATAGGAAATTTTTCAAAAATTTTCTATTTTTATAGGAAATTTTTCAAAAATTTTCTATTTTTATAGGAAATTTTTCAAAAATTTTCTATTTTTATAGGAAATTTTTCAAAAATTTTCTATTTTTATAGGAATTTTTTCAAAAATTTTCAATTTTTATAGGAAATTTTTCAAAAATTTTCAATTTTTATAGGAAATTTTTCAAAAATTTTCTGTTTTCATAGGAAATTTTTCAAAAATTTTCTATTTTTATAGGAAATTTTTTACAAATTTTCAATTTTATAGGAAATTTTTCAAAAATTTTCTATTTTTATAGGAATTTTTTCAAAAATTTTTTATTTTTATAGGAAATTTTTCAAAAATTTTCAATTTTTATAGGAAATTTTTCAAAAATTTTCTGTTTTTATAGGAAATTTTTCAAAAATTTTTTATTTTTATAAAAATCTATAAAAAATTTTCTATTTTTATAGAAAATTTTTCAAAAATTTTCTATTTTTATAGAAAATTTTTCAAAAATTTTCTATTTTTATAGAAAATTTTTCAAAAATTTTCTATTTTTATAAAAAATTTTTTAAAAATTTTCTATTTTTATAAAAAATTTTTCAAAAATTTTCTATTTTTATAGAAAATTTTTCAAAAATTTTCTATTTTTATAGAAAATTTTTCAAAAATTTTCTATTTTTATAGAAAATTTTTCAAAAATTTTCTATTTTTATAGAAAATTTTTCAAAAATTTTCTATTTTTATAGAAAATTTTTCAAAAATTTTCTATTTTTATAGAAAATTTTTCAAAAATTTTCTATTTTTATAGAAAATTTTTCAAAAATTTTCTATTTTTATAGAAAATTTTTCAAAAATTTTCTATTTTTATAGAAAATTTTTCAAAAATTTTCTATTTTTATAGAAAATTTTTCAAAAATTTTCTATTTTTATAGAAAATTTTTCAAAAATTTTCTATTTTTATAGAAAATTTTTCAAAAATTTTCTATTTTTATAGAAAATTTTTCAAAAATTTCCTATTTTTATAGAAAATTTTTCAAAAATTTTCTATTTTTATAGAAAATTTTTCAAAAATTTTCTATTTTTATAGAAAATTTTTCAAAAATTTTCTATTTTTATAGAAAATTTTTCAAAAATTTTCTATTTTTATAAAAATCTATAAAAATAGAAAATTTTTCAAAAATTTTCTATTTTTATAGAAAATTTTTCAAAAATTTTCTATTTTTATTGAAAATTTTTCAAAAATGTTCTATTTTATAGAAAATTTTTCAAAAATTTTCTATTTTTATAGGAAATTTTTCAAAAATTTTCCATTTTTATAGGAAATTTTTCAAAAATTTTCAATTTTTATAGGAAATTTTTCAAAAATTTTCTATTTTTATGGGAAATTTTTCAAAAATTTTCTATTTATATAGGAAATTTTTCAAAAATTTTCTATTTTTATAGGAAATTTTTCAAAAATTTTCTATTTTTATAGGAAATATTTCAAAAATTTTCCATTTTTATAGGAAATTTTTCAAAAATTTTCTATTTTTATAGGAAATTTTTCAAAAATTTTCTATTTTTATAGGAAATTTTTCAAAAATTTTCTATTTTTATAGGAAATTTTTCAAAAATTTTCTATTTTTATAGGAATTTTTTCAAAAATTTTCAATTTTTATAGGAAATTTTTCAAAAATTTTCAATTTTTATAGGAAATTTTTCAAAAATTTTCTGTTTTCATAGGAAATTTTTCAAAAATTTTCTATTTTTATAGGAAATTTTTTACAAATTTTCAATTTTATAGGAAATTTTTCAAAAATTTTCTATTTTTATAGGAATTTTTTCAAAAATTTTTTATTTTTATAGGAAATTTTTCAAAAATTTTCAATTTTTATAGGAAATTTTTCAAAAATTTTCTGTTTTTATAGGAAATTTTTCAAAAATTTTTTATTTTTATAAAAATCTATAAAAAATTTTCTATTTTTATAGAAAATTTTTCAAAAATTTTCTATTTTTATAGAAAATTTTTCAAAAATTTTCTATTTTTATAGAAAATTTTTCAAAAATTTTCTATTTTTATAAAAAATTTTTTAAAAATTTTCTATTTTTATAAAAAATTTTTCAAAAATTTTCTATTTTTATAGAAAATTTTTCAAAAATTTTCTATTTTTATAGAAAATTTTTCAAAAATTTTCTATTTTTATAGAAAATTTTTCAAAAATTTTCTATTTTTATAGAAAATTTTTCAAAAATTTTCTATTTTTATAGAAAATTTTTCAAAAATTTTCTATTTTTATAGAAAATTTTTCAAAAATTTTCTATTTTTATAGAAAATTTTTCAAAAATTTTCTATTTTTATAGAAAATTTTTCAAAAATTTTCTATTTTTATAGAAAATTTTTCAAAAATTTTCTATTTTTATAGAAAATTTTTCAAAAATTTTCTATTTTTATAGAAAATTTTTCAAAAATTTTCTATTTTTATAGAAAATTTTTCAAAAATTTTCTATTTTTATAGAAAATTTTTCAAAAATTTTCTATTTTTATAGAAAATTTTTCAAAAATTTCCTATTTTTATAGAAAATTTTTCAAAAATTTTCTATTTTTATAGAAAATTTTTCAAAAATTTTCTATTTTTATAGAAAATTTTTCAAAAATTTTCTATTTTTATAGAAAATTTTTCAAAAATTTTCTATTTTTATAAAAATCTATAAAAATAGAAAATTTTTCAAAAATTTTCTATTTTTATAGAAAATTTTTCAAAAATTTTCTATTTTTATTGAAAATTTTTCAAAAATGTTCTATTTTATAGAAAATTTTTCAAAAATTTTCTATTTTTATAGGAAATTTTTCAAAAATTTTCCATTTTTATAGGAAATTTTTCAAAAATTTTCAATTTTTATAGGAAATTTTTCAAAAATTTTCTATTTTTATGGGAAATTTTTCAAAAATTTTCTATTTATATAGGAAATTTTTCAAAATTTTCTATTTTTATAGGAAATTTTTCAAAATTTTCTATTTTTATAGGAAATTTTTCAAAATTTTCTATTTTTATAGGAAATTTTTCAAAATTTTCTATTTTTATAGGAAATTTTTCAAAATATTTTTTTTTTATAGGAAATTTTTCAAAAATGTTCTATTTTTATAGGAAATTTTTCAAAAATGTTATATTTTTATAGGAAATTTTTTTTAAAAATTTTTCTATTTTTATAAGAAAATTTTTCAAAAATTTTCTATTTTAAAATGAAATTTTTCTAAATTTTTCTATTTTTATAGGAAATTTATCAAAAATTTTTAAAGAAATTTTCCAAAAGTTTTCTGTTTTTATAAGATGTTTTTCAAAATTTTTGTATTTATTTGTAATAAAATAAATAAAAAGCAAGTAATTCCATGAAGTGGGAGGTACCATAAATAATGGACCGATTATCAATAGCCATAGTCCCACTATCAAAAAAATGATGTGTGCCAAATTTCATCAAATTATCTTTAGAATTGCGACCTGTACTTTGATTACATGGTTTACATGGGGGTCCAGCCAGACGGACACGGACTGACATCGCTAAATCGACTCAGAAAATGATTCTAAGACTATTGGTATATTAAAAGGTTTGTCTAAGACAAACTATGTAAACTCTTTTTCTTTTACAGTCTTTAGTAATATTCTGAACAATTTATTACAATCATCATTATTTATTTAAAAGTATATGTATATAAAAAAAATTTATTGTATATTTCTCAAATACAGAATCAACTGAGCTTTAAGCTCAATACGTATTGTTCAAAATATAAATAATAAAAGCGAAAAAATAACGTTTTCCATTTCATTACGGTTTCGCTTTTTTTTAACGGCTTCAATGGCATAAATGTTATGGAGCATCATTGTATGACCTTGTTTCCTGTTTTACAAAAAACATAAAAATCGTTAAAAAATACATAAATGTAGGTAATGGCTGCTGACTATTTGCAGTAACACAGAAAAATATATACTTTTTTTAATATTACCCTTTTATATATTGACCCACTTAACCCAATATTTGTTTCACTGAAAAAAAAAAAAACCTAAACCCTTTTGACTTAAGGGCTTAAAAATCTTATAGAAAATATGTCAAGCAAAAATACAGTTAAATGGAGATTTATATCGAATCGCAGCAAAAATTTTGATTGATTTATAGGGACTCATATGTTAAAGAAATTTTTAGATTTTAAATATTTTTTTTTCTAAAAGCTTAAATTCCATTTCGAGATTGAGGGTTAGTAGTTTCTTTATTTGTTTTTTGACGAAATTAATATCTGTTCTTAAATATTTGTTGACAAAAAGTATTAGGGTGTTTTTACTAAAACAAATAGAAAGTTTTTGCAATTTAATAAATTTTTCATTCATAATAAAAATTTAACTGCAAGTTCTAGTTCTATGAAAAAGCTATAAAATAGGGGAAAGTAGTAAAAACAGTTATTTATATTTTTTTTTTTAATCCTTCTTAAATTATGTATGTGACAATATTGTATTATAATATTCATATTTTGCTGGAAAATTTTATGTGAACATATTAAAAATTTATGGCTTTGGATTAAAATATCATATAACTAACAATAGAAGTTACCCTTTTATTTGCAACAAGTATTCCGAGAAATAAATATGAAATTGTTTCTAAACAAATAAAATTGTATTATAAAATTTAATGAACTTTTTTATTCTAAACTTGTACATTGAGTATATAATGGGCTTATATTTCATATGAGAAAATTTTTGGTTTAATCGATCGGTTTTAAAACGTTTTTGTAAATAAATCATTAACGATTTATACGTTTTCACTTAATATAGCTATTGACTCTATTATGTAGAGTAAAATGGCACTATTAATTCAATTTTATTGGATTTTTTACGTTTTGGTGTGAAAGTCTGCAAATGTACTTCACAACCAAAAAAAATTGAAACAATTCCAAGCCCCCGTATCAGACCCACTACCGGAAATGTCACAAATTTGCCTTAATCTCGAAAAAAAATTTAACATAAAAATCTAAGCTCAGATGTGCCTCAAGAATAAGAAAAAAGAGTTTTCTTCTTTAAAGTACAGAAATATAAAACGGATTTTTATCTAAAATTCCATTTCACATTTAAACTTTAAAGAATTGCATTTCCTTCGTGTAAAACTTTGCAATGAATTTATAAATTTCAAAGCGTGAACATAAACATTACCCAGGAACATTAATTTATGTTTCCCTTTTCTATTATTTCAGAAAAAAATCTTTTAGTTTATTTCTCAAGACATTTCCTGTACCATGTATCATTGATTTATTTTGCTGTTTACGAACTCATTTTAATGATAATAAAAATTTTTTTTGTAGCTTTTATTGTAATCAAATATAAAAAAAATATATATTATCGTATAAATGTAAAACAAATTTGTAAATGCTTTACACGGCTAAAATAATTATGAAACCACAAAAAAAAAAACATGTAAGATTTTAATGGTTACATGCATTACAAAATAGTTTTATTCATTTGTAAGATAAAAATATTTCAATTAATTCAACCATTTTTTAAATTGTTAAATACAAATGTAGAAGTCCGCACTAAAACATAATTTTACTTAGTAAAAATTTTTATAGGAAACTTTTCAAAATTTTCTATTTTTGTAGAAAATTTTTCAAAGTTTTCTATTTTTATAGGAAATTTTTCAAACATTTTTTATTTTTATACAAAATTTTTCAAAAATTTTCACTTTTTATAGAAAATTTTTTAAAAAATTTTCTATTTTTAAAGAAAATTTTTCAATAATTTTATATTTTTAAAGAAAATTTTTCAAAAATTTTTTATTTTTAAAGAAAATTTTTCAAAAATTTTATATTTAAAAAAAAAAATTTTCAAAAATTTTATATTTTTATAGAAAATTTTTCAAAAATTTTATATTTTTATAGAAAATTTTTCAAAAATTTTATATTTTTATAGAAAATTTTTCAAAAATTTTATATTTTTATAGAAAATTGTTCAAAAATTTTCTATTTTTATAGAAAATTTTTTTATTTTTATAGGAAATTTTTCAAAAATTTACCATTTTTATAGTAATTTTTTTAAAAATTTACTATCTTTACAGGAAATTTTCAAAAATGTTCTATTTTTATAGGAAATTTTTAAAAATTTTCTATTTTTATAGGAAATTTTTAAAAATTTTCTATTTTTATAGGAAATTTTTAAAAATTTTCTATTTTTATAGGAAATTTTTAAAAATTTTCTATTTTTATAGGAAATTTTTAAAAATTTTCTATTTTTATAGGAAATTTTTAAAAATTTTCTATTTTTATAGAAAATTTTAAAAAATTTTCTATTTTTATAGGAAATTTTTAAAAAGTTTCTATTTTTATAGGAAATTTTTAAAAATTTTCTATTTTTATAGGAAATTTTAAAAAATTTTCTATTTTTATAGGAAATTTTTAAAAATTTTCTATTTTTATAGGAAATTTTTAAAAATTTCTATTTTTATAAGAAATTTTTAAAAATTTTCTATTTTTATAGGAAATTTTTAAAAATTTTCTATTTTTATAGGAAATTTTTAAAAATTTTCTATTTTTATAGGAAATTTTTAAAAATTTTCTATTTTTATAGGAAATTTTTAAAAATTTTCTATTTTTATAGGAAATTTTTAAAAATTTTCTATTTTTATAGGAAATTTTTAAAAATTTTCTATTTTTATAGGAAATTTTTAAAAATTTTCTATTTTTATAGGAAATTTTTAAAAATGTTCTATTTTTATAGGAAATTTTTAAAAATTTTCTATTTTTATAGGAAATTTTTAAAAATTTTCTATTTTTATAGGAAATTTTTAAAAATTTTCTATTTTTATAGGAAATTTTTAAAAATGTTCTATTTTTATAGGAAATTTTTAAAAATTTTCTATTTTTATACGAAATGTTCTATTTATATAGCAAATTTTTCAAAAATTTTCTATTTTTATAGGAAATTTTTCTAATTTTTATAGGAAATATTTTTAATATTCGTAGGAAATTTTTAACAAATTTTCTATTTTTGTAGGAATTTTTTTAAAATTTTCTATTTTCATAAGAAATTTTTCAAAAACTTTCTAGTTTTATAGGACTCTTTTCGAAAATTTTTAACAAATGTTCTATTTTTTAGGAAATCTTTTAAAATTTTTTTTAATTTTTATAAGAAATTTTTATATTTTTCTAGGAAATTTTTCAAAAATTTTCTAGAAATTTTTTCTAAAATTTTTCTGGAAATTTTTTCTAAAAATTTTCTATTTTTGTAGGAATTTTCTATTTTTATTGCAAATTTTTCAAAAACTTTCTATCTATATAAGAAATTTTCTATTTTGATATTAAATTTTGCTAATCTTCATAGAAAATCTTTCTAAAATTTTCTATTTTGATATGAAATGTTTTTATTTTTAAAGGAAATTTTTCAGATTTTATTTTTGAGGATATTTTTAAAAAATGTTTGATTTTTAGGAAATCTTTTGTAAATGTTTTAGGAAATTTTTTAAACATTTATAATTTTTATAAGAAATTTTTCAAAAATTTTCTATTTTTCAGGAATTTTTTTAAATGTTTTCTATTCTTTAATTTTTTTAAAAACTTTTAATTTTTATAGGACATTTTCTATTTTTATAGCAAATTTATTTTTCAAAATTTCTCATTTTAATGGCAAATTTTGCAAAAATTTTCTAGGAAATTTTTTTAAAAATTTTATATTTTTATGGGAAATTTTTTAAAATTATCTATTTATACCTTTCACCACCATAGGATGAAATGGTATTATAAGTTTGTGCTGATGTATGTAACGCATAGAAATATTTATTTTAGACCCGCCTTGTAGTATACCAATAGACTTAGAATCACTTTCCGAGTCGATTTAGCGATGACAGTCCGTGCGTACGTCTGGGCGGACCCCCATGTAAATCATGTGATCAAAGTACAAGTCGCAATTCTAAAGATAATTTGATGAAATCGCACAGATCAATTTTTTGATAGTGGGACCATGGCTATAGAAATTCGTCAAAATCGGTCTATTTTTTATGGTACCTAATATGGGTCCCACTTCCCGGAATTGATATATTGGCCACATATCGACACCGGTATTTTTTCATGAAATTTAAAACAGATAATGCTTATGTAAGCTTAAGTCACTGTATCAAATTTTGTTCAAATCGGTCCACAAACTCTTCTGCCAAAACGCACTAAATTAGACAAAATTACTAAAACGTTCATAAATCTGATGATAATGGGATAATTTTATAGTTTAAAAAATTTATTGCAAAAATATTTCCCTAATTTATTCAAAACGTTACACATGTGTACTTTTTAGTGCGGACGTCTACAAAAAACTATTTATTTGTAATAAAATATGCAACCAATAAATAATTAAATATGTACTTTCAAAAATATTTATCAGTGATAATTATATTACACAATGTTAAGCTTTTAAATACCATTTGCAACAAATTGAATTTGCAAATAAATACAAATTATTAAAAAAAACATATGCTTTAATATTCTTGCTAATAGATTTTATTTGTAAATAAATTATAAATAAAACTGCTCTAAATTGATACATAGTAAATCTGTTTGGTGAAGCATGAAATTTTTAATATTTAAAAATTGCTTTCAAAACTTTTTAAAAATGAACTAAAAAACTTTCCCATGAAAAAATTTTTCAAATAAGTTATAGTTTTGTATATTAAAACAAAGTTTTTCTTCAGGTGTATTGTAAGTCTTTGCTGTTATTTTACGACTCGTTAAACTTTGCCTTTGCTTTACTTTACTTGACTTATTTGTTTCTGATTTAAGATTTTCTCGTAAAATATTGTTTTCTTTTATTTACTTTAACAAAATAAATAAATTTCCATTCATTTGAAAATCAAACAGGTAAAAAGTAACTTTATAGTTAACGACGAAAATAAAATCACGTAAATGTATAATAATACATATAAAAAGAAGAAGCCAAAATTTTGCCACTTTAAAAATTTGCTATAAAAATAATTAACTTTTGAAAATTTTCCCACAAAAATAAGAAATTTTTGAAAATTTCCTTTAAAAATAAAAAATTTTTAAAAAATATCCTTTAAAAACAAGAAATTTTTGAAAAATTTCCTAAAAAAAAATAAGAAATTTTTGAAAAATTTTCTATCATAATCAAAAAGTTTTGCAAATTTTTTCATAAAAATAATACATTTTTAAAAAAATAAAAAAAAAAATCCTATAAAAATAAAAATAAAATATAAAAACCAAAATGCAAAATTTTTGAAAAACTTCCTGTAAGAATAGAAAATTCTTTAAAAATTTCCCATAAAAGAAATTAAAACAAAATTCTATAAAAATATAACATTTTTGAAAATTTTCCTATGAAAATTTTCGTCAAAAAGGAAAAATTTTTGAAAAATTTCCTATAAAAATAGAACTATTTTGAAAATTTTTCTTTAAAAATGGAAAATATTTGAAAATTTTCCTATAAAAATAGAAAATTTTTGAAAAATTTCCTATAAAAATAGATAATGTTTGAAAAATTTCCTATAAAAATAGAAAATTTTTGAAAAATTTTACATAACAATAGAAAATTTTTGAAAAATTTCCTATAAAAATAGAAAATTTTTGTAAAATTTCCTATATAAATAGAAAATGTTTGTAAAATTTCCTATAAAAATAGATCAAATATAAAAATAGAAAATTTTTGAAAAATTTCCTATAAAAATAGAAAATTTTTGAAAAATTTCCTATAAAAATAGAAAATTTTTGAAAAATTTCCTATAAAAATAGAAAATTTTTGAAAAATTTCCTATAAAAATAGAAAATTTTTGAAAAATTTCCTATAAAAATAGAAAATTTTTGAAAAATTTCCTATAAAAATAGAAAATTTTTGAAAAATTTCCTATAAAAATAGAAAATTTTTGAAAAATTTCCTATAAAAATAGAAAATTTTTGAAAAATTTCCTATAAAAATAGAAAATTTTTGAAAAATTTCCTATAAAAATAGAAATTTTTTGAAAAATTTTCTATAAAAATAGAAAATTTTTGAAAAATTTCCTATAAAAATAGAAAATTTTTGAAAAATTTCCTATAAAAATAGAAAATTTTTGAAAAATTTCCTATAAAAATAGAAAATTTCCTATAAAAATAGAAAATTTTTGAAAAATTTCCTATAAAAATAGAAAATTTTTGAAAAATTTCCTATAAAAACAGAAAATTTTTGAAAAATTTCCTATAAAAATAGAAAATTTTTGAAAAATTTCCCATAAAAATAGAAAATTTTTGAAAAATTTCCTATAAAAATAGAAAATTTTTGAAAAATTTCCTATAAAAATAGAAAATTTTTGAAAAATTTCCTATAGAACTAGAAAGTTTTTGAAAAATTTCCTATAAAACTAGAAAATTTTTAAAAAATTAAAATAGAAAATTTTTGAAAAATTTCCTATAAAAATAGAACATTTTTGAATAAATACCTATAGAAATAGAAAGTTGTTGAAAAATTTCCAATAAAAATATAAAACTTTTTAAAAATTTCCTATAAAAACGAAAATTTTTGAAAAATTTCCTATAAAAATATAAAATTTTTGAAAAATTTCCTATAAAAATAGAACATTTTTGAAAAATTTCCTATAAAAATAGAACATTTTTGAAAAATTTCCAAAAAAAAATATATAAAATTTTTGAAAAATTTCCTATAAAAATAGAAAATTTTTGAAAAATTTTCTTATAAAAATAGAAAATTTTTGAAAAATTTCCTATAAAAATAGAAAATTTTTGAAAAATTTCCTATAAAAATAGAAAATTTTTGAAAAATTTCCTATAAAAATAGAAAATTTTTGAAAAATTTCCTATAAAAATAGAAAATTTTTGAAAAATTTCCTATAAAACTAGAAAATTTTTGAAAAATTTCTTATAAAATAGAAAATTTTTGAAAAATTTCCTATAAAACTAGAAAATTTTTGAAAAAATTCCAATAAAAATAGAAAACTTTTGAGAAATTTCCTATAAAAACGAAAATTTTTGAAAAATTTCCTATAAAAATATAAAATTTTTGAAACATTTCCTATAAAAAGAGAAAATTTTTGAAAAATTTCTTATAAAATTTAAAAAGTTTGTGAAAGACTTCCATTTGTAAAGACAATTTTTGAAAAATTCATATAAAAGTAGAAAATTTTTGGAAAACTTCCATTAAAAACGGAAAAGTTTTGAAAAATTTCCTATAAAAATAGAAAATTTTTGAAAAATTTCCTGTAAAAATAGAAAAATTTAAAAAAAAATTCCTATAAAAATAGAAAATTTTTGAAAAATTTCCTTTTCGTTTTTCTTGCTTTGTATTAAAAACAAACTTTATTTTATGACCTTCTCTAAGTAATAATCATAAATTGCATTTATGACTCTTAAACCTATAAAAACGATTAGAAAGTGCTTTAACATTAAGTGGTAAGGTGTGTAACTTTTACATTTTTTCTTACCTTAAAATAATTTTGGGGTTAATCAAATGAAAAAGGATTTTTGTAACCAAAAACGTAGAAGACATTATTAAAATACTCAAAAACTTAGTTGCGTGACATTTGAACTTTGAACCCTTTTTATGTGTAACTATAAAATTTTTATCATAAGATTAGGTTACTATGATAAGACGATATTTTGCAATTTCTTCGTTCCAGGTTTAATCTTCATTAACAAAAAATTGTACTACCCCTCTGTTTCTTAAGTGTCTTCAGTATAAAAAAAAGGTGCAACATAGACCTAACGCAACTTTGTTTTAAAACAATTGATTATGTTGTGGTCACGCTTTCCAAATATCATAAAAAATCTTACTTTTTAAGACAAGAAAGAAATTTGTTTTCTTTTTAGCTTTTTTATTGCATTTAAAGGCAAACAAAATTACTTTGTTAGGAGTGAATAAAAAATCAAATGGTTGTACAAATTTATAACTTTTTTAAAGCAAATTTGATTTGGGGCCGATAAAAATCGGCGAAAAAATGTACAGAATATTTTTGGGATATTTTTAAAAAGGTTTTAATAAAAAAAACAAAAACAACGGTTTAAGCATTTAAAATATTTAAATGTTACTAGTAACTTTCAAATATTATATTCAAATATTTTGCAACTACTTTCTACTTCAACAACAAAAATTCCATAATCTTAGTAAAACAAAACTTTTAGTTTTTTATAAATATTCATAAAATTCATATTTTTATCTTTTGCTGTTTCTCGCAATTGCTTCTGTTGCTGTAGCATTTGCTGCAATTACAGTTTTTCCAATTGTATTCCCAACAAAATGCAAAACAATTTCATAAAAATAAGTTTCAAAAATAGCTGTTACTTAAAGTTCTTCACTTGTATTTTATTCATTTTATCTCTTTTTTAAAAGGAACCTCCAAAAACGTTAGTTTCTTAAGAAAGTAAAACTTTATCGTTACATTTTATATTTTTTTACTTTCGCTATTTAAAGTTGTCTTGTCTGCATTTAAATAGAATACAAAACTCTTTTGTGAAAACGACTAGAAGCGATTTTAAGAAGTGAATCGAATGAAGGAGTGAAAATGAAAAAGGAATGTGAATAAGTATATAAGATCGGTGGTTCAAATACCTTAGAGCTCCCCATGAAATTTTTGAAAAATTCCTAAAAGAATAGTAAATTTTTAAAAAATTTCCTATAAAAATAGAAAATTTTTAAAAAATTTCCTATAAAAATAGAAAATTTTTGAAAAATTTCCTATAAAAATAGAAAATTTTTGAAAAATATCCTATAAAAATAGAAAATTTTTGAAAAATATCCTATAAAAATAGAATATTTTTGACAAATTTCTTATAAAAATAGAAAATTTTTTAAAATTTCCTATAAAAATAGTAAATTTTTGACAAATTTCCTATAAAAAAAAATTTTTAATTTCCTATAAAAATAGAAAATTTTTTAAAAATTTCCTAAAAAGTAGAAATTTTTTTAAAAATTTCCTATAAAAATAGAAAATTTTTTAAAAATTTCCTATAAAAATACAAAATTTTTGAAAAATTTCCTATAAAATAGTAAATTTTTGAAAAATTTCCTATAAAATAGTAAATTTTTTAAAAATTTCCTATAAAAATAGTAAATTTTTGAAAAATTTCCTATAAAAATAGTAAATTTTTGAAAAATTTCCTATAAAAATACAAAATTTTTGAAAAATTTCCTATAAAAATAGTAAATTTTTGAAAAATTTCCTATAAAAATAGTAAATTTTTGAAAAATTTCCTATAAAATTATAAAATTTTTGAAAAATTTCCTATAAAAATAGTAAATTTTGAAAAATTTCCTATAAAAATAGTAAATTTTGAAAAATTTCCTATAAAAATAGTAAATTTTTGAAAAATTTTCTATAAAAATATGAAATTTTAACAAATTTCCTATAAAAATAGCAAATTTTTGAAAAATTTCCTATAAAAATAGGAAATTTTTGAAAAATTTCCTATAAAAATAGGAAATTTTTGAAAAATTTCCTATAAAAATAGGAAATTTTTGAAAAATTTCCTATAAAAATAGGAAATTTTTGAAAAATTTCCTATAAAAATAGGAAATTTTTGAAAAATTTCCTATAAAAATAGGAAATTTTTGAAAAATTTCCTATAAAAATAGGAAATTTTTGAAAAATTTCCTATAAAAATAGGAAATTTTTGAAAAATTTCCTATAAGAATAGGAAATTTTTGAAAAATTTCCTATAAAAATAGGAAATTTTTGAAAAATTTCCTATAAAAATAGGAAATTTTTGAAAAATTTCCTATAAAAATAGGAAATTTTTGAAAAATTTCCTATAAAAATAGAAAATTTTTGAAAAATTTCCTATAAAAATAGAAAATTTTTGAAAAATTTCCTATAAAAATAGTAAATTTTTGAAAAATTTCCTATAAAAATAGTAAATTTTTGAAAAATTTCCTATAAAAATAGTAAATTTTTGAAAAATTTCTTATAAAAATATTAAATTTTTGAAAAATTTCCTATAAAATAGTACGTTTTTGAAAAATTTCCTATAAAAATAGTAAATTTTTGAAAATTTTCCTATAAAAAATGGTAAATTTTTGAAAAATTTCCTATAAAAATAGTAAATTTTTGAAAAATTTCTTATAAAAATAGTAAATTTTTGAAAAATTTCTTATAAAAATAGTAAATTTTTGAAAAATTTTCTATAAAAATATGAAATTTTAACAAATTTCCTATAAAAATAGCAAATTTTTGAAAAATTTCCTATAAAAATAGGAAATTTTTGAAAAATTTCTTATAAAAATAGTAAATTTTGAAAAATTTCCTATAAAAATAGTAAATTTTTGAAAAATTTCCTATAAAAATAGAAAATTTTTGAAAAATTTCCTATAAAAATAGTAAATTTTTGAAAAATTTCCTATAAAAATAGTAAATTTTTGAAAAATTTCCTATAAAAATAGTAAATTTTTGAAAAATTTCTTATAAAAATATTAAATTTTTGAAAAATTTCCTATAAAATAGTACGTTTTTGAAAAATTTCCTATAAAAATAGTAAATTTTTGAAAATTTTCCTATAAAAAATGGTAAATTTTTGAAAAATTTCCTATAAAAATAGTAAATTTTTGAAAAATTTCTTATAAAAATAGTAAATTTTTGAAAAATTTCTTATAAAAATATTAAATTTTTGAAAAATTTCCTATAAAAATATTAAATTTTTGAAAAATTTCCTATAAAAATAGTAAATTTTTGAAAAATTTCCTATAAAATTAGTAAATTTTTGAAAAATTTCCTATAAAAATAGTAAATTTTTGAAAAATTTCCTATAAAAATAGTAAATTTTTGAAAAATTTCCTATAAAAATAGTAAATTTTTGAAAAATTTCCTATAAAAATAGTAAATTTTTGAAAAATTTCTTATAAAAATAGTAAATTTTGAAAAATTTTCCTATAAAAATAGTACATTTTGAAAAATTTGCTATATAAATAGTAAATTTTTGAAAAATTTCCTATAAAAAAATAGTAAATTTTTGAAAAATTTCCTATAAAAAATAGTAAATTTTTGAAAAATTTCCTATAAAAATAGTAAATTTTTGAAAAATTTCCTATAAAAATAGTAAATTTTTGAAAAATTTCCTATAAAAATAGTAAATTTTGAAAAATTTCCTATAAAAATAGTAAATTTTGAAAAATTTCCTATAAAAATAGTAAATTTTGAAAAATTTCCTATAAAAATAGTAAAGTTTTGAAAAATTTCCTATTAAAATAGTAAATTTTTGAAAAATTTCCTATAAAAATAGTAAATTTTTGAAAAATTTCCTATAAAAATAGTAAATTTTTGAAAAATTTGCTTTAAAAATTGTAAATTGTTTGAAAAGTTTCCTATAAAAATAGTGAATTTTTTATAAAATTTCTTATAAAAATAGTAAATTTTTGAAAAATTTCCTATAAAAATAGTATATTTTTAAAAATTTCCTATAAAAATAGAAAGTTTTTGAAAAATTTCGAAGAAAAATAGAAAATTTTCGAAAAATTTCCTATAAAAATAGATCTTCATACATATTTACCTTCCAGGTATAGCAGCCTTACTTCATTTTTACTATGTGCAGTACATATTTAATTAAATTGTACAAACTTTAACTTAACTGAGCAAACTTTTGCTGCCGCCCTTGATTTTACTCCCCTTAAATTATGTTTCCATTTCCTTTACCCAATACACAATTGTATGACATTGTTGCATTATTTCCTTCACCATCAAATTCTTTTGTTATTCGATTGCAGCCAAAGTTAAGGCTTCTTGCCTCTAAAGACCAGTAGCCATGAAAAAAATCCAACAAAAAATATTTTTTTATAAGTTTTTATGTAGAAAAAAAACTAAATAAAAAGTTATGAAAATTTTCGTTGGACTATTTAATTAATATGTCTACAGGGTGTGCAATTATTTTCTATTGTTTCTTTTTTCGTTCTTGTATTGTTTTTTTTTAATATTTCATATTGAAATTTTTATAGTTTTTTATAACTAAATCCCTATGGATGTATTTGTATAGTTTTTGTTTCCTTTTTTCTTAAATATTAACAAAATTTATAGTAAGGGCTTCAAATATTCTTAATAAAAATTTGCATATAATTTGGAATAAAAGAATTTCAAAAATTTTTTATGAATTTTAAAAAGGCAAGAATGGATTATTTTAAATATTTTTAGTTTAAACAAAACTAAAGTATGAGAAAATTAGCTTATAAAATTTTATAAAATTCTTTAGAATTTTTATAAATATAGCAATTTTCTCATGCATGTTTTTACTCCTAAAGCCTATTATCTTTTTCAATTCAGTCTTTTTTTTAGGATACTGAAATTCTTTTAAAATATTCATTGATTTTGTGTGAAAATCTCAATTTTATTTATATTTTCCTAACTGCATTTTAATATGAGTAAGTAGCAAATTGTTTTGTTTATAAATTGTTTTCATACTTTTTAAGTTGTGTTATTTTATAGATTTTGTAAAAGACATTGTTCTCATCTCCGGCAATACCAAACACACAACAAAAATTTTACTTTGTGACCAAAAATTTCGAACAAAAACTAAAAAGTTGCAAAATATGTTTAAGCGGATCAAATATAAAAAGTTTGCAGAAATATGGTTTTAAAACTTTAACCAGATATGTACGAGGGTGGTGATGTGAAGCTTTCTGTTCAATAAAAAAGGTTTATCCTTTATCACTAGCTTTTGGGGGGACAATATATTTCACATAAATTATGTGATTTGAAAAAAATACAAAAATTTTATGTTGAAATATTTTCTATAGAAAAATTACCAATATCAAAATATTATAAAAACATTTCAATATCTAAACTTTTATATAAACAACTTTTAATATCAAAATTTTTTTATTGAAACATTTTCAATAGAATATTTCTATAGAAAAAATTTCAATATCAAAATTTTTCTTAAGAAAAAATTTTAATATCAAAATTTTTCTACAGAAAAAAATTCTATATCAAAATTTTTCTTTAGAAAAAATTTTAATAACAAAATTTTTCTATAGAAAAAATTTCAATATAAAATTTTTCTATACAAAAATTTCAATATCATAATTTTTCGATAGAAAAAAATTCAGTGTCAAAATTTTTCGATAGAAAAAAATTCAGTATCAAAATTTTTCTATCGAAAAATTTCAATATCAAAATTCTTCTATAAAAAAAAATTTTAACATTGAAAATTTTTGTACAAAAAAACGTCAATATTAAAAATTTTTCTATAAAAAAATAGAAAAAATTTAAATATCAAAATTGTTTTTCTATAGAAAAAATTTATTATCAAAATTTTTTTATAGAATTTTAGAATTTTTTCTATAGAAAAATTTTGATATTGTAAATTTTTTTATAGAAAAATTTTGAAATTGTAATTTTTTCTATAGAAAAATATTGATATTGTAAATTTTTCTACAGAAAAGTTTTCATATTAAAAAATTTTTTGATATTGAAATTTTTTCTATACAAAAATTTTGATATTGAAATTTTTTCTACAGAATAATTTTGGTATTGAAATTTTTTCTATAAAAAAAATTTTAATATTGAAATTTTTTCTATAGAAAAATATTGACATAAAAATTTTTTCTATAGAAAAATTTTGATATTTGATATTTTTAAATTAAAATTTTTTCTATAGAAAAATTTTAACATTGAACTTTTTCTATATAAAAATTGTGAAATTGAATTTTTTCTATGGAAAAATTTTTATATTGAAATTTTTTCTATCGACAAATTTTTATATTGAAATTTTTTCTATAGAAAAATTTTGATATTGTAAATTTTTCTATAGAAAAATTTTGATAATGCATTTCTTTCTATATTTCTATTGAAGAATTTTGATATTAAAATTATAGAAAAATTTTTAGATTGAAATTTCAATATCAAAATTTTTCTATAAAAAAATTTTAACATTGAAAATTTTTGTACAGAAAAACTGTAATATTCAAAATATTTCTATAGAAAAATAGAAAAAATTTCAATATCAAAATTATTTTTCTATAGAAAAAATTTACTATCAAAATTTTTTTATAGAAAAATTTTTAAATTTTTCTATAGAATTTTAGAATTTTTTCTATAGAAAAATTTTGATATGGTAAATTTTTCTATAGAAAAATTTTGAAATTGTAATTTTTTCTATAGAAAAATATTGATATTGTAAATTTTTCTACAGAAAAATGTTGGTATTAAAAATTTTTAAATAGACAAATTTTGATATTGAAATTTTTTCTATACAAAAGTTTTGATATTGAATTTTTTCTACAGAAAAATTTTGGCATTGAAATTTTTCTATTTTTCTATAAAAAAAATATTGGTATTCAAATTTTTTCTATATAATTTTGATATTGAAATTTTTTCTTTAAAAAAATGTTTAAATTGAAATTTTTTCTATATAAAAATTTTGACATTGTACTTTTTCTTGTGAAATTGAATTTTTTCTATGGAAACATTTTTATAGTGAAATTTTTTCTATCGAAAAATTTTGATATTGAAATTTTTTCTATAGAAAAATTTTGATATTGTAAATTTTTCTATAGAAAAATTTTGATAATGCATTTTTTTCTATGGGAAAATTTTTATATTGAAATTTTTTCTATCGAAAAATTTTGATATTGAAATTTTTTCTATAGAAAAATGTTGATATTGTAAATTTTTCTATAGAAAAATTATGATAATGCATTTTTTTGTTCTATAGAAAAATTTTGATATTGAATTTTTTTCCATAGAAAAATTTTGATATTGAAATTATTTCTATAGAAAAATTTTGATATTGAAATTTTTTCTATAGAAAAATTTTGATATTGAAATTATTTTTTAAATTGTTTCTATTAAAACATTTGGATATTAAAATTTTTTCGAAGAAAAATTTTGATATTGAAAATTCTAAATTTTCTGAATTTATTCTACAACCCTCCTATAAATTAAAAAAAAAATAACTACTTCAAAGTAAATCGGAAAACTTGTTTTATATTTTCTAGGAAAGAGCTTAAAGCTAAAAAAAAAATCCATAAATAAGTGTATAAAAGTATTTAATATAAAATATGGTTTAAAGGTATTTACCAAAACTTCAGCAGACGCAGAAAATATCTCAAATGAATAGCATTTTTGGCAAATTGACAATAAGTTAAAAGTCAAGTGGAAAATATATTGTAGAAGTAAATAAAAATAGATTAAAAAGCATTGAATAGAATATTATGAACAATTTGCCAACAATGAACATGAACACATTTTTAATAAAAATTTTGATGCGTCAAAATTAAATTTTTAAAAAAATGTTCTTTGTATTCAAATTTCAAAATGTTCACTTATTTCATTTAACGAGAATACCCATAATGTTCTATATAAACAATTAACCATAAGCTGATTTCCATACCAAAAGTATGTTAATACTTTTGCTATTAACAGCAACTGCATTGGTATGCATCTTTTGACACTGTTTTCCAATTAACAATGAGATTAAATGCGCGTAAATTAAAAGCCCCGTAGTTTTGCAACGAAGGTCGCGACCGACTGTTCGTTTTGCCAGAATAAGTTAAATTACCAGATAATCGTTAGCTTGTCAGTTAAATGAACAGTAGATCTTCTGCGAACAACCTAGAGCTGGCTCTTAACTTTAGTCCAAGTATCTTCCGTTCATAAAAGTTGCTACTTCTTTTTCAATTTTAAACTACTGGGCATTAAAACCTTGGTTTTTCAACAACTAAGAGTTCGTTTGTGTCTTTTACTTGCACGAGTAGTTGGAAACAAATTTAAAAATAAATTTTTAATTAAATTTCATTATAATCGTGATAAATAGCTACTGAAACTTAAATAAATGCCACACGATTAAATGGAAAATAAAGCCAATCAGTTCACAATATGAACTTCACACAATGTCTGATGTTCATTGTATTTAATGCGGTATTTTTGGTGAAATCTTTTCATTTTCATAAAAGTAAATGACAATATCTTTCGTTAATTTTTTATAAAATGAATTTATTGTGAATTAATTAAATATAAAGTTTGTACACGAGTAAGGTTCAGCACTTCAAAGCTGTCGACACTTTTCGAGTTAAAGCAATAAAGATTCTATCAAATGTATCGTATCGTATAATATAATAACTCCAAAACTTTTGCATTGATTTTTTCAAAAATTTTTTATTTATAGGAAACTTTTAAAAAATTAACTATTTTTATACGAAATTATTCAAAAATTTAATATTTTTATACAAAATATGTTTGAAAATTACTATTTTTACAAGAAATTTTTCAAAAATTTCCTATTTTTATAGGAAATTTTTAAAAAATTTCCTATTTTTATAGGAAATTTTTCAAAAATTTCCTATTTTTATAGGAAATTTTTCAAAAATTTCCTATTTTTATAGGAAATTTTTCAAAAATTTCCTATTTTTATAGGAAATTTTTCAAAAATTTCCTATTTTTATAGGAAATTTTTCAAAAATTTCCTATTTTTATAGGAAATTTTTCAAAAATTTCCTATTTTTATAGGAAATTTTTCAAAAATTTCCTATTTTTATAGGAAATTTTTCAAAAATTTCCTATTTTTATAGGAAATTTTTCAAAAATTTCCTATTTTTATAGGAAATTTTTCAAAAATTTCCTATTTTTATAGGAAATTTTTCAAAAATTTCCTATTTTTATAGGAAATTTTTCAAAAATTTCCTATTTTTATAGGAAATTTTTCAAAAATTTCCTATTTTTATAGGAAATTTTTCAAAAATTTCCTATTTTTATAGGAAATTTTTCAAAAATTTCCTATTTTTATAGGAAATTTTTCAAAAATTTCCTATTTTTATAGGAAATTTTTCAAAAATTTCCTATTTTTATAGAAAATATTTCAAAAATTTCCTATTTTTATAGGAAATTTTTCAAAAATTTCCTATTTTTATAGGAAATTTTTCAAAAATTTCCTATTTTTATAGGAAACTTTTCAAAAATTTCCTATTTTTATAGGAAATTTTTCAAAAATTTCCTATTTTTATAGGAAATTTTTCAAAATTTTCCTATTTTTATAGGAAATTTTTCAAAAATTTCCTATTTTTATAGGAAATTTTTCAAAAATTTCCTATTTTTATAGGAAATTTTTCAAAAATTTCCTATTTTTATAGGAAATTTTTCAAAAATTTCCTATTTTTATAGGAAATTTTTCAAAAATTTCCTATTTTTATAGGAAATTTTTCAAAAATTTCCTATTTTTATAGGAAATTTTTCAAAAATTTCCTATTTTTATAGGAAATTTTTCAAAAATTTCCTATTTTTATAGGAAATTTTTCAAAAATTTCCTATTTTTATAGGAAATTTTTCAAAAATTTCCTATTTTTATAGGAAATTTTTCAAAAATTTCCTATTTTTATAGGAAATTTTTCAAAAATTTCCTATTTTTATAGGAAATTTTTCAAAAATTTCATATTTTTATAGGAAATTTTTCAAAAATTTCATATTTTTATAGGAAATTTTTCAAAAATTTCATATTTTTATAGGAAATTTTTCAAAAATTTCCTATTTTTAAAGGAAATTTTTCAAAAATTTCCTATTTTTATAGGAAATTTTTCAAAAATTTCCTATTTTTATAGGAAATTTTTCAAAAATTTCCTATTTTTATAGGAAATTTTTCAAAAATTTCCTATTTTTATATGAAATTTTTCAAAAATTTCCTATTTTTATAGGAAATTTTTCACAAATTTCCTATTTTTATAGGAAGTTTTTCAAAAATTTCCTATTTTTATAGGAAATTTTTCAAAAATTTCCTATTTTTATAGGAAATTTTTCAAAAATTTCCTATTTTTATAGGAAATTTTTCAAAAATTTCCTATTTTTATAGGAAATTTTTCAAAAATTTCCTATTTTTATAGGAAATTTTTCAAAAATTTCCTATTTTTATAGGAAATTTTTCAAAAATTTCCTATTTTTATAGCAAATTTTTCAAAAATTTCCTATTTTTATAGCAAATTTTTCAAAAATTTCCTATTTTTATAGCAAATTTTTCAAAAAATACAAATTTTCTATCACATTTTTGTGCATATTTTAAATACCTACTGTAAAATACAATTCATTAGCAATTCTATTGATTCATAGTGTTTCCTCTTTTTTTATTTGTATTTAATTATAATGTAAATTCAATGAATTTTTTTGTTTGTCTGTTCACTTATTTTTATACCCTTCACCACCATAGGCGGAAAGGGTATTATAAGTTTGTGCTGATGTATGTAACACATAGAAATATTTGTCTTAGACCCACCTTTTAGTATACCAATAGGCTTAGAATCACTTTCTGAGTCGATTTAGCGATGTCCGTCCGTCCGTCCGTCTGGCTGGCTGGCTGGACCCCCATGTAAACCTTGTAATCAAACTACAGGTCGTAATTCGAAAGATAATTTGATGAAATTTGGTACAGATCATTTTTTTGATAATGGGACCATGGCTATTGAAATTGGTCAAAATTGGTCCATTATTTATGGTACGTCCCATAGGTCCCACTTCCCGGAATTGACATATTGGCCAAAAATATCAATATTTTTTCATGAAATTTAAAACATATAATTCTTATGTAAACCTAAATCACTGTAATAAATTTCGTTGAAATCGGTCCACATTTGACCATAGCTCCCATACAAACTCTTCTTTAAAAATGCACTAAATGAGACAAAAAAATCACTAAAACGCTCGTAAATCCAAAGATATTAAAAATTTTGAGTTTATATTTTGCGTACATAATTTTTGTAACAACTGTAATTAATTTGCTAAATTTCGAGACAATCGGTCTACATTTGACCCTAGCTCTCATATAAGTCCAAATGTCGGAAACAGCTTAAATATATAAGTTTTGAGAAAATGTTTGTATGATGGCAAAATTTAGCAAATATTTGTCTTTATGCAGGAAAAATAATACCTTTGACCTTAGTGGTGAAGGGTATCGTATGGTCGGGCTTGACCGACTATAGCGCTTTCTTACTTGTTTAAATTGCAATTGTACAAAATAGGTATAATTTATGTATGAATGTAAGTGAGTAATTTTTTTTAAATACATTTAAACAGAATTTAAATTTTGTGGTTTTTTATATAAAGTTTAGAAAGGAAGGAAAAAAAAGAGAATGTTAACATTCAAAGGCAAATTTTAAAATTAAAAATATGGGGACTAACTTTAAGATCAATAGAATAATTTCTTCCATCACTTTGAGATCCGAATATGAAAACAAAAATTTTTAATTTTAGACAACTGAACGTTTTTGTCATCTTTAATACAAATTTTGAATGGATTGAGTTAAAACTGAATGATCAAAAACTTTAACCCATAATCACTTTATTAATTCCCTTTCCTTTGCCGATTCTACAATAAAAACCACACTTAATGGATTTTACTATTAATTTAAAAATATTTTTTGTCTTTAATCGTGTTTCGAATACAAAAAAACACTCACAATAAAACCCCTGAAATCTTTTTTTTTTTTTTGTTCAGTATTGCCAATTACATATTCGCGTGAAATTTATTGCTATTGACAGCTGTCATTGTTTTCATTATATTTATTTTTTCCCCTTTTGCTTACAGATTGTGTTAAATTTTTAAAATTGAATAAAAGAGCCTTTGTAATATAATTTAACACTTTTTTCGGATTTTTGGCTGCTGTGATAAAGTTTTATTTTGTTTTTCTTTGAAGACGTAAATACATTTAAGCCAACAATGGAAGGGATTCAAAATTGGATTTGGTTATGGGAGAGTTTTTATTAAATTTAAACTTTATAAATTTTTAAATAAATATTTTATTTTTTCTCCCTTATGTTTTTGTTTTGCCTTTGAGGAGCATTCAATACACGTTTCATTTGCTTTTTGTATTCGTAATTTGTTGATTCCCTTGTTATTATTTTTTTTATTTATTAATAGATTTTTATTTTTTAAATTCATTATAATAGTTAGCTTATACATAATTATTCATTATTAAAATCTATAAATGGCATAGCATATTGCTGTTAGCCAGATTGGCAATAATTTATTAGAGACTATTTTATAAATTAAGGTTATTTAAATATTAAATTCATTTAATATTAATTTTCTATATTTTAAAGAATCTTCAAGATATTTGTATAGTGCAGTTAGAT
Organism: Stomorhina lunata; assembly: GCA_933228675.1. Lineage (NCBI taxonomy): Eukaryota > Metazoa > Arthropoda > Insecta > Diptera > Rhiniidae > Stomorhina > Stomorhina lunata. The sequence continues at coordinate 121,032,137 of OW121740.1, read as the reverse complement.
CAGAGCCATTAAGTATATTGATTACATTACTGTTACTAAGAGTGTTATGTCCGAAGTATAGAATTCTAAATTTTTTATATGCTGGACAAATGCCGATAAAGTGGAGAGTATTTTCTGGTACGTTCAGATTACAAATAGAGCAAGTGCCAATTGTGTTGTTTTTAAAACATCTAGCGTTTAGATCCAGTAATCCTCCTCTAGCTTTTATAATTAGACTGGTTGCACGACATGAAAAACTTGTAGTTAGAGATGGTATAACATTGTAATTCAGTTTTGAGTAAACATCATGAAATTGAGATCTTGATGCGTCTTGTGAAAAATCGTTAATGTCTTTTTCTTTTAAGCGAAGTATAATATCTTTCCAGAATACACATAGGGGAGTGTTGTTATCAGGAGGGATAAATTGAAGTGAGTTGCACAAGGTAGACCATTCGTTTGCCCAAAACAAGTTATGTTCTATTATTTTTTCTGCTAATATTCTTGGTAACCTTTGGGGACTTAAAGACAATACTCGATTAATATAGCAAAAATGCATTTTTAATGTTGAAATAAATAAGGAATTGAGTCCAGTTTCTAGGAACAGAATATAGTTTGGTGTTGTGTACGGCAAGTAAAGCATCTTTTTTATAAAAAAGCGAAATAGTTTTTCAACATCATCATATCTTTCATAACCCCACACTTGACAGGCATAAAACATTATAGATTTTGAACACGCTTCAAATATTTTTAGTTTATTACTTTTTGCTATCTTTGGGTTGTTAATGTATTTAGACCAAGTGGAAGAAATTGCTATTTTAGAAGCAGCTAGCTTATTTTGCAAATGTTTTTTAAAAGAAAGATTGTATGTTATATCAACACCTAGGTACGTGTAGTTGTTGACAATATCAATATTATCATTACCATAGTGCCACATTAAGTCTGCGGAAATTCTTGGCCCCTTACGAAATACAACAATTTTAGATTTTGAAAGATTTACTTTAAGGCTCCATTTAAAACAATAGTTATGAAGGGCGTCAATCATTTCTTGCAATTTATTTGGCGTATCAGATAGGATGACAATATCATCTGCATATAACAAAAGTTTTATGTTTATGTTATCAATGTGTAATCCGTTTGGTAGATTTTCTGGTAGATCATTTATATACAATGAAAATAAGAGAGGACTTAGAATGCACCCCTGTTTAACACCATAATTAACTGGAAAATACTCGGAAAATACTGTTCCATCCCAGATTCTGCTTTCCGTGTTCTCGTATAGACGAATCAAAATTCTTATAAGTTTCGTAGAAATTCCTAGGCAAGATAATTTAAAAAATAGACTGTTTCTGGGGATCATGTCAAACGCACTGGAAAAGTCAACAAAGAAAGCGTATGTATGTTTGCATTTTAAATTGTTTAAGTTTACAATACTGGTAAGGTTAAATATATTGTCAACCGTGGAATAACCTTTTCGGAATCCAGCCTGGAACTCGTTTAATACGGAGTATTTTGTTACCCAGTCTTCAATACGATTTAGCAAAATGTTATTGAAAATTTTGCATATGGTATCTATTAAAGATAATCCTCTATAGTTAGAAGCTAGGTTTGGATCACCTTTTTTAAATATTGGAATCAAAATTGACTTTTTAAAACATGTGGGGATATTTTCATGAAGATATATATTATTAAATACCATCAAAAGTTCCTTTAGAAAACATTCTGGCGCATATTTATAAAATTCGTATGTAATACCATCTTGACCTGGTGATTTGTTTGGTTTCAGATTTTTAATGACTGCATTTAATTCGCAGAACTCGAACGGGGAATCCATAAAGGCATCAATAAAATATGGCAAACACCAACTTATTATTTGAACATCATCACGGTTTTGTAAGATAGATCCAAAATGAGCAAAAGCATCATCAACGTTGAGATTATTGATGTAAACTTGGGATCGCGTTTTTAAAGAATTTGATAAATTCCACCAATCTTTACTATTTTTGACTTTATCCAGCTGTTTAAGGTTATTGTTATATAGTTCTAGCTTCTTTTCTTGACACACCTTCAGATATTTAGCTCTAGACGTTATATACCGCATTTTATTATATGTTGTATAATGTTTTTTATATATTTTTAAATTTTTCTGCATGGTTGTCCGAAATCGAAAACATTTCCAGTCGAACCATTTTTGCTTTGGACCAAAAAAAGTTTTATCACGTTTAACAACATTTGATTGCTTTATTTTAGATATAATGGTCGATATCATCACATCTGAGGACGAGTTAATTTGAGGCGGTTGGAAAGATGAAAGGGCACTGAGATTTCGCCAATACTGGATGCGATGTTTATCGTTCCAATAAAGTTTATGAAAAGGGGGGTTTGTATCTGTACCATTTGTAGGATTATGAATTTTTAATTTAAGACATAAGGGCATATGATCTGAATAAGCTTTTGATGCAATGTGAAAATCAGCAATAAATCTTAAAAAGTTAAGTGAACAAACGCAGTAATCAATTACAGAATTTCCCATTACTCCACAAAAGCTGTAGTTCCCATCAACGTCACCATTTGTTCTACCATTTAATACAATTCCTCCAAAATTTTCAAATAATCTTATTATTTGCTTTCCTTGAGCATTGATTGTTTTGTCTTTAGAATTTCTTTGATAATTTATGTGCGGCAAATCTATTAGTAGGTTTCGATCAAGAACCTGCTGTTCCCCAATACGTGCGTTTAAGTCACCCATTATGCAAAAATTTGTTGGATTAAGTTCAAGTAAAAAATCATTAAAGTCCTCTAACTCCTTCTTCCAGTTTGTGCAATTTAAATATTTGGGAATCATGTAAAATATGCAGCTGACAAATTTTGCCGATAAAAAAGTATAGTTATGTAAAGTTACAAATTTTAAAGAAAATGTTTTCTGTACTTCTTTTTTAAACCCATATAAACAGCCTCCACTTGCACGACCAGCCTTGTGTGTTTTAGTTGCAGGGATCCAATTTAAACAGTAGTTACGAAAATATGGTGAAAAATTAGATTGTTTATTTGCAATAACGTGGGTCTCAAACAAGAAAAAAATATCAAAGTTATTTATAAAAGTAATAAAATTTCCAAAATTAAGAGAATTTGCTAAATTTGAAACATTATAAGATATAACATTGCAGTTAGTAAATTGCTATTGTGATAAAGAACTTAGATTGTTAGAGCTATTATTAATGAACGATTTACTAGAAGATACATTACAGCCAACATCAAAATTGCAGCCACATTCTGCTAAAAGTTCCTTCAAAAACTCTGAATCGTTTTGAGTTTGCGCCATAACTTTGCCATTAAACCAGGTGAATTTTTTGTCATTTATGTATATGCAAAACTCTCCACGCCGAACCTTTAAATTTTTATTTGATTTGGATAGAGCATTGCTTATTTTTCTGAGCTGGAATCTGTTGATTTGTTCATCAACTGTGTAGTCTTTCTGTATATAAATCTCGTGACCACTCAGTTTACCTTTAGCCAATAATATATTGCGAACTTGAATACAGGTTTCGAGGCAGAATATGAAGGACTTGCCAAATTTTACCATTCTGGTTGAAGTAATATTGACTTCCACCTTCAGGTCTGTGTTGCAAATATTCAGAAACTTTCTTTTCGCTTCTAGTGAAGTTCTACACTGTAAACCACTCACCATAATATTCGTTGAACGAGACTTGTGGTCAATATATTCTAAGCGCCTATTAAGTTTTTTAATGTTCTCTTTAAGTTTATTGTTTTCAGTCTTAAGATCCTCAATTTCAGATTTTATCGCCAACAGATCATCCTTCTTTGCCACATCACTTAGCTTTTCATCCAAAAGATTACATAGTTTACTCCACGAAAAAACATCTTGATTGTTTTGGGACATCTTAGGACTGGTTAAATGCTTTTTATTATTTTTGTTCTGTTCAGGAGATGTCGATACCAGTGTGCGCTTATTATTCATTGATTAGTTATTAAAGCATACCTTAGGGCATATGCAAAACATTTGTTGATTCCCTTGTTGGGAGTTCTTAAAGAAAAACTGAGGAAACAATTGAGTTAAGTTGAAAGTAGGAGCATAAAAATTTTCAGAGATTTAAGAAAAAATTCTTACATTCATATTCAAAGCATAAAGTAAGAAAAAAATATTTTATTTCTTTAACATCGACAGCGTGTTATTGCTGTTGTCTAACCGGATACTTTGGTAATTAATAATATGAGTAGAAATTAACAATAACGGAAAAGGAATTTCTTATTTTTTTTAGGAAATTTTTCAAAAATTTCCTATTTTTATAGGAAATTTTCCACAAATTTCCTATTTTTATTAAAAAAATTCCAAAAATTTCCTAGTTTTATAGGAAATTTTTCAAAACCTTCCTATTTGTATAGGAAATTTTTCAAAAATTTCCTATTTTAATAGGAAATTTTTCAAAAATTTCATATTTTTATAGAATTTTTTTTAAATTTCCTATTTTTATAGGAATTTTTTCACAAATTTCCTATTTTGATAGGAATTTCTTAAAAAATTTCCCATTTTTATAGGAAATTTTTCAAAAATGTATGTATGTGTATAAAAATAGGAAATTTTCGAAAAAATTTCCTATAAAAATAGGAAATTTTTGAAAAATTTCCCATAAAAATTTCCTATCAAAATAGGAAATTTTTCAAAAATTTCCTATTTTTATAGGAAATTTTTCAAAAAATTCCTATTTTTATAGGAAATTTTCCAAAAAATTAATATTTTTATATGAAATTTTTCAAAAATTTTCTATTTTTATAGGAAATTTTTATAGGAAATTTTTCAAAAATTTCCTATTTTTATAGGAAATTTTTCAAAAATTTCCTATTTTTATAGGAAATTTTTCAAAAATTTATTATTTTTATAGAAAATTTTTCAAAAATTTACTATTTTTATAGGAAATTTTGCAAAAATTTACTATTTTTATAGGAAATTTTTCAAAAATTTCCTATTTTTATAGGAAATTTTTCAAAAATTTATTATTTTTATAGAAAATTTTTCAAAAATTTCCTATTTTAATAGGAAATTTTTCAAAAATTTCATATTTTTATAGAATTTTTTTTTAAATTTCCTATTTTTATAGGAATTCTTTCACAAATTTCCTATTTTTATAGGAATTTCTTAAAAAATTTCCTATTTTTATAGGAAATTTTTAAAAAATGTCCTATTTTTATAGGAAATTTTTCAAAAATTTCCTATTTTTATAGGAAATTTTTCAAAAAATTCCTATTTTTATAGGAAATTTTCCAAAAAATTAATATTTTTATATGAAATTTTTCAAAAATTTCCTATTTTTATAGGAAATTTTTCAAAAATTTCCTATTTTTATAGGAAATTTTTCAAAAATTTATTATTTTTATAGAAAATTTTTCAAAAATTTATTATTTTTATAGAAAATTTTTCAAAAATTTACTATTTTTACAGGAAATTTTGCAAAAATTTACTATTTTTATAGGAAATTTTTCAAAAATTTACTATTTTTATAGGAAATTTTTCAAAAATTTACTATTTTTATAGGAAATTTTTCAAAAATTTACTATTTTTATAAGAAATTTTTTTAAAATTTTCTATTTTTATAGGAAATATTTCAAAAGTTTTCTATTTTTATATGAAATTTTTCCTATTATTATAGGAAATTTTTCAAAAATTTTCTATTTTTATAGGAAATTTTTCAAAAATTTCCTATTTTTATAGAAAATTTTTCAAAAATTTCTTATTTTTATAGAAAATTTTTCAAAAATGTCCTATTGTTACAGGAAAATTTTCAAAAATTTCCTATTTTTATAGGAAATTTTTCAAAAATTTTCTATTTTTATACGAAATTTTTCAAAATTTTCTTATCTTTATAGGAAATATTTCAAAAATTTACTATTTTTATAGGAACATTATCAAAAATTTCCTATAAAAATAGGATAGAAAATTTTTGAAAAATAGGAATAGAAAATTTTTGAAAAATTTCCTATAACAATAGGACATTTTCTTTTCCTATTTTTATAGGAAGTTTTTCAAACATTTCCTATTTTTATAGGAAACTTTACAAAAATTTCCTATTTTTATAGGAAATTTTTCAAAAATTTCCTATATTTATAGGAATTTTTTTAGAATTTCCTCTTTTTATAGGAAATTTTTCAGAATTTCCTCTTTTTATAGGAAATTTTTCAAAAATTTTCTATTTTTATAGGAAATTTTTCAAAAATTTCCTATATTTATAGAAAATTTTGCAGAAATTTACACTTTTTATAGGAAATTTTTAAAAAATTTTGTATTTTTATAGTTAAATTTTCAAAAATTTCCTATCTTTATAGGAAAATTTTCAAAATTTTCCTATTTTTGTAGGAACATTTCAAAAATTTCCTATTTTTATAGGAAAATTTTCAAAATTTTTAGGAAATTTTTTTAAATTTTTTCATTTTAATAGGATTTTTTTTTAATTTCTTATTTTTATAGGATATATTTAAAAAATTTCATATTTCTATAGGAAATTTTTCAGAGATTTTGTTACTTTTATAAATTCATATTTTTATAGAAATTTTTTAAAAATTGATTATTTTTATAGAAAAGTTTTTTAAAAATTTCTTATTTCTACAGGAAATTAAATCCATTGTCTTCTTAGTTCTAAAACATAAACACCTAAAAGTATGCAACACTTTTTTTACTTAAACAAACCTGTAGGGTATGTAACACAAACAACAAGTGATGCTGACATCACTCTTATCACTAATATTTAAGTGATTTGTTCGTTACTCAAACCAAGAAAACCACTCTCTTTATTTGCAGTTTCACTCACTCTTAAAACCCCCCAAAAAAATGTTAACGTCAAAAAAGAGAACACGTATAAAAAACAATGTCATGACAAATTGAAAGCTTTTAAAGTGTTTGTCTTGAGCTGTTTCCTTTTTTCATATTTGACATACATTCTTTTTCCTTTTAGCTAAAAATACCCGCGGGTCGGAGTTTTTAGTTAATGGAAGTAAAAATGTCAGATGAAAATGCCAAGGGGGCGGAAAGAAAGGTACATAGGAGAACTAAGTGTTTTCATATTCAAAAGGTTTGAGTTATTTTAAATACTTTTGGAAAATAAAATTTTCACCAGAAAAACCCTTGTTATTTTTTTAAAAAGAAGGTATCCTTTACTTAATAGGTCTTAATTAATTTTTTGCCTAAAAAACAATGCAACAAAGCAGAAACAAAGGATTATTCTCAAAGAAAATTAAAACTTTACGTTTGTTAATGAAAAGGAATATTTAACTTTTAGTTAAAAGTTTTCGGCTCCTGAAAATGTTAACAACATGTGTTTTTTTTGTACTTTAAGGCCTTAAATGAAAGGCAGGATTATAAATATTTAAAATCTGCTTAATGTTATGTCAGTTTCGCTTTAGTTTCTAAAAATTTGGCCAATTAATTTTTCATAATGGTTTCATTTTCCTTTTTGTTATTTTAAAATTTCGCGACAGTTTTTTTTTAGAAGAAAGTTGGAAAATTTCCTTTCCAAAAGGTTTTTCTTCACCTACAGCTTTTGTTTTCGATAAACTTTTTGTTAATTTTTTAAAATTTCCCATATTTTATTTCATAATTACTTAAGATCTACTTAAAATTAAGATTGCCTAACAAATATTTACCTTCAAAAGTCTGGAAGTTGTAATTTAAGTAATATTTATCTTTAATATTCCTAAAAAATTACATAACTAGTCTTGAACATATTATGAGTAAATAACGAAAAAAAAAAAAACAGTAAGAGTGTTATATTCGGCTGCGCCGAATCTTATATACCCACCATCAAATTGTGTTAAATTTAGAAATATCTCTCATATATCTACGAGGGTGCAGCTAATTCAAAATGTTAACCAAATTCGAAAAAAGTTGTTACGCTAGTTGGTATTGTTATTAAAATATTTGGATTAAATTCGGTTGCAGGAGCTTTATAGTTCAACATTTAAAAGTATATAAAGAGTGTTCTAAAAAAAATATGCATTTACTATTTTAGACAAAATTTATCCATAGTGCAAGAAATAATTTATTTTTTGATCAAGTTAGTTTCTATAGATATGTCAGATACTATTATTTTAGAAATTATTAATTTTCAATAGTTATTTCAATCAAAATGGACTGCGAAAAAAAGTTCGTGAAAATATAATTAAAACTTTTAAAAAAAATCCGTCATGGACTTTTAAAAAAACAGCTAAAAATTTGAAAGTTGACCCTCGAACGGTTTCTAATGCCATCAGACGGTATAAGGAAAACCTGAGCATTGAAAGAAAACCTGGATCAGGGAGGAAAAAAGGTCCTACAGATATTGGTAAGGCAAAAGTAGTCGAGCGACTCTTTCGAAGAGCGCCTAACACTTCTTTAAGAAAAGCAGCTCGTACGGTGAAATGTTCTACGAATTTTGCACATAGAATCAAAGCTTATGCTCGACTGAAGACATACAAAGTCCAAAAGGTTCCAGATCGCAATGCTATAAAGAACTTAGAAGCAAAAAACGAGCGAAAAAATTGAAATCTGATTTTATAAAAAAATACACCTGTTGTGTGATGGATGATGAAACATGCGTACTGGCAGACTTTTCTCAACTTCCTGGTCAAGATTTTTATATTGCTGATAAACGGGGCAATGTTCGTCAAGAGTTTCGCACAAAAAAACAAACAAAATTCCCTAAGAAGTTTCTCGTGTGGCAAGCTATTTGCAGTTGTGGCAAAAGAAGTAAAGTATTTGTGGCATCTGGCACAATATAAACGAGTGCCTACAAAAACGGTTGTTACCCTTTTTAAGAGATCACAGAGTGACTACATTTTTTTGGCCCGATTTGGCATCATGCCATTATGGAAAAAAGGCACTTGAGTGGTACTAAAAGAATAATGTCATTTTTGTACCACGAGAGACAAATCCACCTAACTGTCCAGAACTTCGGCCTGTGGAAAGGTATTGGGCTCTGGTAAAAAAGGAATTGAAGAACACAGGAAAGATTTCCAAGAACATGTCCGATTTTAAGCGCAGGTGGAACACATGCTCCAAAAAGGTATCAGAAGCAACTGTAAAATCTTTAATGGGAGGGTTTCCGAAAAAGTCGATAATTTTGCAAAACCCGAGTACTAAGTAAACATTTTAATGCTAAATGATTTTGTATAATATGTCATTATATTTGCGAATTTTTTAGAGTTTTTATATTAAAAGATTTGATTTTTATTTAAGAAAATCCAACTACAAATTTTATTTAGAGCACTCTTTAAGTGGTTTCCCTAGTATTTACTTTGAACAAAATTCGGTATCATAACGTGGTATGGTTTTACATTAATAAGTTGTTAAATGCTTTTCGTTTAGCTTAATATTTAGTTAGGATAAAAATGCTGATATTAATAAATAAGGCAGGTTCATTTATTTTGTTAGGAGTTTTTAATGCATCTACCGTATATAAAGTCTGGACATTGGAGTAACTTCAAAGCCTCTGGATTTGTTGAGAGGTGTGCCTCAGGGTTCAATTCTTGGTCCACTGTTTTATTCTATATATGCTAATGACCTCCCAAAACAACTCATATTTTGTCAAATTCGCATGTATGCAGATGACGTCCAACTTTACATCAGTAGCCACACAATTCTTATTCAGCAAAAAGTACGTGAACTCAATGAAGATCTTAATAAAATATATACACCGGCCTCAGCCAATGGTTTGCGACTTAACCCCAAGAAATCTAAATGCATTATACTCGTAATATGCAAAAAATCTGTTGTGCTCATTGATGACATTAATATTTATTTAGGGGACACAAAAATCGAAATAGTAAGCACTAAATAATAAGCACTAAGCTAAGACATATCTCGTACCAACACTTCTTTATTCTTGAGAAATTTTTGCCGGCTGCAATCTTAAAGATAAGAAAAAACTTAATACCACTTTTAATAACATCACACGTTATATTTACGGATTAACCAGATTCGAAAGTGTATCTGCTTTCTCAAAACAAATGTATGGAATTTGTCTTGATGACTACCCGGAATTAAGAAACCTCATTTTGTTGCACAAAATCATCACTACTAAGGAACCCAATCATCTTTACGAAAAAGTGACATTTACCACTTCGCCAAGAAATATATTAATAAGAACATTTCAGTATCGGGATACAGCATCATACCATCAATTCTACAATTCACTAGCAACGCAAATAAATTTAAAAAGTTATTAACAGAATATTATAAGGAAAATAATTAAAAATGACACTCTAATCATCATTATTTATATTCAAATTTATTTATTTTTAGTATTTTCTTATACATTCATATTTATTTTATTTAGTTTAAGTCATCTTTTTATTTTTGTATCAAATAATGTCATAACATATCTGATTCTAATGCTGTAAATTATAAAATGTTGCACTTTGTTGTATTAGAAAAACATTTAATAAAATACAAATACAAAAATTCGTTTGTTTGAAGAAATGTGCGAGTGCTTGCATTATTACCTATGATGGTAGGTAAATAAATGGCGCTTTCTGCAGAAATAAATGGTCATATGCCACTCAGAATTGACAGTTTTATTTTGCTCTAGAGGAACAATGGCCACATGACCCATTCGGACGATATGCCTCGCTGTGCTTTTTCCATGAACAAACCCCTTTTGCATGGAAAATCGAATGTATCATATGACGAACTTGCAATTATTTGTTCATGTACTGCATTAATGTTTTGTGGCACAACAACCAATTTTAAACGACCTTCAAGGAATTCGTCGGTGGCAGAACTACAACCACGATTGTGCTTTATCGCCTCAGAAATATATGTATAATAATCTACTTTGAAAGTTGTGAAAAATAATCCTAATAATCCTCTTTAATATCCCATTTTTTTTGTCAAACTTTACTAGGGCTATTGCCATTAGTGTTCCCGAAATATAAATAGCACCCCTTGTCTTTTTTTGATTACAAATTTGTACCCTTTTTAGTGCTTCTAATTTTTTTCGTATATTCAATATTTATTTTCCTAATGTTATTAGATTTTTTAAAGCTTATTAAAAACACTTTACAACTTAATCATGAAAAGTATGACAAAAAAATTTTATCCTTAGATAAAAAGCTTTCAAAAGGCAGCACCTTCTTCTAACTGTATCCTCCTGTCTAGCAGTAAATTTAAAATTTGTTCATTTTAAAACAAGAGTTCGTAAATTTCGAAACCAAGCGTAACAAAGTCAACAGCGTCATTATCAAGAACTGCTCTCTAATGCTGACTACTTTGTATTTTACTACTGATACAACATTTACTTTTGTTCCTACATTAACAACAGCAGTTACGTTAACCTACTGACTCAAAAAGGTATAAGAAGCAGGGAAGTAAAGGAAGCGAATCGTGTTAAGGACATGAAAACTATATAATAACTATGTCAGAATGTAAAGGGATTTTACAGAAAAGGTTGTAAATAGAACTGAAATTGTAATAGGTCGTTACTATTTTTATTCTCGTCATCATCATAATCATGTCTATAAAGTGTCAGAGTATTAGTGTTTGTAGTCAAACCGATTGTTTTCAGTTTGTTGTTATATAGCCAACAGCAGCAACAACAACAGCAACATTATGTTATATTACTGGCGGAATAAGTTTTTCACTTGAGTGAATATAAAAACAATTTACAGAGACAAAATATACTCATCTAATGCCAGGATACATGCAATAACATATAAACATAGAACAAAAACACATTTTACAATTTTCAATATTCTTGGCTTTATATCCTGAAGACAGGTTATACATAAGCACATATATTACGAATATATGTATTTTCTAGCTTAGAAATGTATTTGTTTTATCCTGTAAATATGTTCATAAGACAGAATTATGTCAGTATATTAGTGTTATTTTTCGGTGTTATTTTTGGTTGAAATATTTTTCATTTAGATACTTAACTTCCGCTTGTTGCTTTCGCTGGTAGCTTGGAGCTGAAAATAGAGCTTTTTAAAGCCAAATGTATTAAATGCTTAAAACTATTAGCTTGCATGAAAATATGTCAACATAGCTACAATTTTTTTTTTTAAATTTCTTATAAAAATAGAAAATTTTTGAAAAATTTCCTATAAAAATATAAAAATTTTGAAAAATTTCCTACAAAAATAGGAAATTTTTGAAAACTTTTCTGTAAAAATAGTAAATTTAAAAAAATTTCCCATAAAAATAGAAAATTTTTGAAAAATTTCCTATAAAAATGGAAAATTTTTGAAAAATTTCCTATAAAAATAGAAAATTTTTAAAAAATTTCCTATAAAACTAGAAAATTTTTGAAAAATTTCCTATAAAACTAGAAAATTTTTGAAAAATTTCCTATAAAACTAGAAAATTTTTGAAAAATTTCCTATAAAAATACAAAATTTTTGAAAAATTTCCTATAAAACTAGAAAATTTTTGAAAAATTTCCTATAAAAATAGAAAATTTTTGAAAAATTTCCTATAAAAATAGAAAATTTTTAAAAAATTTCCTATAAAAATAGAAAATTTTTAAAAAGTTTCCTACAGAAATAGAAATTTTTTGAAAAATTTCCTATAAAAATAGAAATTTTTTGAAAAATTTCCTATAAAAATAGAAAATTTTTGAAAAATTTCCTATAAAAATAGAAAATTTTTGAAAAATTTCCTATAAAAATAGAAAATTTTTGAAAAAATTCCTATAAAAATAGAAAATTTTTGAAAAATTTCCTATAAAAATAGAAAATTTTTGAAAAATTTCCTATAAAAATAGAAAATTTTTGAAAAATTTTCTATAAAAATAGAAAATTTTTGAAAAATTTCCTACAAAAATAGGAAATTTTTGAAAACTTTCCTGTAAAAATAGTAAATTTTAAAAAATTTCCTATAAAAATAGAAAAATTTTCTATAAAAATAGAAAATTTTTGAAAAATTTCCTATAAAACTAGAAAAATTTTTTAAAATTTCCTATAAAAATCGAAAATTTTTGAAAATTTTCCTATAAAAATAAAAAATTTTCTATAAAATAGAAAATTTTTGAAAAATTTCCTATAAAATTGGAAAATTTTTGAAAACTTTCATATAAAAACAGAAAATTTTTGAAAAATTTCCTATAAAAATAGAAAATTTTTGAAAATTTTCCTATAGAAAAAAAATAGAAAATTTTTTAAAAATTTCCTATAAAAACAGAAAATTAAAAAAAAAATTCCTATGAAAATAGAAAATTTTTGAAAAATTTCCTAAAAAAAAAATTCTTTTCAAAATTTCCTATAAAAATAGAAAATTTAAAAAAAAAATTCCTATAAAAATAGAAAATTTTTGAAAAATTTCCTATAAAAATAGAAAATTTTTGAAAAATTTCCTATAAAAATAGAAAATTTTTGAAAAAATTCCTATAAAAATAGAAAATTTTTGAAAAAATTCCTATAAAAATAGACAATTTTTTAAAAATTTCCTATAAAAATAGTAAATTTTTTAAAAATTTCCTATAAAAATAGTAAATTTTTCGAAAATTTCCTACAAAAATAGTAAATTTTTGAAAAATTTCCTATAAAAATAGGAAATTTTTGAAAAATTTCCTATAAAAATAGTAAATTTTTGAAAAATTTCCTATAAAAATAGTAAATTTTTGAAAAATTTCCTATAAAAATAGTAAATTTTTGAAAAATTTCCTATAAAAATAGTAAATTTTTGAAAAATTTCCTATAAAAATAGTAAATTTTTGAAAAATTTCCTATAAAAATAGTAAATTTTTGGAAAATTTCCTATAAAAATAGTAAATTTTTGAAAAATTTCCTATAAAAATAGTAAATTTTTGAAAAATTTCCTATAAAAATAGTAAATTTTTGAAAAATTTCCTATAAAAATAGTAAATTTTTGAAAAATTTCCTATAAAAATAGTAAATTTTTGAAAAATTTCCTATAAAAATAGTAAATTTTTGAAAAATTTCCTATAAAAATAGTAAATTTTTGAAAAATTACTTATCAAAATAGAAAAAATTTTGAAAAATTTACTATAAAAACAGAAAATTTTTGTAAAATAAGTAAAATACAACTTTATTAATGTACAAATAAATAAAATCATAGTCAAACATTCAACCAACATTTTATCACTTACACCAACACAAAAATTATTGAAACCCTAAAAGAGAAAACAATCCTAATTACATGTGTAGAACCAAATATTTCACTTTTCCTCCCAAGCAACTAAAATTTTACTTTTGTTCAAATAAAACAACAAATTCACATAATTGTAATCGACCATAAGTTTCCTTTCAAAAGCTACAAAATACAATTCCTGAGTGGCTTTAAGACTCGCAACACGAAGTTCCCTGAAGATAAATAAAACTGAAATTCCTTTTATTCTTTTCGTCCTGCTCTTTATTTTTCACTTTTTTATTCTTCTCGTGCTGTGGTAGTTAATTTTTGTTGTTATGATCCCTGGAGGGGAGACAGCGTTACAGTGTAGAGCCACGGCTATGTGCTATTGAGAAAATACTTTGGTAAACACAAATCTTAATTGTATACGCCTAAAAGCATGCTCCAGAAATCATCTATAGAATACAGATTACATTAATAACAACAAAACAATTGTAGGGATGGTCTTGAAAAAATATAGACTTTTTTCTTTTGTTAAATATTGTGGGAGAATATTCATGGTAAATAGAATGACATGATTAATTAGACTTAAATTGCAATTATTTCTAGTCTAGGACATAAAATGGGATCCAATAAAAATTATATATAGACATTTTTTTCAAAAATTTCTGACATTTTTTTAAAAAATGTGTTTTTTTAGCGATTTTTTTTTTATATAAAATTTTTAAAAAATTTCTTATTTTTATAGGAAATTTTTCAAAAATTTTATATTTTTATACGAAATTTGCCAAAAGTTTTCTATTTTTAAAGGAATTTTTTTAAAAATTTTCTATTTTAGAGGAAATTTTTAAAAATTTTCTATTTTATAGGAAATTTTTTTTTTTAATTTCTATTTTTTAGGAAATTTGTCAAAATATTTCTATTTTTATAGGAAGTTTGTCAAAAATTTTCTAGTTTTCTACTAAAATTTTACATTTTTATAGGATCATTTTTATATAGAAAAATTTTAAAAACTTTTCTATTTTTATACGATATTTTCTATTTTTATAGGATTTTTTTTATTTTTATATTAAATTTTTTGTTTTTATAGAAAAATTTTCTATTTCTATAGAAAAGTCTTCAAAAATTTTTTATTTTTATAAAAAAAAATTTCAAACATTTTTTATCTTTTTTAAGAAAAGTTTTCAAAAATATTTTATTTTTGTAGGAATTTTTTCAAAAATTTTTTATTTTTATAGAAAATGTTTAAAAAATTTCTTATTTTTTATAGGAAATTATTCACATTTTTTTTTATTTTTAAAGGAAATTAAAAAAATTTATAGGAAATTCTCAAAAGTTTCTTGTTTTGAGAAGAAACTTAAAAAAGATCTTATTTTTTATTATACAATTTTTTTTATTTTTTAAATAAATTTTTTTTTTTAATTTTTAAATAAAATTTCATTTTTTAAAGGAAATATTTAAAATTTTTTTTAATTTTTATAGGAAACTTTTGAAAAATTTTCTTATTTTATAGACAATTTTTGAAAATAATATATATTTTTATGGAATTTTTTCAAAAATTTTCTTTTTTTATAAGAAACTTTTTCAAAATTTCTTATTTTTATAGGAAATTTCCTATTTTTATGGAAAATTTTTCAAAAATTTCCAATTTTTATAGGAAATTTTTCAAAGATTTTAAATTTTTATAGGAAATGTTTCCAAATTTTCTAATTTTTATAGAAAATTTTTATAAAATTTTGTAATTTTTATAGGAAATTTAAAAAAAATTTCTATTTTTATAGGAAATTTAAAAAAATTTTTTATTTTTATAGGAAATTTAAAAAAAATTTCTATTTTTATAGGAAATATTTTATAGACAATTTTTTAAAATAATATCTATTTTTATGGAAATTTTTCAAAATTTTTTTTTTTATAAGAAATTTTTTTTAAATTTCTTATTTTTATAGGAAATTTTTAAAACATTTTCTATTTGTATAAAAAAATTTTCAAAAATTTCCTATTTTTATAGAAAATTTTTCAAAAATTTCCAATTTCTATAGGAAATTTTTCAAAAATTTTCAATTTTTATAGGAAATTTTTCAAAAATTTCCAATTTTTATAGAAAATTTTTCAAAAATTTCCAATTTTTATAGGAAATTTTTCAAAAATTTTCTTATTTTTAAAGGAAATTTAAGAAAATTTTCTATTTTTATAGGAAATTTTCTATTTTTATAGAAAATCTTCTATATAAGAAATTTTCTATAGGAAATTTTTCAAAAAATTTCTTTTTTTATATTTTCAAAAATGTTCTATTTATATTTTTCAAAAATGTTCTATTTATACTTTTCAAAAATGTTCTATTTTTATAGGAAATTTTCTAAAGGTTTATTTTTTATGGGAATTTTTCAAAAATCTTCTAGTTTTATAGAAAATTTCTCAAAAATTGTCTATTTTTCTTCTACAAAAATTTTCTTGTTTTATAGGAAATTCTTCAACAATTTTTTATTTTTATAGGAAATTTTTCAAAAATTTCTTATTGTGGTAGAAATATTTTTCAAAAAAATTTTTAGTTTTAAAGGATTTTTTTTAATTTCTTATTTTTATAGGAAATTTTTCAAAATTTTTTTATTTGTATAGGAAATTTTTCAAAAATTTATTATTTTTATTTGAAATTTTTCAAAAATTTCTTATTTTTAAAGGAAATTTCTCAAAAGTTTTCTATTTTAATAGTAAATTTATAAAGAATTTCTTATTTTTATAGGAAATTTCTTAAAATTTTCTTATTTTCTTATATTATTTTTAAAAAATTTCTTATTTTTATAGGAATTTTTTTTAAAAATTTCTTATTTTTATATGAAATTTTTTAATATTTCTTATTTTAATTGGAAATTTTTCAAAAATTTCTTATTTTTATAGCAAAAATTGTATTATTTTTGTAGGAAATTTTTAAAAATGTTCTTATTTTTTGTAGAAAATTTATAAAAAAAATTCTTATTTTTTAGGATTTTGTGTTTTTTGTAAAAATTGTAATTCTTTTTTTGCCAGGTTTTACTCTGTTTATTTTTTGGTATCTTTTCTAACACTTATGTCCTTAACATTGATGCTAAACAAGCTCTCTTATGTTTTCTTGTGTTTATTTGTCAGTATTTAACGATTAAATACTTATTTGTATATTTAATGTAGTATACCTTCAGGCTGTTTATTCTTATTATATTGGTAGCATACTTTAAGATGTTTCTTGGCTTTTATATGTTTTGTAGCTGCAGGCAATGGGCAGTGTTTATATGATTGTTGGACAAAGTTAAGAAGGAAATTTGTGTGTCCCATAATATTATTGAATGTGACCAACAATTTTTTATGTAAGCAATCAAATTTCTTATTAAAATTAATTTGTAAAAGATAGTTCAATTTCTATATTTTCCAAGAAAATATTTGGCTAACTCAAAATCTTTTTCTGTCATTGGCTTAAGGTAATAATAATTTTTGTTAACGTAAATAGTATAGCATACTTTTGGGCTGATAAATAAAGATAACAACATAAAGAGCTATGTATACAACGTATTCTATACGATTTCTCAAAGGTCTATCTTATCAGTTTATAAGAATGTTGGAAGCCGTAAAGCTTAATATTGTTATCTAAGATGCTAAAGGGCGTAAGTGACATAAAAGTATATATTGTTTTCGCTGTTTTTGGTTTTCTTAATCGAAGTAAGTTCATAATCAATAAAAAGTGATTATCGATTTGCATTTCAGGAACAATGTACAGAAGTCTAAACCTACGAATTGACTAATTCTAAAGCAAAAATGGCAAAGCAGTAGAGCTTTTCAGTGTTCCTACACTGAAAAGTTATAAAAACTTTTACCGCGGATGTAAAGGATATAAATATCAATCATCCATTATGGAAAAATTATTTAGCATACATTAAGGATATATTTAACAGTAGAGACTTTTAACTTTTTGATTAAATTTCTTACCGTAAATAGCCCCTAGGGAGTACATTTAAATTCCATAAAATTTTAAATTTAAAATAAAACGACTATTATATCGTTTTTAATTATATTAAAAAAATAGTAAAACATTTTAGTATTTATTTTCATTTATTTATTTAAGTTTTCTTTTCATTTGAAGTCTTTGTTTTTGTATTTACTGTCAAACTGTAACTCGCTTCTATTTATTTTTACAGGCTGGTCCTGTAATCAGAACTGAATGAAAACTGTTTGTACTTGTTTGATTCTTTTGTTGTTATTTGTTTCATTTTATTTTTCTTTTTTACTTTATTTTATCACATGGCCTAGAGCATAATTTTTCTTGTCGATTTAAAAAAAAAATATATAAATTTATTTTTCTCTGATTTTTTATATTTTTCTTTATTTTTTTCTAATTGTTTCTATATAAAACTTTGTACATAATAAGAGACAAAGTTTTATGCAGGCAGCTGCTGGTCGGCTCCTCTGCTTTCAAAATTTTTGTATATTTTTGTATTGGGTTTTTTTTTTGTTATTTTCAAGTTTATTTAAATTTCATTTGTTTAGTTTACCTTGAAATAGGCTTTTAAGTTTGGGCAAAGCCTTAAAGTATGCAAACATAATTTTTTGAATGTTACAGCCTCAAATAAGTAAACTAAAGTTATATTTAATAGGATTTCAGAGAATGAAAATTATTTAGTTAAGGCAACATAACAATGTAATTTAATTTATGCGGTAGACTGAGCTAATTTCAAATTTAAAGTTTTAAATTTAAATTTGTTCAATTTATTTTAAAGATTTTTTAAGGCTCTTAAAGATAATTTTCATATTATCCAGTAATCCATATTTTGGCCAAAAATAAGTCGGGGACCAAATCGTCGCCAACGATATCGATCGAAATGTTAGATATTTCAGAAATATTAACGTAGCATACTTTTAGGAAAGTATGTAATATAAAACTGTAACTTATTTGTCAAAACTCTTACTATCAGAGAATTTCATTTAAACTAAATGTTTTGACAAATAAACGGATATATTTAGATATCAAAATATGTTAGTTTGAAAATCCTTAAGGTATGCTACACAATTTTTTATAAAAAAGTCTGAGTTTTCGATCGATATCGAAGGCGGCAATTTGACCCCAGATTTAAGGAAAAAGTAAGAAATTGTATAATTTGATTTATGGTACAGGAACAGACCTATTATTTCTAGGGTTAGAAGTAAAATATATATTTTTAGATATCGAAACTTATTTTTTACATTTTTTTTTTTTGATCGAATTAAATAAAACAGGTATGAAACTGCTATAGTCCACCAACCCCGACTATTTGATAACTTTTACTAGTTAAGTCAAATATGAAAAGTTTACACTTGTCAACAGGCAAAATTAAAATAAAGTTGAACATTTTTTTGAGGGAACAGCAACAAAGTCCCCTTAACACAAAAACATCCAAAATTTTCTTTAATTATACCCTTCACCACCATAGGAGGAAAGGGTATATTGATTTTGTGCTGATGTTTGTAACGCATAGAAATGTTGGTCTGAGACCTACCTTTTAGTATACCAATAGACTTATAATCGCTTTCCGAGTCGATTTAGTGATGTCAGTTCGTCCGTTTGGCTGGCTGGACCTGGACCCCCATGTTAACCATGTAATCAAAGTACAGGTCGCAATTCTAAAGATAATTTGATGAAATTTGGCACAGATCATTTTTTTGATAGTGGCTATTGAAATTCATCAAAATCGGTCCAATATTTATGGTACCTCACATAGGTCCCTCTTCCTGTAATTGATATACTGACCACAAATATCAATATTTTTTCATGAAATTTAAAACAAATACTGCTTATGTAAACCTAAATCATTATACAAAATTTCGTTCAAATCGGTCCACAATTGACCATAGCTCTCATACAAACTTTTCTGTCAAACACACTAAAGGAGACAAAAATCACTAAAACGCTCTAAATCTAAAGATAATGGGAACTTTAAGTTTATTTTTGCATTAATTATTTTTGTAGCAATTGTAATAAATTTGCCAAATTTCGAGATATCGGTATAAGTGTAAATGATGGAAACAGCTTAGATATATAAGTTTTGGGAAAATTTTTGTATGATGGGAAAATTTTGCAAATTTTCCGACTATATCACTTTCTTAATTTTTTTTTTTTTAATTTGTGATTTTTGAAGAGGTCGTTCTAGTTATATTATCCTATATAGAAAACGACCTATCCAATTTGATTGAAAAACATTTTAATGTATTAAGAATAAAAATGCCCTAAGGTCGTGCTAATACAAGTTTTTTGTGTGATCAAAGGTTTTAGAGTTATTTAAAAAAAGAAAAACCAAATTTTCTTTTCCAAAATTTGAGATTATTGAAGAGGTTGTCCTCGTTATATTACCATATATTGAAAATGGCTTATCCAATTCTATTGTATAATGTATATTAGCGAACTAAGAACAAAATTGACATCATATCCTGATAACACAATTTTTTTGTGTGATCAAAGGTTTTGGAGTTATTTAAAAAAAATAATAATTTATATATTTTTTCTTTTTTGATTTTTCTAAAATTTGCGATTTTTGAAGAGGTTGTCCTAGTGATATTACCATGTACTGAAAACGGCATATCCAATTCTATTGAAAAGCATGTTAATGAATTAAGAACAAAATTACCCTTAAGTCGTGCTACTACAAGATTTTTGTGTGATCAAAAGTTTTGGAGTTATTTAAAAAAAAAAAATACTTTAAATAATTTTTTTGAATTTTTGTTTTTTCTAAAATTTGCGATTTTTGAAGAGGTTGTCCTAGCGATATTCCATATACTGAAAACGTATTATCCAATTTTGCTGGAAAGTATATTAATAATTTGAGAAGAAAATTGTATGATCAACGATTTTTGAGTTATTTAAAAACTAAATTTTAAATAAAATTTTTTTTTGAAAAATTGGAAATTTTTTTTTTTTTAATTCATAAAAAATTTAAAATGACGTAATTTAATATCTTTTTTAGCGATAATAAAACTATGTAATTTCCACGACAACATTCCAATTGGAAAAAGTGGTACTTCTCTCAGACAATGAGCTGCATCCGATTCTATTTTTAGACTCATTAAAGGGACTTACGTTCTAACTCCGGCTCCGAATGACAAATGCATTAGTTAGAGAAGTTTTACATAGTATAGTCGCTAGCTGAGTTATGAGGTGAACCGCCGCTTTTTTGAAAATTTATTTTTTTAATTGGTTCTGGCCAGAGATCCAACTTGAGACCTCTGGTATGCTAGGCGGACGACTAACCTGCTCTACCACGGTTCATAGTTCATAAAACTATGAGAATTTCAAATACTATGAAAATCCATCATTTAGTAGTGATTTCATGCGAAAAGTATACTTATATATATACTTTAAAAAAATTGCGTAAAGACCACAATTTTCAAAATACTTTAATGAGACTTGGCATAAAATATATTTTTTTGCTACAAGGCCAAAGCCTGTTAAAATAAACAAAATTGTTATTTTTTGAGGTACCTCCCAAACAATTTTCTTACCGGAACATAGTTTAACGTTTCTTAAAGCCACAAATTTGTTTAAAACTTTATAAAATTTTAAATATTTCCACCATTGCTATTGAAAACGGAAAAAATCCTCCATTATTTCGGGTACCTCCCATAGGCATTATTTCCTGGAATTGAGATTTTGGCCACAAATTTCGGTAGATTTTTATGAAATTTAAAAGAGTTTAGGTTATATAGTAGGTATGGTCAAGTATCGAACGTTTCCGACAAAATTTGTTACATAGATTTCGTCTAGCCAAATGAATTTACTTAAACGAACTCAAAAAGTGATACTAAGTCGATCGACAAACTTAAAGATGGCTGTTATTCTAATATTTCTATGAACTACATACATCAGCACAAACCCAATTCACCCCCCTTTTCTAACTACAATGGGGAAGGGTATAGTATAAATATTTGAATTCAATTTAACTAAATTGAAAAATATTACAATTTAACTACAATATTATTTACTTTTTTGTAAGTCTTTACAAAATCTTAAAACCACAAATCATTTTAAATAAATTTTCATTTTCCTGAACAAAACCACAGACAAAAGTTTTTAAAAGTCCTAAAATGATATGTAATTACTTAACAAAAATTTGTGAGTTACTATAAAATTAAATAAATTTAATGTAGTTTTCATCAAATTTATTTTTTAACTTCAAATATAGTTACATGTACATCTGTGTCAATAGATTTCTGCACAGTGTTGCGTTTGATAAATTTGTTACAAGTTTTGTAACGCATATAGATATTAGCCTCACACTCGTCTAAGTATAAAGATCGACTTAAAATGACTTTCTGAGTCGGTTCATCGATATTCATATAAAGCTTGACACAACAACATTTAGTTTCGTAATATAACTATCGTTTCTGACTTCTAGGAATTAAGGTTTTGGACCCATGCAGCTACTAGTTTTAAAATCTTCAAATAATATTTGAATGAAATATAAAATAGAGCAAAAAGAAATCTTTGTACCTTATTTTATTCAAATCTTCCATATTTCCTAATGCTAATCTCAAAAGTCACTTAAATAAGTTGAAAATTGTAGCGTAAATCTTAAACTAATGACAATTTCTATTAACGTTTATATAAGACATCTATTACCGTTTATGGGACATCAAACATTTAATTAAAAAGTTTTACTGTAGTGTATTGCACTAAGATTCCAATTTATTACAATTATTTATTATTGTAATAAATAGTTTTGGGATAAAAAACTTTGATAAACATTTTTCTTTTTGAAAATTCACTATCAAAAATTTTTCTATAGAAAATTTTTTTATCGAAAATTTTTTTTATCAAAAATGTTTTCTATATAAAATTTTTTTATCAAATATTTTTCTACAGAATATTTTTTTATCAAAAATTTTTTCTATAGAAAAATTTTCGATGAAAAATTTTCTATAGAAAATTTTTTTCTTAAAAATTTTTCTTTATGAAATTTTTTTTTCCAAAAATTTTTTATAGAAAATTTTTTTTATAAAAAATTTTTAGAAAATTTTTTATGTGTCGAAAATGATCTTAAACTCGAAAATTTTTTGTTTATAATAACAAAGCTGGGAGTATTGCATATGTGACTAGTTGGGAACAGGTCATAGGTAAAGTGACGAATGAAGTTTTTATTGTAGAATGGTCTCAACATAAAATCGAAAATATCCTTAGTTCTAAGTAATATACCTTCTTTCTTCTTTTTCATCATCCTACATAATTCCTATGTAAAATCGATTCAGAATGTGATTAAGATATTATTTTAATATTTTTCCATACATTTAAAAACTTAAAATTTAGGAGAGGTGTCATTTCCAGGAAAGCTTCCTATTCCTAGTGTAATATTGTATACATACAAGTATTACTATATCCTAAACTATTGTCATGAACATTGTGTAGTTTTTCAGTGAATATTTTTGTACTTGAAAATAAAATTTTCAAACTCTCTATGGAGCAAAATGTCAAAGTATTTTACAATATATAAGTACATTAGAGTGGTTCGAAAAAAAAAGTTGAGTCAGTCACCCCCTAGGATTAAAGATAATTTCAAAATAAACCTAAAAATATTGTTTTTTTTATTTTTTTACCACGCCTACAAATACCGCCCTTTTACTATTTTGTTCACTGTGTCGCCATCTTTAGTCCGATCATATCACTTAATATATCGGTATTCACGGCTCTGTAATTCTCTTTGATAATTCTTTACTACCATGTCAATTTTTAGTCATCATTTTTTAAAATCGAATCGAGTACAAATCTAGTTTTTAAAAGTTATGACTATTAATTGACGTGGTAGTAAAAAACTATTAAAGAGAGAAGTGTAGCCCTTAAAGAGCCGCGAACACCGATGTCTAAAATATTATGATCGGACTTAAAATGGCGATACAGTGAACAAAATACAAAAAGTGCGGTATTTGTAGGCGTGGTAAAAAAATTAAAAAAAAAAATTTAGAATTGTTTTAACATATCTTTAATCCCAGGGGGTGACTGACACAACTTATGTTTTTTTGTATGGGAGGCGAACCGCTCTAAAGTACATACTCGTATTTAAGGCTTTTGTAGGAACAATATTTGCATACTGAGCTCATATGTATATGTTTTGTTATATAGATATGTACATATTTTCTTTTATACTGAAACATACTTGAAATTTCTATCTTTATGAAAAAATAATAATATTTAAATCCTAAAAAATATTTGTATAGTGCATTAGGTAGAGGAATTGTGTACAAATTTTATACACAAATTTATTATATAATTTTCTATACTAGTAATAGTTATGTATATTAAAAACACAAGTGAGAAAGTGCTATAGTCGGTCCAGCCCGACCCTACGATACACTTCATCACTAAGGTCAAAGATGTTCTTTTTGCTGTATAAAGACAAATGTTTGCTAAATTTTGCCATAATACAAACATTTTCCAAAACTTATATGTTGTAAGCTGTTTCCGTCATTTAGACTTATATGAGAGCTAGGGTAAAATGTGTATCGATTATCTCGAAATTTGGCAAATTGATTACAGTTTTTACAAAAATTATGTATGCAAGAAATAAACTCAAAATTCTCATTATGAGTTATGAGCGTTTTAGAGATTTTTGTCTCATTTAATGCGTTTTTAAAGAAGAGTTTGTATGAGAGCTAGGTCAAATGTGGACCGAAATTTTGTACAGTGATTTTGGTTTACATAAGCAGTATTTGTTTTAAATTTCATGAAAAATATATTGATAGTTGTGGCCAAAATATAAATTCCGGGAAGTGGGACCTATGGAAGGTACCATAAATGGTGGACCGATTTTGACGATTTTCAATTGCCATAGTCCCACTATCAAACAAATTATCTGTGCCAAATTTCATCAAATTATCTTTAGAATTGCGACTTGTAGTTTGATTACATGGTTTACATGGGGGTCCAGCCAGCCAGACGGACGGACGGACGGACGGACGGATTGACATGACTAAATCGACTCAGTAAACTAAAAGGTAGGTCTAAGACAAATATTTCTTTGCGTTGCATACATCAGCACAAACTTATAATACCCTTTCCCCCTATTGTGGTAAGTACATTATAAATCGCCCAAAAAATTGCAGAAATAAGTCTAAGTTAAAGAAAACATATTGCGCTTTAGAGTGGCATATCATTGTTGAAACATTTGTAAATCAAAAGGGTTTTATTTGTTTAGAATATCTATTATATATGAACCGATTCCCATAAAATTTAATATTCTGACCAAAAGTTGCAAAAAAAAAACTTCTCTGTTATAAATTAAGTCGACATTGCTTTTACAATTTTATTCAATTCATTAATTCATTAATGTGATTCCCGAGGCGAGGTTGTATGAGAGCTCTAATTAAATGTGCAGCGATTTTGCCCATTTTCAGTTACGCTAATTTTTCAAGATATCAAAATTGTTTTTTTTTTTTTAAATTCTGTCTCTCTAGCTCTTTCGTGCTATCAGGCGCTATCGTGCTTTCATTTAAAGACAAACTCCCTATCTTTTTGGTATTTGTTTGTTTCCGTAAGTTTTTATACAGGAGCTATGTTCAATTGGTGACCTTACAATCTAGCTAGCATTATCTTCCTCCCAGTAAGAAAAAAGGTTTATTCTCAAATTGAGGATGATTTGAAAATAAATCTTTTTTCAAAGGTCAAACGTTTGATACTGATTTGAGAATAATAGCGTTCTCAACAAAAAGGGGACTTTTTTCTCAAATTGCGAAATGCCTTTATTCTCAAATCATTATTAAACCTCATTCTCAAAGGTTTTTCAAATGTGGATGTCATCTACATGTGGAACATAAATAAAATGGCGTTGTATTTTTGATATTTGTTTATTTTGTTTTTGACTTTTTTAAGCCAGGTTTTATGGTCAAATATGGATCAATTTAAAAAAATCCAAAAGAAATAACGAATTTCTTTGAAATACAATGCCATTCCATTAAAATATCTTAAACATTATTTTTTCTTAACTTAAATTATTTTTTTTAATGATTGAAAAAAATTTGAAATAAGGTTTGATATCAAATTTATATAATCATCTTAGGGTTTGATAATGATTTGAAAATAACCTTTATTCTCAATTTGAGAAACTATAATTTTTTAAACGTTTATTCTCAAATAAACCCTCATTTGAAAATTAATGTCAATCTCAAACATCTGTTCAGGTTTGAAAAAAGTTTGAAAAAAACGTTTGATATCAAATGTAAAAGTCATCATATTTTAAACATTTGACACTGTTCGTACTGGGCTTGTACTAAATTTTGTATTAATAGCTGGTACAATTTTTCATTTAGTCTCATTTAAGTATATTTTAGGTGGAATTTAGGCTGCTTTCATAAGTATTTTGTATGAAAGCTATGTTTAAATGTGAACCGATTTCGATGAAATTGTATACGCTATATAATGATCATGTAAAACTTCTATGTGCTTAATTTTATCATCATATCTGTTATAATTTGATATTTATTAGCAAATAAGCGTTTGGCCTATATGAGGTTATACGGGAGCTATGGTCAAATGTATTTCTGCCAAATTTCGCTGACCTACCTACTTTCGTTCAGGTCCTATAGCGCTGACAACAGGCAGACATACGGACATCACTGAATCGTCTTAGAATTTAATAAGGACTCAGAATATACTTCCATTTTGGTTTTTGAGCCTATATATTAAGGAAATTACAAACGGAATGACAATCTCAATATACCCCCATTCTCTTTGATGGTGGGAATAATTACACTGCACAACAGTGAAAAAAGTGCAAGGTCCTGACTATATGGGTCCTATTCTATTATCAAAATGGAGTAAAATAATATACTCAGTTTAGCCATGTTAGTGACCGCTTTATTTTTATGGGCCTCCAAGGTTTCCGAATATAAGCATGATGCCTAAAAAATGTGTCTTCGGTTTTTACCAAATAGCTAATCAACACTTAAAAATATCGCTTAGCTATGTTCGGCAAAAATGTAGCGAAGAGTGTGGCGAATATTTTTTGCTGAAATTTTAATATAAAAATATATTTTATCTTAGACCTTTTTATATATATATTTGGGAAAATTGTAGCCACAATAAAGCTAAATAACTTTTGTGAACACATCAAAATAATCTGAACGTGTCTAGATACCAAAAATAGGTCATATATACTCCCTTGTGCCAACAATTTTTAATTTTTTTACTTAAATTTAAGCACGTAAAAAATTTTGAAAAATGCTGTTTGATAGAATCGTTTGACGGTTTAAATGTTCCAAGTGGTATAAGAGATGATTTTTTAATCACATAATCACATATAGAAATTTAAATGAAATCCTATAAAAAAAAGTGTCAGATTCAGTGTACTATTGACTTTTTTGCCTCTAGATTCCTTATTTTTTTGTCGAAATTTCTTCACAGACATCTCTTTTGAAAGTTTTTGACAGTATCTATTATAGCGTTTCTAAAAATGTAGCAACAAATTGCCGCAAGGTGGCAGTATTGCCATGTTTCTTACAATTGTATAAAATACATTTTATTTGGATCTTTTTCGATGTTGGTACATTCAGAAAAAAATTAGACCAAATACTCCTGAACAAAGTTGCGGAACATTGTTAAACCATATTTTTTAGTTTTTGTTATTAAAAATGCGATTTCCGTATGTAACCTAAAAATAGCGCCATCTTTTTACAGAAATCAGAAACAAAGAAGTCGTTGAACAAACATTGTTTTTATAACCTCTGAGATTTATTTTCCACAACGAAAAAAGGTCATTTTCGCAAAAAGACGATTTTGAGATATGGCTAGTTATAAATTTTGAGTTAAAAATATAAATTTTTTGGCACAAAGGAGTCTTTATGACCTATTTTTGTTACCTAGACACGTTCAAATTATATTGGTGTGTTCACAAAAGTTGTTTAGCTTTACTGTCGCTACAATTTTCCCAAATATAGTGTAGGAAAAATCAGGATTCCAAAAAGTTATGATCAAAAAATTAAAAACAAAAAAATTTTTCTTTAACTTTTTTTAAAAAACTTCAAGATAAAATACATTTTTATCATAAAATTTAAGCAAGAAATATTCGCCATACTCTTGGCTACATTTTTGCCGAACATAGTTAAGCGATATTTTTAAGAGATTATTAGCTATTTGGTAAAAACTGATGACACCTTTTTTAGACATCATGCTAATATTGGGAAACTTTGGAGGCCCATAAAAATAAAACGGTCAGTAACTTGGACAAACTGAGTATAGGGTTTTACTACAATTTGATAGTAGAATAGAACCCATATAGTCACGGCCTTGCACTTTTCAAAAGATTTTCATTTGTTGTGTAGTGTTATTGTATATTTCTTTATTCTGTTTAAGATTACGTTTAAACTTAAAAAAAGTTAAATAATTAAATTTAAATATCTTTAGTTGTACTTAACTAATATACTATTCATTAAATGAAACCCCTAAAAATGCACCCAACATTATTATTTTTTTACAATTTATATCCTTTTGGCAAAATTCAAACTATAAAACCGTTGGTTAACCACAAAATATTTATGAGCATCTTTTTACTCTTTCACTTCCGTTCTGTTGTTCTGCTCTATTTTTAATTTCCCTAATGTTTCTTTTTAAGTTTCCTGTAAAAAATTAATGAAGACATGCCACAACATGCACTACGCTCTTCCTTTTTTATTGTAAGCATCAATATTTTAGTAATTTACTATTACATAGTTTGTGTCTTAAATATTTATGAAAAATTCTTATGAAAGACAGAATAAGGAAATGTCAAGATTTTGTGGGGGAAAATTGAACATCACTACGTTCTTTATGTTCTTAGCAGTTAATTTTTCAAAAATTTTCTAATTTAGAATTTCACAAGAAAAATGTCATTATAATAAATAGAAACGAATATAAATCATTTATTTCTAAAAACTTTTTATTATTTACTTAAAACTTTAATCTCAATCATTTTAAGTCAAACACCCCCTAATTTATTCAGTTTAAGCTGACATTATCTTTTAAATAACACAAAATTGCACTTAAAATTTTCTATTATCTCAAATAGATTTTAATGCAGCAAAACTTTTAAAATATGTAAATTTTAATTCAAGTACAAATCATATTACTTGTATTATTGTATATTTAATATCTGTTCAAATTGAAACAATTTCAATTAAAAGACAAACTTTCTCTAGTTGTCACCATAAAATGGATTTTGTGGCGTCAAATATTAAAAGTTTTATTTTGCCAAATTATTTATTTGGCAAATGTGAAACAATATAATAAATAATTGAACGAAATTGAAAGTTTTCGATAAAGTTTTACAAATAAATTTATTAAGTTTTTGTGCAACAAAAATCTTCCCCTCCCCGTTTGGCAGGGGATGTTAAATGATTTTGATAGTTTTGTCGTTTATTGATATGGACACAGGAAGTTTTGTTGAGCAAAACTTAAAATGAGAAATGACAAAATGTTGAAAACAAATCAAAATTTTATTTTGGAAATTTGGCATGACAAATTACATAAGGTCTGACAATATTATACAATACAACACAGTATCGTCACATAAAATGCAAAAGGGCGTAACTACACTTCTAGTTTTTTTTTACAGAAAAAGCAAAAAACGTTATAGTTTTTTAAGTACAAGGAACATTAACTCTAAATTTTGGAATTGGGTCAACAAGCCATCAGCAAAGAAAACTCTAAAAACAACGATGGTAAAAAACGTTTAGTTTTTGAGCAATTGGGAAAAAACAAAAAGGGCTTAACAGCAAGTTGGATATTTTCTGAAACCAAAAGGGCTCAACTACCATCCAAATTTTGAGCAAAAATTTAAAACTTTCAAAATG
Source organism: Stomorhina lunata (assembly GCA_933228675.1). Taxonomy (NCBI): domain Eukaryota; kingdom Metazoa; phylum Arthropoda; class Insecta; order Diptera; family Rhiniidae; genus Stomorhina; species Stomorhina lunata. The sequence goes on along the minus strand of OW121740.1, from coordinate 121,002,283 downwards.
CATAAAGATTTTTGTCAATAGTATAGAGGAGGGTCTTAAAAATAGTAACAGTTTTGGAAACATAATTTAATATAAAAAGATACAACCTAACCACAGAACATTTAAAGTCGACTTTAGACCGAAAAAGTCGACTTTATTTTGAAAATTGTACCACAAAACAAATTTTAAATTAAATTTAAAATAAACTTTTTTTCTTTTGAATGTTTTTTATTTTGTGATTCGTCGGAAAAAAATGTTAAGTCGGAATTAGAAATTTTTCACTATTTTCACTCATAAGATACATTTTGAAGTTAAATTCTTTAAAACGGATTGGGATCATATAACAATTCTTGTTTTTCTATTATTAAAGTTTAATTTTTTTGTAAAAATTGATAAGCATTTAAAAAATTTCTTATGATATTATGAAAAAAATTAAAAATATTAAGATATGCTGTTTTGTCCAAAGAACACACAATTTTCTTAATATTTTGTTTTTGGAATTTTTTTTAATTTTATTTTATTATTTCTATTTATTGAAGAAAGCTTTTGTAATATTTGAATGTATTTGTTTAAAAATATTTATAAAGGCTTATTTTAAAAATTTCTTGTGGTTCAAAAAATAACACAAGTCGACTTTAAAATAAAGTCGATTTTACATAAAATCGACTTTAAAATTTGTTCTATGGTTAGGCTTTTTTTTTTTTCGAATAATATAGGTGCTTATAATTGTTTTATAATTAAAAATTTTCTATTGTTATTTCGTTCAAAATGAACCAAAAAAAGACTTACGAGAAAATTTAATTAAAACTTTTTATAATGAAATTTAAAAAAAAAACCGCAAAATCTAAAGGATGATCCTCGTAGTATTTCAAATGCTATTTAACTTTACACAGTGGTTTGAAACAGAAAGAAAGTGGTAAAAGATCTGTATCTTCTAAACTGTAAGTCTGAGTGTGTCAGTATGTATAAGGGAATTGATAAGGAGGACCCAGGCTTTCTGAATTTTGTATTTATGGTTACCCTGTGTTTACACAGGTTTAATTATCGGGTATCAAAGTAGACCACCTCAGAAGTGAAAAAGCTTTTGGACCGTGTAGCTCTTTCAATTATTTTTAAATATGGTTGATGAGGTGTTAAATTATCATTTTATCCCTTTTTTACCCATTTTGGCCCCCGAAATCCAAAAAGTAAGTAGGATGTCAAATCGGGACAAAGGTAAAGCCGTTTTTGTTGGCACTCTGTTCTTTTGTTACAACTGAAAATAGCTTCACACACGAACAATTTCTTGGGGGATTTTGTTTCTTCCTTAACATTGCCTCATTCATCAGCAGCATAAAAATCATGGCCGTGAAGTTTAGAAAAATTTGCCAGTACATATGTTTCGTCATACATCACACAATATTCAATACCAAATATAAACCAAATAGAATATTTTTAAGGAGACGTTTTTCCTTTAAAAACGTGGAAGGATTTCTTTTTGCAAACAACCGTAAACAAAATTAAAAACACTAAGAATATTTGCTTTACAAATATTCTTAGTCACACTGTTCTCTTATACGTGTCTCAATTAAAACTGTTCCCACAATACTTGTCCATCGGCCTTATATAGTAGAGAAGAGAGTTTCTAGCATTTTCTGCAGACGAAAACAAAGAGCTGTGAGAATGTTCCAATACATTCTCACATGATCAAGACACACTCGCAAATTTGTTGAAGTTAACAGTAACAGAGAGAGCGAGAATGTAGATAAAAGAGAAAAATGTTGCTATACCCTTTACAGCACATAGACACAAACAGAACAACAACAAAATCAACAGAAACATTCTAGAAAACTAGGGGAAGAATTAAAAGTAGTGAACTTTGCACAATGGAGCAGATAATTAAAAAATTCGTCACAATATCCAAAATATTTGAGTAAAAGTCAATATTTTTTCTACAATATATTTAAACTAAAAAAATCTAGAATAGATTTCTTCTCTTAGATTTTTGTTAAAAACAGCCCCAATAAAAAGTGATTTTTTGAAAAAATTCTTTCATTAACATTAAAATTATTTGGCACTTTTATAATTTTTTCCGTAAAAAAGGGATAAATCGGTAATGACCTTATACCTAAACTAATAGGAATGGAAATGAAATTTAAGTTTTGTTTAGATCAAATATAAAACTAACAAGTAAGAAAATCTTATAGTAGGTCAAGAACAACTATGACCCAATTGTTAGAAAATTAACTATTTTTTAATCTAATAGACGCATATAATGTTTAAAGACTTATTACACTTAGCACTTTTTGAAATTTTTTAGAAGCTTGAGAAGATATAAAATTAACTTTTTTTGTTCAGGTATTTAAAAAGATTTTATAAATTTCATTTACGAAAATTGTTGGGAAATATTCTTTACAATTTGTTTCAATAAGTTTAAACTAAAAAAATACAAACATTTTATGAAACTATTTTCTTTTCTCAGTGTAAAATAAGCAATCAATCAATAAAACTAATAAAGGCAACTAAATGGAAAAAAATACTCAAAAACGAAATCAAATTTGTAAAAATATTGTAAATTTCAAATGAAAAAAATCAGAATAAACACAAAAGAATTCCCCTAGAAGAATTTTTAGCAATAAAAAAGCACTTAAAATTATAAATAAATGAATTATAAGACAAAAAAAGAAGCTCCATATCTTAAAATTAAAGAAATGTAAAAAAAAAACAAACAATTATAAAATATAAAATAAATTTAGTAAAGAATGCCAAAGCAATCTTAAGTAAAAAAAAAATAATTTAAAAAATAAAAAAATTAAGAAGAAAAATATATTTTGTACCTTCCATAGCAGCTTCATAGAAAACATGAGCCTACAAAATCGAATTTCCCTGAAAATAAAAAATAATATATATTGAAATATAAATATTTATTAAAGTAACAATAACTAAAACATAAAAAATAGAATGATAATTAAATATAATTGAAAATCTAAAGAACAATGTACAGCTTAACTTAAATAAAACAAGATAAGGGGTGTTTCGAATAATATAGGTGTTTACAATTTCGGGCAAAACATATCCTTAGCGACACAAACGATATTTTATTGTGGATCACGTTAGCTTTCATAGATATGCCAGATTGTATTGTTTTATAATTAAAAATTTTCTATTGTTATTTCGTTCAAAATGAACCAAAAAAAGACTTACGAGAAAATTTAATTAAAACTTTTTATAATGAAATTTTAAAAAAAAACCGCAAAATCTAAAGGATGATCCTCGTAGTATTTCAAATGCTATTTAACTTTACACAGTGGTTTGAAACAGAAAGAAAGTGGTAAAAGATCTGTATCTTCTAAACTGTAAGTCTGAGTGTGTCAGTATGTAGAAGGGAATTGTTAAGGAGGACCCAGGCTTTCTGAATTTCTGTGTTTACACAGGTTTAATTATCGGGTATCAAAGTAGACCACCTCAGAAGTGAAAAAGCTTTTGGACCGTGTAGCTCTTTCAATTATTTTTAAATATGGTTGATTTTTCACATTTTAGAATGAGCTTGAAGAAACAAAGAAAAACGAGCTTTCTTCAGTATAATAACTGTTATAGCTTTTAAGTTATTTCATTTCAAAAATAAAAAAATCATTTTTCTCATCACCTTTTTCAGTTTTTGACCCATTGTGCATATTAAACCGATAATTTTTTAAAAAATACTGACATATAGCCAACAGTTTGGGAAATAAAACTGTAGAAACCGTTTTTGAAAAATTTCCAAAGTCAAATATTTTTCCCCCTTTTTATGTTTTTAAGCACAGTGCGATAGAAGAATAATTGAAAATGTCAAATATAGTTGATTTTCCACATTTTTGAATGAGCTTGAAAAAACGTGATTTCTTTCCCATAATAACTGTTATGACTTTTAAGTTATTTAATTTCAAAAATAACAAAAAAATCGTTTTTCTTTTGGACTTTTTTCAGATTTTGACCCATTGTGCATTAGATTTTAAACCGATAATTAAACTAACACTTTAAACTAATTAAATACTAACAAATAGCCAACAGTTTAGGAAATAAAACTGTGAAAACCGTTTTTGAATATCTTGGACTGTTTTATGTTGAAAAAATAAAGTCAAATATTTTTTCACTTTTTTTGTAGAAGAAGCGGTAGAAGAATGATTAGTAATGTCAAATATGGTTGATTTCTCACATTTTCGATAGAGCTTAAATAAACAAAGAAAAAACGTACTTTCTTGGCTATAATAACTGTAATGGCCTTTAAGTAATTTCATTTCAAAAATAAAAAAAAATCATTTTTTTCCTCGACTTTTTTCAGTTTTTGACCGATTGTGCATTCGATATTAAACCAATAATTTTTTTTTTTAATACTGACATATAGCCAACAGTTCAGGAAATAAAACTGTGAAACCCCCTGTTAAATATCTTGAACTGTTTTATGTTGAAAAATTTGCAAAGTCAAATATTTCGCCACTTTTTTTGTAGAAGAAGCGGTAGAAGAATGATTGGTAATGTCAAATATGGTTGATTTTCCACATTTTAGAAAAAGTTTGAAACAACAAAGAAAAACGAGCTTTCTTCGCTATAATAACTGTTATAGCCTTTAAGTTATTTCATTTCAAAAATAAAAAAATAATTTTTCATTTTTCAGTTTTTTACCCATTGTGCATTAGATTTTAAACCGATAATTTAACAAAAAAAAATACTGACATATAGCCAACAGTTCGTGGAAACCGTTCTTAAATATCTTGGACTGTTTTATGTTGAAAAATTTTCAAAGTCAAATATTTTTCCCCTTTTTTATGTTTTAAAGCACAGTGCGCTAGAAGAATGATTGCTAATGTCAAAATTGGTTGATTTCTCAAATTTTGGAATAAGCTTGAATAAACAAAGAAAAAACGTGCTTTCTTCGCTATAATAACTATTATATCTTTTAAGTTATTTCATTTCAAAAATAAAAAAATAATAATTTTTCTCTTCAACTTTTTTCAGTTTTTGACCCATTGTGCATTGGATATTAAATATAATTTTATATATTTTTTTTTTTTAAATACTGACATATAACCAACAGTTTGGGGAATAAAACTGGGGAAACCGTTTTAAAATATCTTGGACTGTTTTGTGTTGAGAAATTTCCAAATTCAAATATTTTGCCACTTTTTTTTTATAGAAGTGGTAGCAGAAAGATTGGTAATGTCAAATATGGTTGATTTTCCTTATTTTGGAATGAGCTTGAAGAAACAAAGAAAAACGAGCTTTCTTCACTATAATAACTGTTATAGATTTTAAGTTATTTCATTTCAAAAATAAAAAATCATTTTTGACCCATTGTGCAATAGATATTAAACCGATAATTTTTTATAATTTTTATAAAAATACTGACATGTAGGCAAAAGTTTGGGAATTAAACTGCGAAAGCCGTTTTTAAATATCTTGGAATGTTTTATGTTGATAAATTTCCAAAGTCAAATATTTTTCCCCTTTTTTATGTTTTAAAGCACAATGCGGTGGAATAAGCTTGAAAAACAAACTGTTAAAGCTTTTATGTTATTTCATTTCAAAAATAAAAAATCGTTTGTCTCATCACCTTTTTTCAGTTTTTGACCCATTGTGCATTAGATACTAAACCGATAATTTTTTAAAAAGATACTGACATAAAACTGTGGAAACCGTTTTAATAAATCTTGGAATGTTTTATGTTGAAAACTTTCCAAAGTTAAAAATTTTTCACTTTTTTTTCAAACCACAGTGCGGTAGACGAAAGATCTGAGCATTGAAATTAAACCTGAATCAGGTATTAAAATAGTCCAACAGTTATTGGTAATGCATAAGAAAATGAGCAAGTCTTTCGAAGAGCGCCTAACACTTATATACAAAAAAACAAGTAAGAAAGTGCTATAGTCGGTCAAGCCCGACCATACGATACCCTTCACCACTAAGGTCAAAGGTGTTCTTTTTCCTGTATAAAGACAAAATTTTGCTAAATTTTGTCAAACATTTTCTCAAAACTTATATATTTAAGCTGTTTCCGTCATTTGGACTTATATGACAGCTAGGGTCAAATGTAGACCGATTATCTCGAAATTTGGCAAATTGATTGCAGTTGTTACAAAAATTATGAGTGCAAAAAATAAACTTGAAATTCTCATTATCTTAGATTTACGAGCGTTTTAGTCATTTTTGTCTCATTTAGTGCGTTTTTAAAGAAGAGTTTGTATGGGAGCTATGGTCAAATGTGGACCGATTTCAACGAAATTTGGTACAGTGATTTTAGTTTACATAAGCAGAATTTGTTTTAAGTTTCATGAAAAAAATATTTATATTTGTGAGCAATATATCAATTCTGGGAAGTGGGACCTATAGGAGGTACCATAAATAATGGACCTATTGTGACAAATTTCAATAGCCATGGTTCCATAATCAAAAAAAAAAAAATGATTTGTGCCAAAATTTATAAAATTATCTTTAGAATTGCGACCTGTAGTTTGATTACAAGGTTTACATGGGGGTCCTGCCAGACGGACGGACGGACATTGCTAAATCGACTCAGAAAGTGATTCTAAGCCTATTGGTATACTAAAAGGTGGGCCTAAGACAAGTATTTCTATGCGTTACATACATCAGCACAAACTTATATCGGGTGGTTAAATTTCAAGGGCCGATGTTGATTTTGAATAAAACACAAACTATTTAGGAAATTATTGTAATTTTATTTTATTATGATATATTGGTATTAATCAATTATGTATTTATATATATATATATATATATATATATATATATATATATATATTCCAATTGGAACAAGGGGTACTTCTCTCAGACAATGAGCTGCATCCGATTCTATTTTTTAGACTCATTGAAAGGGATCTACGTTTTAACGCCGGCTCCGAAGGGCAAATGCATTAGTTAGAGAAGTTTTACATAGCCTAATACTCAATAACCAGTGGCTAGCTGAGTTATGAGGTGAACCGCCGCTTTTTTGAAAATTTATTTTTTCAAGTGAGTCTGGCCAGGGATCGAACTTGGGCCTCTGGTATGCAAGGCGGATAACTAACCTGCTATACCACGGCGGTTCAATTATGTATGGAACAAAATATCGGCCAAATGGGCGCCGCGACCACGGCGGCACACCTCCATCCGATGGTTCAAATTTTCGATGACCCTGAGGCATAATGGAAGTTCTATGCCGTTATTGTGCCGAATGATCTCATCCTTTAGCTCTTGAATTGTTGCTGGCTTATCGACGTACACCTTTTCTTTCAAATAACCCCAAAGAAAAAGTCCAACGGTATCAAATCACATGATCTTGGCGGCCAATTGACATCGCCATTACGTGAGATAACACGGCCATTGAATTTGTTGCGCAAAAGAGCCATGGTTTCGTTAGCTGTGTGGAAAGTGGCACCGTCCTGCTGAATCCACATATCGTCCACATCCATATCAACTGCCTGACCGGCCTTATTTTGGAAAAAAATACGGCCCGATGATGCCGTTTTAACAAGGCTTTAATGGTCAAGAGGCTTTAGCTCTTGAGCCAATTGCACATTGTAAGCGTGTAAATGCAAGTCTTTATGCATAATGTTTATCAACGACGAGCGTGAGAGGTGCAATTGCTGTATGCCGTCTTGTTGAAACCACATGACCTCCACATTAATTTCTTCAATAATAGGCAAGAAAAAACTGTTTATCATTTCACGATACCGAACACCATTGACTGTTTGCGCTTGACCTGGCTCATTTTCATAAAAAAAAAGGTCCAATGTTTCCTCCAGCCCAAAAACCACACCACACAGTGACACGTTGAGGATGCATTTGTTTCTCGTGAATCACTCGAGGATTTTTCTCACCCCAAATGCGACAATTCTGCCTATTGACGAAGCCATTTTATCGCTAAAATCAGCATTTTCATGTTGTCTCTCCAATACACAATTAACAAACTGGCAGCGGCGGCCATCTGCACAATATCTAGTTCCATACATAACCTCATTCCGTCTACTTTACGATATAATAAAGTTTCACGATTTTTTTTAAATATCTGTGTTCTAGTTCGGACACCCTTTATTTGAATTTTTTCCATATCAATAAATTTTCGTATTTTCCATAATTTCTATATTGAACGACTTAAGTTTTATTTAACCTAATATAACTTCAAATTTTATTCGGAACACTCCTTAATTGAAATAATGATGATAATTGTAAAATAACTAAAATCAAAGAAATTATACTAAAGAAAACAATTAATTATAACTAGAATTTTAGTTTAAGTTAAACGATACTCTTAAATATAAACGGAAATCCTGTTAAAAAAAAACTATTAAAAATTTTTGTGAAAATCCTGCAAAATTCCCTGAAATAAAATGTAAAATGTATAACTAGTAATAAATATGAAATCACCTGTAAATGTAATTAATAAATTAGAAAAAAAAACAAAAAAAATCTCTTAGATGAATGTTTATGTTTAAGTTAATACTAAAATAAGTTTAAAAATACAAATAATTAAACTTTAAGTGAATGTCTCTTAAATGTGATTAATTTTTTACTTTACCATTAACCAAATAAGAATTAAGAATAAATTCATGCAAATTTAAACCAAATTGTTAATCCAAAAGAACTTCCTCCCTCCTTTCCCCTTACAAAGTGTACGAGTAGTTGTCAAAAAACTCCCTCTTAAAAATTTTTTTAATACTCGTCTCGATTTAAATTTAATTTGCCTAGCAACAATTTTCCATTTTAGTCTTAGAAATTTTTGTTAAAACTTCTTTAAATTCTATTAAATTTAAAATTATATCTTGAAATAAAAAAAAATGTGAAAAAACCCGAAACCAAAGATTAAGAACATGAAAATACTGAAAAAAAATATTTAAGAACTAAAGAATGATAAAGATACTCAATAAAATAAATAAATTATTAAGTTAAAATAAAACAAACTATTATAAAAAATAAATTAATTTGTTAATTGTGTTATTATTATGGAAATAAATGAAAAGGTAAGTATTTAAAATTATTAGAAAAGGTCTCCTCCTTAAAAGTAGGAAAAAAATGATGGAGTGCTTTACATAGCATATTTAGACTCAGCTGATTTAAGCCATATCTGACAAGTGACATTTGGGCGTAAAAGTCCCTAGCTTTAAAAAGAAAAAAAAAAAATATTTTTATTGTACGATATATATATTTTGGTTAGGTCTAAGGGCAATACTGAGCATATTTTGCGAATATTTATATTCGAAACCTTTGATAAATGGTGCAGTTTTTTCCTCGACGTTATGACAACTTCTACAGTATTCATTGTTTTGAAGATTAAGTTTTCAATCCTAATATCAATCCTTACAAGCCACTACATAGCTTGTGAGGATTGATATTAGAGTGCGTAAAGAGTGCTCTAAATAAAATTTGTAGTTGGATTTTCTTAAATAAAAATCAAACCTTTTAATATAAAAACTCTACAAAATACGCAAATATAATGGCATATTATACAAAATCATTTAGCATTAAAATGTTTACTTAGTACTCGGGTTTTGCAAAATTATCGACTTTTTTCGGAAACCCTCCCATTAGAGATTTTACAGTTGCTTCTGATACCTTTTTGGAGCATGTGTTCCACCTGCGCTTAAAATCGGACATGTTCTTGGAAATCTTTCCTGTGTTCTTCAATTCCTTTTTTACCAGAGCCCAATACCTTTCCACAGGCCGAAGTTCTGGACAGTTAGGTGGATTTGCCTCTCGTGGTACAAAAATGACATTATTCTTTGAGTACCACTCAAGTGCATTTTTTCCATAATGGCATGATGCCAAATCGGGCAAAAAAATGTAGTCACTCTGTGCTCTCTTAAAAAGGGTAACAACCGTTTTTGTAGGCACTCCTTTATATAAATTTCTGTGTTTATTGGCCAGATGCCACAAATACTTTACTTCTTTTGCCACAACTGCAAAAAGCTTGCCACACGAGAAACTTCTTAGGGAATTTTGTTTGTTTTTTTGTGCGAAACTCTTGCCGAACATTGCCCCGTTTATCAGCAACATAAAAATCTTGACCAGGAAGTTGAGAAAAGTCTGCCAGTACGCATGTTTCATCATCCATCACACAACAGGTGTATTTTTTTATAAAATCAGATTTCAATTTTTTCGCTCGTTTTTTGCTTCTAAGTTCTTTATAGCATTGCGATCTGGAACCTTTTGGACTTAGTATATCTTCAGTCCAGCATAAGCTTTGACTCTATGTGCAAAATTCGTAGAACATTTCACCGTACGAGCTGCTTTTCTTAAAGAAGTGTTAGGCGCTCTTCGAAAGAGTCGCTCGACTTCTTTTGCTTTACCAATATCTGTAGGACCTTTTTTCCTCCCTGATCCAGTTTTCTTTCAATGCTCAGGTTTTCCTTATACCGTCTGATGGCATTAGAAACCGTTCGAGGGTCAACTTTCAAATTTTTAGCTATTTTTTTAAAAGTCCATGACGGATTTTTTTGAAAAGTTTTAATTATATTTTCACGAACTTTTTTTTCGCAGTCCATTTTGATTGAAATAACTATTGAAAATTAATAATTTCTAAAATAATAGTATCTGACATATCTATAGAAACTAACTTGATCAAAAAATAAATTATTTCTTGCACTATGGATAAATTTTGTCTAAAATAGTAAATGCATATTTTTTTTAGAACACTCTTTAGTCTTAGGCGCGGTAAGGTCAGGTTAGTCTTGAGACTGTTAGCCTGACTGATAGCGGTATACATTAGGGTGGGTCGTTTTTTGACTTTTGTCTCTGATCGACTTCTAATAGTGAAATTATATGGCCAAATTATGTCAATCGGAAATGTGCAAAATATTATTGATTTATTTTTAGGATACAAGATCGCGCAACGGGCCCAAAGTTTTTGAGCCCATTTGTATGGGGAAAACTGAGAGAATTTGCACTGTTTGCTACATTTCGTCCATTTACAATTTATTTTAAAGAGAAAAGATAATGAAATCTAAAAGTGAACTAATGCAGCTTTAATTAAAGTGATTAATATTTGAAATCCATAAAACAGTTTTGAAGTTATTGCGATTTTCCCCCAAAAATTCGTGTCCTTGACAATACGCCTAAGGATACACCGCCAGAAATAATTACTATGGATAAAAGCTCGCACAGCAAGACATGATTTATCATTTTAAGACTTGTAGGTACTTCATAGTTTAATTTTAATAAAATATAACAATATTTACTTAGTTTTTTTCATAATCGAAAATGGGTAATTTTTCTCAGGTGGGTTTCAAAACGCATTTTTTAATTTTTTGAAAATTTTGTTAAACGAATATTACAAATTTGAATTTGTCTCATCGGTGTGTTAAAACAGATAAAGACCATTTTCCCGTACCTTGTGTTCGAATTCGACGAATTTCGCAAAAAAGTAATTATTTGCTCATAATTTGAGTAAATGCTTCATAAATCTTATTTATGTTCAATTTTAATAATGTTTATATGGAATAAAATTATCCATACTATGGACAATATAAATAGGTTTTTTGTTTTTAAGATTGAGTAAACTTAACCCTTTTTTTCCGGAGGCAAAAATGAAAAATTTGATTATTTGTATTTTTTTATTTTTTAAATACGTAATATTATTAATTTATTACTGAATTTTCATAAATATACTTAAAAGTAATTATTTTACACTAAGACAGTATTTTTTATTAAAAAAAATTATTTTAACCCTTTTTAGACATGGGGTCAAAAATGACCCAATGACCCTATCAGTACAAAAACAAATATCTCTGTAGAATAGAATATTTGCTCGCCCAATAGTTGGCTCTAATTTCAGCCAGTGAAATACTGCAGAGTTCTGGGAGCTTTAAATAAATGTGGGATGAATTAGTTTAGATCCATTTGTGTGAATTTCCAAGAGCCCATATGTAGAATCTAAAGCTCTTCTACACGAATAGAGTGCAATGGCTGCTTTAGACAACTTAGATTAGGTGTTTAAGCTCAAGGAGTCCAGAATGGCATGATCAGTGAGCACAATTTCGATCCCGTCTAACTTCGGGAAAGTAAGCTGAAGAATCAATCTTATATCTTCCAGAAAATAATACAAGTTCCGTTTTACCGGGATTAACTCCCAAACCATAAAAAACGCTCCAGCTAGTAAGTGTGGCGAGAGCGACTTCTATTGGCAGCGATATAGTGTTTAGGAATTTACCCAAACTACAGCTGCAACGTCACCTGCACAAGTAATGGTTTTGAAGCGTAAGGATGCCAGTTCCCCAGTAATTTGTTAATATCAGGGTTCCATAATAGGGATGACAGAACACCACCCTGATATGTTAATTTGTAGTCTGTAGCTTTGCCCATGGTTAAGCTAATAATTATGTAGGTTAAGAGTTTATCCACGAAGGAGATAAAAGAGTTGTCAACTCTTATGTCTTGTTCCATTGCCGATGTAATCGTCGTGGACTTGATGTTGTTAAAAGCTTCCTCTATGTCTAGAAAGGCAACAAGTGACTATTCTTCGTACTCAACTTATTTTTAAATAAAGCTAAATAATAGGTAGATTGCTGTTTCTACAGATTTAGGTTTGTTGTAGGCAAGTCGCAACGTTGAGCATAGACACGAAATTATAAATGAACGAAGATCAAAAATCTCACATTTAGTCCCCCCATAAATGTTCTACGTAACAAACATAACATGTTACAAAAATTTGAGTTGAGTAGAACATTTCTGGGTTAACTCAACCCAGAAATGTTCTACTCGAGGAGATTCCATTGAAAAAAACGTACAAGGTAAAATTTATTCTAAGCAATTTAAATTAAGATTAAAACAAAGTCCTATATATAATATGTATTATATTTAGTATCTTTTGAACTCCTGGGCTAATTAGAATAATTCGGTATCCAAGTGTATTGTTCCACTGGAGCACCATAGCAATGTGGATTGCATCACACTGTTCTATCGTTACTACTTTTGAGTGGGCTCTGTACTCGATACTCAAACTTTCTTAAGCAATATACTTCTATCTGTTAGAGCTTATCCCTTCGTAGTTAATTAGCCAGTTTTGAATGTACAAAAATATTGTAAATGGCAACCTGGGGTCGAAAATGTTTTTTCTTACCCTTTAGATTTCTCAAAAGCATTTTCTAAACATTCTAACTTCTTTGCCGCATTAATTTAATTACTTTCTTAAACGCACAACATTTACCCTTGATTCTAATTGAAGCAAGTGAAACTATTTCCAAACAAGCTTTAATGAGCAAAAATACCAAAATTGCAGATAATAAATCTTATTAAGAAGAACTAATTGCATTAGAAACTTACGGCAAATAATCAATTATAGAAACCAACAATGGCGGCAGAATTTGCCACAACTGACCATTACCAGGAAAAGAATGCAACACAAGAGAGACACAATTTCAACAAAAGGGAAACAAAGAAAACAAAGAAAAAAAAAGCGGAAAAACAACAAAACGCATCCTACATCCTTATCCTGTTCATAAATTCAAGTGAATTTATACAGACACTGGACATACGCGTTTTAAAACACGAATTCTCACAGCAACCATTTATCATTGTTCATTGTCATTGTTGGACATGTCCAAATAAAGAAAAAAATATTGCAACAATGAAATGAATTGCATTGGAATTGTGTCCATTTCATTCTCACTTTATGTTCGTTCACAAATTTTAAAGAATTCTTTTTTTTCTTTTTTTTTTTTTTTTGATTTCGGCTCTAGTTTAAAATTTTGCTTTCAATAGCTGTAGCTGGATGTGTCAGCATTTTGTCAATTTTCATTAGTCGGCAAATTTGTGACACTTCTTTCATTTTACTTAGAACGCACAAAAAGGGTTTAGGGTCTTAGGAGGGGAACACCCACAATTGTCTATGTTCTTGGGATACTTGTTTCTCTACTTTTTTACTCATGCATTACACTGTGCTAAAATATTTTTGTCGGAAAATTTTCAAAATTTTAGCATTTTTATTTAAAAGAAATATTTAAAAAATTTTCTATTTTTATAGAAAAATTTAAAAAATTTTCTATTTCTATAGAAATTTTTTCAAAAATTTTCTATTTTCGTAGGAAATTTTTCAATAATTATATATAAATTTTTATAAAATACTTTTCAAAACTGTTCTATTTTTATAGGAAATTTTTCAAAAATTTTCTATTTTTATAGAAAATTTTTCAAAAATTTTCTATTTTTATAGGAAAATTTTCAAAAATTTTCTATTTTTATAGGAAATTTTTCAAAAATTTTCTATTTTTATAGGAAATTTTTCAAAAATTTTCTATTTTTATAGGAAATTTTTCAAAAATTTTCTATTTTTATAGGAAATTTTTCAAAAATTTTCTATTTTTATAGGAAATTTTTCAAAAATTTTCTTTTTTTATAGGAACTTTTTCAAAAATTTTCTTTTTTTATAGGAACTTTTTCAAAAATTTTCTATTTTTATAGCAAATTTTTCAAAAATTTTCTATTTTTATAGCAAATTTTTCAAAAATTTTCTATTTTTATAGGAAATTTTTCAAAAATTTTCTATTTTTATAGGAAATTTTTCAAAAATTTTCTATTTTTATAGGAAATTTTTCAAAAATTTTCTATTTTTATAGGAAATTTTTCAAAAATTTTCTATTTTTATAGGAAATTTTTCAAAAATTTTCTATTTTTATAGGAAATTTTTCAAAAATTTTCTATTTTTATAGGAAATTTTTCAAAAATTTTCTATTTTTATAGGAAATTTTTCTATTTTTATAGGAAATTTTTCAAAAATTTCCTATTTTTATAGGAAATTTTTCAAAAATTTTCTATTTTTATAGGAAATTTTTCAAAAATTTTCTATTTTTATAGGAAATTTTTCAAAAATTTTCTATTTTTATAGGAAATTTTTCAAAAATTTTCTATTTTTATAGGAAATTTTTCAAAAATTTTCTATTTTTATAGAAAATTTTTCAAAAATTTTCTATTTTATAGAAAAATTTTCAAAAATTTTCAATTTTTATAGGAAATTTTTCAAAAATTTTCTATTTTTATAGGAAATTTTTCAAAAATTTTCTATTTTTATAGGAAATTTTTCAAAAATTTTCTATTTTTATAGGAAATTTTTCAAAAATTTTCTTTTTTTATAGGAACTTTTTCAAAAATTTTCTTTTTTTATAGGAACTTTTTCAAAAATTTTCTATTTTTATAGCAAATTTTTCAAAAATTTTCTATTTTTATAGGAAATTTTTCAAAAATTTTCTATTTTTATAGGAAATTTTTCAAAAATTTTCTATTTTTATAGGAAATTTTTCAAAAATTTTCTATTTTTATAGGAAATTTTTCAAAAATTTTCTATTTTTATAGGAAATTTTTCAAAAATTTTCTATTTTTATAGGAAATTTTTCAAAAATTTTCTATTTTTATAGGAAATTTTTCAAAAATTTTCTATTTTTATAGGAAATTTTTCAAAAATTTTCTATTTTTATAGGAAATTTTTCAAAAATTTCTTATTTTTATAGCAAATTTTTCAAAAATTTCTTATTTTTATAGCAAATTTTTCAAAAATTTTATATTTTTATAGGAAATTTTTCAAAAATTTTCTATTTTTATAGGAAATTTTTCAAAAATTTTCTATTTTGATAGGAAAATTTTCAAAAATTTTTTATTTTTACATGAAATTTTTCAAAAATTTTCTATTTTTACAGGAAATTTTTCAAAAATTTTCTATTTTTATAGGAAAATTTTCAAAAATTTTCTATTTTTATAGGAAATTTTTCAAAAATTTTCTATTTTTATAGGAAATTTTTCAAAAGTTTTCTATTTTTATTTCAAAAATTTCCTATAAAAATAGAAAATTTTTGAAAAATTTCCTATAAAAATATAAAATTTTTGAAAAATTTTCGAAAAATTTCCTATAAAAATAGAAAATTTTTGAAAAATTTCAAATAAAAATAGAAAATTTTTGAAAAATTTCTTATAAAAATAAAAAAAAGTTAAATAACTTCCTACATAAATAGGAAACTTTTGAAAGTTTCCCTATAACAATAGAAAGTTTAAGAAAAAAATTCGCACAGTGTTACTACTTTTAGTATTAATGATATTTGAGTGAGATTTGTTGGTCAAGCCATTAAAGATTTTGTAGTTTTCAAATAATGCTGACATTTTCAACAATTATTTTAGTATCAAACCTCAAAGTGAAGTACTTAAGTCTATAACAAATTAAAATCAAATCAATTTTAAAAGTTATGACACAAAAAAACTTGATTTTGGAGACTTAATACACAAACTAAAAAAAAATATTTCCTAAAAATCATGGGGTAAATTCAAAAAATACTGCAATGTTTGTTCATAAAAGTCCATATTAATTTTTGTTCCTTTCATTACTATTTGAACTTTTGCTGTTCCTTATTGACCACAAACAACTTTTGCTTCTAATCATTAACCAATTCTACCTTAATCTGAAAATGCTAATAACGTAGAACCACAGAAATTGGTAAACAAAAATACTAATGGAAAATTCTACAAAAATTACAAAAAAAAAAAGGTAAAAAAAATTTTAAGGCAAATGCAAACAACTTAAATCTGCAAATAAGTTAAAGAAATGGGTATATTTTTCAAATCCACCCACATTTGCTAGTTTTTGCATCCTTAATTCCTTAAAGCCAAAGAAAAGAAGAATAACTAAAAGTTTTTTTTTTACCAAAAAGAAAAAACTTGACAAAAAAAATTGTCGACAAAAAAATTGATCAAAAAATATTTGAAAAAGTAGCAACAGTAGGTAATTGGATTTTATAATTCTATAGATAAAGAATATTAAAATTGGGTCAAAACTAAACATTTTGAAATTTTATAATTTTTTCTAATAACCCCAAGAAGTTTATTTTATTTTTTTAAATTAAAACAATTATAGATATTAAGGTTTAGAAAAAACTTCTTGAAGACTTTGCTATTTAGGGTAATTTTCTGCTTAAATAAAAAATAAGTTTTTTTATTTAATATTTATGTACCTATAAATTCTCACCCCACTGTAAGTACCCAAAGCATTTTGTGCAAATGTCTGCACCCCAAATAGATGGTTACATTTGCACATAGGTAATCTTTATGTACATTTTACCACTACATTTGCAATTGTAATATTGCCAAATATTTGTTGAGAAATAACAAAAAAAATGCACAAAAGAGTACAAACAAGATATCGAGACATAACCGCAAGAAAAGCGTAAGTGCAATATTACGAATTTTACAGGAGAAAATTTTTTTAAATTAAAATTAGTATTATTTAGGCTAACAGATGATATAACATAATTTCAATATATGCGATATATCGGTTGTTTATGTACCTTAAGCTTTTTTTGCCGTCACTACAAAGTATGTACTACTGTTTTCTTTGGTTTTTGTTACTTAAGCTTTTTTTGCGGTTATGGCACGATATATTAGAAAATCAACTAAATTTACTCCTTAAGAAGAGAAATGGTTTAACTCAAAATGTATTTACATTGTTTACATATGATGGTAAATGGACCAACGCACTATGGTACTTCTGCTGCAAAAAAGCCATTTTTTAACCACCGCTTTTAAAGAATCTAATGATGCAGTTCGATAGAGAAAAGTCTAGATATTAAGGATCAATAATTGTTTTCTAGAAAAAGTTATATTATATGTTATAAAAAAGGTATTGATGTCAATTTAATTAAGATTTAGAGCCTTGGTTTTAGTCTGTAGAAAGTAACTTAATCTCGTATATAGTTTAAGAGATATCAGGAAATCACAAAAGCTCTACAGAAATTAGTTTCTTCGTTTTTCTTTGGACAAAAACTTAGTTGGCTCGGTTTTGCTCGGTGCTTCCACCATAACCATGTGAAAGGTAAAAGGTCTTCTTTAGATTGAGCGAAAAAAATTCACCGAAATTTACCGATCGTAGAACAAAGTTCAAAATTTTCTAAAAAAAGTCACGTAAATTGTTATGCATAATTTAAGCAAAAAGTGTTGCAGTCGTTTAGGCGTAGTAGTAGAGCTCTTTTTTGGGTCAACCAATAGATGGGTGTCGAATATCATTTAGACTTATATTGAAAAAGAATACGTGAAAACTGGGTTCCAAAAAAGGTACCCCAAGGAATGGATGGACTTAAAATTTTTTCACATTCTGTTGAGAATTCCGGCTTATACATTGAGAACAGTAATAAGGGAAAAATGGGGATCCAAGGCAGATACCTCAAAAAGTTAAGGGATCTCAACCAAAATTAGTATAACTCATTCTTGAATCAATTAATGGACGTGTTGTCTGATGAGATGATGTTGTCTTACACATTTAAAAAATATGGTGAAAAATGGGGGTCCAAGGCAGGCACCCAAGAAGTCAACTGATTTCAACCAAAATAAGTAGACCTCTTTTCTAGATCAACTTATAGACTTATTTCATCATATTCTGTTAAAAATTGCGGATTGTACATCAAAAAGAAAAATAGGTGAAAAATTGGGATCAAAGACAGGTACCCTAACTTCAAGCTAAATTAATAGAGCTCATATTCCCGATAGAATTTTCTAAAAAATATTATGTATTTTTACTTAAGGCCTAATTATACTGACGTTTAAATATAGACGTGAACTTATCTATGTTGTTAACGTCGGTTAGTTGATTCAAGAAACTAACCTCCTAATTCATAAATAGATAATAAATTATCAACTTTAAAGTTGGAAATTTTGATTAACTTGTCATATCTGTATTTTTCTTTTACGAAAAAGGGAGTAAGGTTTTAAATTCTTTTAACTGATATTAAACAAATTTTTTTTTAATCAAACATGATATAAGTTTTTAACAAGTAAGAAAGTGCTATAGTCGGTCAAGCCCAATCCATATGATACCCTTCACCACTAAGGTCAAAGGTGTTCTTTTTCCTGTATAAAGACAAATATTTGCTAAATTTTGTCATCATACCAACATATTCTCAAAACTAATACGTTTAAGCTGTTTCTGCCATTTGGACTTATATGAGAGCTAGGGTCAAATGTGGACCGATTATTATGAAATTTGGCAAATTAATTACAGTTGCTACAAAATTTCATGAAAAATATTGATTTTTGTGGTCAATATATCAATTCCGGGAAGTGGGACCTATGGGAGGTACCATAAATAATGGACCGATTTTGACGAATTTCAAGAGCCATGGTCCTATTATCAAAAAAATGATTTGTGCCAAATTTCATCAGATTATCTTTAGAATTGCGACCTGTAGTTGATTATGGTGGTGAAGGGTATAAAAACGGTTTGTTATACCCTTCACCGCCATAGGTGGAAAGGGTATTATAAGTTTGTGCTGATGTATGTAACGCAAAAAAATTTTTATCTTAGACCCACCTTTTAGTATACCAATAGGCTTAGAGTCACTTTCTGAGTCGATTTAGCGATGTCCGTCCGTCCGTCTGGCTGGCTGGACCCCCATGTAAACCTTGTAATCAAACTACAGGACGCAATTCTAAAGATAATTTGATGAAATTTGGCACAGATCATTTTTTTGACAATGGGCTATTGAAATTCGTCAAAATTGGTCTATTATTTATGATACCTCCCATAGGTCCCACTTCCCGGAATTGATATATTGGCCAAAAATATCAATATTTTTTCATGAAATTTAAATCAAATACTGCTTATGTCAACTTAAATCACTGTACCAAATTTCGTTAAAATCGGTCCACATTTGACCATAGCTCCCATACAAACTTTTTTTTAAAAATCGCACTAAATGAGACAAAAATCACTAAAAAGCTCGTAAAGAAGATAATGGGAATTTTAAGTTTATTTTTTACATACATAATTTTTGTAACAACTGTAATCAATTTGCCAAATTTCGAGATAATAGGTCTACATTTGACCCTAGCTCTCATATAAGTTCAAATGTCGGAAGCTTAAATATAAAAGTTTTGAGAAAATGTTTGTATGATGGCAAAATTTAGCAAATATTTGTCTTTATACAGAAAAAATAACACTTTTGACCTTAGTGGTGAAGGGTATCGTATGGTCGGGCTTGACCGACTATAGCACTTTCTTACTTGTTTTTAGTTATTTCACTTTTAATGTAAATGAGCAATATATTATCATACTCATATACATAAACAAATGTTTCCTACTACGAAAAGTAATAAAATTTCAGAAAAGTCATGCCAATCAACAATTTTTTAAATGAATAATTTTGGTTACATTTGAATGAAAAAGTGTCAGGAAGAATATGATGTTGTCATAAATTGTATGTGAATAAATGCATAAAGGCTTAAATCTGTTCGTATATAGAAAAATATTTGTTTTTAGCAGGAGTTTAAAAAAATAACAATATAAGACTTGTTAATAGACTGTTATATACATAAATAGCAACCTTGTTTTATACATTTCAAAATATGTACCTAAAAAGATACCTGTTTAAATGATGGGTGTTTCCTGAGGGTTATAGGAAAATAAGCAAGAAAACAAAAATATATATTCCAATAAAATAAATGGTTATATACTCGTATTTAAAGTTGTAATATTTATTTTTCGAAATGTTTAAATTCACGAATAGAAGAGAAAATAAAAGAATTCAATAGCGAATAAAACAAATAATGCATAAATACATTTCTAAATACTTATGTAAGATAAATAACTTGATTTAAATTATGTATATTAGGGTGAACCTTAATTGCAAAAGTTTTACTTTGACTCTTGAAATCGTTAATTTAATAATTAGAATTAATATCAATCATTAAAGTTTAACCAAAGACTATAATATAGAGATGTTTCACTTCTATACTAATGGAAACGATTATCCAATGAGAGAAAGCTAAGGCACACACACGTTCTTTAGTTTTCCCTCAATGGTCAAAAGTATGGTGATCCATACGGGAGCCTGTGTCGATTTTTCTTTTTTGGTATTGGACCAACACTTAGGGGATGACCCCTACATATGCATATGCATAGGTTGTGGGAAGGAGGATAGAGGGAGTAGTGTTTGTGGATATTTGATTTGAACCTTTAGATATCATAATTAGAGGGAAAGACTGATGCAGGAAGTTTATTCCACATTCGCACTATACGGCTAAAAAACGAGTTTTCTCTATAGTGCGTCGTGCGATCCACTGGAAAATCGACTACAAAGGGATGAACCCTTGTAGAGTTGCGTGTGCTACGAACAAATGAACGGGTTTCAGGAACAAGATCTCTAATTTCATTTGAGCACATCCCATTATAGTAGCGATAGAACAGTGAAACGCAACCCACATTACGACGATGCTCCAATGAGGCAATAGAGTTGGCTACCCTACTGTCACCGATAAGCACCTTCGCCCTCTCGTGTACACGGTCGAGAAGCTCCAAAGTAGACTTTGAAGCACCGGCCCATACATGAGAGTTGTATTCCATTTTCGGTCGGAAATCAGTTGGAGTGAAGTATGTGTAAGACATAGAAAACCGAGACACTTGAATGCTTCTTTCGACATTAGAAAAACGTGATTAGTCCAGCGGACATCACACTGAATTTTCATGCCTAGAACATCAAGAGTTTCTAATTCCTCAATATTTATACCACCCATAAATATAGATGATGGAAAATTGTTCGTAACGCGTTTGTGTGTTAACACACAACATTGGATCTTTCGAGCGTTGAAATCGACCCTATTGGATATTATAGATAGGTCGGAATTAAGCGTATCATTCATGGTTTGCCTCTTGGAATTGATCTCCAATATGCTTGGCCTATAGTTAAATGAATACGAATGACAGATGTTGCTATCATCTGCAAAAGAGTAGATAGGGTTGGAAGTTTGACATAGAAGGTCATTTAGAAAAATAAGAAATAGAGTAGGAGAAAGAACGGACGATATCCCATCTATAACAACTCTTATAGTGCGATCTCTGAGAAAGCTCGATATAAAACGAGAAAAATTGTTACCTACACCAAAAGCAATAAGTTTTGATAGAAATATCGAGAGCTATAACTTTACTTTTGTCAAAACGGTGAATAGAACGGCACCATTTTTGCGATAAAAAGGCTAATACATGACCCGTAGAGCGGCCCCTACGAAATCCGTATGATCGGTGATGTTATCAAAATTATATATGGTCCCCAAGTGACAAATGCAAGATTTATATAATTCATTTTTCAGCAATTTTTAATAATTTCATATCAGGGATAGATTGTGATGTGCCGCAGTCTCGTCAACATCAATTTCTGTAATTACTTATTAATATAAAAATTAAAAATTACCATAAAAATTGGCGGTGGAATAAAAAGCTGAAAAAAAACTTTACTGTGTTGCTTTATGCTTTATGATAAGCATTTTGAGGAAAATTTTAAAGTTTTTATATATTTTATATTATAAAGTGCTAAAATAAATTTAGAGGAAAGACATTGTAGAAATATTCAGTTACTTTTGAATTATTTGATTTATTTTGTCCGACCAACACATAGTTTGCATAGTTTACAGATTAACTCATTTTGAATAATTTTGGAAATTATTCATATCAACAGAAACCTCTGTCGACTCATGCGCAACAAATTTGCTAAAGATTATAGTCTGATCAAATGCACAGTTTACGATTTAATTCATTTTGAGTAGTTTTCTGTGGCGCCACCTGTCGGACTTTGCTCATTCCAATTCATAAACTTTCTTCGGCTTATCCGTAACAACTTTGCTGAAGATTATAGCATGATTAAATGTACAGCATACGATTAAATTGACTTTGAGTAAATTTCAGTAGCGCCACCTGTCGAAATTTCTTCATACCAACTAAGAAACCTTCGTCGGCTCATGTGCAACAACTTTGCTAAAGATTGTAGCATGATTAAATGTACAGATTACGACTAAATTGACTTTGAGTAAGTTTCTGTAGCGCCACCTGTCGGAAATTATTCATACCAACTAAAAAGCCTTCATCGGCTCATGCGCTACAACTTTGCTAAAGATCATAGCATGATCAAATGTACAGTTTACGATTTAATTAATTTTTAGTAATTTTCAGTGGCTCCATCTGTCGGAAATTAGTCTTATCAACTTTAAAACCTTCGCCGGCTTATCCGCAACATCTTCGCTAAAGAGCATAACACAATCAAATTCACAGTTTACTATTCTATAAAGAACATACATACAGACAAACATTCATTTGTTTAAAATAATACTAATTTTTCCCCCTTTTTATTCCCTAATTTCTAAAAGTTCCATATGTATATTTGGTACTTTTTTGGTGCCAATTGAATTCGGTACATTTTTTTAAAACGCATTTAACATAATGTATAATGTTCCTATTTATATTACTTTGGAGATGTTAAGTTATCATTTTATCCCTTTTTTACCCATTTTGGCTCCAAAATCAAAAAAGTACCAAATACGTGTTTCATGTTTTTTTTACATCTATTGATTGCAGTACCAAGTTTCTTTCTATATTCTTTAGTTTAAAATATAAGAGTGGGTTAAAAAGGTGCCAAAAAAACTATTTTCACCCTTTTTTACCCCCTATCGGACATAGTTTCAAAAAAGTAGCAAACACCTGTCCGCTTATTTTCAAAGCTGTTTAAAACGTAATTTTAATTTTGTTTCTATACCTATTACTTTAGGAGACATAGCGTTTTCGATTTTTCCCCTTTTTACCCTCTTAGAGGTAAAAGTTCCAAAAGTCCCTTCTTCTTCGACCTATACATAAAAAAAGATACCCACTGTCCAAATTTGATCAAAATCGTTAGAGCCGTTTTCGAGATAGCCATTATATATATATATATATATATATATATATATATATATATATATATATATATACAATTATTGCTCGTTTAAGAATATAAGATAAAAAAAATGGATTAAAATGTGTAATTGCAATCGATTCGAAGGCTCTCGCAATAGAGTTCGATAAAAAAGGATGGTTGAGGCCCTATGCTCCACTGGGAGTCAAGGATAACAGAAGAAGAAGAAGAATTCGAAAGCTTAATTTAAAACGTATCGAACTTTTGCCCAACAAGAGGCACCCTTATGTATGTATTACATACCAGAATTAACCTTTATTCTACTATTGGTAAGAAAATGGACATAGACTTAGTCATAAATCTAGACTAAGAAGTAGGATATAAAAAAAATTAGTACATATTAACATAAATAGGTCTCCTTGGCCTAATGAGGCTTCTAGAAACACCAAAAATTTTGTCCCAATAGGCTTTTTGTTCGTCCATTTTTAATATTATGAAAAGTATAGTTACCTAAAAAATTTGTGTATATCAATATCAATACGTCATTTATCGATCGATTTCAAACACGAAATTATAAGCCATTATTTCAATTGATCTTTTGACCCACATTGCGGAAGTATAATTTCACTAAATTTTGACGTCATATTGTGTAAGAATCTGCAATAAAAAAAATAATGGTGTACATGCGTATACACTATTGTTTTATTGAAGGTACGTTATATTGGAATGTGCTCAAACGAAACTAGCTATCCTTTTTAGTCGCTTGACACTGTTATCGCATAAAATTACGATATCAAAGGGTTCCAAACAAATATCCACAATTACTACTTTCTCCCTCCTACTTTTTTTTAACATTATTTCCTAGTCTTATTATTATAAAATGCATAATTAGAATTCTTCCCCGGATTAAGTTACAGAATTTAACAAAAACAATACTAAAGGTATGATCACAGTTAAGACGAACGACAAATTTTTCGGAACGAAAATTCGTCATTAGAAATAGAACATATGTGATCATACGAAAGTGCTCGCAATACTTGAGTACGATGAAATTCGTCAACCATATCGAACAGTGCGTTAGATTTATTTAAATTTCATACGCTACATGGTTTTTAGCTGTAAAATATTAAAAAATGTATGTGTGCTTGTTTAATATTTGTGCTGATATGAGTGTACTGGTGTCAATATTAGTACTGGTGTAAATATTAGCACTAATATTATACAGGATAAGCCAGTACTAATACAAGTATGTATTAACTATTATACTATATTGGCAAACATACTAATACTAATATCTGGGCCCTATTTCACTAAGCTACAAGTCTACAATCACAAGTATTTTTGCCTGTAAAATTGTGAACTTGTTAAAAATTGTGTTCTATTAAAATACAATTTCAAGTTTGTAGCTACAAGTGATTTTTACAATTTACAAGTTTACAAGTCATATTTCTACAAATGGTTTGGTTTCACTAATCTAAATTTGTACTTGTACACTTGTAGAATTGTAGAAAAAAACATAGGGTCGACTGAGAATCTCAAAAATTTTACAAGTTACAAGTGAATGATAAATTGAATACAAATTTGGTTTCTAACTATCTTTTAATAAAAATTAGTTAAAATTAACACAAAATCAAATGAATATTAATGACCATTTATTTATTTCGTTTGATTACAAGGTTTACATGGGGATCCAGCCAGATGGACGGACGGTCTGACATCGACTAAATTCTAAGTCCATTGGTGTCCTAAAGATGGTCTAAAACCAATATTTCTATGCGTTACATACATCAGCCCAAACTTATAATACGCTTTCCACCTATAGCAGTGAAGGGTATGCTAATATAATCATGTATGCAGAACAAGGGAAATCAATGATGTCCTTTACTCAAGGGTATCTCAAAAACATATCTTTTATATTCTTTATCATTCTTTTAAATGTGGATAATAGTGTACAACAAAATATAAAAACTAAAAAAATCGGCCCATGGTGGATCGGAAAACAAAAAACTTTTTCTAAAACAATTCATAATATTTCAGTACAAATTATGAATTTCAATACAAGATTAAATCTTTTAATTAAAAGAACATACAACTACAGGACATATGCTAAAACATGAGCCTAGTCTTATAAAGATCTAATAACCGTATCTAAAGTTATAGTGGGTATATTTCTTAAAAAAAAACGATCTTTGAACCTACATAAAGCGAATTTAAAAGTTTTAAGAAGTGTAAAAATTGCCTAGGCTAGGAGAATGTATATAATTCCATGAAAATCGTAGATGGTGTGGTTCAGTGCGAGTTCAAAAATGTTTATTTGACTCCATATATTTATCAAAATATTTTATTTTATCATAATTGCAGAAATTGTAATTTTAGAAATTGTAATTGTAGAAATTGTAGTCTACAAGTCCAAAAAGCTACAATTGTTGTGAAAATTTTAATGAAACACAATTGAACAGCACTTGTAAGAATTAGACTTGTAATTGTAACTTGTAAACTTGTAGAATTGTGGTTTAGTGAAATAGGACCCAGTACTAATACTTATATAAGTATATTGATAATAATACTGATACCAGTGCTATATTAGTACTTATACCAGTACTAATACTGTTACCAGTATTAATACTATTATAAGTACTAATACTTATACTTATCTAAAATGAATCAGTTATGGTACAAAGTGGGTTAAGTCCACTTATCTCTCTTATATTCCACTATCCTCATTCGTAATTTTTTCCTCCAAGTATTTGCTCATTTTTGCAAATGAATTCTTTCTGAGAAATATTCAACTTCAGTTGAGTACATTACG
Organism: Stomorhina lunata; assembly: GCA_933228675.1. Lineage (NCBI taxonomy): Eukaryota > Metazoa > Arthropoda > Insecta > Diptera > Rhiniidae > Stomorhina > Stomorhina lunata. Next base: position 120,975,865 of record OW121740.1, on the reverse strand, counting down.
AGTTTTTCTGTTTGTCTTTTCATTTTATGAAAATATATTACAAGTCATCATCTGCAAATGTTAAAAAATGCAAAAACAATAGACCAGATAGAAAGACATGGAATCATAGAGATATGTAAATTTGCCACTTGGCACATGTTGTGAGTTTTATTAATTCAAATATGAGTAACATATTTAAAAATACGTTAAAACAAGTAAGAAATTGCTATAGTCGGTCAAGCCCGACCATACGATACCCTTCACCACTAACGTCAAAGGTGTATAAAGACAAATATTTGCTAAATTTTGCCATCATACAAACATTTTCTTAAAACTTATATATTTAAGCTGCTTCCAACATTTGGTCTTATGTGAGAGCTAGGGTCAAATGTGGACCGATTATCTCGAAAATTGCAAATTTATTACAGTTGTTACAAAAATTATGTATGCAAAAAATAAACTTAAAATTCCCATTATCTTCAGATTTACCAGCGTTTTAGTGATTTTTGTCTCATTTAGCGCGTTTTTAAAGAAAAGTTTATAAGGGAGCTATGGTCAAATGTGGACCGATTTTAACGAAATTTGGTACAGTAATTTTAGTTTACATAAGCAATATTTGATTTAAATTTCATGAATAAAAAAATATTGATATTTGTGGCCAATATATCAATTTCGGGAAGTGGAACCTATGGGAGGTACCATAAATAATGGACCGATTTTGACGAATTTCAATAGCCATGGTCCCATTATCAAAAAAATGATCTGTGCCAAATTTCATCAAATTATCTTTAGAATTGCGTCCTGTAGTTTGATTACAAGGTTTACATGGGGGTCCAGCCAGCCGGACGGACCGACGGACGGACATCGCTAAATCGACTCAGAAAGTGATTCTAAGCCTATTGATATACTAAAAGGTGGGTCTAAAACAAATATTTCCATGCATTACATACATCAGCACAAACTTATAATACCCTTTCCAACCTATGGTGGTGAAGGGTATAAAAAATACAAGTTTAAAGAAAACAAAATTCTGTTGTTTTTCTAACCTCCTGTTATTTGAAATTTGAATTGAGAAAAATATTCTGTAATTCAAAGTTTTGAAGCAGAAAAATACACATGTGTGGGCATTAGGAAATATAGATAATTTTTTTTTTCACAAAATTTAAATGGAATATATTACGTTACAATAGTAGAGTTTTAAGTTATAATAACATTTAAACAAAGGTTGAATTTGAATATAAACCAAACAGAATTACAGTCATTTGATACAAGACAAAGAAAGTTAAAAGACAATGTTATAAATGCTAATTATAATGATCACATTTTTTAAAAATAAATAAAAAAAAAGAGGAAAATTAAAATTGAATTTTTGGAGTGTCCTTTGATTACAGATTTTCAATGAGATATTAAAAATTTAATTTTTTACATGATTTTTTAAATATTCTTCTGAAAAAGCAATTACATTTATTTGAAACATTTAAAAAATATTTAAACTTCACATAAAGTTGTTTGTGTCTCCAGGGTACAACAATCTAAAGTGAAAATTCACTTTAAATCATTTTAATTCTTTTAAAATATACAAGTTTTTAATATGAACTTAAACATACAAAATATCTCACATACTCGTACACATGTTTATTCACACATCCCTTAAATGTAAAATAGGGGCATTAACAACGTTCAATTTTAAGGTTTTTAAATTTTACGATATGGGCAAATCCGAAAAACCTTAAACCAAGGACAAAATTTTTAAACTGTCAAAATCGCATATTTGTGTTTATGGAAAAATTAACCATATATTGATCCTTCAGAATATATAATGGATACAATTTTTGATTGCTCTCTTCGTGAATGGCAGGTCTTTATTTGCAACCATCTCGAATTTTTATACATTTTTTTTAAATAAGAGGTTTTTTAGAAGTTCATAAAAATCGCAAAAACGTCCATTTAGGTATCAAGTTTCAGTAGGGGTCTGCTTAATTTTATACAATTAGATGTAAAAGACCCCATCAAAAGCAATTGGAGTGATATAAATAACGCCAAATAAAAAAGTGCTTACAGTGTGTAGCGTCCGTCACAGAAATAAAGGTTTTTTTTAGTTTGACTAGTGAAATTTTTCTTTTTTCTCCAATTGAACTTGGTTCGTTAAGAGAACTTATAGTATGCTTTATATTAGGCAAAAAATATATAAATGTTTATATAGGATTTTACAAAATAATATGTAAAGGAAAGTGTGTAGCGTCCGTCACAGTATATATTTTTTAGAAAATAATATTTATTAAATACAAAATTTACGAACACATTTCCGTTTTATTCATAAAGTTAAAACACTGTCTATAGCCACAGATTAAATTTAAGGTATTAGGTGTTAAAAAAAACATACAGTGGGGCAAATTTGAATCTTTTGAAATTTGATTTTTTTTATTTATTTTTGGGACACTCTAACAGCTAGCCGCTGCCTTCTTGAGACGAAGAATAAGATGTAAAAAGTCTAAAACTTTAAATAAATATATTTATATATAGTTTTTTGTAAAATATTACATTGCGGCCAAAAATCTCATTTTTAACCGTGAAATTAAAGAGAAAGGAGATGAAATTCGGGAACAAATAACACCATTATTTTCACAGATTTATTTCATATATAAAAAAATATAGAGTATGAGTTTTTCTTAATAAAAAACATTCAAGTTAAAACTGTATCGTCCCTCACGTAGCGTCCGCAACAGTTTTTGGTGAAACTGGAAACTTTAAAATATTTTATAAAAGCTGTTTTGTAATCCTCTGATCTTTAATTAATTAACATTTTTTTATTACTATGACCGAATTGATGGAAATTACAGAAACACGTGTTGAAAAAAAGTCACTTCAATTTTTTGTAGCGTCCGTCACAGCACTTTAAAAGCAATTATCTTTTTCCTCTAAAACAAATATGTAAATTAACAAATGGCATTCGAAAGCACAATCGATGAGCAAATATTCTCTGAAATCTGTGCAAAGATATCTCCTGTAAAACGACAACGGTATTGATTTAAGTACAAAAAAATATATCGTCCGTCACGCAGGTTTTGCCCATATGCATCATCAAAAGAAATTCTTATAAAAAGTACCACCTTAATAAACTTCATGCTAACAAAAAGCTATTGTTACCATTTTGGTCAAAACCATCTGACATTTTATATGTACAATTTTTGTATCTACAAACTTATGTATCTAAAGGATTTTCTATTGGGAAAACATAAAGTAGACAAAATGTTGGAGAAATTTAAAATAATATACAGAATGTTATAAAAGTATCATATTTTTCCATAAAGGAGGTTTAGGACATTAAAAATTTGATATAAATGAAAAAAGCTTTAACATCTAAATGGTAAAGTTTAAAAAATTCTGTTTAATAATTGTCTCGTTCATACAAATAGTATGTAACTTAAAAGTCATTTATACAAAAATATTTGAAATTTTTTAAATATTCCTTTCTAAAATTTACTTTTATAGATATTGCATTTATATCAGTGTTGCCACCATCCAAATGTTAAATTACACATGGATCGTGCCAAAATTACACATGAAATTAGGAATTACACATGATTTTTTTTTTGCAAAATAACATGTTTTGAATTAAATTTAATTAATTTTTTTTATTAAAAATTAAACAAGTAAGAGTGGTATATTCGGCTTTGCCGAGTCTTGGATACCCTTCACCAATGGTGTTCTAAAAGTAAAGTACAAAATCGTAAGAATATATTGATAATTATATAGTTCCTGATTACTGACTAAGTTGAACTCCACACAAATGCTTGATATGTATATTAATTTTCTGTTGTTCGTACTCAATGTAATTCCTAGCAATATATGGTTATACTAGTATTATATGCAAAGAGTCTTTTAAATTAAGAGTCGGTGGCGTCATCATTTAGAATAGTTATGGACCCAAAGGTTAGGTTGGGCAGGTGGCTGATGTCTAGCTTAGAAATAAAATAGACACATATTTTACGAACATTTAATAAAGTTCGATAGACCAGATAAACCATGCAGAAAAGATGCTTCAAAATGTAGATGCCCTTAGATTTGCAAAAGCACATCGATATGATGAAGATTAAGTATTTTGGCATGCAACCCAAAAACACAGTGCCCAGTGAGGGTTCTGCACTTTAATTGGTACGAATTATCCAACTAGTAGAAGTTCTTGATTAGTTATGTAAAACTCTGAAGTTAGCGGACTGATTTAGGTAAAAGCTTTAACAATGATAAGCCTTAAAATTATAGGGTATACACTCTTAGTTTTAGATACATACGTGAAATATATAGCTTTTGAATGGATGAATATCAGCTTTGTCGGAAAAGTTATTAAAGATTTACTTGTTTATCTGTAGTTAGTTAATTAATTAAAATGAACACTTCATCAATAATATTTGGGATGTATTGTTGTTTCGATCTGTCCGATGGATGTTTGGAAAGTTTTGCTCTAGTTCTTTGTGCAATTATAATGTGATTTAATTTATCAACATTAAAGTGATTCCCGGTCGGGGTTATATGGGAGATTTCACTAAATGTGAACATTTTCAATACCGAACTTTTCAGGAAATCAGAAATACTTTTGTCAAATGTTGTCCCTCTAGAAAGTTTATTTTAGGCGCTATCGCCTTGAATAACAATATTGTACAATGTCTTTATACTAAATGCCACTATCGTATCTATTATAATTTGTAATTTATTAGCTACTAAGAGATTGCCTTAGGCGAAGTTATACTGGAGCAATTGTCAAACGTGAACGGATTTCTCCCAATTGCAATTAAAAAACTTAAATTATCGTTGATATGTGAGATACATACATACATATGTAGGTTTTGAACGGATATCATGTAGTTAGCTGCATTTTTGTACTTCCTAGGAAGATTACCTATAATTTGATATATAATACATTCTCAAACGTTATCATAATGTTCAAAAGTCAGACACAAAATTGAGATAAATGCAGTGTGTCTGTCAACTAAAATCAGATTTGTGGAGCTCCTGGATTTTACACAAAATTTTAGGATATTGTCCCACCTGAATTTAATCATTGTCGATCAAAACACCTGAAATATCGCATAAACGCAAATGCATCAGAATTTAGGACGCTATTAAATTTCATCAAAATAAACACCTGATATCGACAAAACCGGAGCTCCAAGAACTTGACTACAACAGAAAAAAGGACAGACAGGCAGACGGACGGACAGACAGGTAGACGGACGGACAAACAAACAGACGGACGGACGGACGTAGCGAAATCGATTCTCCTGCCGAATCTGAGTTGATCGGTACAATTTGAATGGTATTCATAATTAGATTTGTGGAGTATATATATCAGATTTTAGGAAATCCACCCACAAAGAACGACGTCAAATTTCATCACAATCGGTCCATAAACACCTGAGATATCGCTGAAAAAAATACTCACAAAATGTAAACAAAATTTTTTAGCAACGTACTTTCAGCAATTTGCTGTACATCAAATGTAGTGTTTTGGCGGCATCTCAATTGTTTATAGACCGCTTTTGATAAAATTTTATAACACGCTTGGCGGGGGAATTTCCCAAAATCTGATATAAAATTTATGTATGTCCGTGCTAAAGGAGGATGGTTTTTTTCTATTTCTGCATTTCATTTTTTTATCAAACATTCTCTAATGCGTACTTTGGGCAATTTGCGATACATCAAATTTAGTGTTTTGGCGATATCTCAGTTGTTTATGGACCGATTTTGATAAAATTTTACAGAGTGCTTTAGGAAACTATTTGCTACAATCTGATATATAACATATTATCACATGTATATCAGGATTATCTTTTTTCTCTTGTTATTTAAAAGTGTGTTTCAATCAAAAATTTTAAAATTTTCGTCTAATTTTTGGTATTTTTTCGATATTTTCGGTGTTTATAAACCGATTTTAATGAAATTTAATAGCGTTCATTGCGGGAGAATTTCCTAAAATCTGATATATAATTTATGTAGGTTCTTCCTCCAGGGGCTTCAGAAACTTGATTTCAACAGACAGACAGACGGACAGACAGACAGACAGACAGACAGACAGACAGACAGACAGACGGACATCGCTAAATCGATTCTCCTCCCGATTCTGAGTCGATCGGTATAATTTTTATGGGGTCTACGATCACTAATAAAAAAATTACAAACGGAATCACAAACTTATAATACCCTTTCACCTATTGGTGAAGGGTATAAAAAAGTAAAAAAAATTACTTGTAGTTTTTTAAATTAATGTTCATCGTTTTTTTTCTTTTTTTATTTTAAAAGCAATAAATGTATACTATTTCAAATCGTTACTTAGCACTTAAAAATAAACAAAATTAAATAAATAACGACTATATTGAAAATCTTCCAATTCTTGTTTAACATTTTTTTGTGTAGGTTCAAAAATTGGTCCACCATTAATAAATTTTTGCAAAGTAGGAAACAATCTATCTCCAAGAAATTCTTTAAATCAAAAACTTTTATCCAATAATCTTCTGGCTCCAAAGCCCAAAAGTTTCAAAATCGAAAAGTGCATGCCAAGAGTTTACAAATCGACATTAAAGAATTAAAATCTTTTTGTTAAACATATGTGACACCTTCTCCGAGAAAAGTGAAAATAAAGTTTTGAGAAAAACTTAAAAAAAAAAAATTTTATGTTTTTCTCATTTTTTATCGATTTTCCGAAGTTCGTTTTGTACGTTTTTATGGCAAATAAATTTTTATCAGAAATCTAACTCATTTCATCTTATTCTAAGCCCTTTTAGGTACCAGAATCCACTGCTAACTCTATGCCCGTTTTTTGTACACTAGGTTCCTTTTCTCGTAAAAGGTCACATATAATGATTGAAGTTTCAAAGTTTGGACAAATTTGGGATCAACAATATCCGCAATTGAATAAATATCGTCACTTAAATTAAATATTGTTTTAATTTGACGAATATAAAATTCTCGAAAATCATGAAGTATATTTTTTTCCCCGAAATAGAAATTGTGGTCAAAGATTCATGAGTAGCTATACCAATATATCATATTCTTTAATAAACATATATATTTTAATCTGAATGGTTGATTTTAAAACATAAATTTGTATGTAGTTAGAATAAAAAGTTTGCATTATATGCATTATTTCGATTTCGAATGGGACGCACATAAATTTTAAGTTTTGAAAACTGTTTGTGTACTTAAAAATGACAAAAATTGAAATTACACATGAATTACACATGCAGCCAATTACACATCGGCTACACATTAAAATAAAAATTACACATGATATGTGTAATTACACCTGAAGTGGCAACACTGATTTATATACAATATCAGGGGTGTCATAGAAACCAAGTCAGTTTTAAAATTTCTCGGTTTTGGAAACCAATACTGGTTATATTTCGTGTCATGAAACCAAGTCGGTTTTGTTATTATTGGTTTTAAATCAAACAAAATGTTCGAATCATTTGTTTATTATTTTATTTGAAATTTTTTTTGAAACATCAAAAATCAAATAAAAAATAAAATAAAAATTATTAAGGAAAATTATTTGAAGAAAAACTTTCAGTTTTTTGCGATGTCTGTGGTATAGGTATAAAGAAAACGCTGCTATTTGGATAAATGAAGCCCCAACATCATGAAATGACCGAATTGCGGACTGGAAAAAATGTAATCTACCTACACCAAGAAATAAACCACAGCCAATCAAAGGACGATTATCACTTACATGCGATATTCATTAAATTGCAAACAAATATGTTGATATGCATTTGCTTCGCTAGTACCTCCACACAAAGAATATTCTAGCCTTACAATTTTCCCCATTTTTGATATTTTTTATGTTTGTCGATACGGTTCATTGATCCCAAAGACAAAAGGCAAAAAGTACCAATACTTGTTTTTATCTTATTACATGATAAAAATGCTATATAAACTTTTCACCCATCTCTTTTTATTTGAAATTTAAAGCTAAAAAGTACCAAAAATATTTTTTCTCTTTTTCTCCCCTTTTTCGAAAAGTACTTACCACTTGTACTGTTATTTTTTATTATTTTTGTAACTGATCCAAACTCGATTTCAATTTTGGTTCTATTGTTTTTAGTTTGGGAGTTATAGCGTTATTGAATTTTCCCTTTTTTATCCCCCACAGGGCCAAATTTTCAAAAATCAGTTCTTAGTGGATCTTTAAATCGAAAAAGGCACCAGTTGGCCAGTAACGCCTTTGTTTTAAATTGATAGACCAATTTTGAAATGAAATCTGTTAACTGTAAGTTGCTTGGTTTATTTCCAATACTAAACCAATAATATTATTTTCTATGACACATAAAACCAAAAGAAAAAGTAGCTCGAACATTAATATTGGAATTCATGACACCAATTTAATTTTTTTGTCGTTTTTAAAACCAATACCAATGAAATTGGTTTCTATGACACCCCTGAATATGAGTCGTTTTTGACTCTGCACGATTAAAATGATCATTTATGATATCACTTATGAGTCAAAAATGATCTTTTTGTGTGAGAAAATGGTACCCTTCATGCGACTCTTCGAAAAGAGCCTTTTATGACTTGTTGATTGGAATATGACTGCACACATTTTGGCAGATTTGTTAAAAAAAAGAAAAAAGAACAAATACGAAATACAAATGTACGTATACACAGTATATACTATTTTTAGAACAGTGAAGTTGCGTTAATAATTACAGAAATTGATGTTGCCGACACCTAAAAATAGTTATATTACGCACATTTTACAAGATTTTTTGTGCTATTTTTAATTAGTCGCTTGCTAAGCGTGTATGAGTCTTTTTGTACACTGTTTTGGTCACCAAACTCATTGCACACATTCTGCTTTCAAATAGTCGCTTTCAAGGTATTTTCTAAGTCTTTTTGTGGTCTTTCTTGATCACCAAACTGATTAAAATAACATAAAAAAAACAGTCGTATTAGGATCGTTTGGGCGATAAGATTTTGACTGCATACATTCCGCCAGAATTGTTTGTGCTTTTGTAAACTAGTCGTTTTTTAAGCGTTTTAAAAGTCTTTTTGGAATCTTTTTTTAATCACCAAGCTGATTAATTAGTTTCTGATTATCTATGCGAATCCCATAAGACTCATTTTGCTGATATTATCGTCAATAAACACCAAATTGCTAGTTGGCATTGGGTTTATACATCTTTGCATGTCAAAGTATTTGTTCCTTAAAAATGTTAAAATTATCTGGTTGACTTGACAGATTACAGTTTGTTCGTTCTTTTTCGAATTCTGACCCATAATCGGATGCGATTTTAATATCAAGGAACGAATCAACCTATAACAAAATATTATTCTTTATTAATAAAATATGAAGTTTAAAATTCACAAGCTAAAATTTCCCCAAAAAATCCCCAACAAATTTGAGTGAATCCCCAGCAAAATCCCCAAGCCCCAAACCAATTTTTTCGCCTTTTTAAAGATTGAATATCCCCAACTTTGGGGTCAAAACCCTAAATCAGGCAGCCCTGCATGCTTGTTTTTAAACTTAAATATTGATTTACGTGTTTCCTAAATTAAAAATAAACTCACAAATTGTTTAATGTCATTCTATGAGTTTGTTTCGTTGTTGTTGATGCTGTAAAATTGCTGGTCAATTGTTTTAGGGATTTACCATTAATTATTTATGGTCTCTTGTGCGAAATTCTTTACTTAAGGTCCTACTAAATAGGATTAACATTTTTTGTTTGTATTCGTTATGGTAGGCGTAAAATAAATCAATGATAACACAATTTTGATATGTTTAAACCATTTAGTTTCTTAGAACAGAATCCAAATAAAGTTTTTAAAATTAAAATGTTTCGAGTGATATGCTCAGGCTTGTAATATCCTTCATCACCATAGGAGTATAGAAGATTGGGTATGTAATGATGTTTGTAACACTCATAGCTATATTACTTTCTTACTTGTTTTTTTGTTAAGCCATACAGGGGTGTCATAGAAACCAATTTCATTGGTATTGGTTTTGAAAACGACAAAACAATTAAATTGGTGTCATGAATTCCAATATTAATGTTCGAGCTTCATTATACCCTTCACCACCATAGGTGGAAAGGGTATTATAAGTTTGTGCTGATGTATGTAACGCATAGAAATATTTGTCTTAGACCCACCTTTTAGTATACCAATAGGCTTAGAATCACTTTCTGAGTCGATTTAGCGATGTCCGTCCGTCTGGCCGGCTGGACCCCCATGTAAACCTTGTATTCAAACTACAGGTCGCAATTCGAAGGATAATTTGATGAAATTTGGCACAGATCATTTTTTTTGGCAATGGGACCATGGCTATTGAAATTGGTCAAAATCGGTCCATTATTTCTCGTACCTCCCATAGGTCCCACTTCCCGGAATTGATATATTGGCCACAAATATAAATATTTTTTCATGAAATTTAAAATAAATACTGCTTATATAAACTAAAATTACTGTACCAAATTTCGTTGAAATCGGCCCACATTTGACCATAGCTCCCATACAAACTTTTCTTTAAAAACGCACTAAATGAGACAAAAATTCACTAAAACGCTCGTAAATCTAAAGATAATGAAAATTTTGAGCATATTTTTTGCATACTTAATTTTTGTAACAACTGTAATCAATTTGCCAAATTTCGAGATAATCGGTTCACATTTGACCCTAGCTCTCATATAAGTTCAAATGTCGGAAACAGGTTAAATATATAAGTTTCGAGAAAATGTTTGTATGATGGCAAAATTTAGCAAATATTTGTCTTTATACAGGAAAAATAACACCTTTGACCTTAGTGGTGAAGGGTATCGTAAGGTCGGGCTTGACCGACTATAGAGCTTTCTTACTTGTTTTCTATTGGTTTTATGTATCACAGAAACTAATATTATTGGTTTAGTATTGGAAATAAACCAACCAACTTACAGTTAACAGATTTCATTTCAAAATTGGTCTATTAATTTAAACTAATGCCTTTTTTTAACTGGTGCCTTTTTCGATTTAAAGATCCACTAAGAACAGATTTTTGAAAATTTCGCCCTGTGGGGGATAAAAAGGGAAAATTCAAAAACGCTATAACTCCCAAACTAAAAACAATAGAACCAAAATTGATCGAGTTTGGATCAGTTACAAAAATAATAAAAAATAACAGTACAAGTAGTAAGTACTTTTCGAAAAAGGGGAGAAAAAGAGAAAAAATATTTTTGGTACTTTTTAGCTTTAACTTTCAAATAAAAAGAGATGGGTGAAAAGTTTTTATAGCATTTTTATCATGTAATAAGATAAAAACAAGTTTTGGTACTTTTTGCCTTTTGTCTTTGGAATCAATGAACCGTATCGACAAACATAAAAAATATCAAAAATGGGGAAAATTGTAAGGCTAGAATATTCTTTGTGTGGAGGTACTAGCGAAGCAAATGCATATCAACATATTTGTTTGCAATTTAATGAATATCGCATGTAAGTGATAATCGTCCTTTGATTGGCTGTGGTTTATTTCTTTGTTTGATTTAAAACCAAATATAACCAGTATTGGTTTTCAAAACCGAGAAATTTAAAAACTGACTTGGTTTCTATGACACCCCTGATTTATTGTCTATTTCAAAAATATGAAACAACTGACTAGTTCGTTTATTCTTGTTCTATATAAAAGGAAAGTAATTCCTGGCACCTTCTGTTATTACAATAAAATTTCTTTATATATTAAACGATTTTTTTATATGTATGTTATTAGAAAATGTAGTGATGCATAAGGTATAACATAAAGGTAAAGTAAATGTTATATTAAAGGTGTTGCAAAAGTGGATGTCTCTAAATATAAAGATAAACTATTTCATATAAAATTTATATTAAAGCCAACACAAATTGGCTAAGAATACTGGAATCTGTAATATTGATTTATATGTAAGTCTATACCTCATTTAATTCAACTCCTATCAATTACTTAAAGTTTCCCTTTTACCCTAATAGACTTGTTAATATTCGCAAATTTTATGTTCATTTAACAAAAACCCTTTTCATTTCCTGTTTGCCATAATAAGTAACTACCTAATAAATAAACTTTACTACTTTCTGTACCAATTCATTTATTTTTTGTAATTTTTTTTGTAGAACTTTTAGTTACGTGTTATTCATTTTATTATTTTCCGCTTCATTGTGTTTTATTTTTACAATTTTATATTTCTTTTCCTACTGCAAAAATTCAGTTTTATTTTCCTAGATTTTCTATATTGTCAGGGAATGCTGCAGCAACAGCAGCATCATTTTACAGGATTCTTTGCGAATCTGTCCGTTTACATTTCGCTTGCCACGTTTCCTGCCATCATTTGGTCTGTCATGTCCATTTGTACGAAGAAAAAAAGGATTGCATTGTGTTAGATTTCTTTTTCTTAAAATATTGGCTATTTCTTAACAATTTCTACTTGTTTACTTTATTTTATGGTTAATTTTTTTGTACACATTTTTTCCTTGAGTTTCAACCATTAAAATATTAATAATTTTATTTTTTTCCTCATTTTTTTCCCTTAAGTATTCTAAAATAATGCTCTTTAAATAAAGTATTTTCTATTTCTGCTGTTTATAAATTCTATATTAAGGTTTTTCTTCAAAAGGTTATTGAAAAAGAAACTACTAAGAGTTGTAAAGAGAATTTAAAATAGATAAATACAAAGTTTAATTTTAATGACTTTCATCAAAAAACCAATTTAATAAAATGTATTTTTGTTGAAAAAAAAATTCCGAAATTTCACATTATTGTTTTTAATCCGAAAATTTTGGCGATTCAAAAGTTTTTTATTTATAACTATACGAAATTTTTTAAAAATTTTCTATCTCTATATAAAATTTTTCAAAAATTTCCTATTTTTATAGGAAGTTTTTCAAAACTTTTCCATTTTTATAGGAAATTTTTCAAAAATTTTTCATTTTTATAGGAAATTTTTCGAAAATTTTCTATTTTTATAGAAAATTTTTCAAAAATTTTCTATTTTTATAGGAAGTTTTTCAAAAATTTTCTATTTTTATAGGAAATTTTTCAAAAATTTTCTATTTTTATATAAAATTTTCCAAAAATTTTCTATTTTTATATAAAATTTATCAAAAATTTTCTATTTTTATATAAAATTTTTCAAAAATTTTCTATTTTTATATAAAATTTTTCAAAAATTTTCTATTTTTATAGGAAATTTTTCAAACATTTTCTATTTTTATAGAAAATTTTTCAAAAATTTTCTATTTTTACAGGAAGTTTTTCAAAAATTTTCTATTTTTATAGGAAATTTTTCAAAAATTTTCTATTTTTATATAAAATTTTCCAAAAATTTTCTATTTTTATATAAAATTTTTCAAAAATTTTCTATTTTTATATAAAATTTTTCAAAAATTTTCTATTTTTATATAAAATTTTTCAAAAATTTTCTATTTTTATAGGAAATTTTTCAAAACTTTTCCATTTTTATAGGAAATTTTTCAAAAATGTTCTATTTTTATACGAAATTTTTCAAAAATTTTCTATTTTTATAGGAAATTTTTCAAAAATTTTCTATTTTTATAGGAAATTTTTCAAACATTTACTATTTTTATAGGAAATTTTTCAAAAATTTTCTATTTTTATAGGAAATTTTTCAAAAATTTTCTATTTTTATAGGAAAATTTTCAAAAATTTTCTATTTTTATAGGAAATTTTTAAAAAATTTTCTATTTTTATAGGAAATTTTTCAAAAATTTTCTATTTTTATAGAAAATTTTTCAAAAATTTTTTATTTTTATAGGAAATTTTTCAAAAATTTTCTATTTTTATAGGAAATTTTTCAAAAATTTTCTATTTTTATAGGAAATTTTTCAAAAATTTTCTATTTTTATAGGAAATTTTTCAAAAATTTTCTATTTTTATAGGAAATTTTTCAAAAATTTTCTATTTTTATAGGAAATTTTTCAAAAATTTTCTATTTTTATGGGAAATTTTTGAAAAATTTTCTATTTTTATAGGAAAATTTTCAAAAATTTTTTATTTTTATAGGAAAATTTTCAAAAATTTTCTATTTTTATAGGAAATTTTTCAAAAATTTTCTATTTTTATAGGAAATTTTTCAAAAATTTTCTATTTTTATAGGAAATTTTTCAAAAATTTTCTATTTTTATAGGAAATTTTTCAAAAATTTTCTATTTTTATAGGAAATTTTTCAAAAATTTTCTATTTTTATAGGAAATTTTTCAAAAATTTTCTATTTTTATAGAAAATTTTTCAAAAATTTTTTATTTTTATAGGAAATTTTTCAAAAATTTTCTATTTTTATAGGAAATTTTTCAAAAATTTTCTATTTTTATAGGAAATTTTTCAAAAATTTTCTATTTTTATAGGAAATTTTTCAAAAATTTTCTATTTTTATAGGAAATTTTTCAAAAATTTTCTATTTTTATAGGAAATTTTTCAAAAATTTTCTATTTTTATAGGAAATTTTTCAAAAATTTTCTATTTTTATAGGAAATTTTTCAAAAATTTTCTATTTTTATAGGAAATTTTTGAAAAATTTTCTATTTTTATAGGAAATTTTTAAAAAATTTTCTATTTTTATAGGAAATTTTTAAAAAATTTTCTGTTTTTATAGGAAATTTTTCAAAAATTTTCTATTTTTATAGGAAATTTTTCAAAAATTTTCTGTTTTTATAGGAAACTTTACAAAATAATTTTATTTATATAGGAAATTATCAAAACTTTATAATTTTTATAGGATATTTTTAAAAAAATTTATAATTATATAGGAAATTTTTCAAAATTTTCTATTTTTATAGAAAATTTTTCAAAAATTTTCTGTTTTTATAGGAAATTAAAAAAAATAACTACTTTTATAGGAACTTTTCAAAAATGTACTATTTTTTCCAGGAAATTTTTCAAAAAATTTTTATCTATAAAAATGTTAAATTTTTTAAAAAATTTCCTATGAAGATAGTAAATTTTTAAAAAATTTCCTATAAAAATGGTAAATTTTTGAAAAATTTCCTATAAAAATAGTAAATTTTTGAAAATTTTCCTATGTTCTATATTTATGAATTTCCGCTTTGCATTTTGATTTCTTGTAATTCCAAGAATTGAAAAATCTCCATTTTTATTTACTCTTATCTCATCATATGTTGCATTAAGTAGAAAACATATTTTGGGCTTAAGGCTCATTTTTTATGTAATACTTATTTACTTGTATTAAAAGCAAACAAAATGTCAGACCAAAAGATTGAGAATTAAATAAATTTCAGTCACGTCTTGAAAACATTTACGCTTAAATAAATGTTGTCATTAAATTTGTGGCCATGGCCTTGTCAGCGTGTCATGGGTCTCTGACTTTTTCAATTCAATTTTCAATTGATTTTCTTTTGTTTTTCCCCAAAGAAAATCTAAGTTAATAAATTAGCAAGGGTGTGAAGTAGATGATGAGCAACAAAAAAAAATTCAAATTTTGAAAACCCAAATTATTGGTTGTATCCTTTTAGCATAAGATTAAAAATTTAAGTCAGAAAGACAGAAAATTTACATAAAAATTGTGTTAGTACATTAAAGAAACTTATTAAAGTTTAAGTTGTTTTTCGTGAACAATTTGCATTTTTTTAAAAGAATTTAAAAGGAAAAGTTTTGCAAAATATTTGGAAACTTTAATTGAACGTAAAACTTTTTTTGGAGTCAGTTATGAACAGGAGGGGTTAGAACTTAATGTACAAAAATTATGTAAATTGAACTCTTAAGGTAAGGAATACTTAATTAGTCATATAATTTAAACCTGCAAAAATTTTTTTTCAAATTTAAAAATTATTAAAAAATTCCTAGTATTTTATTTAATTTCAAATTTATACTGACATTCAAAAGATAAGTGATGCAATTCTGTGTTCCCTGTTTTCATTTTGTTGGTAATAAAATTTAATTTTAGCTTCATTTATCTAGAAATGAAACCAGACAACATTAAATAAACTTAATAAAATTCAAATTAATTCTTATTTTTAGCAAGAAAAACAATTGAAAAAATAAAATATGAACAAGTAAAAGTGTTATATACCCACCAACAAGTTGTGTTAAGTTTAGAAACGTATCTTATATATCTACGAGGGTGCAGCTAATTCAAAATATGGACCAAATGTAGTAATGTCAGTTAAATATTTGGACTAAATTCGGTTACAGTAGCTTTATAGTTCAACAATTAAGATATCTAAGTTATTTGCCTAGTATTTACTTTGCACAAAATTTTGTCTCATAACCGGGTATAATTTTATATTAATAAGATGTTCAATACTATTCGTTGCGCTTAATATGTAGTTAGGATAAACATGTTGATAGTAAAACGGCTGGTCTAGATATTTTGTAAGGAGTTCTTAATACATCTACCGTATAAAAAGTCTGGGCTGAACATTGATAGATAGCTATCTTATTTCGTAGGTGCATCTTAATATTCCAAATGTACCTCCAAATCTTTTTGATTGTAGATATAAACAGGGGATGTTCTATATACAAAAACTATAGCCAAATGACAACCGATGACAAATGACGATGTGACAAAATTTTATATATTGACTGGCATTTATATAAAGCTTATTTATGCAAAATTTAGTGTCCACAGCTGTCAAAGTCTATAATTTAATAGCTTTTAACAGGCGTTTGTGGTATTTTAGTGGTTTCCGGGAGTGTTTTTTTATATGAGAGCTATAGTCAAATATGGACCGATTCATATAAAATTTGATATACTGACCAAAAGTTGCAAAAAAACTTCTCTGTTCTAAATTCAGTCGTCATAGCTATTACAATTGTATTCAATTTATCAGCATTAATGTGTTTCCCGGGGCGGAATTATATGGGGACCCTATCTAAATGTGAACCGATTTCGCCCATTTTCAGTACACAATTTCTATATCGAAAATACTTTTATAAAATTTTGTCTCTCAAGCTCTTTTAGTTAAAGAGCGATCGCGTTTTTATCTGACGGACGGACAGACGGACGGACATAAAACCCCTTTTCTTTTTGTATTTTTGTGTTTCCGTAAGTTTTTTATATGGGAGCTATGGTCAAGTGGTGACCGGTTGAGACAAAATTTTACGCACTGACTAGAAATAACATTAGACTTCCTTGTACTAAATTTAGTAGCTATAGCTACTAAATTTTGTTTAAGTGTATTTTAGGTGCAATTTTGGCTGTTTTCGTAAGTGTTTTGTATGGGAGCTATATTTTAATGTGAAACGCTTTTATTGAGATTTTATACGCTGAATAACGATCATGTAAAACTTCCCTGTGCTAAATTTTATTATCATATTTGTTATAATTTGTCACTTTTAAGCGAATAAGCGATTGGACTATGCGAGGTTATAAGGGAGCTATGTTCAAATGTAAACCCATTTAGTCCAATTTCAATACCAAAATTTTCCAATAAATGAAAAATATTTGTGACAAATTTTAAGAACCTACATCGCTTTCTTAAGGTTTTATGGTGCCGACAACAGACAAAAGGACGGACAGACAGAAGGACGGACAGACAGACAGAAGGGCAGGCAGACAGACAGACAGACAGAAAGACAGACAAACAGAAAGAAAGGCAGACAGACAGACAGACAGACAGACAGACAGACAGACAGACAGACAGACAGACAGACAAACAGACAGACAGACAGACAGACAGACAGACAGACAAACAAACAAACAAACAAACAAACAAACAGACAGACAGACAGACAGACAGACAGACAGACAGACAGACAGACAGACAAACAGAAAGAAGGGCAGACAGACAGACAGACAGACAGACAGACAGACAGAAAGACAGACAGACAGACAGACAGACAGACAGACAGACAGACAGACAGACAGACAGACAGACAGACAGACAGACAAACAGACAGACAGATAGACAGATAGACAGATAGACAGATAGACAGACAGACAGACAGACAGACAGACAGACAGACAGACAGACAGACAGACAGACAGACAGACAGACAGACAGACAGACAGATAGACAGACAAATCAATCGTCTTAGTATCGGGTGTTTTTTATTGAGGTATAGAACTTTAAGTTGGCATTACTTTTTAACTGGCGGCCATTTTGTCAGCTGTCAAGTGATTAATATTTAGTTTGGTTTGCCATTTCATCATGAACAGGTTGACAAAAGAACAACGCTTGCAAATCGTGCAAATTTATTTCGAAAATAATGGTTCAGTTCGCGAAGTTTACCGCAAGCTCCGTCCATTTTATGGTCGACATAATCGTCCATCAGAGCAATTAATTCGGTTAACCATGGATCGTTTTCGCACTACGTTTACTCTATGTGATAATACGCATCCGCAGCGACGTCGAACAGTGCGCACCGAAGAAACAATTGCCGCTGTAGAGCAAAGTGTTGAAGAGGACCCGAATGAATCGATTCGCCACCGTGCACAGCAATTGGAGCTTTGTCCATCAACTTTATGGAAAATTTTGCGCAAAGATCTTGGCTTGCGACCTTACAAGATCCAGCTTGTGCAAGAATTAAAGCCGCGAGACCATGCAATGCGTCGTGATTTTGGTGTATGGGCCGAAAATGAGATTGATCTCGATGCTGATTTTCATCGCAAATTGGTCAATTGGCCACCAAGATCGTGCGATTTGACACCACTGGATTATTTTCTTTGGGGATATGTGAAGTCGCTCGTCTACGCTAACAAACCAGAAACGTTAGGGGACTTGGAAGCCAACATTCGTGGCGTTATTGCCAACATACAGCCCCATATGCTCGAAAAAGTTGTTGAAAATTGGACCTGTAGAATTGGCTTTATTCGAGCCAGCCGCGGCGGCCACATGCCCGAAATCATATTTAAACATTAATGGCATAAAATTATCCTTCCAATAAAGCCAAATTGATGGACATTAAAACGATTTTCTTGTATTTTATTTCAATTCGAAGTTCTATACCTCTAAAAAAACACCCATTATATTATGCTAAATTTTGCCATCATACAAACATTTTCTCAAAACTTATATATTTAAGCTGTTTCTGTCATTTGGACTTATATGAGAGCTAGGGTCAAATGTGGACCGATTATTTCGAAATTTGACAAATTGATTTAAGTTTTTACAAAAATTATGTATGCAAAAAATAAATTCAAAATTCTTATTATCTTCAGATTTATGAGCGCTTTAGAGATTTTGGTCTCATTTAGTGCGTTTTGACAGAAGAGTTTGCATGGGAGCTATGATCATATATCGAACGATTTAAACGATATTTGGAACATTTTGATTTATATCAGCAGTATTTGTTTTTAATTTCATGAACAAATATAGATATTTGTGAATAAATCAATTTCGGAAAGTGGGACCTATGGGTGGTACCATAAATAATGGACGGATTTTGACGAATTTCAATAGTCATGGTCCCATTATCAAAAAATGATCTGAAATTACATGTACTTTGATTACATGGTTTACATGTGGACCCCCATGTAGCCAGATGGATGGACTGACATCGCTTAATCGATTTAGAGAGTGATTCTAAGCCTATTGATATATTAAAAGGTGGGTCTAAGACAAGTATTTCTATGCGTTACGTACATCAGCACAAACTTGTAATACCCTTTCCTGAAGGGTATAAAAATAAAATATGTACAAAATATGGTAATTTACATGACTAGAGACCAAATGTGATGATAAATTTTAAATTAATTTAAGAAGTTTCAGTTTAGTTTGAAATACAAATTTCTTTTATAGTAGAGATTTGAGAAGAATCAATGACTTTAAATGCAGGAGCTCATAATTAATATTTATTTTCCAATTTCATTATTACATAATATTTTTGTTCCTTGCCAGGATTAAGTAATTAAAAAATAATATTGTATTTGTCAATATTCCTAAAATATTTTCAAAGTTAATAACAAAACATTAATAATTCAATTTCATTACCTTCTCCCTAACTTTCTGAAGTTTTAAAATATTAATTCATTAAATTATCTTTATTATTCCAGACTTCTTTACAATTTTAGGTCAAGTGTAATAACACGAGAATTTAAAAAAATTTTACTCAAACAAAAAAAAAAAAAGATTTCAAGTTATAAAATTATGTCAGACTATAAAGCTGCCATTCAAATCAAGTACCTGTAAAAGCTAATTGTCTTCCAAAGCTTTATCTTCTTTTTTATTTCAACTTCCACGAACTTGTAATGCGTAATATGTTCCCAAAGTATGTACTTTTGATATTACATGGAAAAATGGTTTACGTTATTAAAGCATGTAAATACTCGTCGTTATAATAAAAACCAAAAAGAATAACAATTCCAAAAATAAACAAATGAAATAAAACAAAATTAATTAAATTTTATGCTGAAGTAGTAAATTTTTATGATGAAAGAAAAAAATATAAAAAAAAGTTATTTTAAGAATTTATGCAACATGAAGTGGAAAAGAACTTTATATTGGATTCGCATCGCAATTAGAGAAGTGTATCAGGGTATCTCTTAGTTCAAATGATCGCATACAAGTACGAAAATTAATAATAAAATTTCAGTATTTGGGGCATAGACTATGCATACGAGATCTTAGACAAGTCAAAGCACCCATCACGAGTGTTCCATATTTCATTGAAAATATCCTGAACATCTTAAGCAAATTTAACTTCAAAAAAATTTTTTTTCAAAAATTAAAGTAGAAAAAATTTTCAGAAAATTAAATAATTGTCAAGATGTTAATACTATTCAAAAAGTAAAATTCTTCGTACTTGATCCCAACCTGTTACATTTATTTATTAATGTAAGAGAAAATTTATTGATATAAAGATGAAACATGCTTGCGGAGAAACCAATTCCTCTACGCTTTTCAATGATTGGTTAGGCCATCTCTTCAGGAGGAGTATCCCTACTTTTAGGCAGATGGAAAACCTCGCATTGTTACCTGTTTTACAAACGCAATCATTATGAATTATGTTTGTAAGTTAAAGGCAAAAGCTTAGATTATCGACTGAACAAAAGTAAACACAAACATTTTTCAGTTTTTTTTTTTAATTTTCTATAGAAAAATTTCCCTTAAAAAAAATTTGATTTAAAATTTTCTATACAAAAATATCCGCTAAAAATTTTTTTTTAAGTAATAAAAATTTTGAATATTGAAGATCTATATTTTTCTATAGAAAATTATTTCAACAAATATTTTTTTATTCGTTTTTTTTTTAAAAGAAAATTTTTCTAAACGAAATTTTTTACAGAAATTAGTAAAATTTTTCTTTACAAAAATTTTCATTAAAAATTTGTTTCTCTACGTTAAAATTTTTCTGCAGAAAAACTTCCGTTCAAAAGTTTTTTATTTCCTTTAAAAAAAATTGTAAAACAATTTCCATTAAAAAAAATTAAATTATATAAAGAAAAATTTATATAAAAAAATTTCTATAGAAAACTTTTTTTAAATAAAATTCATCTAAAGAAAAATCTTTCGATAGAAAAATTTTTGCTAAAATTTTCTATAAAAAAAATTTTGTTGAAATAATTTTTCTCTAAAAAAATGTTTGCTAAAAAAATTTTTTCAATAGAAAAATTTCCGATAAAAAAATTTTTTTATAGAAAAAAATTTTTTTATAGAAAAAAATTTAAAGAAATAAAACTTTTAAAATCATTGTCCAAACAAAAATTTTTCTTGAAAATATTTTCTCTTAAAAAATGTTTGCTAAAAAAAAAAAAATTCAATAGAAAAATTTCCGATAAAAAAATTTTTTTATAGAAAAAAATTTAAAAAAATAAAACTTTTAAAAACATTTTCCAAACAAAATATTTTCTATAGAAAAATTTCTGTTCAAAAAAAATATTCATATAGAAAATTTTCTGTTAAAAAATTTTTCTACAAAAAAAGACAATTTGCAGAAATTAATTTTGATATAGAAAAATTTTCGTTAAAAATTTTTCATGTCTTTTAAAAATTTGTTTGTAGAAAAATGTCTACTAAAAAAATTTGAAATGATTTGTAGAAAAATTTTTACTAAAAAAAATTGAAAATTAAAAAAAATAGAAAAATTTCTATTAAAAATATGTTTCTATCGTGAAATTTTCCTTAAAAAAATATTTCTATAGAAAAACTTCTGATAAAAGCAAAAATTTGATACAAAACCAATTTTTTTTAATCTTTTTTTTTTTTTTTTTTTCTTTAAAAAAATTGTTTGTACAATAATTTCCTTTAAAAAAAATTTTTTTGCGGAAATTTTTCAATAGAGAATGAAAAATTTCCGCTAAACAAAATTTTTGATACAAAAATTTCCCTTGAAAAGTTTTTAATACAAAAATTTCTATAGAAAAATTTTAGTTAAAATAATTTTATCACACAGAAATTTCCTTTGAAACACATTTTTCTATACAAAAACTTTCATTGAAATAAATTTTCAATAGAAAAATGTCCCTTAAAATTATTTTTATAGAAAAAAATTTAATAAAAATATTCTTTCTAAAAATTTAAATTTCTTCGCAAAAATTTTAATTTAAAAAATTTTCTATAGAAAAATTTCTTAAAAAAAATTTCAGTTGAAAAATTTCCGTTTAAAAAATAGCTTTAAAAAAATTTTTCTATTGAAAAATTTCCATTGAAATAATTTTTCTATAAAGCAATTTTTGTAGAAATAATTTCGATGAAAAAAACTAAAAAAAAAATATTTTTTCATAGAAAATTTACTTACAAAAATTTTTTATATAGAAAAATTTCCGCTTAAAAATTGTTCTATAAAAAAAATTGCTTTAAAAAAACTTTAAAAATAAAAATTTTCGCTAAAAAAAAATTTTCATATAGAAAAATTTCTGAATGTTCTGAAAAGGTTTTCGAAGCAAATTTAAGCTTAAAAAAAATTTCTATACAAAAATTTCTATAGAAAAATTTTTTTTATACAAAAATATCTGTTAAAAAATTTAATTTTTTACAGAAATTAGTAAAATTTTCCTTTACAAAAATTTTCGTCAAAAATTTTTTTCTTTGAGAAAAATATCGTTAAAATTTTTTCTGCAGAAAAATTTGCGTTTAAAAATTTTTTATTTCCTTTAAAAAAAATTGTAAAACAATTTCCATTAAAAAAATTTAAATTATATAAAGAAAAATTTATATAAAAAAACTTCTATAGAAAACTTTTTTTAAATTAAATTCATCTTAAGAAAAATCTTTTGAGAGAAAAATTTTTGTTAAAATTTTCTATAAAAAAAATTTTGTTGAAATAATTTTTCTCTTAAAAAATGTTTGCTAAAAAAATTTTTCAATATAAAAATTTCCGATAAAATTTTTTTTTTATAGAAAAAAATTTAAAGAAATAAAACTTTTAAAATCATTTTCCAAACAAAAATTTTTCTTGAAAATATTTTCTCTTAAAAAATGTTTGCTAAAAAAAAAAAAAATTCAATAGAAAAATTTCCGATAAAAAAATTTTTTTATAGAAAAAAATTTAAAAAAATAAAACTTTTAAAAACATTTTCCAAACAAAATATTTTCTATAGAAAAATTTCTGTTCAAAAAAAATATTCATATAGAAAATTTTCTGTTAAAAAATTTTTCTATAAAAAAAGACAATTTGCAGAAATTAATTTTGATATAGAAAAATTTTCGTTAAAAATTTTTCATGTCTTATAAAAATTTGTTTGTAGAAAAATGTCTACTAAAAAAATTTGAAATGATTTGTAGAAAAATTTTTACTAAAAAAAATTGAAAATTAAAAAAAAATAGAAAAATTTCTATTAAAAATATGTTTCTATCGTGAAATTTTCCTTAAAAAAATATTTCTATAGAAAAACTTCTGATAAAAGCAAAAATTTGAAACAAAACCAATTTTTTTAATCTTTTTTTTTTTTTTTTTTTTCTTTAAAAAAATTTTTTGTACAATAATTTCCTTTAAAAAAAAATTTTTTTGCGGAAATTTTTCAATAGAGAATGAAAAATTTCCGCTAAAAAAAATTTTTGATACAAAAATTTCCCTTGAAAAGTTTTTAATACAAAAATTTCGATAGAAAAATTTTGGTTAAAATAATTTTATCACACAGAAATTTCCTTTGAAACACATTTTTCTATACAAAAACTTTCATTGAAATAAATTTTCAATAGAAAAATGTCCCTTAAAATTATTTTTATAGAAAAAAATTAAAAAAAATATTATTTCTAAAAATTTAAATTTCTTCGCAAAAATTTTAATTTAAAAAAATTTTCTATAGAAAAATTTCTTTAAAAAAATTTCAGTTGAAAAATTTCCGTTTAAAAATAGCTTTAAAAATATTTTTCTATTGAAAAATTTCCATTGAAATAATTTTTCTATAAAGAAATTTTTGTCGACATATTTTCTATGAAAAAAACTAAAAAAATATTTTTTCATAGAAAAATTTCCTTACAAAAATTTTTTATATAGAAAAATTTCCGCTTTAAAAATTGTTCTATAAAAAAATTGCTTTAAAAAAACTTTCAAAATAAAAATTTTCGATAAAAAAATTTTTCATATAGAAAAATTTCTAAATGTTCTGAAAAGGTTTTCGAAGCAAATTTAAGCTTAAAAAAATTTCTATACAAAAATTTCTGTAGAAACATTTTTTGTATACAAAAATATCCGTTAACAAATTTTTAAGTAATAAAAATTTTAACAGAACTTCAATATTTTTCTATAGAAAATTATTTGAATAGATATTTTTTAATCGTTTTTTTTACAAAATATTTTTAAAAGAAAATTTTTCTAAACGAAATTTTTTACAGAAATTAGTAAAATTTTCCTTTACAAAAATTTTCGTCAAAAATTTTTTTCTTTGAGAAAAATATCGTTAAAATTTTTTCTGCAGAAAAATTTCCGTTAAAAAATTTTTTATTTCCTTTAAAAAAAATTGTAAAAAAATTTCCATTGAAAAATTTTAAATTATATAAAGAAAAATTTCCAATAAAAAAAAAATCCGTTTTATTTAAGGCAATTTGTCTGAACAAAATTTTTTTAAAGAAACATTTTTGTTAAAAAAAAAAAACAAAAGCTGTTGTTCAAAATATTTCCTTTGACAAAATTTTCTATTGAAAAATTTCCGCTAAAAAAATTTTGATGCAAAAATTTCCGTTGAAATTTTTCGTTAAAATAAATTTCACTATCGTAAAACGATTTCCATTGAAACAAATTTTTCTATACAAAAACTTCCATTGAAATAATTTCGAATAGAAAAAAAAAATTATATAAAAATACTCTTTCTAAAAATTTCCATTTCTACCATTTTCCATTCCATTTTCATTTTAAACAAATTTCTATAGACAAATTTCTTTAAAAAATTTCAATTGAAAAATTTCCTTTAAAAATATTTTTCTATTGAAAAATTTCCGTTGAAATAATTTTTCTAAAAGGAAATTTTTAAATAATTATTTTTAAATTTTCGTTAAAATTATTTTTAAAGAAAAAATCGATAAAAAAAAATATTTTTTCATAGAAAAATTTTCTTACAAAAATTTTTTATATAGAAAAATTTCCTCTTAAAAAATGTTTCTATACAAAAATTGCTTTAAAAAAACTTTCGCTAAAAAAATGTTTTCTTTTGAAAGATTTAAGTTCAAGAGTTTTTTAAAGAAAAATTTCCATTACAAAATTTTTCTCTTAAATATTAAATATAAAAATTAAAATTAAAAAGAAATATTTCAGTTAAATAATTTTTTAAATACAAAAATTTCTGAATGTTCTGAAAAGGTTTCTACGGCAAATTTTTTATAGAAAAAATTTCTATAAAAAAAAATAATTTAAAAAATTTTCATTAATAGAAAATTGCCTATAGAAATTTTTCAGTTAAAAATGAGCTTCTATAGAAAAATTTTTAGTTTTTTTATATACAAAATTTTTTGTCAAAAAATATATATTACAAATTTTTGTTAAATAAATTTATGTACAAAAATTTCCGTTCAAAAATTGTTAGTTTAGAAAACTTTTCGTTATAAAAATTGCCCCCGTAACAGGAACATTCCGGTATGTGCTGGAATCGAGCGTTTTCAAATCGTTCGATTTCTGATATATTTTTGAGATAATTTCCCCTATTTCCACAAAAAAATTCAAACCAAATGAAAGATAAGATATCAGTCAAAAGGATTAAAGCCCAAATATTCATATGTTTTAAGGAAATAACCGATAATTATTTCAAAAATATATCAGAAATCGAACGATTTGAAAACGCTCGATTTCCAGTACATACAGGATTGACACAGACCTTTCGTCTGGTAAGACACAGCCATTAGAAAAAAGAATAATAAAAAAACAATAACACGGTGTAACAAAAGTAACGCAGGAGCTATGTAAGCCAATCAAAAAAATTTTCATATGTGACTTAAGTCGTTACATGTGATTAGGCTTCTAATTCTTAGCATTTAAGTTGATTCTAGGTCAAGTGATTATTATAGACTATAACCAAATGTACCCCAATTATAGCAAAACTTTGTGTAGAATTTATATCTAAAATAAAAACCGGCAACTTTATATTATTTTTCTCAAGTTTGATTAAAATTATGATTAAAACTGTTCCTAAAAAGTCTAAAATTTTGAATTTTAATGCATTAGAAAAAAAAACTGATCATCAAAGTTCATAACAAAAGATTTATTTTGTTTCATAGTGTAATAAAAACAAAGAAAAATAAAGTCAGTTACTTTCACGTTTAACAATTTTACTGCATTAACAAATTACCCAAAAATATTAGAGCATTAAAAAGTAATGCGAAATAAAAGAAAAAAGTAACCAAAAATAAAACCAAACCTCAGACAATGAAAACACAATGGAAAACTCCACAAACACAAACAAACGCCTTTGGAAAAAAAATTTGAAAACCCCAAAAAAACAAAGCCAGACTGAGAAGACACAAAACAATGGAGATGAATATGGAAATAGGTGTTGAAAGGAATACAATAAAAAGACCCAATAGTTTTAAATTAAAGAAAAGTCTACGATACCCTTAAAATGACTGGCGATTTTGATACATAAATGTCAAATATAGACAATAGCTTTCCGAAAAAAATCCATTCTTATTTCAAAAGTTTTGTAGACATTGTTCCAAACCGTAACTACTGGGCACTGAACAAACCATAATAAAAACAACAGTGGCGGCGACAACGCACAAAAAAGTACATGAAATTATGTATTAATGTAGTGATACACTTCAACAAGTAACAACATCCGGCGGAAGTATAAATATAACAACTGTTGAAAATTATTTCTATACTCACACTCGCAAACACATGTTTTTGGTAAAATAACAACACAAAAATACATTATGAATGTAAAAAAACATAATAAGTACAATAATAACATCAAACACTTGAATATTGTTGTATAATGTTTATCTGTATATATACACATACATTTATATAAGTAGTATACATGTATAAACTACATATGCCATTACATTTTCACTGCCTTTACACAATTGATAGTGACCATTTTTCAAGTGGCTTTACACTTAAGCCAAAATCATATTAAGATCTTTTCGTATTTACTAACAAAAAAAAAAACATGGCTTGCTTTAATTTTTGTTAATAAACTAAAACACTAAATTATATTTGAAAAAAAGTTATTAATGTTAACAATTACTAAAAAATTATTTACAAACGAAAAAAAAAGAAAATAAAACGAATGTAATTTGTTTGGGCAAAATTAAAAAATAACAATAGCCCCCAAAGGCCAACATAATAAAAAATATTAGGATTTTGTACATAAAAAGTATCAGGTGTACGAAAAAAGTCTAGACGGGACCACTATTTATTAAATAAATCAAGTAATACTGCTTAGTTGATATTTAATAGATCCTATATAAATTTTTGGTTTTCAAACTTTTAATGAAAAACTATATAAAGGAATCCATCACGTATGAGTGATATTTGTTCTATTTGCAATACTCATACGCACCGATTTCCAGCCCCTGAAATGTTTTACGGAACAAAAAAACATCCCAGCAAAACTTTGGTAACGGCAAGTACTCTGGTAACTGGTTTCCTTGTAATTACCACAACATACCCTCCGAATAACTAATAAGTTATTACATAAGTACTTATTTGTAATGAAAATGGTAACTTGAACTGAATGGTCCGGGTTCAAATCCCACCAAGACCAACAATTTTTTTTAATTTTTTTTTTATTAAAAATGTATTTTTAAATGATTTTTTAATTTTAAAAACATAAACATTACCTTCTGTAAAAAAAATTTTGGAAAACTAACTCACGGTAATGAAAAAATATCTATCATGAGTCAATTTTGATTATGTAGGTATGTAGATTTTGGATACCAAGCAACGGTTCTGCTTGGTCTTAACTTGGAATGCATAGACTTATCTTGGTTATCCTTCATTTCAACTGTGGACCTCCTAGTGATATCACGTAGTGAGCTAGCATGTACCGCAGTTGTCCAATGAGAACGATACAAAATGGTATGGAAAGACCAAGTAGAGGAAAATTTTTCACAACTTGGCCTATAAATTTGAAGAATATTCGCACTAGTTCGAAGAAAATAGGTTGTATCTATAGGCCATTTAAGTAAGTAAGAGCCAATATTATATAAAAACTTATACAAAAGGGAAGATTTAAATTGTTTTAGTTTTAAAATAATTTAAAAAAAATTCTTTATTGTTTATTAAATGCATTAAATATTTACAAAAAATCGTATAGAAATATGTTTCCAAAAATTACAACAAAGCAAAAAAAAGGCAGGGAAAAACAAAGTTATTGTCACATAATTTTGGTTTTAAAAATAAAAATTGTATATATTAATTATAAGCTGCTAAGTTTTCAACATATGAAGTAGCTCAGTGGAAGAGTCTCCGCCTAGCAGTCGTAGGGGTCTGGGTTCGAGCCCCCATGGGGTCATAAAAAAAATTTGTATTTCGTTTAAAAATATATTTTTAAATAAAACAACAACAACAAAATTTGTTGTTGTTGTTGTTATCCAAGTGCTTACCCAATTCATTATTTTTCTGCAATTGGTAAGTACTTGCCTCCAATGACATCCCCATGTTAATGTAATGACTTAAACAGTGAATGAGTAAGTAGTTCGTGTTCAATAGTTTAGCTGTTTAACTCATTATTTGGTAATGAAAAGTTTTGTTGGGATGTTATAAAAAATTTTAGGCAGATTGCATCAGGGGTGATATAGGGGATATTGGATACCAAGCAACGGTTCTGAAAGGTATTATATATATTATATTTGTAAGCCCAGACTTATCATGGATGTCGAAATAGTACTAGGAGATTTTGAAGCAAATATTGTTCGAGAAGGTTGCTTTAAGCCCACTGTTGGTTAATTCAGTATTCAGTATCTCCTTTGCGGTGACTCGCAATATGGTAGTGAGCAGTGCCTTGTTTCGAAACCTTGATGTCTACAAATCGACATGGGTGCCCCTTATAAATTAAAAAAAAAAAATCAGATAGATCATATTGTAGTTAGCTGAAGAGAGGCACTGATTAAATATATTGAGTGTACGTACTATTCGAGGAGCCAATAAGGACTCCGATTATTGCCTTGTTTTAGCTAAGGTGACAACATATCTGAGTGTATCGCAGAACATACAGACAGAAGCTCAAAGAAAGACCAGATCTTTACACCACCTTAAGTCCTGGAAAATACCAAATACAAACATACATCATCTCTTCGCGGACTACACAGCTGTTTTTGACAGCCCGATAGGAACGAAGATGTTGAAAGCAATGTCTGAGTTTGGCATCCCTACGAACCTCATCAGTAGAAATAGGTAAGAACCTATCGGAGTCCTTCGTAACTGAAAGGGGATTCAGGCAAGGCATTAGTTTATCATGCGATCTCTTCAACATTGGGTTAGAAAAAATCTTGCGAGATGCTGCAGTTAATACGACTGGAAGAAATTTCAACAGAAAACAAGTTTTTCTTATGTCTTAGATGCATACATACATACATTTACTTTTTTTCAAAACTTCGTGATTTAAAAACATATTAATATTAATATCATTCCCGACTGAGGTTCCGATATGAAAGTTAGGGTCAATTGGTGGATCGATTGTTTCCAAATTACTATTACACAGCACAACAAAATAAAAAAAATTTCATGTGCTCTTAAAACCACTGTATACATTTGATGTATCATGACTACCTTAGTACAAACCCAGTAAAACTTTTCATTACCAAATAATGAGTTAAACAGTTAAACTATTGAACACGAACTACTTACTCATTCGCTGTTTAAGTCATTACATTAACATGGGGATGTCATTGGAGGCAAGTATTTACCAATTGCAGAAAAGTAATGACTTGGGTAAGCAATTTGAAAGCAACAACAACAACAACTTTTTTGTTGTTGTTTTATTAAAAACATATATTTTTAAACGAAATACAAAATTTTTTTATGATCCCATGGGGGCTCGAACCCAGACCCTCCGACTGCTAGGCAGAGACTCTTCCACTGAGCTACTTCATGTGTTGAAAACTTAGCAGCTTATAATTAATATAAACAATTTTTATTTTTAGATCCAAAATCATGTGGAAATAACTTTGTTTTTTCGCTGTTTATACCCTTCACCACCATAGGTGGAAAGGGTATTATAAGTTTGTGCTGACGTTTGTAACGCATAGAAATATTTGTCTTAGACCCACCTTTTAGTATACCAATAGACTTAGAATCACTTTCTGAGTCGATTTAGCGATGTCCGTCCGTCCGTCTGGCTGGCTGGCCGGCTGGCTGGCTGGCTGGACCCCCATGTAAACCTTGTAATCAAACTACAGGTCGCAATTCTAAAGATAATTTGATGAAATTTGGCATAGATAATTTTTTTGACAATGGGACCATGGCTATTGAATTTGGTCAAAATCGGTATATTATTTATGGTACCTCCCATAGGTCCCACTTCCCGGAATTGATATATTGGCCACAAATATCAATATTTTTTCATGAAATTTAAAACAGATACTGCTTATGTAAACTTAAATCACCGTATTAAATTTCGTTTAAATCGGTCCACATTTGACCATAGCTCCCATACAAACTCTTCTTTAAAAACGCACTAAATGAGACAAAAAATCACTAAAACGCTCGTAAATCTAAAGATAATTAAAATTTTGAGTTTATTTTTCGCATACATAATTTTTGTAACAACTGTAGTCAACTTGCCAAATTTCGAGATAATCGGTCCACATTTGACTCTAGCTCTCATATAAGTGCAAATGACGGAGACAGGTTGAATATATAAGTTTTGAGAAAATGTTTGTATGATGGCAAAATTTTGCAAATATTTGTCTTTACACAGGAAAAATAACACCTTTGACCTTAGTGGTGAAGGGTATCGTATGGTCGGCTTGACCGACTATAGCGCTTTCTTACTTGTTTTTTTTTTTGGTTTGTTGTAATTTTTGGAAAAATATTTTTATACGATTTTTTGTAATTATTTTAAAACTTTTTTAAAATTATTTTAAAACTTTTTTAAAATTATTTTAAAACTTAAACAATTTAAATCTTCTTTTTTGTATAAGTTTTTACATAAGATTGACTCTTACTTACTTAAATGTTACAACCTGTTTAGGTCAAAGTCCGAGCATATTTTAGAATTCCATGGATTTCGATCTTGTGCGAATATTCTCCAATTTTATAAGCCAAGCTTTGAAAAATGTTCCTCTACTTGGTCTTTCTATCGAAGTTTCGGACATCCTCCTCTAACATTAGGTAGTGGGACATTTCAATTCTAATTTTATCCTCTTCATTGTATTTTTTTTTTTCAAGAGACGGTTACTAGCCCGTAATCCTAACTCATTTTTATCGATCTTATGGGACAACTCTCGGAACATGTTAACTCACAATATTAATGGGTGTTAAACTAGCTCCCCGGGTGATACCATGAGGAGGTGTGTGTCCACAGTTGAGATGAAGGATAACCCAGATAAGTTGGGCTTACCAATTAGAATCATGTTTGGTATTCAACATCCCCTACATAATCAAAATTGACTCATGATGGTATTTTTTCATTAACGTGAGTTAGTTTTACAAATTTTTTTACAGAAGATAATATTTAAGTTCTTAAAATTCAAAAATCATTTAAAAAGACTCTTTTAATAAAAAAAAAAAACTAAAAAAATTTGTTGCCCTTGGTGGGATTTGAACCGGGACCATTCAGTTTAAATTACCATCTTAATTACAAATAAGTACTTCTGTAATAACTTATTATTTATTCGGATGGTATGTTGTAGTCGTTACAAGGTAACCAGTTATCAGAGTACTTGCCATTACCAAAGTTTTGCTGGGTCAAATTGTAAAATTTTTAAATTCTATGGATAGATTTTTTTTAAAATTTTTTTTTACGTTTCTTCAAATAATTAATGATAACTCAAAAACTACCAATCCGATATTATTAAAATAAAATCAGAATAATTAAGATTTACATAGCCTTTAATTCGTCTATACATCGCCTTTCAATCGGATCAATAGTATTGGAGTTATAATAAAAAATTTAAGAAAAAAATATATCTATAATATTAATACGCAAGCACCCATTTATTATCCCCTTTTACGCTTTAATTGCACACTTATTTCTGGAAAATTTTATACCATTTGAAAGGTATTTTTTCGTAGATCAGACGAATCTATATTTTATTAAAATCGGTTTAGTTTTAAAAAACCGGTTTGGTATTTAAAAATCTTACTAACACAATAAAGAAAACTCACATGCATATGAAATTCACTATTAGGAATCAAACAAAAGAAATTGTATGCAAACATGTTTTCTTTTGTTTTTATTATTTTTGGTGAGAATAAAAGAGTATATTTGTGGGGAGATAGTGGTAGACAAAGACAAAAATAAAGAGTATTTTATTATAATTACAATTAAATAAATGTTTTTGTTTTGTAAAATAATAGCAACAAAAATTATTGGTATTGTTTTTATTATTTGTGGTGAGGGAGTGAAAGACAAAATTATTTTGGAAGATTTGACAAAAAAAAATGGTTAAAATGTAAACCTTTCAAATTTGAATTATTTGAAGTTACATTTTTATGGAATTTTGTTTTTTGGGTTGGTTTATTGGGATAAAATCTTCGAGTGATTGAAGAATAAATATTGTGTTAAAAAATTAAATAATATTGCAGTAAAGGGCACGCATGAGATCATTAAGAGCTATTTTACAATGCCAATTTTTTTAAGAGTCACATTAGTAAAGAGTTGGATAAGAACATTGTGACTTATACCCAAAAAGGATGTTACCGATTAAAAAAACCGTCTTTTGAAGGAAAGTTTATAATAATTACAGATTATTATCAAGAAAAGGAATTAAATGATCGGTCTGAATCAAATGTAAATTCAAAACTGATAAATGTTTAGAAAATGCTATAATATCAGGAAGAATATTAAAAGGCAAATCTTGCATTGCGACTGGAATGGTTTTAAACTGTAAGCTTTTACAGATTCCAAGTACTTCGTGGTTCTCGCGGTTAATTATGCAGTAAAATGATAATAAATTTTAAATATTAGGATCTTTGTTAAAAAGTTAAATAAGACCTTGATTTCTCTATCATTTTTGTCAGTCCGTTAGTAACGCTTACAAGTTTATCTGTTCATCACTTCACAGAGCATTTTGACATCGATAACGCAAGATGTTTTGATAAGAGCTACTAAGTCTAACACTTTTTCCTTCTCATTCACTTCTGAAGATGCAAAAACGGTTTATTATGAAATATCTTGAATCAGAGCTACACAATTTTTAATTATAGTTTTGCCAATTTGGCCAATTCGACGCTCTGTTGTATGGAGTGACATAGAAATCAATGAGATCAATTTCTCTGTCAATCAATTTATCCGTTTAGCCCGAGCAATTTTAAAAACTTGCTACATCGACACTGTCATTTTTGACTTAAAGCTCTGATTGTATGAGTTTTCTTTTTATAGAGAAGTAGCACTCAGGCAAATACTGCCTATTCAATTGCATATAGAGTATATACGAATTGGGTAACCTTATTTGGAAAGGGGATGGTAGAGAAGAGAAAGGTATATCTATTTTTAGAACAGTGAAGTTGCGCCATTTGTTGTAATTTAGACGCATTTTTTTTGTTTTACAGCCAATTTTATTTATTTTTCGTAGACGGCGTGTTATTGCTGTAGTCTTACTGCCGACGGAAGATGCTGTGGTAATTAATAATTTTAATTTTGTTATCATTGACTCCCAGTGGAGCATAGGGCCTTAAATTTAATAGAAATTAATAATTACAGAAATTGTTGTTGCCGAGACCGAGGATCGAACTCATACTCAATGTAATATTACGTGCTAACCAACTAAGCCACAGCACGGGAAATTTGTATTCACAATGAACTAGATGACGGTCGATTGTGTCGACCGCAGGATACGCTAGTATTTATAAAATGGCAAAATTTTTGTTTTAAAAAAAAACATGAAAAATCGAAAACGGCAAAAAAAACTTCCAGGTTTATTATTTTATCGCATAGCGACATATAATAGCAACAAAATGAGATATCGACCTTAAAAATCGATTGATTTCTTTTTTCGAATTTATTCACAATTTAGTGAATTCTCTCATTTTCGCAAAATTTTAGTTTTTTGCTTGATATACGCATATAGCGGGTTTTCAAATGTATGAAAAAAATAAATTTTCCAATTTCAAGGGGTGCATGTCGGATTATTGTGAGATTTGGTGAGAAACTTCCACCCAAAAAATTTTAGTCGAATTGGACAACGATAACACGTAGCGCATAGGCCCCAAATCTGAAAAATAGCGTTTAAATCGAAAAAAAATTGACAAATTTTCAATTTTTGCAAAATTAAAGCTATTTATTCCCCCTTTTGCAAAAAAGTGGATTCTGGTTCTTAGTGCAAACGCAATGATTTTTCCAATAAGCTAAGAACCAGGATCCACTTTTTTGCAAAAGCGGGAATAAATAGCGTTAATTTAGCAAAAACTTAAAAATTATGAAATTTTTCCGATACAAACTTGATTTGTCAGCTTTAGGACCTGGGCAACACGTGTTAGCGTTGTCCAATTTGGCTAAAATTTTGTGGGTGAAAGTTCCTCACCAAACCTCACAATAATCCGACCGGCACTCCTTGAAATTCTAAAATCTATTTTTTCACACATTTGAAAAACCCTGTATACGTATATCAAGCAAAAATATAAAATTTTGTGAAAATGAGTGAATTCATTTAATTGTGAATAAATTCAAAAATAATCAATCGATTTTTATGGTCGATATCTCGTTTTGTTGCTATTATTTGTGGCTTTGCGACAGAATAATGATTAATAATTAAGCACAAACCCAATATACCAGTGAACAATAGTAATAGAAAAAGTTAAATTTGGTAAAGTACTGCTATCTATTTTTTGAAAAAGTATCTTTTAAAGAATAATTGTAATTTGAAAAATTCCAAACTGGCCACGTTGGTCACATTCCACAAATAATTTGATATTTCTTACTGTCTACCGTAATTGC
This sequence comes from Stomorhina lunata, assembly GCA_933228675.1. Taxonomy (NCBI): domain Eukaryota; kingdom Metazoa; phylum Arthropoda; class Insecta; order Diptera; family Rhiniidae; genus Stomorhina; species Stomorhina lunata. Next base: position 120,940,505 of record OW121740.1, on the reverse strand, counting down.
CTTATGGCTGTAGGTAGGCATGACTTCACAGTCATGGCAATCTCGGGGAAAGAATAATTTCATTTCATTTTTCTTCTCGTTTTTTTCATATAACATTTAATTGGTTTTCATGTTGTGATTTCAATTTTCTTAACAATTACACTTCAAGTGTAAGAAATCTTATTTTCATTTCTAGCTTTTTTATGATACTCTTACAATTTCTTACTTTTTACAAAATCTTTTTCTCTATATAAAGAATGAAAAGCTTTAAAAAGATAAAGGTATGAAAATGATTTGAAATCATGTACATTAAGTTCTTAAAGTAGGAAAATAACAATAACTATGTATTAGAAAAGTGTAGGAAAAGAAAGTATGATAAGTACAAATACTTATTGGTAGATTTGAACTTGTTGCGTTTGAAATGTGAGTAATTGATAAAAAAAAAATATAAATTTTTGAATGAAAGAAAAAAATATTGGATTGTTTAAAAAATTATTTCGTTTTTCCCAACCTTAACACTTAATTTTTAAAAGTTTTGAGGCAAATATTTCTTTGCGTTACATACATCAGCACAAACTATAGAAAAATATTTCTGTCGAAAATTTTTCTATAGAAATATATTTCTATCGAAAATTTTTCTATAGAAAAATTTTCGACAGAAATATTTTTCTATAGAAAAATTTTCGACAGAAATATTTTTCTATAGAAAAATTTTCGACAGAAATATTTTTCTATAGAAAAATTTTCGACAGAAATATTTTTCTATAGAAAAATTTTCGACAGAAATATTTTTCTATAGAAAAATTTTCGACAGAAATATTTTTCTATAGAAAAATTTTCGACAGAAATATTTTTCTATAGAAAAATTTTCGACAGAAATATTTTTCTATAGAAAAATTTTCGACAGAAATATTTTTCTATAGAAAAATTTTCGACAGAAATATTTTTCTATAGAAAAATTTTCGACAGAAATATTTTTCTATAGAAAAATTTTCGACAGAAATATTTTTCTATAGAAAAATTTTCGACAGAAATATTTTTCTATAGAAAAATTTTCGACAGAAATATTTTTCTATAGAAAAATTTTCGACAGAAATATTTTTCTATAGAAAAATTTTCGACAGAAATATTTTTCTATAGAAAAATTTTCGACAGAAATATTTTTCTATAGAAAAATTTTCGACAGAAATATTTTTCTATAGAAAAATTTTCGACAGAAATATTTTTCTATAGAAAAATTTTCGACAGAAATATTTTTCTATAGAAAAATTTTCGACAGAAATATTTTTCTATAGAAAAATTTTCGACAGAAATATTTTTCTATAGAAAAATTTTCGACAGAAATATTTTTCTATAGAAAAATTTTCGACAGAAATATTTTTCTATAGAAAAATTTTCGACAGAAATATTTTTCTATAGAAAAATTTTCGACAGAAATATTTTTCTATAGAAAAATTTTCGACAGAAATATTTTTCTATAGAAAAATTTTCGACAGAAATATTTTTCTATAGAAAAATTTTCGACAGAAATATTTTTCTATAGAAAAATTTTCGACAGAAATATTTTTCTATAGAAAAATTTTCGATAGAAATATTTTTCTATAGAAAAATTTTCGACAGAAATATTTTTCTATAGAAAAATTTTCGACAGAAATATTTTTCTATAGAAAAATTTTCGACAGAAATATTTTTCTATAGAAAAATTTTCGATAGAAATATTTTTCTATAGAAAAATTTTCGACAGAAATATTTTTCTATAGAAAAATTTTCGATAGAAATATTTTTCTATAGAAAAATTTCCGATAGAAAAATTTTTCTATAGAAAAATTTCCGATAGAAAAATTTTTCTATAGAAAAATTTCCGATAGAAAAATTTTTCTATAGAAAAATTTCCGATAGAAAAATTTTTCTATAGAAAAATTTCCGATAGAAAAATTTTTCTATAGAAAAATTTCCGATAGAAAAATTTTTCTATAGAAAAATTTCCGAAGAAAAATTTTTCTATAGAAAAATTTCCGATAGAAAAATTTTTCTATAGAAAAATTTCCGATAGAAAAATTTTTCTATAGAAAAATTTCCGATAGAAAAATTTTTCTATAGAAAAATTTCCGATAGAAAAATTTTTCTATAGAAAAATTTCCGATAGAAAAATTTTTCTATAGAAAAATTTCCGATAGAAAAATTTTTCTATAGAAAAATTTCCGATAGAAAAATTTTTCTATAGAAAAATTTCCGATAGAAAAATTTTTCTATAGAAAAATTTCCGATAGAAAAATTTTTCTATAGAAAAATTTCCGATAGAAAAATTTTTCTATAGAAAATTTTCCGATAGAAAAATTTTTCTATAGAAAAATTTCCGATAGAAAAATTTGTCTAAAAAGTTTTACTGTAGTGTATTGCACTAAGAATCCCAATTTATTACAATTATTTATTATTGTAATAAATAGTTTTTTGATAAAACCAAAAAATGTTGGTGGGGAAACCTTTCCTCGACGCGTTTCGATGGTTGGTTAGACCATCTCATCAGGAGGATTATCCCTAATTCTAGACAGAGCGAAAACCTCACATTATGTATAATTTGAGGGACTGAATAAATACGAATTATTATTATTGTGTCCAACAAATATCAACATAAAGCGCAGATTATCATCCGAACAGAAACACACAAACATTTTTCAGTTTTATCATTTCTTTATTTATAGAAAAATTTCCGATAGAAAAATTTTTCTATAGAAAAATTTTTCTATAGAAAAATTTTCGATAGAAATATTTTTCTATAGAAAAATTTTCGACAGAAATATTTTTCTATAGAAAAATTTTCGACAGAAATATTTTTCTATAGAAAAATTTTCGACAGAAATATTTTTCTATAGAAAAATTTTCGACAGAAATATTTTTCTATAGAAAAATTTTCGACAGAAATATTTTTCTATAGAAAAATTTTCGACAGAAATATTTTTCTATAGAAAAATTTTCGACAGAAATATTTTTCTATAGAAAAATTTTCGACAGAAATATTTTTCTATAGAAAAATTTTCGACAGAAATATTTTTCTATAGAAAAATTTTCGACAGAAATATTTTTCTATAGAAAAATTTTCGACAGAAATATTTTTCTATAGAAAAAATTTCGACAGAAATATTTTTCTATAGAAAAATTTTCGACAGAAATATTTTTCTATAGAAAAATTTTCGATAGAAATATTTTTCTATAGAAAAAATTTCGATAGAAATATTTTTCTATAGAAAAATTTTCGATAGAAATATTTTTCTATAGAAAAATTTTCGATAGAAATATTTTTCTATAGAAAAATTTTCGATAGAAATATTTTTCTATAGAAAAATTTTGGATAGAAATATTTTTCTATAGAAAAATTTTGGATAGAAATATTTTTCTATAGAAAAATTTTGGATAGAAATATTTTTCTTTTGAAAAATTTTCGATAGAAATATTTTTCTATAGAAAAATTTTCGATAAAAATTTTTTTCTCTAGAAAAATTTTCAATAGAAATTTTTTTCTCTAGAAAAATTTTCGATAGTAATTTTTTTCTCTAGAAAAATTTTCGATAGAAATTTTTTTCTCTAGAAAAATTTTCGATAGTAATTTTTTTCTCTAGAAAAATTTTCGATAGAAATTTTTTTCTCTAGAAAAATTTTCGATAGAAATTTTTTTCTCTAGAAAAATTTTCGATAGAAATTTGTTTCTCTAGGAAAATTTTCAATAGAAATTTTTTTCTCTAGAGAAATTTTCGATAGAAATTTTTTCTCTAGAGAAATTTTCGATAGAAATTTTTTTGCCTAGAGAAATTTTCAATAGAAATTTTTTTGTCTAGAAAAATTTTCGATAGAAATTTTTTTGTCGATAGAAAAATTTTCGATACAAATTTTTTTCTCTAGAAAAATTTTCGAAACAAATTTTTTGCTCTAGAAAAATTTTCGATAGAAATATTATATACGTTAAGATACAAAATTCTTAATCTTTATCAAAAGAAAAAGAAATTACTTTCGATACAATCGAATATAACAGATATCTTTTGCTTTACAGTCAAAAAGAGATATTTATAGGAAATTTACAGGAAAAATATTTCCATCAATAGACTCGTATATTTTCATTATTTTTCCTAGAATTTTTGGAATTTCTTTTTATTATTTCTTAAAATTTATGTACATTTGTTGCTAAAGAAATCAATTTGATTTATTTCTTTCAGTTAAGGATTTTTCCAAAATTTATGGTCTGTATTTAAGTATTTCATTTATGTTAAAATGTATAATTTGGAAATTTTCATTAAATTGATTTCCTTTATTTCTATTAAAAAATGTATATCCATTAGAAAAATCTTTTAATTTTGCAATAAATTTCATAAAACATTTATTTAAATCATCATCAAAAATATTTATTATCTAAAAGTTTTCAAAAACTTTGTAGAAACTGTCCGTCATAATTTATCTTAATTTTTGTAAAAACCCCCAAAAAATCAGCTAAAAGAAACCCAGAAAAACAATTTAAAAACTTTTTCATTTTATTTGTAAAACAGGACAGACGACCTTGTTGCAGTAAAACCAAACAAATCAAATGAAATATAATAAATAGGAAGAGTAAATGTTAACAACAGAAAATCCTCTAAGACCTAAGATTTTTTTCTTCCCAGGTTAAATATGGAAAAATTCATCCAACACGAAAACAAACAAAAAATATAAAACAAATTAATGATTGTTTTCTATGTTCTCTGGCTAATGGCTGTGGTTGTTTTTGAAAAGCAAAAACCTTTAGAAAAAAAATCATTAGAAAGAATTTGTATTTATTACTTAGTCATCAAGCCCAAAACTGAACTTTTGCTCTTGTAATCCTGAAAAGGCAGACTTTTATTTATGACATTCTTGCAATTGTTGCGAGATTTTTCTTCCATTTTTTTGTTTAAATCATTTATCAAATCCTAAATGTTTGTGATTTTTTTTTTTTTTTTTTTTTTTTGTTTCTAATTTCTTTCTAAGTACTTTCTTCTGTGGTATCATTATTAATGACTACAAATAGGGACATTTGTCTAAATTCTTGTTGATAACTAATTTCACTGAAAGTTGCGCTGGAAATTAACATGACAATGCTAATGTTATTACTCGTACTTCTCTACTTGTGATGATAATGATGATCATAAAATTAATTACGTATGAGTTATATTAATTCAGAAAACACTCATACGCTTTGCTCGTACATACCCAGTAAGAAAAAAGGTTTATTCTTAAATTGAGGATGATTTGAAAATAAATCTTTTTTCAAAGGTCAAACGTTTGATACTGATTTGATACTGATTTAAGAATAATAGCGTTCTCAACAAAAAGGGAACTTTATTATCAAATTGAGAAGTGAATTTATTCTCAAATCATTATCAAACCTCATTCTCAAAGGTTCTTCAAATGTGGATATCATCTACATGTCGAACATAAATAAAATGGCGTTGTAGTTTTGATATTTTTGAGTTTGTTTATTTTGTTTTTAAAAACGGTGCATCATATTTGAATTCTTTTGCATAAAATATAATTTTTTTTATTGTTAGGTAAAATTTTTTTTAAGAAACAAAGAAAATTTACCTATACCTATGAATATTATTGAATTTTTAATCTTGACATTTTTTAAGCAAGGTTTTATGGTCACATATGGATCAATTTTAAAAAATCCGAAAGAAATAACGAATTTCTTTGAAATGCAATGCCATTCCATTAAAATATCTTAAACAATATTTTTTTTAACATAAATTATTTTTTTAATGTTTGAAAAAAAATTGAAATATGGTTAGATATAACACCATTTTTCAAATTATTCTGAAATCATCTTAGGGTTTGATAATGATTTGAGAATAACCTTAATTCTCAATTTAAGAAACTATAATTTTTCAAACGTTTATTCTCAAATGAACCCACATTTGAAAATGAATGTGAATCTCAAACATCTGTTCAGGTTTGAAAAAAGTTTGAAAAAAACGTTTGATATCAAATGTAAAAGTCATCATATTTCAAACGTTTGACACTGTTCTTACTGGGTAGGCAGCTGCTCAAATATGTATGTAGGAGTATTTTGGCTAATAGATTTATTGAATGATTTAGGTCATTAGTTAAATAGAAGATATGATGAGAAAGGAAGTGCTTGATAAAATATTGCTTAATAATGCAATACCTTTCTAAGAAAAGTAAGATAGCAGTATAGTCTGTCAAGCCCGACCATTTGATACCCTACACCACAAATTTCGAATGTGTTTCAAGAGTCAAGAAATTAAAATGTTTCTTATCAATACATTAAGACATATCGAGAGCCTACCCAGTAAGAACAATGTCAAACGTTTGAAATATGATGACTTTTACATTTGATATCAAACGTTTTTTTCAAACTTTTTTCAAGCCTGCACAGATGTTTGAGATTCACATTCATTTTGAAATGAGGGTTCATTTGAGAATAAACGTTTAAAAAATGATAGTTTCTCAAATTGAGAATAAAGGCTATTCTCAAATCATTATCAAACCCTAAGATGATTTGAGAATAATTTGAAAAATGGTGTTATATAAATTTGATATCAAACCTTATTTCAAACATTAGAAAAAAATAATTTATGTTAAAAAAATTATTGTTTAAGATTTAAGATAAAGAAATTCGTTATTTCCTTCGGATTTTTTTAAATTGATCCATATTTGACCATAAAACCTTTCTTAAAAAATGTCAAGATTAAAAATTCAATAATATTCATATGCATAAGTAAATTTTCTTTGTTTCTTAAATTTTTTTTTACCTAACAATAAAAAAAATATATTTTAAGCATAACAAATATGATGCACAGTTTTCAAAAACAAAATAAACAAACTCAAAAAGATTAAAAATACAACGCCATTTTATTTATGTTCCACATGTAGATGATATCCACATTTGAAAAACCTTTGAGAATGAGGTTTGATAATGATTTGAGAATAAAGGCATTTCTCAATTTGAGAATAAAGTCCCCTTTTTGTTGAGAACGCTATTATTCTTAAATCAGTATCAAATCAGTATCAAACGTTTGACCTTTGAAAAAAGATTTATTTTCAAATTATCCTCAATTTGAGAATAAACCTTTTTTCTTACTGGGTGTATGCAATACCGTCTATGAACCAATTTTTGCCGAAATCACTTTTTGTTGGTATTTGACCTTCTATGCGTGTGGTCTGCCATTTGCGCTGAAATACCTTTATTGAGGCAGGGATATGGTTTGTCGTCTTTAGTAGATATTAATTTCTTATGCGATTTGGTTGCTATATATTAATGATTATTTTTTTGCAAAGGTTTGCAGGCGCATATCGTAGGCATTTGTGCGTTTCAATATTTTATAAATTCTATATTTCGTATTTAGTATTTCCTTAAAGGTAGCCTGAGCTTTGACTTAGTCATATTTTAAGTTCTCGAGTATTTAAAAAGGTGTTCATTTAACACCATGTCAACCATTCAGAGCCGCAAGAATTATGTTGTCAATGATGAGGATAAAAAGTATTGGTGATAAGATGGATTGGTTAGAACGTCAACTACTAAGCCTTGGATATCATATTCAGCCTTAGATAGATATTCCTATTAAGCCTTAGATATCATATTCGGTCTCGGCAACCTCAATTTTTATAATTATTTATTTCTATTTAAATTATAATTATACCAGCATCCTCCATTGACGGTAAGCCTATAGTAATAACACGTCGTCGATGAAAAATAAATAAAATTGTTTCAAGTGTTTTAATTGAAAATCGGATGAGTCGTTCTCGAGTTAGGACGAAATAGGTCTCCGTACCTGACTAATTTAAGGGGAAAAATTTGCCACGCCCATAAAAACAAATCCAGATTTAATGAAAAAAAAAACCGACAACGGGTCTGAGTTTAGCGCATCGAAATCCATTAGGGTTTGCAAAAAACCGTGAAAATTAGAAACCGCGGTTTCGGTTTTAAAACACTAGAAACCGGCCGGTTTCGGTTCGGTTTTCGGTTTTTTAGATAAAACTATTTCAGTTTAAATTTCTAGGAAAATTTAGATAACTTCATTAAAACATATTATAATTTAATACTTAAATTCAGGAAAATAATTCAGTTTTTTTAAATATGAGGGATTTCTTAAATAAGTCTTGTTTCTTTTGGAGAAACTGCAGAGCCCCTTTAGCGTGAATAATATTTGCATCCGAGCGACAAATTGCTTCAATAGTAATTTTTACAAATAGCAACGATTTTAAAGAATTTACAATTTCAAAATCGATAGAATGAAGTAAATCTAAGGTCGACAGCATTTCTAAACTCTCATGAATACTTTGTTTTAGAAGCAGAAATCTAAGAGTAAACTTAATTCACGATTATGATGCTTTTTAACGCTTGTTTGTAAAATATTATAACGAACTGTCGAATTTTTGAAATACCGAACAGTTTTCCTTACAGCCTCTAGGTTCAAATGTATATGGGCAATCAGTTTTAAGTGAGTCAAAGTTTCATCGTCGCCGTCTTCAAAATTGATTTTCAGATACAAATTTGATATTGGCTGCTGCTCCATCTATAGTACATGCTACGATGTTTGTATCAAGTGAAATATTAAACTCCATTAGCCTTTGTCTAATGGTTTCTTGCGTTTGCTTGAAATTACACGTTCCTAAAATACGGCCCAGGTTATCAAATTTACCATGAGAATCGTGAATATTTACTTTCATATACCGTCTTCCCCTTACACCTGTCCATTCGTCCATTGGAGGTGCAAAAGGTGTTTTGCTTGTTTCATTCTTCTGCTTCATTAAATAGACAAATTACGTGCAAATTTATGATAAGCTAATGTTATTTCCGAATAATACCAACAAAAAATTATGAAAAATAAATAGCTAAAACCGCGTTTTTTTTCTACGGTTTTCGGTTTCGGTTTTGAGGCACAAAAAACCGAGGTTTCGGTTTCGGTTAAAACCGAACTGCAAACCCTAAGATCCATATAATCCGCATAGTTTTATTAAAAGGAAAGACAAAAAATGAATTTTTGCAGAGCAGTGTAATCATTGAATGATTTGGTAAAGTCGATTCATAAACTTGAATTGGCAAGCAGGGAGATTCAGGAACCAAATAAAAGATAACCTGACAATCTTCCGGTACCCAAAGGGCTAGTGGTCAATGATGCTAAAATCTTTTCAGATGTTGTTAAAGACAGCATGGTAAAGGTGGTCATCAACAGAAAAAATGCACCACTGGATATGGCACCATTTCCAGAATGAATATATCTTATATTCTTAAACGAGCAATAATTGTATGTATATATACGTATATATAGAACGAAACGATTTTGATTAAAATTCAACGGTGAGTATCTTTTTTTGATGTATGGGTCGAGTAAGAAGGGACTATTGGAAACTTTGCCCTTATGGGGTAAAAAGAGGGAAAAATCAAAAACGTTAGATCTCCTAAAGTGATAGACATAGATATTACGTTTTGAACAACTATACGTTTACGTTTTGAACAACTATAAAAATAAGTGGAAAGGTGTTTGGTACTTTTTTGAAACTTTGCCCAATCGGGGGTAAAAAGTGGTAAAAGTAGTTTTTTGGTGCTATTTTTAACCCACACTTATCTTTTGAACCAAAGAATACAGAAATTAAGTTTGTACTAGAATCAATAAACGTGAAAAAAATATTAAACACGTATTTGGTACTTTTTTGATTTCGGGGGCCAAAATGAGTAAAAAAAAAGGGATAAAATGATAACTTAAAATCTCATAAAGTAATATTAATAGGAACTGTTTTTTTATAAAATGTACTGAATTCAATTGGTACCAAAGAAGTACCAAATATACATATTGAACTTTTTTAAGATAAGGGGATAAAAAGGGGAACAAATTGGTAATGTTTTAAACAAATTAATGTCTTTCTGTCTGTATGTGCTTTATAGAATAGTAAACAATGCATTTGGTCATGTTATGCTCTTCAGCAAAGTTGTTGCACATGAAAATTACTCAAAATGATTTAGATCGTAAACTGTGTATTTGATCATGCTATGATCTTTAAAAAAGTTCTAGCGCATGAGCCGACGAAGGTTTCTTAGTTGGTATGACCAATTACCGACAGGTGGCGCCACGGAAAACTACTCAAAGTGAATTAAATCGTAAACTGTGTATTTGATCATGCTACGATCTTAAGCAAAGTTGTTTCTTATGAGTCGACGAAGGTTTCGAAGTTTCTTTCCAGTAGGTGGCGCCACTGAAAATTACTCAAAGTGAGTTAAATCGTAATCTGCACATTTCATTATGCTGCTATCTTTAACAAAGTTATTGCGGATGAGCCGACGAAGGTTTCTTAGTTGGTGTGACCGATTTCCGACAGGCAGCGCCACGGAAAACTACTCAAAGTTAATTAAATCGTAAAGTGTGCATTTGGTCATAATATGATCTATACCAAAGTTGTCGCGCATGAGCCGACGTGAGTTATTCAAAATGAATTGAACTCTAAACTATGCATTTGATCATGTGTTGATCGGACAAATTGAATAAAACTTTATATAAATTTGCCTTGAAATACTTATCATAAAGCTCCGAACAAGGCTCGGTCAACCAGGTACTATAATTTAAATCGCTATCTCTTACATATAATGTAGGCTGGTTCCAGGTCATAACACATCCTTCAGAGAATAGTTTTCTATTGATTGCTATCGAGCAGGGTTGGGGAAAAGTGGGGAGGTACGGAAAGGAGTATATCTTGGTGTTTTCAAACAAGATGACATATTACACATACAAGTATCACAAAGTCAAGTAAAGAGCTTTTTGAGAAAAACAAAGTTTTTTCTAGCCTAAGCTAGAATTGGGACCACTTGGCATCACTTTAGCTACTAACTCACAAAGAACTAACAACAAAGATGAAGACAGAGCAGTTCAATAGACGATAGGTTGGCGTCTATACGAAATTCAGATAATAAATTATTTTAGTCTAAGGGTTCTATATGTATTTGAATATTATGTATTCCTCTTTATTTGAATTTGCTAATTTGTAATATATATTTAATATTTACTAAATAGGTTTCACAAAACAAGTTTGTGTGCCTATAGACTTATAACTAATCTTCTCCTAATTCTTAATTCTCGACTTTCTAATAATCTTCAAATAAATGTAAACCTAATAATATCTTAATAAAATTAAATTTTATTGTTTGTTATATATTTAATGATAAATACTAGTGTTTAACATAAGAATCTTATCTCTATATAACTAAATAGAAAATCATGTTTTGAATTTTCAGAATTTTCTTAATTATTTTCTATGGTCCATTAAAACAAAACCCAACTAAGGCCGAGTAATTGTATCATTAAGTCTTATCTTGTGTAAACAATTGTTAGCTTCGAGAAATCACTTTATTTTAATATTAATTGTTATGTTTCCAACTAATTGCCTTAAGAGCCACTACATATGAATGTATGTATTTAAACATCAATATATATGTATAACTTACATGCATATGTGTATATATTGTACATGTGCTGCATCCAATATCAATTATATTTCGAAATTTCCTACAATGTTAATAATGTTATTAGCTTAAGATATTGTGGCACAAAGGGTATTTTAAAAAATTATGAAATTATCGAACTACAAAGATTTGATTTCTAACTATCGACAATGAAAATTATTTTTTTGCCCACACCCTGTTTAACTAGTAATTGGAATTGTTAATTATCCGTTTTAATGTTTCAGAAAATTATAATTGATCAATAACAATAACTATAATATCCAGCAACTAATGACTTTTGAAATTTGCAACATCTTGTTACATTAAAATGCTCTTAACCAACAAAAATGCAACTCTCAAAATGTGAACTTTAACCATTTTGATACCAAATATAAAAGTCTACAATAACTGTTTGTTTCCCTGATTTAATTGAGTATTTTAGCTAAGTCGGTCTTGATTTTCAAATAAAATCAATTTTCTTTCTAAGATATAGACTAAGACATAGACTAAGACATAGACTAAAACATAAACTAAGACATAGACTAAGACATAGACTAAGACATAGATTAAGACATGGACTAAGACACAGACTAAGACATTGACTATGTCATAGATTAAGACATAGACTAAGACATAAACTAAGACATAGACTAAGACATAGACTAAGACATAGACTAAGACATAGACTAAGACATAGACTAAGACATAGACTAAGACATAGACTAAGACATAGACTAAGACATAGACTAAGACATAGACTAAGACAAAGAATAAGATATAGACTAAGACATAGACTAAGACATAGACTAAGACATAGACTAAGACATAGACTAAGACATAGACTAAGACATAGACTAAGACATAGACTAAGACATAGACTAAGACATAGACTAAGACATAGACTAAGACATAGACTAAGACATAGACTAAGACATAGACTAAGACATAGACTAAGACATAGACTAAGACATAGACTAAGACATAGACTAAGACATAGACTAAGACATAGACTAAGACATAGACTAAGACATAGACTAAGACATAGACTAAGACATAGACTAAGACATAGACTAAGACATAGACTAAGACATAGACTAAGACATAGACTAAGACATAGACTAAGACATAGACTAAGACATAGACTAAGACATAGACTAAGACATAGACTAAGACATAGACTAAGACATAGACTAAGACATAGACTAAGACATAGACTAAGACATAGACTAAGACATAGACTAAGACATAGACTAAGACATAGACTAAGACATAGACTAAGACATAGACTAAGACATAGACTAAGACATAGACTAAGACATAGACTAAGACATAGACTAAGACATAGACTAAGACATAGACTAAGACATAGACTAAGACATAGACTAAGACATAGACTAAGACATAGACTAAGACATAGACTAAGACATAGACTAAGACATAGACTAAGACATAGACTAAGACATAGACTAAGACATAGACTAAGACATAGACTAAGACATAGACTAAGACATAGACTAAGACATAGATTAAGACATGGACTAAGACACAGACTAAGACATAGATTAAGACATAGACTAAGACATAAACTAAGACATAGACTAAGACATAGACTAAGACATAGACTAAGACATAGACTAAGACATAGACTAAGACATAGACTAAGACATAGACTAAGACATAGACTAAGACATAGACTAAGACATAGACTAAGACATAGACTAAGACATAGACAAAGACATAGACTAAGACATAGACTAAGACATAGAATAAGATATAGACTAAGACATAGACTAAGACATAGACTAAGACAAAGAATAAGATATAGACTAAGACATAGACTAAGACATAGACTAAGACATAGACTAAGACATAGACTAAGACATAGACTAAGACATAGACTAAGACATAGACTAAGACATAGACTAAGACATAGACTAAGACATAGACTAAGACATAGACTAAGACATAGACTAAGACATAGACTAAGACATAGACTAAGACATAGACTAAGACATAGACTAAGACATAGACTAAGACATAGACTAAGACATAGACTAAGACATAGACTAAGACATAGACTAAGACATAGACTAAGACATAGACTAAGACATAGACTAAGACATAGACTAAGACATAGACTAAGACATAGACTAAGACATAGACTAAGACATAGACTAAGACATAGACTAAGACATAGACTAAGACATAGACTAAGACATAGACTAAGACATAGACTAAGACATAGACTAAGACATAGACTAAGACATAGACTAAGACATATACTAAGACATAGACTAAGACATATACTAAGACATAGACTAAGACATAGATTAAGACATGGACTAAGACATAGACTAAGACATAGACTAAGATACAGACTAAGATATAGACTAAGACATAAACTAAGACATAGACTAAGACATAGACTAAGACATAAACTAAGACAAAGAATAAGACATAGACTAAGACATAGACTAAGACATAGACTAAGACATAGACTAAGACATAGACTAAGACATAGACTAAGACATAGACTAAGACATAGACTAAGACATAGACTAAGACACTGACTAAGACATAGACTAAGACATAGACTAAGACAAAGACTAAGACATAGACTAAGACATAGACTAAGACATAGACTAAGACATAGACTAAGACATAGACTAAGGCATAGACTAAGACATAGACTAAGACATAGACTAAGACATAGAGTAAGACATAGACTAAGACATAGACTAAAACATAGACTAAGACATAGACTAAGGCATAGACTAAGACATAGACTAAGACCTGAAGTGAGACCTAGACTAAGAACTAGACAAGGATATAAAGCAAGACATGACTAAGGTAGTGGGCGGTAGTTGATTCAACGCAATTTTTGGAGCATAACCGCTTCATACTTTTTCTTGAGACTGTCTCACTTTTATAAGCAAAGAAAGTGTACTTGTATGTTCTTTTTCTTAAACGTATTGACTGACATCTTTTGGTTCATAAATCTCTTAACGTATGTATGTATGTAGTTACTTACAAACAATTCATAGCAATAGGTTTTATACTCAAATTTTAAGCCACTTGTATTACAAGGACTTTTGTGACCAAAGTAAATTGACATTCGAAACTTAAGGCCTTCTTATTAATTTCAATTGATCTGATATACGAAGCTCAAATAAGCAGCAAATAGCAAGAATCGTTAAGGGCAAAAGATATATGGAATGTCGTAATCTTAAAACAAAGCAGTTTCGAGTGACTATTTTGAACACAATCTACAATAATTTGGGAATTGTATAAGAGCACTTTGCGTAGTTTTCTTAGCCGAAATGTTAATGTTCTACTTTAAAATGTATTTGAAAATTTGACTAATTTTCAAGAATATTTCCCAATCAATAATGAGGTAAATTGTTGTTGAAATTTTCTAATTTAAGATTACTTATCAATCTAATTAGAAATTGTTTGAAGGCACGATTCTTTTAGAATTTGTTTAAATATTTGCTAACTTATTTCAATCACTTTTACGTCCCTACCTTTTAAATAACATACCTTGACTTTGGTTTAAACTTTTGTTTATTTTTTACTCAAGAAAACTTTCTTATCCTTTACGTCTTTCCGTCACATCTTGGTGGGCTATACAACATTAGTTGCTCTATTTCAATTTGAAATTTTAGTCAGTCTTTAAATTCTGACACATTTTTATACTCGTTTCCAGCCAAAGATAAATTAAAATTAGCAAGAGAAAATTATATCAAAATCTGAAATAAACCCCATTTTTATAAAGGGTATATTGGCTTTGTGCTGATGTTTGTAACGCATAGAAACATTGGTCTGAGACCCACATTTTAGTATACCAATCGACTAAGAATCACTCCCTGAGCAGTTTTAACGATGTCCGTCCGGCTGGCCGGTTATCTATGTAAGCTCGCTATCATTCTACAGGTCGTAGCTTTAAAGATAATTTGAATAAATTTGGCACAGGCTCATATTTTGGTCCAAGGACGATTCCTATTCTTTTTGGGTGAAATTGCATTACTATTTCGGGTACCTCCCCTAGGGATGCCTTTCCGGAATAGAGTTTTTGGTTCTTTACAGCCACAAAATTAGTTGTAATAATATTCAGCACAAATATTGCTTATCATAACCTTAATCAGTGTTCCTAATTTTGTAGAAATCGGCCCATATTTGAACATACCTCCCATACAAGACACATTCTCAAAAGACATTTATATACACATAAAACGTTCATAACTGTAAAGATAAATGCATTTGATTACTTATACTTTGCATAGATAAATATTTTATATAATGGGTGTTTTTTTTAGAGGTATAGAACTTCGAATTGAAATAAAACACAAGAAAATCGTTTTAATGTCCATCAATTTGGCTTTATTGGAAGGATAATTTTATGCCATTAATGTTTAAATATGATTTCGGGCATGTGGCCGCCGCGGCTGGCTCGAATAAAGCCAATTCTACAGGTCCAATTTTCAACTACTTTTTCGAGCATATGGGGCCGTATGATGGCAATATCGCCACGAATGTTGGCTTCCAAGTCCCCTAACGTTTCTGGTTTGTTGGCGTAGATGAGCGACTTCACATATCCCCAAAGAAAATAATCCAGTGGTGTCAAATCGCACGATCTTGGTGGCCAATTGACAGGTCCATTCCGCGAAATTATGCGCTTATCGAATGTTTCCTTCAATAAATCAATTGTGACGTGCGCTGTGTGGCATGTAGCGCCGTCTTGTTGGAACCACAACTCATCCACATTCATGCCATCCAATTGGGGAACAAAATAGTCGGTTATCATGGCTCTATACCGGTCTCCATTTATGGTAACTGACTCTCCAGCATTATTTCGGAAGAAGTATGGCCCAATGACCCATAGAGCACACCAAACAGTCAGTTTTTGTGGATGTAATGGCGTCTCAAGGGTCTCATGTGGATTTTCTTCACTCCAAATGCGGCAATTTTGCTTGTTGACGTAGCCATTCAACCAAAAATGAGCCTCATCACTGAACAAAATTTTGCGATGAAAATCAGCATCGAGATCAATCTCATTTTCGGCCCATACACCAAAATCACGACGCATTGCATGGTCTCGCGGCTTTAATTCTTGCAAGATCTTTGCGCAAAATCTTCCATAAAGTTGATGGACAAAGCTCCAATTGCTGTGCACGGTGGCGAATCGATTCATTCGGGTCCTCTTCAACACTTTGCTCTACAGCGGCAATTGTTTCTTCGGTGCGCACTGTTCGACGTCGCTGCGGATGCGTATTATCACATAGAGTAAACGTAGTGCGAAAACGATCCATGGTTAACCGAATTAATTGCTCTGACGGACGATTATGTCAACCATAAAATGGACGGAGCTTGCGGTAAACTTCGCGAACTGAACCATTATTTTCGAAATAAATTTGCACGATTTGCAAGCGTTGTTCTTTTGTCAACCTGTTCATGATGAAATGGCAAACCAAACTAATATTAATCACTTGACAGCTGACAAAATGGCCGCCAGTTAAAAAAGTGATACCAACTTAAAGTTCTATACCTCAATAAAAAACACCCGATATATGAACTAAAACCCAAAATTTGGTAACAATCGGTCCACAATTGACCCTAGCTTCCATATTAGGCTCTAGCCGGAAATGATATAAATCTCGAAATTTTAACAAAATAGCACATAGTATATGCATGTATGTCTCTAAGACTTAAGGAAAACTTGTTTAATTATCGGTCCATATTTGACCTGAGTAGTGAAGGGTATGATATAGTTGGGCTTGACCGACTTTAGCTTTTTTTACTTGTTTTTTTTTTTTTTGAGTGAGTAGAGGGAAAAAGTTTTAGACTGAAATTAACTCACTAAATATACATGAGTTCATGCTTGGCTAGATAGATTATAGCATATACTAAAAGATATATTACGACATAGCTACAGAGCTCTGCTTATTGTGGTTGAAATCCGTCGACTCATATGGGACTTACACTTAAATTTAATTTGATTAAAAAGTTACGCCTAAACGACTGCAACACTTTTTGCGTAAATTATGCTTAACAATTTAAGTGACTTTTTTCAGAAAATGTTGAACTTTGTTCTGCGAACGGCAAACTTCGGTGAATTTTTTTTCGCTGAATCTAAAGAAGAGGCTTTCACCTTTCACGTGGTTATGGTGGGAGCATCGAGCAAAACGAGCCAACTTAGTTTTTGCCCGAAGAAAAAAGAAAATAATAAATTTTGTAGAGCTTTTTTGATTTCCTGGTAACTTCTAAACTATATAAGAGATTAAGTTAGTTTCTTCTGCAGACTAGAAGCAAGGTTCTGTATCAAAATTAAAGCTGCGGAACTATGATATTTATATAAGGACATAGAATTGGACTAAGATATATAATAAGACTAAGACATTGACAAAGATAAAGATATGGGCAAATCCGAAAAACATTAGACCAAGGACAAAATTTTAAAACTTTCAAAATAGCGTATTTGTGTTTATGGAAAACTGTACCATATATTGATCCCTTAGAATATATAATGGATACAATTTTTGATTGCTCTCTTCGTGAATGGCAGGTCTTTATTTACACCCATCTCTAATTTTTATATATTTTTTAATATAAGAGGTTTTTTAAAAGTTAATAAAAATCACAAAAACATCCATTTAAGTATCAAGTTTCGGTACGGGCTCAAAGTCTACTTAATTTTATACAATTAGATGCAAAATACCCCATCAAAAGTAATTGGAGTGATATTAATAACGTCAAGTGAAAAAGGGCTCACAGTCTGTAGCGTCCGTCACAGAAATCAAGGTCTTTTTAATTTGATTAGTCCAATTGAACTAGTTTCGTACAGAGAACTTATAGTATGCTTTACATTGGGCTAAAAATATATAGATGTTTTTATAGCATTTTACAGAATAATATGCATACGAAACTGTGTAGCGTCCGTCACAGTATATATTTTTTACAAAATGTATTTTTTACAAAATGTATTATTCATAAAGCCATAACACTATCTATATCTACAGATTAAATTTAAGATATTAGGTGTTAAAAAAATACAGTGGGGCAAATTTGATGCTTTTAAAATTTGATTTTTTTTTTTTTTTTTATTTTTGGGACACTCTAACAACTAGCCGCAGTATTCTTTCGACGAAAAATAAGCTGTAAAAAGTGAAAACTTTAAATAAATATATGTATGTAGCCGTTTTGTGAAATATTAAATTGTGCCCAAAAATCGCATTTAAATCGCGAATATTAAAAGGAAGGAGATGAAATTCGGGAACAAATAAAACCATTATTTTCACTGATTAACGAATCCTTAAAAAAATATGAAATACAAATTTTTCCTACTAAAAAACATTCAAGTAAAAACTATATAG
The DNA here is from genome assembly GCA_933228675.1 of Stomorhina lunata. Classification (NCBI taxonomy): domain Eukaryota; kingdom Metazoa; phylum Arthropoda; class Insecta; order Diptera; family Rhiniidae; genus Stomorhina; species Stomorhina lunata. The sequence goes on along the minus strand of OW121740.1, from coordinate 120,921,698 downwards.
TCCGTCACGTAGCGTCCGCAACAGTTCATGTCTGGATTTTTCGTGAAACTGTTAACTTTAAAAAGCTGTTTTGTAATCCTCTGATTTCCTCTATCTTTAATGTATTTACAAGTTTTTTATTACTATGACCGATTTTTACAGAAACACGTGTTGAAAAAAAGTCACTTCCATTTTTTGTAGCGTCCGTCACAGCAATTTAAAAGCGAATATCTTTTTCTTCCAAAAGAAGTAAGTAAATTAATAAATGCCATTCGATAGCACAATCGATGGGCTAATATTCTCAGAAATCTGTGCAAAAATATAAATATATAGTGTAGAACGACAATGGGATACATTTAAGTACAACAAAATCCATATAAATGTATCGTCCGCCATGCAGGATTCGCCCATAGACATAGACATGCTAAGACATTGACATGTAATTGGGGCATTGAGGTCATTTAAAATTAAGTTTTTTATATTAACGAAACCAATTTCTTAAGCAATTTAATATATATTAATATATTCAAACTTAAATTCCCTTTAATGTTGTCTATACAAATAAATACTTCACCATATTTTTAAAAACAATTTTAAATTCCTTTCCCCAAAAATATCCCTCACACAATAAATGCCGACGACTACATCATTAGAAAGTAATTGCTGACACAAATTTATCCCCTATATAAAACAGAAAATACAAAAAATTTTGATTTGTCATCTAATTGTAATTCCGGCACAGACTTAAAGCTTCTTAAAACAAATTAGAATGTATAATTTTCAAAAGACTATTTATTGTATAATTAAAATCTCAACATAAATATGATGATTACTACTTCTTTGGCGAACGGTAGACAGAAATAGAATTGAATTACATTTAAGCAAAATATTGTTATCTCTTCTAATAAAAGCCTCTTTAACTAAATACAAGTATTAACATAATTTGACAAAATATGAAAACAAGCAACAGCAGAGATTTGAAACACTAGAATTAATTCGAAATTGTGCATAAATACAATTGTAATATACTTAAGGGAATTTAGATAGAAATTGAAATGCAATTCAAAATCATATTGCAATATTCATTCACATTAATACAACTCATGAAATCAAAATCATAATTGGTTTAGCAGCAACAATATGAAAACTATAATAACAAACATGATTCCTGGTTATAATAACACAGTGCAACAAGTTCACGAAAATTTTGTAATAGCCAAAAAAAGAATATAACAATGCCTGTTTCTTAGACTATTTATGTGTTAGTCTATGACTTAGTCTGTGTCTAAGTCTATGTCTTAGTCTATGTCTTAGTCTGTGTCTAAGTCTATGTCTTACCCTATGTCTTAGTCTATATCTTAGTCTATGTCTTAGTCTATATCTTAGTCTAGGTCTTAGTCTATGTCTTAGTCTATGTCTTAGTCGATGTCTTAGTCTATGCCTTAGTCTATGTCTTAGCCTGTGTCTTAGTCTATGTCTTAGTCTGTGTCTCAGTCTATGTCTTAGTCTATGTCTTAGTCTATGTCTATGTCTTAGTCTATGTCTTAGTCTATGTCTTAGTCTATGTCTTAGTCTATGTCTTAGTCTATGTCTTAGTCTATGTCTTAGTCTATGTCTTAGTCTATGTCTTAGTCTATGTCTTAGTCTATGTCTTAGTCTATGTCTTAGTCTATGTCTTAGTCTATGTCTTAGTCTATGTCTTAGTCTATGTCTTAGTCTATGTCTTAGTCTATGTCTTAGTCTATGTCTTAGTCTATGTCTTAGTCTATGTCTTAGTCTATGTCTTAGTCTATGTCTTAGTCTATGTCTTAGTCTATGTCTTAGTCTATGTCTTAGTCTATGTCTTAGTCTATGTCTTAGTCTATGTCTTAGTCTATGTCTTAGTCTATGTCTTAGTCTATGTCTTAGTCTATGTCTTAGTCTATGTCTTAGTCTATGTCTTAGTTTATGTCTTAGTCTATGTCTTAGTCTATGTCTTAGTCTATGTCTTAGTCTATGTCTTAGTCTATGTCTTAGTCTATGTCTTAGTCTATGTCTATGTCTTAGTCTATGTCTTAGTCTATGTCTTAGTCTATGTCTTAGTCTATGTCTTAGTCTATGTCTTAGTCTATGTCTTAGTCTATGGCTTAGTCTATGTCTTAGTCTATGTCTTAGTCTATGTCTTAGTCTATGTCTTAGTCTATGTCTTAGTCTATGTCTTAGTCTATGTCTAAGTCTATGTCTTAGTCTATGTCTTAGTCTATGTCTTAGTCTATGTCTTAGTCTATGTCTTAGTCTATGTCTTAGTCTACGTCTTAGTCTATGTCTTAGTCTATGTCTTAGTCTGTGTCTTAGTCTATGTCTTAGTCTATGTCTTAGTCTATGTCTTAGTCTATGTCTTAGTCTATGTCTTAGTCTATGTCTTAGTCTATGTCTTAGTCTATGTCTTAGTCTATGTCTTAGTCTATGTCTTAGTCTATGTCTTAGTCTATGTCTTAGTCTATGTCTTAGTCTATGTCTTAGTCTATGTCTTAGTCTATGTCTTAGTCTATGTCTTAGTCTATGTCTTAGTCTATGTCTTAGTCTATGTCTTAGTCTATGTCTTAGTCTATGTCTTAGTCTATGTCTTAGTCTATGTCTTAGTCTATGTCTTAGTCTATGTCTTAGTCTATGTCTTAGTCTATGTCTTAGTCTATGTCTTAGTCTATGTCTTAGTCTATGTCTTAGTCTATGTCTAGTCTATGTCTTAGTCTATGTCTTAGTCTATGTCTTAGTCTATGTCTTAGTCTATGTCTTTGTCTATGTCTTACTCTATGTCTTAGTCTATGTCTTAGTCTATGTCTTAGTCTATGTCTTAGTCTATGTCTTAGTCTATGTCTTAGTCTATGTCTTAGTCTATGTCTTAGTCTATGTCTTAGTCTATGTCTTAGTCTATGTCTTAGTCTATGTCTTAGTCTATGTCTTAGTCTATGTCTTAGTCTATGTCTTAGTCTATGTCTTAGTCTATGTCTTAGTCTATGTCTTAGTCTATGTCTTAGTCTATGTCTTAGTCTATGTCTTAGTCTATGTCTTAGTCTATGTCTTAGTCTATGTCTTAGTCTATGTCTTAGTCTATGTCTTAGTCTATGTCTTAGTCTATGTCTTAGTCTATGTCTTAGTCTATGTCTTAGTCTATGTCTTAGTCTATGTCTTAGTCTATGTCTTAGTCTATGTCTTAGTCTATGTCTTAGTCTATGTCTTAGTCTATGTCTTAGTCTATGTCTTAGTCTATGTCTTAGTCTATGTCTTAGTCTATGTCTTAGTCTATGTCTTAGTCTATGTCTTAGTCTATGTCTTAGTCTATGTCTTAGTCTATGTCTTAGTCTATGTCTTAGTCTATGTCTTAGTCTATGTCTTAGTCTATGTCTTAGTCTATGTCTTAGTCTATGTCTTAGTCTATGTCTTAGTCTATGTCTTAGTCTATGTCTTAGTCTATGTCTTAGTCTATGTCTTAGTCTATGTCTTAGTCTATGTCTTAGTCTATGTCTTAGTCTATGTCTTAGTCTATGTCTTAGTCTATGTCTTAGTCTATGTCTTAGTCTATGTCTTAGTCTATGTCTTAGTCTATGTCTTAGTCTATGTCTTAGTCTATGTCTTAGTCTATGTCTTAGTCTATGTCTTAGTCTATGTCTTAGTCTATGTCTTAGTCTATGTCTTAGTCTATGTCTTAGTCTATGTCTTAGTCTATGTCTTAGTCTATGTCTTAGTCTATGTCTTAGTCTATGTCTTAGTCTATGTCTTAGTCTATGTCTTAGTCTATGTCTTAGTCTATGTCTTAGTCTATGTCTTAGTCTATGTCTTAGTCTATGTCTTAGTCTATGTCTTAGTCTATGTCTTAGTCTATGTCTTAGTCTATGTCTTAGTCTATGTCTTAGTCTATGTCTTAGTCTATGTCTTAGTCTATGTCTTAGTCTATGTCTTAGTCTATGTCTTAGTCTATGTCTTAGTCTATGTCTTAGTCTATGTCTTAGTCTATGTCTTAGTCTATGTCTTAGTCTATGTCTTAGTCTATGTCTTAGTCTATGTCTTAGTCTATGTCTTAGTCTATGTCTTAGTCTATGTCTTAGTCTATGTCTTAGTCTATGTCTTAGTCTATGTCTAAGTCTATGTCTAAGTCTATGTCTTAGTCTATGTCTTAGTCTATGTCTTAGTCTATGTCTTAGTCTATGTCTTAGTCTATGTCTTAGTCTATGTCTTAGTCTATGTCTTAGTCTATGTCTTAGTCTATGTCTTAGTCTATGTCTTAGTCTATGTCTTAGTCTATGTCTTAGTCTATGTCTTAGTCTATGTCTTAGTTTATGTCTTAGTCTATGTCTTAGTATATGTCTAAGTTTATGTCTTAGTCTATGTCTTAGTCTGTGTCGTAGTCTATGTCTTAGTCTATGTCATAGTATATGTCTTCATCAAGTACTTAGTCTTTGTTGTTGTTAACTTAAAAGTAAATGTCTGTCTTTTGGTGCAAGTGAATATTTATTAGATCAAAATCAAATAAATTGTCTCCGATAGAAATTTATAAATTAATAATTAAATGCATGTTTTAGATATTGTTTTGAACATTAATCATTTTAATAATAAAAATTATCTGCAATAAAAACCACAAGAAATACAAACAATGCTAAAGATGTTTTGTGGCAAAATTAATATTTCTTTAAGAAAAATTAAAAGTCTAGTATTTAGTCATAACCAACTAATAATAGAAATGACAATTTAAATAAAATATTAATTAAGTTTATGGTTTAATATGCTTTTGCATTTTGACCAAATTAGCAAAGTCCTTGTGTTGGTCAAAATGCAAAATAATGCCAAATAATTACTTATAAATTATGTTAAAAGTTTAAAATTAAATTAAATTTTTAATTATCAAAGTAGATACTTGCTATTAATAAGACATAAACTTGAATATACTACGGCAGCTGCGCGCTATATTAACTCGGATCGTATGATTAATATGTATTTTTTTAGTTGCAAATATCACGTATACGACATAGAACTAGTATTTTTCTTTAAAATTCTTAAAATCTGAAATAATTTGCTTTAAAGAGTGTTCTACAAAAAATAGTGCAAGAAATAATTTATTTTTTGATCAAGTTAGTTTCTATAGATATGTCAGATACTATTATTTTAGAATTTATTAATTTTCAATAGTTATTTCAATCAAAATGGACTGCGAAAAAAAAGTTCGTGAAAATATAATTAAAACTTTTCAAAAAAATCCGTCATCGCATATAAGAGTAGGTTAAAAAAGTAAAAAAAAAACTATTTTCACCCTTTTTTACCCCTTATCGGACATAGTTTCAAAAAAGTACCAATACTTTTTTGAAACTATGTCTGATAGGGGGTAAAAAAGGGTGAAAATAGTTTTTTTTGTACTTTTTTAACCTACTCTTATTTTTTAAACCAAAGAATATAGAAAGGAACTTTGTACTGCAGTCTAGAAATGTGAAAGAAACAGTAAACACGTATTTGGTACTTTTTTGATTTTGTGGCCAAAATGGAATAAAAAGGGATAAAATGATAACTTAACATCTCAAAAAGTAATATGAATAGGAACATTATGTTAAGTGCGTTTTAATAAATTGTAGCGAATTCAATTGGTAACAAAGAAGTACCAAATATGCATATGGAACTTTTTGAAATTAGGGGATAAACAGGGGAAAAAATTAGTAATGTTATACCTTTTAAGCAAATGAATGTTTGTCTGTATGTATGTTCTTTGTATAATAGTAAACTGTGAATTTGATCATGTTATGCTCTTTAGCGAAGATGTTGGGGATAAGCCGGCAAAGGTTTCTAAGTTGATAAGATTATAATAAGATAATTTCCGACAGATGGCGCCACTGAAAATTACTAAAAATTAATTAAATCGTAAACTGTACATTTGATCATGCTATGATCTTTAGCAAAGTTGTAGCGCATGAGCCGGCGAAGGCTTTTTACTTGGTATGAATAATTTCCGACAGGTGGCGCGACTGAAACTTACTCAAAGTCAATTTAATCGTAAGCTGTACATTTAATCATGCTATAATCTTCAGCAAAGCTGTTGCGGATAAGCCGACGAATGTTTATGAATTGGAATGAGTAAAGTCCGACAGGTGGCGCCACAGAAAATCACTCAAAGTGAATTAAATCGTAAAACTGTGTATTTGATCATGTTATAATCATAAGCAAATTTATTACGCATAAGCAGACGAAGGTTTCTTAGATGGTATGAACAACTGGTGGCGCCACTGAAAACTACTCAAAATGAATTAAATCGTAAACTGTGCATTTGATCAGCCTATAATCTTCAGCAAAGTTGTTGCGCATGAGTCGACGGAGGTTTCTGTTGGTATGACCAATTTGCAAAATTATTAAAATGAGTTAAACTGTAAACTATGCAAACTATGTGTTGGTCGGACAAAGTAAATAAAATAAGTCAAAATTATCTGAATATTTGTACAATGTCTTTCCTCTAAATTTATTTTAGTACTTTATAAAATAAAATGTATAAATACTTTAAAATTTGCCTCAAAATGCTTATCATAAAGCTCCGAGCAAGGCTCGGTCAACCACGTACTTAAGAACTAAGAAGTAGAACATTTTTAGTTCTACGCAAATCAATTCACTTAATATTTGCACTAAAACTTTACAGTCAGTCTGGCCAAAACTTAACTTTATTAACAAACAAAAAATCATGTATGCAGTTGATTTTCATTTTCAAGTTCAAATTTTATTTTGGTTATGCCAAGCAACGAAATGGATTTAAAAATACTTGAGACAACCCAAACAAAAAGTACAAATTTTACATAAAAATTTAGTTGTACATGTGTAAACTCAACAAAAATTAATGAAATGTTTCATAGAATGACCTTGACTTGCTTTGGCTCCTTTGGCTAAAAATACAATAGAAGAAAAAAGAAAACGTTTAAAGCAAGTTATTTTTTATGTTACTACAAGTATTTGGTCTTTGAAAAAAAATACTTTTTTCAAGTTCATTAACGTTTGTTCATTTATTTCTTAAGGGTACCAGAGATTTACTTTCCAAATTACTCGTAACTGACTATTTTTTTGACTGAAGTCTTGCTTGGGTTCTTTTATTTCTTTAAGTATTTACGAAATCATCGAAAGTAAAATGATTTGTTGAAGTAACAAAATTTTGTCTGTTTAACATTAAACATTTTAACAATTTTTCAGAATTTCAGAATAATGTGAAGAAAAATTTAATTAGAAAATAAAAGATTAATAGAAAATAATAATAAAAAGTAAGAATTTTAATCAAAATATCACTATTTATTAAGATTTCATTATTCATAGTAAATAAAATCAAAGAATAACCTCAAACATAACTTAAATATTAATTTTTCTTATAAAACTTATATTACATATGTACTATAATACGTACATATGGGCAAATCCGAAAAACCTTTAAACAAGGACAAAATTTTAAAACTGTAAAAATCGCGTATTTGTGTTTATGGAAAAATTTACCATTGTAAGGGCCGATGTTGAATGTGAACCACACCTAAACGCCAAGTTTTTTTTCCAAATTTTATTTGACATTTCTCTATTTCAGACTTACTCAATTTGAACCATGGAGAGATACACAATCCAACAACGTGTTAAAGTTATCCAGACTTCTTATGAAAATGGGCGTTCAAATCAAAATGCATATCGTGCACTTCGTGATTTTTTTGGTCAATTTGATCTTCCAAATGTGCGTACAATTGCAAAAATCGTGGAAAAATTCGAGCAAACCGGGTCTGTAGAAGATGTGCGAACACCAGTGCATGCTCGTACAGCTCGTACTGCAGAAAATATTGCTGCTGTTCGCGATTGTGTGGCTGAAGAGCCGTCCACCTCAACTCGTCGTTGTGCCCAACAACTTTACCTCTCACGCTTGTCGTTGATGAACATTATGCCATAGTGTAATTATAACAAGTGACTGCAACTCGTCAGCTGCTTTTCAAAATTTATTCTAGTTCAAAATTTTTTTAAGTTTTCTAATGTCAAATTATTGTTGTAATTCTGAATTGTCGAATTGTTGTTTTAAATTTTGGCATTAAAAAACTTATTATCCAACAACAAAATCTATGTTGTTTTTGGCTTGTTGTATTTGTTGTAGCCATGCGTTAACCTGTATAGATAAGCCTTGCATTATGCATTAAGACTTGCATTTACACGCTTACAAGGTGCAATTGGCTCAAGAACTAAAGCCCCTTGACCATTCCAAACGTCGTGAATAGGCAGAATGGTGGCAAGAAATGGCAACAGTGGATGATCAATTTTCGAAGAAAATCATCTTCAGTGATGAGGCACATTTTCACCTGAGTGGATTCGTCAATAAACAGAATTCTCGCATTTGGGCGAATGAGAAACCAATAGTGATTGTCGAAAAACCAATGCACCCAAAAAGAGTGACTGTTTGGTGCGGTTTATGGGCTGGCGGCATCATCGGGCAGTATTTTTTCCAAAATGAGGCCGGTCAGGCAGTTACTGTGAATGGTGTTCGCTATCGTGAGATGATAACGAACTTTTTATGGCCCGAATCAGAAGATATGGATGTGGACGACATGCGGTTTCAGCAGGACGGTGCCACTTGCCACACAGCTAACGAAACAACGGCTCTTTTGCGCAACAAATTCAATGGCCGTGTTATCTCACGTAATGGCAATGCCAATTGGCCGCCAAGATCATGTGATTTGACACCGGTGGACTTTTTTCTTTGGGGTTATTTGAAAGAAAAGGTGTACGTCGATAAGCTAGCAACAATTCAAGACCTAAAGGACGAGATAATTCGGCACATTAACGGCATAGAACCTCCATTATGCCTCAGGGTCATCGAAAATTTGGACCATCGGATGGAGGTGTGCCGCCGTGGTCGCAGCGCCCATTTGGCCGATATTTTGTTCCATGCATAATTGAGTAATACCAATATATTATAATAAAAAAAAAATACAATAATTTCCCAAATAGTTTGTGTTTTATTCAAAATCAACATCGGCCCTTGAAATTTAACCACCCGATATAATGGATGCCAGGGACCGTAACTGTTATAACTTTTATAGTAAAAATCAGAAAATAAAAGTTATTTTTTGACTTTTATTTTTTAGTTAAAAAATATCAGTTGTTTTTAACTTTTATTTTTTCAACCTAAAATAAAAGTTATTTTTTAACTTTTATTTTTTCGAGCAAAAATAACAGATATTTTTGACTTTTATTTTTTCAAGCAAGAATAAAAGTTATTTTTTGATTTTTATTTTTTCGATCAGAAATAAAAGTTATTTTTTGACTTTTATTTTTTCGAGCAGAAATAAAAGTTATTTTTTTTAAACTCATGATAAATTCATTGAAAATGTTTGTCAAACAAAGATAATTTTTCAGTGAAAATAATTTACATATGCTCAAAAATTAATGGAGTTAAGTTTTGCAATCAATAACTTTTATTTCTGCTGGAAAAAATAATAGTCAAAAAATAACTTTTATTTCTGCTGGAAAAAATAAAAGTCAAAAACTAACTTTTATTCTTGATCGAAATAATAAAAGTCAAAAATAACTGTTATTTTTGCTCGAAAAAATAAAAGTTTAAAAATTACTTTTATTTTTGCTCGAAAAAATAAAAGTTAAAAATAACTTAAACTTTTGCTCAAAAAAATAAAAATCAAAAAATAACAGTTATTTTTTTCTAAAAATAAAAATCAGATTTTTAAAAATCATAGTATTTTATGAAAATTTGGTCCAAGACTATCAAAATGGTATACTTGGTTTTATTGTCAGACATTTATGTGCGGTTGCTTTTTTTTAATCATAAATTCAAAAAATAACAGTTATTTTCAGTCACTGATGGATACAATTATTGATTAGTCTCTTCATGAATGGCATTTCTTTATTTGCACCCATTTCGAATTTTTATAAATTTTTTTAAAATAATGGCTTTTTTTCATAAAGGTTTCATAAAAACCACAAAAACATCCATTTAGGCATCAAATTTCAGTATGGGCTCAAAGTCTGCTTAATTTTATACAATTAGATATAAAAGAACCCAGCAAAAGTAATTAGAGCGATATAAAAAACGTCAAGTAAAAAAACGGCTCACAGTGTTTAGCGTCCGTCACAGAAATAAAGGGTTTTTTAATTTAACTTGTGCAATTTTTATCTTTTTTTTAAATTGAACTTGGTTCGTAAAGAGAACTTATAGTTTGCCTTACATTAGGCTACAAATATATAGATGTTTCTATAGCATTTTACAGAATAACATGTAAAGGAAAGTGTGTAGCGTCCGTCACGGTATATATTTTTTACAAAATAATATTTATTAAATACAAAATTTACGAAGACACATTTGTCTTATTCATAAAGCAATAACACGGTCTATACCCACAGATTAAATTTAAGGCATTAGGTGTTAAAAAAGCATACAGTGGGGCAAATTTAATGCTTTTGAAAAAAAAAAAGTTTGTATTTTTGGGACACTCTAACAGCTAGCCGCAGCATTCTTGGAACGAAAAATAAGATGAAAAAGTTGTAAAACTTTAAATTAATATATGTATGTAGCCGTTTTGTGAAATATTAAATTGTGCCCAAAAATCGCATTTTTAACCGCGAAAATAAAGAGGAAGGAGATAAAATACGGGACAAATAACACAACTTTTCACACTGATTTGCGAACATTTAAAAAAAATATGAAATATCAATTTTTTTCTAATAAAAAACATAAAAAGTAAAAACTGTATCGTCCGCCACCTAGCGTCCGCAACAGTTCATTTATGGATTTTTGGTGAAACTGGAAACTTTAAAGTATTTTATAAAAGCTGTTTTGTAATCCTCTAATTTTCCTCTATCTTTAGTAAATTTACATTTTTTTTATTACTATAGCCGATTTGATGAAAATTACAAAAACATGTGTTGAAAGAAAAGTCACTTCCATTTTTTGTAGCGTCCGTCACAGCACTTTAAAAGCGAATATCTTTTTTCTCCAAAACAAATATGTAAATTAACAAATACCATTCGATAGTACAATCGATGGGCTAATATTATCGTAAATCTGTGCAAAGATATCTTGGGCCAAATTACGGCATTCGATATTGATCGAAAACTCAGACTTTAAAGCGAATATTGTAAAGTATACTTCATGGATGTTCAAAATTACTTCGATGCAAAAAGTTTAATGAAATTTGGTATCCATTTTGCTCATCTTTTGGCAAATAACTTCAAAAAAAACATAGTAAACTCTGCATCTTTTAAATAATTTTGATTGTCCTTAAAGTATGCTATACAAATATTTTGAAAATATCTAAAATTTCGATCGATAGCGAATGCTGTAATTTGGCCCCTGGTGTAGAACGGCAATGGGATTCATTTAAGTACAACAAAATCCGTACAAATGTATCGTCCGTCACGCAGGATTTGCCCATATGTATGTATTATACATTACATATGTATGTGTTATACATATGTACATTTTATAAATACCATTAAAATTTGAATTTATTATTTTGATTTAAATGTAAATATTCCCCCATTTTTATATATTTTTTTTTTACTTTTGGCAACAATATCTTTTAGTTTAAATTAAAAAAGCATAAATATTAATGTTTTTCTTATTTTTGGAAAACTTATCATTAGTTTTACCTGATTTTTTTTTCAGAGCAAGTTTAAGCATAAGTTTGCAATAAACTACTTTTGGTTTACTTTTCGACTAGAACAAATTCACTCAATTCCTTAGCAATATTTTAAAAGTTTCTATTAGTTGAGAGTTTTAGGATTTTGATTGCAACAACAAGCTCAAATGCCATTAGAAACACATACATTCACATTTATTATACAACCCAGCAAATAAATCAGAGATTGCCTATGTCTTGGACTATGTCTTAGTCTATGTCTTAGTCTATGTCTTAGTCTATGTCTTAGTCTATGTCTTAGTCTATGTCTTAGTCTATGTCTTAGTCTATGTCTTAGTCTATGTCTTAGTCTATGTCTTATTCTATGTCTTAGTCTATGTCTTAGTCTATGTCTTATTCTATGTCTTAGTCTATGTCTTAGTCTATGTCTTAGTCTATGTCTTAGTCTATGTCTTAGTCTATGTCTTAGTCTATGTCTTATTCTATGTCTTAGTCTATGTCTTAGTCTATGTCTTAGTCTATGTCTTAGTCTATGTCTTAGTCTATGTCTTAGTCTATGTCTTAGTCTATGTCTTAGTCTATGTCTTAGTCTATGTCTTAGTCTATGTCTTATTCCATGTCTTAGTCTATGTCTTAGTCTATGTCTTAGCCTATGTCTTAGTCTATGTCTTAGTCTATGTCTTAGTCTATGTCTTAGTCTATGTCTTAGTCTATGTCTTAGTCTATGTCTTAGTCTATGTCTTAGTCTATGTCTTAGTCTATGTCTTAGTCTATGTCTTAGTCTATGTCTTAGTCTATGTCTTAGTCTATGTCTTAGTCTATGTCTTAGTCTATGTCTTAGTCTATGTCTTAGTCTATGTCTTAGTCTATGTCGAAGTCTATGTCTTAGTCTATGTCTTAGTCTATGTCTTAGTCTATGTCTTAGTCTATGTCTTAGTCTATGTCTTAGTCTATGTCTTAGTCTATGTCTTAGTCTATGTTTTAGTCTATGTCTTAGTCTATGTCTTAGTCTATGTCTTAGTCTATGTCTTAGTCTATGTCCTAGTCTATGTCTTAGTTTAGTTTGGTAAAAAAATTTGTTACACAGAAAATTTTTTGGTAGAAAAATTTTTTACATATACAATTTTTTACATAGAAAATTTTTCGGAATAAAAAATTTTCTATATAGAAAATTTGTCGGTATAAAAAATTTTCTATATATAAAATTTGTCGGTATAAAAAATATACTATATAAAAATTTTATACCGTAAAATTTTCTATATAGAAAATTTTTTTGATAGAAAACTTTGCGGTATAAACATTTTTTAGAATAAAAATTCTTCGGTATAAAAAATGTTTACATAGAAAATTTTTCGGTAGAAAATTTTTTCGGTAAAAAAAATTATATAGATAATTTTTCGATAGAAAAATTTTTTACACAGAAAATTTTTGGGTAGAAAAATTTTTCATATAGAAAATTTTTCGGTACAAAAAATTTTCTATATAGAAAATATGTCGGAACAAAAAATATACTATATAAAAATTTTATACTGAAAATTTTTCTATATAGAAAATATTTGATACCGAAAATTTTTTTTAGCTAAAAATTTTTTTACCGAAAATTTTTCTATATAAAAAATTTTTCTATAGAAAAATTTTCTATGTAAAAAAAATTTTACCGAAAAATATTCTATACAACAAGTTTTTTGACTGAAAAATTTTTCTGCCGAAAAAATTTTTATATCGAAAAATTTTTAATCTAAAAAATGTTTAAGCCGAAAAGCTTTCTATCTAAAAAATTTGTGTACCGAAAAGCTTTCTATCTAAAATGTTTTGTATACATTTTCTATATAAAAAAATTTTATAGCGAAAAATTTTCTATACAAAAAATTTTTATACCGAAAAATTTTTCTATAGAAAAAATTTTTCGGTAGAAAATTCTTTCGGTGAAAAAATTTGTTATACAGAAAATTTTTCATATAGAAAATGTTTCGCTATAAAAAATTTTCTATATAGAAAATTTGTCGGTATAAAAAATATACTATATAAAAATTTTATACCGAAAAATTTTCTATATAAAAAATTTTTATACTAAAAAAATTTTTCTACGGAAAAATATTCTACAACAAATTTTTTTGGCAAAAAATTTTTCTGCCGAAAAAATCTATATACCGAAAAATTTGTTATCTAAAAAATTTTTATACCGAAAAGCTTTCTATCTAAAATGTTTTTTGTACAGAAAAAATTTCTATCTAAAAAATTTTTATACCAAAAAATTTTTATACCGAAAAATGTTTCTATATTAAAAATTTTTGTATTAAAAATTTTCGAAAATTTTCTATAAAATTTTCTATATAAAAAATTTTTATACCGAAAAAATTTTCCATAGAAAAAGTTTTTGTAGCGAAAAATTTTTCATATAAAAATTGTTTCTACTGTAAAATTTTCTATATAAAAAATTTTTATACCTAAAAATTTTTTATACCGAAAAAATTTTTATACCGAAAAAATTCTACTTAAAAAAAATTTAATATCGAAAAATTATCTATATAAAAAAATAAAAAATTTTTTATCGAAAATTTATTTTTATAAGAAGATTTTACACTCAAATGTTCACTGATCTTCATAAAGAAATTCATATAAATCTCTAGATATTATAAATTCTGAAGTTTGATTTCATCAAATCTTTCTCTAAACTTTTCAAGGGAAGGAATTAAATTTATTACTAGCAAAAAATGTATAACATTTTTAATAACAAAAAATTTCAGATTATAAAAAAACTAATCATATAAAATTTCATGTAATGAAACATGAAATATAAAAATTTTTAGTAAAAAATTTTTAATGTGAAATATTTTAAATACAAAACTTTTTCTATAGAAAAATGTTCAAAATAAAATTTTGTCAATGGAAATTTTATATTAAAATATGTAGTATAATTTGTTTGTATAGAATCATTTGCATTTTTTAAAGAATGAAGGTTTTTCTTTTAAAAAGTTTTCGACAGAAAATTTTGCTATTATTTAAATAGACCTAAAAAATTGTCGAAGTGTGTTTAATTGCACGATCAAGGCGGCCAATAAATCGGTCACAAACGTAAAATAAACTGGTCCCCGAAATTGCCTCTTTCGCTCGTCATTGGCAGTAACGTTCCTGCCTTCTACGTCTAACCTACGGTGGTTAGGAGTATATTAATTTGTTGTTCCTTTAAGGTAAAAATCTTATTAAAAAAAATATTTTTTCTTGGCCTTTAATCCCATTATATTTGAAAAATTATGATAGTGTCAACTCATTATTTTTTTGCTTTGCCAAAATCTTGCTAAGTCGTGAGAAATTTGTATGCAGATTAAATTGTTATTAAATTGTCTGCCATGAATTTTTTTGTTGCTGGTTAACAAAAGACTGTTTTCTGGCAACTGGGGAATATTTAAGCGATTATTTAAAAATACAAAATAATTTGCAGACAATCTAGATTAGCAATGTCAAAGTCAACGCCTCGAAGTTAGAGTACAATTCCATGTAAGAAGAAATCCCAAAATATTAACTTATTTGTGGCAAGTGCCTAAGTCAGCGTTTTAGTAATTTTGAGACTATTTTAAGAAAAACTTATTTGGAAATTCAGTAAAATAAAACAAATTTTTGCTTATATTTGTACAAAATATACAAAATTGAAGAAATCTTTAACTAAATATTTAAATTTGATCTCTTTTGTTTGCCTTCAAAAATCAACTTTTCACAATTAATCCAAACTTCCTTTGTTTAATTTGCATAAACCTCATTTCTTCTCTATCAAATTAAATAATTTCCTTCTTTCGTCATCATCATCGTCTTCATTCATCGACAAACAAAGTTGTAATTAAACCCGGAAGATGAAGAATACAAAAACTCATCATTCATTGATGTTAACAAATAATTGCTATTATTGTATTTCTCTACGTAATCAAAACATAAAAGAACAAAAGACTTTAATGACTTTTAATTGCCAGAAACTTCGGGTTCTCATCATCAAATCAAATAGAACTGAAACACAAACTAAAACTCAAATACGAGTAACAAAATTATATACTATTTTATTATATTATTTTCCATTTGTATTTGTATTATAAACATTAATGACATCTTTTATTACCTTTTGTGAACAGAAAACAATTAACAATAAAATAGAAAATACATAGAATATTAGATTTGCGAGTATATGGATTTTGCTTAGACTTAACAGACAAAACACTCGATTAAATAAGTATCATTCACTTTTACTATTTCTCCCCTTTTGTAATCGATATCATCACTAAACATCATCATTATCATTATCATCACTAAACATCATCATTATCATTATCATCATCATATTTACCATCAATGGCTGTTATCGCCCTCAAAGTAATTATTACAATTTGATAATAAAGAGAAGTATAATTTTTATAGATATTCGGATAAATATTGAGGTTTTTAGGTGAAACTTTGTTTCCAAAAAAAAAAATAAAATGGAAAACAAAACACAAAGGGGTCAATTGGAAATATTTTGGAAGCTTATTTTTGTTTAATTGCACATACACATAGCTAAGTATTGCACAATGGGACAGAATACATAAATGTGATGACAAAAAACTTTAAAATTTTAAACTAGATACTTAAAAGCTAAATCAATAAATCGGGATTATACTTCATGGATGGCTTTCCAAATCACAATATTTTAAGTTTTTCTTATAAAGAGTGCTCTAAATAAAATTTGTAGTTGGATTTTCTTAAATAAAAATCAAACCTTTTAATATAAAAACTCTACAAAATACGCAAATATAATGACATATTATACAAAATCATTTAGCATTAAAATGTTTACTTAGTACTCGGGTTTTGCAAAATTATCGACTTTTTTCGGAAACCCTCCCATTAAAGATTTTACAGTGGCTTCTGACACCTTTTTGGAGCATGTGTTCCACCTGCGCTTAAAATCGGACATGTTCTTGGAAATCTTTCCTGTGTTCTTCAATTCCTTTTTTACAAGAGCCCAATACCTTTAAACAGGCCGAAGTTCTGGACAGTTAAGTGGATTTGCCTCTCGTGGTACAAAAATGACATTATTCTTTGAGTACCACTCAAGTGCCTTTTTTCCATAATGGCATGATGCCAAATCGGGCCAAAAAAATGTAGTCACTCTGTGCTCTCTTAAAAAGGGTAACAACCGTTTTTGTAGGCACTCCTTTATATAAATTTCTGTGTTTATTGTGCCAGATGCCACAAATACTTTACTTCTTTTGCCACAACTGCAAATAGCTTGCCACACGAGAAACTTCTTAGGGAATTTTGTTTGTTTTTTTGTGCGAAACTCTTGCCGAACATTGCCCCGTTTATCAGCAACATAAAAATCTTGACCAGGAAGTTAAGAAAAGTCTGCCAGTACGTATGTTTCATCATCCATCACACAACAGGTGTATTTTTTTTATAAAATCAGACTTCAATTTTTTCGCTCGTTTTTTTGCTTCTAAGTTCTTTATAGCATTGCGATCTGCAACCTTTTGGACTTTGTATGTCTTCAGTCCAGCATAAGCTTTGACTCTATGTGCAAAATTCGTAGAACATTTCACCGTACGAGCTGCTTTTCTTAAAGAAGTGTTAGGCGCTCTTCGAAAGAGTCGCTCGACTTCTTTTGCCTTTCCAATATCTGTAGGACCTTTTTCCCTCCCTGATCCAGGTTTTCTTTCAATGCTCAGGTTTTCCTTATACCTGATGGCATTAGAAACCGTTCGAGGGTCAACTTTCAAATTTTTAGCTATTTTTTTAAAAGTCCATGACGGATTTTTTTGAAAAGTTTTCATTATATTTTCACGAACTTTTTTTTCGCAGTCCATTTTGATTGAAATAACTATTGAAAATTAATAATTTCTAAAATAATAGTATCTGACATATCTATAGAAACTAACTTGATCAAAAAATAAATTATTTCTTGCACTATGGATAAATTTTGTCTAAAATAGTAAATGCATATTTTTTTTAGAACACTCTTTATACTGCGTTTCTGTCGAGGTGACATCCTTATAAAGGGTGGTAAAATTGTAAGGGCCGATGTTGAATGTGAACCACACCTAAACGCCAAGTTTTTTTTCCAAATTTTATTTGACATTTCTCTATTTCAGACTTACTCAATTTAAACCATGGAGAGATACACAATCCAACAACGTGTTAAAGTTATCCAGACTTCTTATGAAAATGGGCGTTCAAATTAAAATGCTTATCGTGCACTTCGTGATTTTTTTGGTCAATTTGATCGTCCAAATGTGCGTACAATCGCAAAAATCGTGGAAAAATTCGAGAAAACCGGGTCTGTAGAAGATGTGAGAACACCAGTGCATGCTCGTACTGCAGAAAATATTGCTGCTGTTCGCGATTGTGTGGCTGAAGAGCCGTCCACCTCAACTCGTCGTCGTGCCCAACAACTGCACCTCTCACGCTTGTCGTTGAAGAACATTATGCATTAAGACTTGCGTTTACACGCTTACAAGGTGCAATGGCTCAAGAACTAAAGCCTCTTGACCATTCCAAACGTCGTGAATAGGCAGAATGGTGGCAAGAAATGGCAACAGTGGATGATCAATTTTCGAAGAAAATCATCTTCAGTGATGAGGCACATTTTCACCTGAGTGGATTCGTCAATAAACAGAATTGCCGCATTTGGGCGAATGAGAATCCAAGAGTGATTGTTGAAAAACCAATGCACCCACAAAGAGTGCGGTTTATGGGCTGGCGGCATCATCGGGCCAAATTTTTTCCAAAATGAGGCCGGTCAGGCAGTTACTGTGAATGGTGTTCGCTATCGTGAGATGAAAACGAACTTTTTATGGCCCGAATTGGAAGATATGGATGTGGACGATATGTGGTTTCAGCAGGACGGTGCCACTTGCCACACAGCTAACGAAACAATGGATCATTTGCGCAACAAATTCAATGGCCGTGTTATCTCACATAATGGCGATGTCAATTGGCCGCCAAGATCATGTGATTTGACACCGTTGAATTTTTTTCTTTGGGGTTATTTGAAAGAAAAGGTGTACGTCAATAAGCCAGCAACAATTCAAGAGCTAAAGGATGAGATAATTCGGCACATTAACGGCATAGAACCTCCATTATGCCTCAGGGTCATCGAAAATTTGGACCATCGGATGGAGGTGTGCCGCCGTGGTCGCGGCGCCCATTTGGCCGATATTTTCTTCCATACATAATTGAGTAATACCAATATATCATAATAAAATAAAATTACAATAATTTCCTAAATAGTTTGTGTTTTATTCAAAATCAACATCGGCCCTTGAAATTTAACCACCCGATATAAACAACATCCCCTTTTTTATATCCCTTTTTTATAACTCCTAACAAAATATATGGACCTGTACTGTACTAAATATTAAGCTAAACGAAAAGCATTTAACAACTTATAAATGTAAAACCATACCAGGTTACGATACCGAATTTTGTTCAAAGTTGTTCATTCGAACAATAAAGTTTCCCCAACCCTGCACTTATTAACGCCCCCAGAAACTGCAGCCAACTTCACTTGCGAAAAACTTGCGTTTAAATAAAAGTAAATACTAGGGAAATCACTTACATATTTTAAATGGTGAACTATAAAGCTCCTGCAACCGAATTTAGTCCAAATATTTTACTTACAATACCAAGATTTTAATATTGCTGATGAACAAAGAGGTACGAACATCATGAGAATACCTGTAAAAGGTCTGCTATCTTTAATATATCATACTTCCCTATAGTGGTTTGGTATCTTTGTAAGACTCCGGGAAAAGAGCTATGATTATTTAGGCTAACGATAAGTACAAACTTGTTTAATGACTTAATGCAGTTTTTTCGGAATTTAGATCCGATGCGATAAAAGATCGGCTTACAAACGGTTAATTACAAAGTCCATCCCATTGGCTAATAACTGCTTCGGTTAACTACGGAATAAAATCTAGCGAGATAAGAATTGCGGCATACAATTCAAAAAGATAAATACTTTGCCTAACTATCAGGCAAAATTTAAATCCGATGGAATAAACCTTTGGCTATCAATCGGCTAATTACGGCATACTATCCGACGATGTAAATACCTTGGCTCTTAGTCGGCTCACTACAAGGCAAAAAGTAATAATTCAAAGAGATAAAGTCTTCGACTCTCAATCGGGTAACTATGACACACAATTCAACGAGATAAATACTTCGGCTCTCGGTACAAAGCAAATAATCATCCCACGCGATAAAATCTTCTGCATTCAATCAACTAAATTCGATTTTTTTAAAATAAAGAGTGCTCTAAATAAAATTTGTAGTTGGATTTTCTTAAATAAAAATCAAACCTTTTAATATAAAAACTCTACAAAATACGCAAATATAATGACATATTATACAAAATCATTTAGCATTAAAATGTTTACTTAGTACTCGGGTTTTGCAAAATTATCGACTTTTTTTGGAAACCCTCCCATTAAAGATTTTACAGTTGCTTCTGATACCTTTTTGGAGCATGTGTTCCACCTGCGCTTAAAATCGGACATGTTCTTGGAAATCTTTCCTGTGTTCTTCAATTCCTATTTTACCAGAGCCCAATACCTTTCCACAGGCCGAAGTTCTGGACAGTTAGGCGGATTTGCCTCTCGTGGTACAAAAATGACATTATTCTTTGAGTACCACTCAAGTGCTTTTTTCCATAATGGCATGATGCCAAATCGGGCCAAAAAAATGTAGTCACTCTGTGCTCTCTTAAAAAGGGTAACAACCGTTTTTGTAGGCACTCCTTTATATAAATTTCTGTGTTTATTGTGCCAGATGCCACAAATACTTTACTTTTGCCACAACTGCAAATAGCTTGCCACACGAGAAACTTGTTAGGGAATTTTGTTTGTTTTTTTGTGCGAAACTCTTGCCGAACATTGCCCCGTTTATCAGCAACATAAAAATCTTGACCATGAAGTTGAGAAAAGTCTGCCAGTACGTATGTTTCATCATCCATCACACAACAGGTGTATTTTTTTATAAAATCAGACCTCAATTTTTTCGCTCGTTTTTTTGCTTCTAAGTTCTTTATAGCATTGCGATCTGGAACCTTTTGGACTTTGTATGTCTTCAGTCCAGCATAAGCTTTGACTCTATGTGCAAAATTCGTAGAACATTTCACCGTACGAGCTGCTTTTCTTAAAGAAGTGTTAGGCGCTCTTCGAAAGAGTCGCTCGACTTCTTTTGCCCTACCAATATCTGTAGGACCTTTATTCCTCCCTGATTTAGGTTTTCTTTCAATGCTCAGGTTTTCCTTATACCGTCTGATGGGATTAGAAATCGTTCGAGGGTCAACTTTCAAATTTTTAGCTATTTTTTAAAAAGTCCATGACGGATTTTTTTGAAAAGTTTTAATTATATTTTCACGAACTTTTTTTTCGCAGTCCATTTTGATTGAAATAACTATTGCAAATTAATAATTTCTAAAATAATAGTATCTGACATATCTATAGAAACTAACTTGATCAAAAAATAAATTATTTCTTGCACTATGGATAAATTTTGTCTAAAATAGTAAATGCATATTTTTTTTAGAACACTCTTTAACAATCGAATCCTACTTAAGTATTGAAACTCGAATTATATGTATATATATATATATATAATTCCCTGACAACATTCCAATTGGAACAAGGGGTACTTCTCTCAGACAATGAGCTGCATCCGGTTCTATTTTTAGACTCATTGAAAGGGACCTACGTTTTAACGCCGGCTCCGAACGGCAAATGCATTAGAGAAGTTTTTCATAGCCTAATACTCAATAACCAGTGGCTAGTTGAGTTATGAGGTGAACCGCCGCTTTTTGAAAATTAATTTTTTTCAAGTGGGTCTGACAAGGATTGAACTTGGGACCTCTGATATGCTAGGCGGATGACTAACTTATTTTTTTTTTTTTATAGGAGAGATTTGCAAAGAATTTTGTGGAACAGAAACAGTTATCACTTTGCTAAAAAATACAATTTGATAAGTGCAAAGTGAAAAGTTGATAAGTTGTTTCGGGGAAAAGGGCCCAGGTTTCTCAGGGTACCAGGATGTACCACGAGGAGGTTAGAGTAGGAATTGGATACAGTACTTACCTGGTAGCTGGAGACGCCAGCCGTTACATACCAACTTTCTTATTTGCTACTTTTAAATTCATTCATGTCTTTAAAAATTAAATTTTCTTCTCAATTATCTCACATTGTAATACGATCCATTTCGAGTCAATAAAAAAGATGGTGTTTGAAATAAATGTCAACAAATTGTAAAACACTTTAAAAAATAAACAAACAAATACTCGTACTTGCAGAAATTTTCATCTTAAAGTCATAAAAGACAGACGGACTTCAATAAGAAATTGAGAAAATTAAAAAGGAATAAAAACGGCAGAGCATGTTGTTTTGAAGAAATAAAAACAATAAAAAAACAAGTAAGAAAAGCTATAGTCGGTCAAGCCAACTATATGATGCCCTTCACTGCTAAGCTCAAATATGGACCAACAATTTAACAATTTTTTCTTTAGTCTAAGAGACATACATATATTATATGCAGGTATGTGATGGAAAACGATCGTTTTCAAATCGATCGATTTTAGATATATTCTTGAGATCATTTTCGGTTATTTTGCCAAAAAATTCAAACCAAATGAAAGATAAAATATCATTCAAAAGGATTGATGCCAAAATTTTCATTTTTTTGGGGGAAATAACCGAAAATTAGCTAAAAAAATATGTCTGAAATCGATCGATTTGAAAACGAAAAATGTCCATCACATACCTGATGATATTTTTTCAAAATTTCGAGATTTATGTCATTTCCAGCTAAGGGCCTGATATGGGAGCTAGGGTCAATTGTGGATCGATTTATACCAAATTTTGGTTATTGCTTTATATTTACAAAATATTTATCTGTGTAAAGTTTTAGTAAACAAATGCATTTATTTTTAGAGTTATAAATGTTTGTGTGTTTTTAAGTGTTTATAGACATATTTTGAGAATGTTTGTTGTATGGGAGGTATGGTCAAATATTGGCAGATTCCTACAAAAGTAAGTACAATGATTAAGGTTATCATAAGCAATATTTGTGCTGAATATTATAAAAGTACAACTAAATTTGTGGCTGTGAAGGACCAAAAACTGTATCCCTATGAAAGGTACCCGAATTGATTGGATTATTATCCAATTTCACCCAAAAATATGAGTATGTGCCAAATTTCACCAAATCTTATATTCATAAACGAGCAATAATTGTATATATATATATATATATATATATATATACATATATATATATATTGAATGGCTATCTCAAAAACGGCTCTAACGATTTTAATAAAATTTGGGCAGTGGGTATCTTTTTTGAAGGGACTTTTGGAGGGAAAAAACGGGTAAAAAGGGGAAAAAATTGAAAACGCTATATCTCCTAAAGTTATAAGTATACAAACAAAATTAAAATTATGTTTTAAACAGCTATGAAAATAAGCGGACAAGTGTTTGGTACTTTTTTGAAACTATGTCCGATAGGGGGTAAAAAGGGTAAAAATTGTTTTTTTGATACCTTTTTAAGCCACTCTTAAATTTTAAACTAAACAATACAGAAAGAAACTTTGCATTGCAATCAATAGATGTGAAAGAAACATTAAACACGTCTTTAGTACTTTTTTGATTTTGGGGCCAAAATGGGTAAAAAAAGGGATAAAATGATAACTTAACATCTCAAAAAGTAATATGAATAGGAACATTATGTTAACTGCGTTTTAATAAAATGTACCGAATTCAATTGGTACCAAAGAAGTACCAAATATGCATATGGAACTTTTTGAAATTAGGGGATAAATAGGGGAAAAAATTAATAATGTTATACCTTTTAAGCAAATGAATATTTGTCTGTATGTATGTTCTTTGTAGAATAGTAAACTGTGAATTTATTCATGTTATGCTCTTTAGCGAAGATGTTGCGGATAAGCCGGCGAAGGTTTTTAAGTTGATAAGACTAATTTCCGACAGATGGCGTCACTGAAAATTACTAAAAATTAATTAAATCGTGAACTGTACATTTGATCATGCTATGATCTTTAGCAAAGTTGTAGCGCATGAGCCGGCAAAGGCTTTTTAGTTGGTATGAATAATTTCCGATAGGTGGTGCTACTAAAACTTACTCAAAGTCAATTTAATCGTAAGCTGTACATTTAATCATGCTTCAATCTTTAACAAATTTGTTGCACATCAGCCAACGAAGGTTTCTTAGCTGGTATGAAGAAATGTCGACAGGTGGCGACACTGAAATTTACTCAAAGTCAATTTAGTCGTAAGCTGTACATTTAATCATGCTATAATCTTCAGCAAGGCTGTAGCGGATAAGCCGACGAAAGTTTTTGAATTGGAATGAGCAAAGTCCGACAGGTGGCGCCACATAAAATTACTCAAAGTGAATTAAATCGTAAACTGTGCATTTGATCTTATTATAATCATAAGCAAAGTTGTTACGCATATACAGACGAAGGTTTCTTAGATGGTATGAACAACTGGTGGCGCCACTGAAAACTGCTCAAAATGAATTAAATCGTAAACTGTGCATTTGATCCGACTATAATCTTTAGCAAAGTTGTTACGCATGCGTCGACGGAGGTTTTTGTTGGTATGACTAATTTCCAAAGTTATTTAAATGAGTTAAACTGTAAACTTTGCAAACTATGTGTTGGTCGGACAAAATAAATATAATAATTAAAAATTAACTGGATATTTGTAAATGTTAGTACTTTATAAAATAAAATATATAAAAACTTTAAAATTTGCCTCAAAATGCTTATCATAAGCTCCGAACAAGGCTCGGTCAACCAGGTACTTATCTTTAAAGTTACGACCTGTACAATGATAACAAGCTTACATGGATAACCGGCCAGCCAGCCAGCCGGACGGACATCGTTAAAACAACTCAGGGAGTGATTCTAAGTCGAGTGTTATACTAAAAAGTGGGTCTCAGACTAATATTTCTATGCGTTACAAACATCAGCACAAACCCAATATACCCTTTCCACCTATGGTGGTGAAGGGTATAATAAAACCTAGTTAAAATAATGTTTAAAACATGATACTTAAACTGGACACATAACAGGGTCCATAAACACCAAAAATGATGATACCGACGATGATGATGATGACAATGACATTAAGAACTTTAGAGTAAATAAGTAAAAAAAGAAAATTTTTTGAAAATAATGATGAACAATAATAAGAAAAATCAACTGCGCGAGGATAGGAACTGTCGGCGATAAATGCGTATATAAATACATTATTTTAAGAATTCATTTTAAATAACTTTATTTCGAAAATAATCATAACGAACAATTTCGTAACAATAGGAGAAGAACAGAAATTTAAGTACATAAATACATTTAGCCGTAAGGAAGTCTTTGAAAGAAATGACAACTATAGTTAAAAATATTAAAAGCTAACAAGGACAATTTTAACGCCATCATTGTCATTCTCATCATCCTCATCGTCTACATCTACTTATTTAATAGGAAATGAAAGTCATAAATTTATTCAGTTTCTCGTTTCGTTTCTCTCTCTATTTTCAAACTCATAAAAACTGAAAACATCAATTTAAAAGTGTCTGTTTGTGGGTCTTATGAGGTCTTATGTTCATATTTACGTTATAACTTGTACCTCATTTAGGAAAAAGCTAAGAAAAAACATAAACATTTACTTATTTAAAAATCGAAATCCTTAAATAAGTTTCATTTTATACTAAATAGTCATTTGATCAGGAATTTATTTAAAATAGAAATTTTTTTGACTTTTTTAGGGGAAAGGAAAATTGAAAGCAACATATGCCTTAAATAGGAAAGAAAGTCATTTTGGAAAAAAACACATATAAACATTTAAATATACATAAGTAAATGTCAAAGGTCTACCACAAAATACATAAAACCGTTTTCAATTTATTATTTTGCTAAGAAGGAAATATTTTTTCTAAATCTAACCGTTAGTACTATATATATATACATATATATATATATACATATATATATATATATATATATATATATATATATATATATATATATATATATATATATATATATATATATATATATATATATATATATATGTATATAGTACCTGGGCGACCGAGCCTTGCTTTATAATAAGCATTTCGAGGCAAATTTTAAAGTTTTCATATATTTTATTTTATAAAGTACTACCCAACTAAAATAAGTTTAGAGAAAAGACGGTAGACAAATATCCAATGAATTTTGAATCATTTTATTCATTTTATCCTATCAATACATGATGAAATGCATAGTTTAATATGAATAATTTTGGAAATTGGTCATACCGACTTAGAAACCTCCGTCGCACAGTGGTTTACGGACGCTTTTTTTTTGAAATAATTCTGTAACTTTTGAACGACTGGAGATATTTGAATGAAATTTGACATGGTGATAGTCAAGGAGTATTCGAGTTGGTTTTTAAAAGCACTGGTCCATGAGGGGTCGGGAGAGTGATTGATGGACCTTCAAAGTTGGTCACCTCGGGTGTTCGACTTTTTTAAAAATTCGCCAAAAATCCATTTATGTATGGATTGAAAAGAAATTTTAAACTTAAGTTGTCCTTGAGAAGATCTACAAAAAATACGCGTAAATGTGTAGGTTATCTCCTTTGGATTTCGAGATATTTGGGTAAAAAGGAATTTTTAGGTTGATTTTTTACCTCTTTTTTTAAGCTTTTTTTGATCTGGTGGACGCATCTGAGGACCAAAAATTTTTTAAGAATATTCTTTAAATTTGTAATAAAATTCTGAATAATTTTTGTGCAAGTTAGTTATAGAAATCTTCTTTTGTTTAAAAGTTAAAAATATTCAAAGTTGAAACTTACAAAAAATTTCGCTTTTTTTTTAGTTTTTCCCCAAAAGATAGCTATATTTTTTCACTAATAAAAAAATATTTTCTTAAGAAACATAAAAAGATTTTTAAAGTTTTTAAAAGAAAACATAATGAGAATGCGTATAAAACAAATTACTTGCTAATTGGACTTTTGGTCCTCGCACATGTCCTCTCCAAAAAATGGCAATTTGTAAAAAAAAAAATTAGTTTAAACAAAAATTTCTCAAAAGGCAAAGCACCGATTTGAAAAAAATTATAATGTTCATATTTTCCAATATATCTGTTATTGATTAGAAAAGTTTTTTCTGAAACGCGCTGCAAATAGAGACAGTGTTGCCATATTTGTAAAAAAACTCATTTTTTGAAACACCTTTTTCCCCAGTTGGGAATTGGGGAATTTTTAAGTTAAAATTGGGAATTTTTTTTAGTCTATTGCTTTTACATCTTATTGGTCTACATTACTACAAAATTTCATTGTAATATCTTTATCCATGTCATTTCCACAGAATATCAAAGATTAAAAATATTTTCCTTAAAAAAGCAGAAAAACAATTTTTTTTTGTTTTACGATACAAAGTGTAAAAAAAGTAACGCACTTAAAAAAAACTTTTACTTAGTGCTAATCTCCTAGTCTTTCCCGATCTAATGATACTAAACATGTATATAAAGCATTAATACCGAGTCTTAAAAAACTCTGAAAAGTTTGGCCCCCGTAGCATTTTTACACTGTTTATTTAAATATAAGTGATGAATTTGTGCATATAAAGTTAATTATCATACTCAAATATTTCACTATTTTTAAGATGACAATGATCCTTCGCTAATAAACAAATATTTTCTTCAAAAAGATATAAATAGTTTTTTATTTTTTTAAAGAAAACATTATAAGAATGACTTAAAAAAATTTTATTCGATTTTGCCTTTTGTTCCAAGCTAAAAAATAAAATTTTAGTAAAAGATTCTAAATAAGTAAGTACGAGTAAGGCACCGATTTTGATAACAGTGTAAAGGTAATATATCCATAATTTGTAGCAAAAGTTTAATTAGAAGAGTACTTTTATAGTAACAGTGTGACAATTTATTTAAAATAAGATTTAAAGGCATTTTTCCGGTATTTAAAATTGGTGTATTTGAAAAAATTGCAAAATTATGTTAAGGTTATAAAATGTTTTTTAATGTGAAAGTTAATGCAATAGGTAAAAATTGTTACAACTTGGGTTTTTCATAATGGTCAGAAAGGATATGGTTACTCACCTCCATACAGGTAGGTTTTACGAGACGCACATATTGGTTGAGTTATATATGCACCTATTTTTAGAGGTAAAAAATACATTAATTCATTGATTTCTTTATTATTCTTTGGATACAGGTATATATAAAAAATGTTTTTTTTTAATATAAAAAAGAAAGTTTTAAATGTAACTGCTATTAACAGTTAAAACATCATGGCTATAACATTGGAATTTAAAGTGTTGTGCGATATTCTTTTTGAACAACCAAGCAGTTCGAGAGCAGAAAAAATTAAAATAATCATGCGATATGCTAAAAGTCAAACTAACTCCATGATTCTCAATAGTGAGGAAGACAAAGTCGTAAAATTTGTAAAGTTATTTGAACTTAAAATTAAGTCGGTTAATTACTGTTTAAAAAGATTTGAATCTAAATTTAAAGACTGGCTGAAGGACTCAATTGAGCTTAAAACTTCTGGTGCTGGAGCCCCTCTAAAAAACTATGATGATCTCGGAGAAAGATCTAAAAAGATGCGATTATCCGAAGTTCTTTCTACTCATTCGGATACTGAAATCAAAGATTCCTTTAAGGAAGTGCTCAAACGAAATAATCAACCAGCTGAAGCTAAACAAATAGCAGATATTCTCCCAGAGGCTTCTCCTAAACGTCTTAAGCGAATTATTAAGAGTATACCAACTCCTTCTTCTCAATCAGAATTTTCGGAGGAAGAAGCACTTGCTCTTATGCTCGAGTTGAAATTGAGTAAAAATAAATATATTAAACTCTGTAAGGCATTACGAGACAAAGGACACTCAATTTTACCAGGATATAATGCGTTATTAAAAACCAAAAAAAACTTAATACCAACAAACGTGATAGGAGACGAAAGTGCATCTGTGGATTTATCAAAATTATTGGAAAATACGGCATCAAGGCTGATATCTACTACATTGTCTGAAGAAGAAGCCAAGAAACTTGACAACAAGGACTTAACTTTAATATGTAAATGGGGATGTGACGGTTTATCTGGATTACCGGAATACAAACAATCAACATCTCATCAGAACACAAATGACTACAGAAGCGTTTTTATGGCATCCCTAGTACCACTAAGATTAAGAAAGAATCGTTCTGAACCATCCACATCAAAAGAGCGTACTGAATATGTGTGGGTTAACACATCTCCAGGATCAAAGGCATTTTGCAGACCGATCAGATTCGAATATTTAAAAGAAAATGCAGCAAGCACAAAAAATTGGGTTGATGATATCAAATATTCAATAGACAATTTGAGTCCAGTCTGCATAGACATACATGGATATTTGATTAATGTAAATTTTGAGCTTCAATTGACAATGATAGATGGAAAAGTAAGCAACGCTATAACGGAAACCCATTCAACTTGGAAATGCTCATTATGCGGAAAGAAGAAATCGGAATTTCTACAAACTTCAGAAGATGCATCAGCTAGTACTGCAATTAATCAAGAGGTTCTGGAATTTGGTATATCGCCCCTACATGCACGTATCCGATTTTTAGAATTTATGCTACATATAGCATATGATCTGAAATATAGGAATATACCTGATAATCAGCTAAAATCCGTGAGAAATAATAAGGAACTGATTGAAATGAGATCCAGTGAAAAAAAAAAAGGATTCAGGAAGAATTCAAAACTATGACGGGTCTAAACATAGACAAACCACTTGTAGGATATGGCGTAATATTATCGGCAATAAATAGCAAATATCAAATAAATGCTGAAAAATTTCATTGCTATGCCCTCAACGCGTTAACTCGTATACGACATTTGTATCACTGGAAAGAAATTACACCAACAGTTCATAAAGTCCTTCAACATGGTCGTGAAATAATTGAATCAAATCTTCTCCCACTTGGTGAACTGACAGAAGAGGCCCAGGAAGCGCGGAATTCAGATTTCAAGTATATCCAACTATTTAATACCAGAAAATGCTCAAGAAAATCGCAAAATCAGGATCTAATAAATTATCTCTTGTTGTCTTCTGATCCTGCTCTATCAACGATGAGAAAGAAATGGTGGAGCAGTTATACAAAAACTTCTGAAAACGAACACCTGGAAGAGGTTCTTGATATAATAGATTGTACTGATTATTTTACTGAAAATAAAAATTAAGTAAATAACTACTTTTATATAAATATGTAATAAAAACTGTAAGTTTAAACTTTAACTACAAATACTTCAATAAAATGTATTTCACCTTTTAATATAAGTACAAATTATTTACATTTTGATATTTCATAAATCCTCATGATATTTTCTTTAAAAAAATAAAAAAATATTTGTTTATTAGCGAAGGATCATTGTCATCTTAAAAATAGTGAAATATTTGAGTATGATAATTAACTTTATATGCACAAATTCATCACTTATATTTAAATAAACAGTGTAAAAATGCTACGGGGCCAAACTTTTCAGAGTTTTTTAAGACTCGGTATTAATGCTTTATATACATGTTTAGTATCATTAGATCGGGAAAGACTAGGAGATTAGCACTAAGTAAAAGTTTTTTTTAAGTGCGTTACTTTTTTTACACTTTGTATCGTAAAACAAAAAAAAATTGTTTTTCTGCTTTTTTAAGGAAAATATTTTTAATCTTTGATATTCTGTGGAAATGACATGGATAAAGATATTACAATGAAATTTTGTAGTAATGTAGACCAATAAGATGTAAAAGCAATAGACTAAAAAAAATTCCCAATTTTAACTTAAAAATTCTCCAATTCCCAACTGGGGAAAAAGGTGTTTCAAAAAATGAGTTTTTTTACAAATATGGCAACACTGTCTCTATTTGCAGCGCGTTTCAGAAAAAACTTTTCTAATCAATAACAGATATATTGGAAAATATGAACATTATAATTTTTTTCAAATCGGTGCTTTGCCTTTTGAGAAATTTTTGTTTAAACTAATTTTTTTTTTACAAATTGCCATTTTTTGGAGAGGACATGTGCGAGGACCAAAAGTCCAATTAGCAAGAAATTTGTTTTATACGCATTCTCATTATGTTTTCTTTTAAAAACTTTAAAAATCTTTTTATGTTTCTTAAGAAAATATTTTTTTATTAGTGAAAAAATATAGCTATCTTTTGGGGAAAAACTAAAAAAAAAGCGAAATTTTTTGTAAGTTTCAACTTTGAATATTTTTAACTTTTAAACAAAAGAAGATTTCTATAACTAACTTGCACAAAAATTATTCAGAATTTTATTACAAATTTAAAGAATATTCTTAAAAAATTTTTGGTCCTCAGATGCGTCCACCAGATCAAAAAAAGCTTAAAAAAAGAGGTAAAAAATCAACCTAAAAATTCCTTTTTACCCAAATATCTCGAAATCCAAAGGAGATAACCTACACATTTAAGCGTATTTTTTGTAGATCTTCTCAAGGACAACTTAAGTTTAAAATTTCTTTTCAATCCATACATAAATGGATTTTTGGCGAATTTTTAAAAAAGTCGAACACCCGAGGTGACCAACTTTGAAGGTCCATCAATCACTCTCCCGACCCCTCATGGACCAGTGCTTTTAAAAACCAACTCGAATACTCCTTGACTATCACCATGTCAAATTTCATTCAAATATCTCCAGTCGTTCAAAAGTTAAAGAATTATTTCCAAAAAAAAGCGTCCGTAAACCACTGTGCGTCGGCTCATGCGCAAGAGCTTTGCTAAAGATCATAGCCTGATCACATGCACAGTTAACGATTTAATTCATTTTGAGTAATTTTCAGAAACCTTTTTCGGCTTATGCGTAACAACTTTGCTAAAGATCATAGCCTGATCAAATGCACAGTTTACGATTTAATTCATTTTTATTAATTTTCAGTGGCGCCACCTGTCGGAAATTGTTCATGCCAATTAAAAAACCTTAGCCGGCTCATTTGCAACAATTTCGCTAAAGATTATTACATGAGCATAACATGGTTAAATGCATAGTTTACTATTCTAGTACCTGGTTGACCGAGCCTTACTCGGGGCTTTATGATAAGCATTTTGACGCAAATTTTAAAGTTTTCATATATTTTATTTTATACAGTTACAATTTAACTCATTTTAAATAATTTTGAAAATTGGTCATACCAACAGAAACCTCAGTCGACTCATGCGCAACAACTTTTT
The DNA here is from genome assembly GCA_933228675.1 of Stomorhina lunata. Taxonomy (NCBI): domain Eukaryota; kingdom Metazoa; phylum Arthropoda; class Insecta; order Diptera; family Rhiniidae; genus Stomorhina; species Stomorhina lunata. The sequence continues at coordinate 120,889,833 of OW121740.1, read as the reverse complement.
TTGATTCATTTTGAGTAGTTTTCAGTGGCGCCGTCTGAAGTCGTTCATACCACTAAAAACCTTCATCTGCTTATGTGTAACAACTTTGCTTATGATCATAACATGATCAAATGCACAGTTTATGATTTAATTCACTTATAGTCTGATCAAATGCACAGTTTACGATTTAATTCATTTTGAGTAATTTTCAGTGGCGCCACCTGTCGGATTTTGGTCATTCCAATTAATAAACCTTCGTCGGATTATCCGGAATAACTTTGCTAAAAATTATAGCATAATTAAATGTACAGTTTACGATTAAATTGACTTTAAGTAAATTTCAGTGGCGCCAACTGTCGAAATTTCTTCATACCAACTAAGAAACCTTCGTCGGTTCATCTGCAACAACATTGCTAAAGATTATAGCATGATTATATGTACAGCTTACGATTAAATTGACTTTGAGTAATTTTCAGTAGCGCCACCTGTCGGAAATTATTCACACCAATTAAAAAGCATCCGCCGGCTCATGCGCTACAACTTTGCAAAAGATCATAGTATAATCAAATGTACAGTTTACGATTTAATTAATTTTTAGTAATTTTCAGTGGCGCCACCTGTCGGAAATTCGGTATACCAACTTAAAAACCTCCGCCGGCTTATCCGCAACATCTTTGCTAAAGAGCATAACATGATCAAATTCACAGTTTACTATTCTATAAAGAACATACATACAGACAAACATTCATTTGTTTTAAAGTTATAACATTACTAATTTTTTCCCCTTTTTATCCCCTAATTTCAAAAAGTTCCATATGCATAATTGGTACTTCTTTGGTACCAATTGAATTCGGTACATTTTATTAGAAAGCAGTTAACATAATTTTCCTATTCATATTACTTTTGTAGATGTTAAGTTATCAGTTTATCCCTTTTTTAAACATTTTGGCCACAAAATCAAAAAAGTACCAAATACGTGTTCAATATTTCTTTCACATCTATTGATTGCAGTACAAAGTTTCTTTCTATATTCTTTAGTTTAAAATATAAGAGTGGGTTAAAAAGGTACCAAAAAAACTATTTTCACCCTTTTTTACCCCTTATCGGACATAGTTTCAAAAAAGTACCAAACACCTGTCCGTTTATTTTCATAGCTGTTTAAAACGTAATTTAAATTTTTTTTCTATACCTTTTACATAAGGAGATATAGCGTTTTCGATTTTTCCCCTTTTTACCCGTTTTTACCCTCTTAGAGGCAAAGGTTCCAAAAGTCCCTTCTTCTTCGACCTATACATCAAAAAAGATACCCACTGTCCAAATTTTATCAAAATCGTTAGAGCCGTTTTCGAGATAGTCATTCTATATATATATATATATATATATATATATATATATATATATATATATATATATATAAATACATACAATTATTGCTCGTTTAAGAATATAAGATATATATATATATATATATATATATATATATATATACATTCCAATTGGAACAAGGGGTACTTCTCTCAGACAGCTGGAGAACTTTTACATAGCCTAATACTCAATAACCCGTGGCTAGCTGAGTTATGAGGGCAACCCCCGCTTTTTTTAAATTTATTTTTTTTTTCAAGTGGGTCTGGCCGCAGATCGAACTTGAGACCTCTGGTATGCTAGGCGGATAACTAACCTGCTATACCACGGCGGTTCACATTGTACTATAATAGTGTTATTTTTTCCGCTAGAAAAGAAAATACCACTCGACAAATACTGCCCTACAATTGTATATGGGCAAATCCTGCGCGACGGACTATACATTTGTACGGATTTTGTTATACTTAAATGAATCCCATTGTCGTTTTACACGAGATATCTTTCCACAGATTTCGGAGAAATTTAGGCCATCGATTGTGCTCTCGAATGGCATTTGTTGATTTATATACTTGCTTTGGAGGAAAAAGATATTCTCTTTTAAAGGGCTGTCACGGACGCTAAAAAAAATTGGAAGTGACTTTTTTTCAACACAAGTTTCTGTAATCTTCATCAAAAAAAACAAAATTTAAATACATTGAAGATAGAGGAAAAATATTTTAAAGTCTCCAGTTTCACCAAAAATCCATAAATAAACTGTTGCGGACGCTACAGTTTTTACTTGCACGCTTTTGATAAGGAAAAATGCATTTTTCACATTTTTTTAAGGGTTCGTAACTCAGAACAAGTAAGAAAGTGCTATAGTCGGTCAATCCCGACCATACGATACCCTTCACCACTAAGGTCAAAGGTGTTCTTTTTCCTGTATAAAGACAAATATTTGCTAAATTTTGCCATCATACATATTCTCAAAACTTAAAAATTTAAGATGTTTCCGCCATTTGGACTTATATGAGCGCTAGGGTCAAATATGGACCGATTTTCTCGAAACTTAGCAAATTGATTACAGATGTTACAAAAGTTATGTATGCAAAAAATAAACATTCTAAAATAAACATTCACAAAATTAAAATTCTCATTATCTTCGGATTTACGAGAGTTTTAGTAAATTTTTTCTCATTTAGTGCGTTTTGAGAAAAGAGTTTATATGGGAGCTCTGGTCAAATGTGGACCGATTTCGAAATCGAAATTTAGTACATTGATTTGAGTTTACATAAGCAGTATTTGCTTTAAATTTCATGAAAAATATTGATTTTTGTGGCCAATATTCAATTCCGGGAAGTGGGACCTATGGGAGGTACCATAAATAATGCGACCTGTAGTTTGATTACAAAGTTTACATGGGGGTCCAGCCAGGCAGCCAGACAGACGGACGGACAGAAAGTGATTCTAAGCTTATTGTTATACTAAAAGATGGGTCTAAGACAAATATTTCTATGCCACCTATGGTGGTGAAGGGTATACAAATAATGGTGTTATTTGTTCCCGAATTTCATCTCCTACATCTTCGTATTCGCGGTTAAAAATGCGATTTTTGGGGACAATTTAATATTTCGAAAAACGGCTACATACATAAATTTATTTAAAGTTTTACACTTTTTTCATCTTATTTTTCGACCCAAGAATGCTGAGGCTAGATGTTAGAGTGTCCCAAAAATCAAAAAAAAAAAATTTTTTTTTGTTCAAAAGCATCAAATTTGCCCCACTTATACCTTAAACTTAATCTGTGGATATAGACAGTGTCATTGCTTTATGAATAAGACAGATATGTGTTCGTAAATTTTGTATTTAATAAATATTATTTTGTAAAAAATATATACTGTGACGGACGCTACACACTTTCCTATACATATTATTATGTAAAATGCTATATTAACATCTATACATTTTTAGCCCAATGTAAAGCATACTATAAGTTCTCTTTACGAACCAAGTCCAATTGGAGAAAAAAGAAAAATTGCACTAGTCAAATTAAAAAAAAAAAACTTTATTTCTGTGACGGACGCTACACACTGTGAGCTTTATTTACTTTGCCTTATTTATATCACTCCAATTACTTTTGATGGGTTCTTTTGCATCTAATTGTATACAATTAAGCAGACTTTGAGCTCCTATTTAAACTTGATTTTAAAAAATTTATAAAAATTCGAGATGGGTGCAAATAAAGACTTGCCATTCACGTTGAGACCAATCAAAAATTGTATCCATTGTATATTCTAAAGGATCAATATATGGTAAATTTTTCCATAAACACAAGTACATGATTTTGACAGTTTTAAAATTGTTTTTCGGATTTGCCCATATATAGATTCTTATTATGCAATATAAAATAATGGTGTACATCCGTATACACTGTTTTATTTAGAGAATGAAATGTACTTATGTAAATCTCGAGAATTTTCGCTTTAATAAAATATTAAATCTAAGAATTATAAAAAAAACTTGATTACATTTGGTCAATTTTTTTACCTTAGTGGTGAAGTTGTAGTTAAGCGACTATGTGATATTTTCACAATATGCTAAGAAATGTAAAACGAATCATTTGAGGCAGACCTCTGATGCTATCTGATAGTAACTACATATGTATGTGTATGAGAACTAGTAGTTTATGTCGTATGTTAGTATTTAAGAAGTGAATTACATTTACATATGTATGTATTTACTTAACGTTATTCCTCTAAAAGTATATTGAAATGAATATAAGCTTATGTTAGTGTCAAATATTGGCATTTGTAGTATGTAACTAAATCCATGTTAAATTGCACAGTAGTTCGATGTGACTTCTTCTAAAAAAAATACTAGATAATAAGTAAATTTACTGAAGATTATTATAAAGCCGTGATATCAACTATTGCAAAAACGTCTATAGTTTCTCACCGCCAGTCATCATATTTTTTTAGAAACTTTCATAAGAATAATGTCCTCTATAAGATACACATTGAATAACTTTATACAAAGCCAAGATATCGCACATGTTTATAAAATTGTCACGAATTTTTAAGTTATCCACCCCATTTTGCAAAGTTCACTACTTTTAATTCTTCTCCTAGTTTTCTAGAATGTTACTGTTGAAGTTGTTGTTATTCTGTTTATGTCTATAAGCAGAGCAAAGTGTTTCTCTTATTTGCTGTAAAGAGTATAGCAACATTTTTCGCTTTTATCTACATTCTCTCTTTCTCTCTGTTACTGTTTACTTCAGATAATTTATTTGGAAAAAGTATGTGTGAGAGTGTTCTTGATCATGAGAGAATGTATTGGAAAGTGCATGAACTTTCGTAAGCCACATTGTTAAGCTGAATTCACTCATTTTGTTCGAAAAAAATTTTTGTCCGTACAAAATTTTTTTTATATGTAGTTTGACAAAATATTTTCTCTTCCTCTTAAAGAGAGCTGTCAAACTACATATAAAACAAGTAAGAGTGTTATATTCGGCTGTGCCGAATCTTATATACCCACCATCAAGTTGTGTTAAATTCAGAAACAGGGTGCAGCTAATTCAAAATGTGGACCTCGCTAAGCTAATTGGTATTGTTGGTAAAACCTTTGGACTAAATTCGGTTGCCGTAGCTCTATAGTTCAACATTTAAAAATATTTTAGTGGTTTCCCCAGTATTTACTTTGATCAAAATTCGGTCTCATAACCGGGTATAGTTTTACATTAATAAGTTGTTAAATACTTTTCGTTAATATGTAGTTAGGCTAAACACGTTAATAGTAATACGACAGGTCCATATATTTCGTTAGGAGTTCCTAATGCATTCATCATATATAAAGTCTGGGCTGAACATTGATTGATGTCTATCTAATTTCATAGGTGCAATCTTAATATAATGAATGTACCTCCAAATATTTTTGATTGTAGATATAAAAAGGGGATGTTATATATATAAAAATTATAGCCAAATGTTGACCGATTTTAACAAAATTTTACACACTGGCTGGTATATATATGGAGCTTATTCTTGCAAAATTTAGTGACCATAGCTATCATAGTTTCAAATTTAATAGCTTTTAACTGGCCTTTGCTAAAATTTTTGGTTTCCGTGAGTGTTTTTTATATGAAAGCTAAAGTCAAATTTGGACTGATTCCTATAAAATTTGATAAACTGATCAAAAATTGCATAAAACTTCCCTATTTTAAATTTAATCGTCATAGCTATTACAATTGTATTCAATTTATCAGCATTAATGTGTTTCCCGGGGCGGGGTTATATGGGAGCTCTAACTAAATTTGAACCGATTTTGTCCATTTTCAACACACATCTTTTTCAAGACATCCAAAATACTTTTGTAAAGTTTTGTCCCTCTAGCTCTTTTCGTTAAGGCGCTATCGTGCTTTTATCTGACGGACAGACGGACATAAACAACCTTTTCTTTATGTATTTTTGTGTTTCCATAAGTTTTTTATATGGGAGCTATGGTCAAATGTTGACCGATTGTGACAAAATTTAGCACACTGGCTGGCATTAACATAAGACTTTCTTGTGCCTTATTTAGTCTTAGTAGCTTCTGTAGTTAAGGAGCTATGACGATTTTATCTGACGGACAGACGGACATAAATCCCCTTTTCTTTTTGAATTTTTGTGTTTTCGTAAGTTTTTTATATGGGAGCTAGGTCAAATGGTGACCGAATGTGACAAAATTTTGCACACTGGCTGGCATTGATATAAGACTTTCTTGTGCCAAATTTGGTGGTTATATTTGTTACACTTTTAGATTTATTAGCATTTAAGTGTACTTTAGGTGAAATTTAGGCTGTTTTCGTAAGTTTTTTGTATGAGAGCTATGGCTAAATGTGAACCGATTTTGATGAAATTTTACACGCTGTCTAGGGCTAATGTAAAACTTATATACCAAATTTTATCATCATAGCTGCTATAATTTGTCAATTATTAACAAATAAGCGATTAGCCTAGACGAGGTTATACGGGAGCTATGGTCAAATGTGAACTGATTTTGCCCAATTTCAATACCAAAATTTTCTCAGAGATAAAGAATATTTTTACTAAGTTTCAGTGACCTAGCTCCTTTCGTTTAGGCGTTATCGTGATTTCAACAGACAGACGGACATGGCTCAATCGTCTTAGAATTTCATAAGGATTCAGAATATATATCGTTTTTGGTTTTTGAGCCAATATTAAGGAAATTACAAACGGAATGACAATCTCAATATACCCCCCATTCTTTTTGATGGTGGGTATAAAAAATATTGTCCGGACAAAAACTTTGTTCGAACAAAATGGGTGAATTCAGCTTTAGTGTAGTCAACGACAGCAGCTCTTTGTTTACGTCTGCAGAAAATTCTAAGAACTCTCTTCTCTACTATATAAGGCCGATGAACGAATATTGTTTTAATTGAGACGCGTATAAGAGAACAGTGCGACTAAGAATATTTGAATAGCAGTTTTGTGAAGTTTGTTTACAGTTTTTGTGCAAGTCTGTTTAAAGTGATTAACTCTAAAGTTAATAAAAATATAACTTTGTAAAAACGACATAAAGTCTTTTAATTTTGTTTTCGGTTGTTTGCAAAAGAATTACATGTTTTTAAAGGAAAAACGTAACAATATCAATTGTCCAAATATCATCTATAGTATATGAACAAATCAAATTTTAAAACGCATATAAATAAGTCCTCACTGTAAGAACTAACAAGAACTATAAAACGCTTATACTACCCGTGTTATTGTATGGCGCTGAGTCATGGGCACTTGCACAAAAAGATGAAGCTATCCTTGGGGTGTATGGGAGGAAAATTCTACGAAGAATCTTTAGACATCGAATGAACCATGGGCTGCATGAGTTATACGCTGACATAGACATAGTGAAACGCATTAAGCAACAGCGGCTGCGTTGGTTAGGACATGTTGTGCGAATGGATGAAAATACTCCGGCAAGAAAAGTTTTCGATAATGATCCAGAGGGAACGCGTAGAAGAGGGCGTCCAAAACTTCGATGGAAAGACCAAGTAGAAGAAAATCATTTGAAACTTGGTATACGAAATTGGAGAATATGCGCATAAGATAGAGGTGCACGGAATTCTAAAATATGCTCGGCCTTTGACCTAAACAGGTTGTTATTATAAGTAAGTAAGTAATAAATATGTAGATTTTGATTACCAATAGCCAATAAAAGTTACAGTTTGTTCAGTTTGTAATCAATAACATTCTGTTACACTAAAAAAACTCGGGAAACGACCAAACTTGGGTGGTAACCTTATTGAGTACATGACAAATTTAAGTTATACGCAAAATAAACGATTTTAACGAGATTCGTCAACTTATCGACCCATAACTTAGCCAGGTTGCATCCGATTTTATTTGTTTTAACAGCTAATTAAAGAACAGAGATTGCGCGAAAAAAAAGTTCGTGAAAATATAATTAAAACTTTTCAAAAAAATCCGTCATGGACTTTTAAAAAAATAGCTAAAAATTTGAAAGTTGACCCTCGAACGGTTTCTAATGCCATCAGACGGTATAAGGAAAACCTGAGCATTGAAAGAAAACCTGGATCAGGGAGGAAAAAAGGTCCTACAGATATTGGTAAGGCAAAAGAAGTCGAGCGACTCTTTCGAAGAGCGCCTAACACTTCTTTAAGAAAAGCAGCTCGTACGGTGAAATGTTCTACGAATTTTGCACATAGAGTCAAAGCTTATGCTGGACTGAAGACATACAAAGTCCAAAAGGTTCCAGATCGCAATGCTATAAAGAACTTAGAAGCAAAAAAACGAGCGAAAAATTTGAAGTCTGATTTTATAAAAAAATACACCTGTTGTGTGATGGATGATGAAACATACGTACTGGCAGACTTTTCTCAACTTCCTGGTCAAGATTTTTATGTTGCTGATAAACGGGGCAATGTTCGGCAAGAGTTTCGCACAAAAAAACAAACAAAATTCCCTAAGAAGTTTCTCGTGTGGCAAGCTATTTGCAGTTGTGGCAAAAGAAGTAAAGTATTTGTGGCATCTGGCACAATAAACACAGAAATTTATATAAAGGAGTGCCTACAAAAACGGTTGTTACCCTTTTTAAGAGAGCACAGAGTGACTTCATTTTTTTGGCCCGATTTGGCATCATGCCATTATGGAAAAAAGGCACTTGAGTGGTACTCAAAGAATAATGTCATTTTTGTACCACGAGAGGCAAATCCACCTAACAGGAAAGAGTGCTCTAAATAAAATTTGTAGTTGAATTTTCTTAAATAAAAATCAAACCTTTTAATATAAAAACTCTACAAAATACGCAAATATAATGACATATTATACAAAATCATTTAGCATTAAAATGTTTACTTAGTACTCGGGTTTTGCAACATTATCGACTTTTTTCGGAAACCCTCCCATTAAAGATTTTACAGTTGCTTCTGATACCTTTTTGGAGCATGTGTTCTACCTGCGCTTAAAATCGGACATGTTCTTGGAAATCTTTCCTGTGTTCTTCAATTCTTTTTTTACCAGAGCCCAATACCTTTCCACAGACCGAAGTTCTGGACAGTCTCGTGGTACAAAAATGACATTATTCTTTGAGTACCACTCAAGTGCCTTTTTTTCCATAATGGCATGATGCCAAATCGGGCCAAAAAAATGTAGTCACTCTGTGCTCTCTTAAAAAGGGTAACAACTCCTTTATATAAATTTCTGTGTTTATTGTGCCAGATGCCACAAATACTTTACTTCTTTTGCCACAACTGCAAATAGCTTGCCACACGAGAAACTTCTTAGGGAATTTTGTTTGTTTTTTTGTGCGAAACTCTTGCCGAACATTGCCCCGTTTATCAGCAACATAAAAATCTTGACCAGGAAGTTGAGAAAAGTCTGCCAGTACGTATGTTTCATCATCCATCACACAACAGGTGTATTTTTTTATAAAATCAGACTTCAATTTTTTCGATCGTTTTTTTGCTTCTAAGTTCTTTATAGCATTGCGATCTGGAACCTTTTGGACTTTGTATGTCTTCAGTCCAGCATAAGCTTTGACTCTATCTGCAAAATTCGTAAAACATTTCACCGTACGAGCTGCTTTTCTTAAAGAAGTGTTAGGCGCTCTTCGAAAGAGTCGCTCGACTTCTTTTGCCTTATCAATACCTATAGGACCTTTTTTCCTCCCTGATCCAGGTTTTCTTTCAATGCTCAGGTTTTCCTTATACCGTCTGATGGCATTAGAAACCGTTCGAGGGTCAACTTTCAAATTTTTAGCTATTTTTTTAAAAGCCTATGACGGATTTTTTTGAAAAGTTTTAATTATATTTTCACGAACTTTTTTTTCGCAGTCCATTTTGATTGAAATAACTATTGAAAATTAATAATTTCTAAAATAATAGAATCTGACATATCTATAGAAACTAACTTGATCAAAAAATAAATTATTTCTTGCACTATGGATAAATTTTGTCTAAAATAGTAAATGCATATTTTTTTTAGAACACTGTTTAGAACTAGCTTTAAAAGACTGTATAAAACGAAATAGATTTTTATAGAAAAAAGTTGAAATAATTGCTTTTGAATTTTAAAAATTAAGAAAAAAAATAAAAGAGACATTTTTGAAAAAATGTACCTAATTTCTTGGAATATAAGCATTATATATAAAGTTAGTAAAAGCTTGATCCCTTGACTTTCCAAAACTGATTAAAATTTTAAAATCGGTCTGCAAATGTGAGAGTTGGAGGAACTAAAGTACTACGATCTACCCGAAAACAATTTTTTACGAATATTTTAAAATTTTGCACTTCTTTCGAAATCTTTGAAATTGATTTTTGTATGATCTCATCTAGGTCTAAAACCTCCACTAGGTCGCTTTTCAAGTTTTTACAAAAGTTGCTCATTTGTAACACCGTATAATTGAATAATTGAAATTTGCATACAAATCTTAAGTAACAAGAAACCACAGTACGTACTTTTATATTAATATATTAAAAATGTTTTCTTCTAAAAAAATATTTAAATTTTCCGATTTTTTGGACGGAAGTAGAAAGTATATTTTCTTTCCGTTTTGTTAATAAACTTCCAGTCCTCATATGGCAATCAAAAACATTTCTTGCCTCCTTAACCTTCAAAAATGTTAAAACCAAACATTTTCATAATAAAATTGAAAATCCTTAAAATGAGGTATTTTCGTTTTTTTTTTTTGCTTCTACTGATTTTCGTTTAGAATTTTTTTTTCTTAACGTTGATAAGGATTTACATGGATTAAGCTTATGAAGAGCAAAAGTACTAAGGAACAAAAAGCAAAAAGTCACCAAAAAGGAAAAAAAAACCTTAATAAAATAACAAGAACAGAAGCAAATAACGATAATAATATATGATAAGGAGCAAAATGAATAAAAAAGACGAAAAATTTAAGGCTAATATGGAAATTACTGCGGAAAATAAGATTTTTGGCTTTAGAGTTTCCGAGAAGTTGCAGGATGAAATGGTCTTCTTTTTCATTTTGTTTCAAAAGGTCTTAGAAGAAGACCAAAATAATCTAAGATCAAAACATATGAACATCCAGTAAATTATGGTATTTACTTGTAGACATAAACACATGTAAAACTTTACACCCACACTTCTATACATAATAAATTTGAAAACATAAAAATAAAGATTTTATTAAAAACTAGCCGTTTTTATGAAAATTAAACGGTTACTTTAGTTGTAGTTCAATTGATATATAAATGTTTTGCTGTTACATTTAGACTTTCCTCCGTAATTTAACTTAACAAAGGAAAAATGTCAAACAAACGATTTTTGGTTCAAAAAGTGATCACAGGATTTCGTTATTTTGGCTCTAGCTATCATATTTAACGAGAAAATCAAGTTTAAAGTTTTTTTTTTATAAAAAAGTAAAAAAAAATGATTTTTGTTACAAAATATGAGTGATCGCAGGATTTTGTTATTTTGGCTCTAGCTATCATATTTAACGAGAAAATCAAGTTTAAAGTAAAAAAAAGTTTTTTTTATAAAAAAGTCAAATAAACAATTTTTGGTAAAAAAATATGCGTGATCACAGGATTTCTTTAGTGTGGCTCTAGCTATCATATTTAAAGAGAAAATCAAGTTTAAAGTTTTTTATTCCAAAAAATTAAAAAAATCATTTTTGGTTTAAAATATGAGTCATCTCAGGATTTTGTTATTTTGGCTCTAGCTACCATATTTAACGAGATAATCAAGTTTAAATTTTTTTTTTATAAAAAAGTAAAAAAAAATGATTTTTGGTACAAAATATGAGTGATCGCAGGATTTTGTTATTTTGGCTCTAGCTATCATATTTAACGAGAAAATCAAGTTTAAAGTAAAAAAAAGTTTTTTTTATAAAAAAGTCAAATAAACAATTTTTGGTAAAAAAATATGCGTGATCACAGGATTTCGTTAGTTTGGCTCTAGCTATCATATTTAAAGAGAAAATCAAGTTTAAAGTTTTTTTTACAAAAAAGAAAAAAAAAGGTTTTTGGTATAAAATATGAGTGATCATAGGATTTCGTTATTTTGGCTCTAGCTATCATATTTAACGAGAAATTCAAGTTTAAAGTTTTTTCTATAAAAAAGTAAAAGAAAAATAATTTTTGGTATAAAATATGAGTGATCGCAGGATTTCGTTATTTTGGCTCTAGCTATCATATTTGACGAGAAAATCGAGTTTAAAGTTTTTTTTTTCCAAAAAATTAAAAAAATGATTTTTGGTTTAAAATATGAGTGATCTCAGGATTTTGTTATTTTGGCTCTAGCTAACATATTTAACGAAAAAATCAAGTTTAAAGTATTTTTATAAAAAAGTAAAAAAAAAAGATTTTTGGTATCAAATATGAGTGATCACAGGATTTCGTTATTTTGGCTCTAGCTATCATATTTAACGAGATAATCAAGTTTAAAGTATTTTTATAAAAAAGTAAAGAAAAAAATATTTTTTGTATAAAAAATGAGTGATCGCAGGATTTCGTTGTTTTGGCTCTAGCTATCATATTTGACGATAAAATCGAGTTTAAAGTTTTTTTTCCAAAAAATTTAAAAAAATGATTTTTGGTATAAAATATGAGTGATCGCATGATTTCGTTATTTTGGCTCTAGCTATCATATTTAACGAGAAAATCAAGTTTTTTCTATAAAAAAGTAAAAGAAAAATAATTTTTGGTATAAAATATGAGTGATCGCAGGATTTCGTTGTTTTGGCTCTAGCTATCATATTTAACGAGCAAATCAAGTTTAAAGTATTTTTATAAAAAAGTAAAAAAAAAAAAAGATCTTTAGTATAAAATGTGAGTGATCAGGATTTCGTTATTTTGGCACTAGCTATCATATTTAACGAGAAAATCAAAATACTTTAATTTTTTTAATGTTTTGTAAAAACTATAACCTTAGCAACTTGTTGCTAAGCTCTAGGCGACATGTTTCTAAGAAAATATTCACTATTCTTATAACATTTTAAGATTTGTAAATAATTCAACTATTAAATTAGGTTTTTATGTATTTTAGTTCAAGCAACTTGTGGCTAAAACATGTTGCGAGTCCAACATTTTCAAAATGTACCAAAATCTTGATTGTTTTTGAAATTGAATATTATAAAATGACTTAGTTTAACAATTAGATTAAAATTTTAAAATGTTTGAGCTTGCTTTATAAAAACTTGAAACTTTACAAAATGTTGCTAAGCTTTAAACCGTATGTTGCTTAGAAAATATTATGGTCTTTAGAAGGGTAACTAAAGTTGCAGCTTGTTTTAGTTATTCGATTAAATTTTTGTAATGTTAAAATCTAGCAACATGTTGCTGGAACATAAAGCCAATAAAAAATTACCGAAATGCAACTAAATCTTGATCCAATTTGTTGTTGAATTTAAATATAAGATTTAAGATTTTTAAAATTTCTTTAATGTTTTGTAAAAACTAGAACCTTAGCAACATGTTTCGAAGCTCTAGGCGTTATGTTTCTAAGTAAATAATTCTTATTTTCATAAAATTATTAAGATTTGTAAATTATTTCAACTATTTAATTAGTTTTTTATGAATTTTAGTTCCAGCAACTTGTTGCTGAAATATGTTGCGAGTAAAAAATTTTCAAGATATACCTAAATCTTGTTGGATTTTAAAATTAAATATTATGAAATGACTTAGTTTAACAATTAGATTAAATTTTTACAATTTTTGAGCTTGCTTTATAAATACTAGAAACTTAGGAACATGTTGCTAAGCTTTAAACGGTATGTTGCAAAGTAAATGTTAATGGTTTTATAAAAGTAACTAAAGTTGCAGTTTATTTTAGTAATTCGATTAAATTTTTGTAAAGTTGAGATCTAGCAACATGTTGCTGAAACATGAAGATAATAAAAAAATTTCTAAAGTGCAACTAAATCTTGTTTCAATTTGTTTTTGAAATTAAATACAACAAACGATTAACGTTTATGAATTTTTGTTTTGTAAAAACTAGATCCTTAGCAACATGTTGCTAAGCTCTAGACCATATGTTTCTAAGTGAATATTTACCATTTTTATAAAATTATGTAGATATGTAAATTATTTCAACTATTTAATTAGGTTTTTATGAATTTTGGTTCAAGCAACTTGTTGCTGAAACATGTTGCCAGTCCAAAATTTTGTCTTGTTTGTTTTTGAAATCGTATATTATAAAATGACTTAGTTTAACAATTAGATTATAATTTTAAAATGTTTGAGTTTGCTTTATAACAACTAGAAACTTAGCAACATGTTGCTAAGCTTTAAACAGTATGTTGCTAAGTAAATATAAATGGTTTTTATAAGGCTAACTAAAATTGCAGCTTAAAACATAAAGCCTATAAAAAATTTCCAATGTGCAACTAAACCTTAATCCAATTTGATTTTGAATATAAATATTAAAAACGATTAATGTTTAAGATTTTTTAATTTTTTGTTTTGATAAAACTAGAACCTTGGCAACATGTTGCTAAGCTGTAGGCGATATGTTTCTAAGTAAATATTTGCTATTCTTCTAAAATTATTTACTATTTACTATTTATTTAAGTTTTTATGAATTTTGGTTCAAGCAACTTGTTGCTGCAACATGTTGCAAGTTAAAAATTTTACAGAATGCACTTAATCTAAATATAATTTGATTTAGTTTATAAAAACTTTCTAATCCATGACTTTTGTAAATAGTTTGCGAAAACTGGAACTTCAGCAACATGTTGCCAAGCTCTACACAATATGTTAAGTCGATATTTACAATTTTCATACGATTTTTAATATTTGTAAGTACTTTTAACAATTATATTTAATTTTATATAAGTTTTAGACTTATAAGTCTATTATAAAATGAAGTTTAACTACGAGAATAAAATTTGTGCATTTTTGAGAACGCGTTATGAAAATTAGAATCTTAGCAACATGTTGCTATTACTATTTTTATAAAATTATTAAGATTTTTAAATTATTTTAACTATTTAATTAGGTTTTAATTAATTTTTGTTAAAGCAATTTGTTGCTGAAACATGTTGTAAGTCCAAAATTTGACAGAATATTATTCGAACAAAAAGTTTAAAGTTCTTAAAGTTCTTTTTTATAAAAAAAAGGTTAAAAAAATGATTTTTGGTATAAAATATGAGTGATCACAAGATTTCGTTATTTTGGATCTAGCTATCACATTAACCGAGAAAATCAAGTTTTAAGTTTTTTTTTTTATAAAAATTGAAAAAAAAAGATTTTTGGTATAAAATATGAGTGATCACAGGATTTCGATATTTTGTCTCTAGCTATCATATTTAACGAGAAAATCAAAAAAAAATTATTTTTGGTAAAAAAATGAGTGATCACTGGATTTCGTTATTTTCGCTCTAGCTATCATATTTAACGAGAAAATCAAGTTTAAAGTTTTTGTTTTATGAAAAAGTAAAGAAGATGATTTTTGGTATAAAATATGAATTTCGTTATTTTCTCAAATGGATTTAGTGTTTTAATATATAAAATATAAAAGTGATTCCAAAATTTTGTTTAATATAAAAAATCATACTCAAACAAGATATTTCTTTATAAATAATTAATTCAATAGATTTAATCAAATATGATTTTTATTGAACAAAATTGTTTGATAAATTGGTTATCAATCATTTTTTCAGGACTCCAACCCTATCTCCAACAAGTTCGAACATAATATAGAGAATATGTGTTTCTATCTCTTTGTTAAACTCTTTATTACTCGAAAAAGCTTTTGCTGAATAAAGAGAAAAAAGTTTAATGAAAATTTGTAATAAGTATTAACTAATATAACATTGAGGTAATTCGAGGTAAAAAAAATGAAACCTGTTGTTTTTTGTTTTTATTGTTAACCCCCAAGATCTTATATCTAAATGACTCCTTTTTTATTGGTTATAATATTAAAGTATGGGAAAATCTAGTTAGTGATAGCAACTATGTTTTAGGTATTGCTTTTGCTTGGCAATAAAATTTAATTGTGGTTTTCTTTAGATAAGTTTTATAACATTTAATGATAAAGGTAATGAAAAATGGTAGAAAAAGCTTAAGCACTAGTCGTTTAAACGAATATCGGGCATTAGTGCTAAAAAAACTTTTTCATTTGCTACAATCATAGAAATGTTCCCAAAAAGCGCAATTTTTTCAACAAAATTTTTTACTATTTAATTACATGTCATAACACTATGCAACAAGAAAAATTTCCGAAGTGCAACTAAATCTTGTTTCCCAAATACTTTACTTTTTTAATGTTTTGTAAAAACTAGAACCTAAGCAACATGTTGCTAAGTTCTAGGCGACATGTTTCTAAGTAAATATTTACTATTCTTATAAAATTATTAAGATTTGCACATATTTCAACTATTTAATTAGGTTTTCAAGCAACTTGTTGCTGAAACATGTTGCGAGTAAACAATTTTCAAGATATACCTAAATCTTGTTGGATTTTAAAATGAAACATTATGAAATGACTTAGTTTAACAATTAGATTAAATTTTAAAAATTTTTGAGCTTGCTTTATAAAAACTAGATACTTAGCAACATGTTGCTAAGCTTTAAACAGTATGTTGCTAAGTTAATATTAATGGTTTTTATAAGCGAAACTAAAATTGCAGCTTATTTTATTACGTCAATTAAATTTTCTAAAGTTGAAATCTAGCAACATGTTGCTGGAACATAAAGCAAATATAAAATTACCAAAATGCAACTAAATCTTGATCCAATTTGTTTTTGAATTTAAATATTAAAAACGATTAACGTTTAAAAATTGATTTTTTTTTGTGTTTTGTAAAAACTAGAACTTTAGCAACATGTTGCTTAGCACTAGGCGTTATGTTTCCAAGTAAATATTTACTATTTTTGAAAAATTATTAAGATTAGTTCATTATTTCAACTATTTAATTAGGTTTTTATGAATTTCAGTTCAAACAACTTGTTGCTGAAACATGTTGCCAGTCCAAAATTTTCAATATGTGCCTAAATCTTGTTTGTTTTTGAAATTAAATATTATAAAATGACTTAGATTAATTTATGCATATTTGCACTTGCTTTAAAAAACTAGAAACTAAGAAACATGTTGCTAAGCTTTAAGTAAATATTAATGGTTTTTTTAAGGGTGCAGTTTTTTTTAGTAATTCGATTAAATTTTTGTCGAGAACTAGCAACATGTTGCTGAAACATAAAGCCAATAAAAAAATTCCAAAGTGCAACTAAACCTTGATTTAATTTGTTTTTGAATTTAAATACAACAAACGATTAAAATTTTTTAATTTTTGTTTTGTAAAACTATAACCTTTGCAACATGTTGCTAAGCTCTAGGCTATATATTTCTTAGCAAATGTTTATTATTTTCATATAATTATTAAGATTCGTAAATTATTTCAACTATTTAATTAGGTTTTTATGAGTTTTAGTTCAAGCACTTTGTTGCTGAAACATGTTGCTAGTCCAAAATTTTACAAAATGTACCTAAATCTTGTTGGTTTTTGAAATTAAATATTATAAAATGACTTCCTATAACAATTAGAATAAAATTTATGAATTTTTGCTTTGCTATAAAAACTAGAAACTTAGCAACATGTTGCTAAGCTTTAAACATTATGTTGCTAAGTAAATATAAATGATTTTTATAAGGGTAACGTTGCAGCTTATTTGAGTTTTTCGATTGAATTTTTGTAAAAATGAGATCTAGCAACATGTTGCAGAAACATAAAGCCAACAAAAAAAATTTCCAAAGTGCAACTAAACCTAGATCCAAGTTGATTTTGAATTAAAATATTACAAACGATTAACGTTTAAGATTTTTTAATTTCTTTTTTATGTTTTTAATAACTGGAAACTTAGCAACATGTTGCTAAGTTCTATGCGATATGTTTTTAAGTAAATATTTACTATTTTTATGAAATTATTAAGATTTGTAAATTGTTTCAACTATTTAATTAGGTTTTTAGAAATTATAGTTCAAGCAACTTGTTGCTGAAAAATGTTGATAGTTTCAGATTTAGCAACATGTTGCTGAAACATAAAGCGAACAAAAAGCTTTTCAAAGTGCAACTAAATCTTGTTCCAATTTGTTTTTGAAGAATTAACGTTTACAATTTTTTAATGTTTTGTAAAAACCTTAGCAACATGTTGCTAAGCTCTAGGCAATATATTTCTATGTAAATATTTACTTTTTTTATAAAATGATTAAGATTTATAAATTATTTCAACTACTTATTTAGCTTTTTATGAATTTTAGTTCAAGCAACTTGTTGCTGAAACATTTTGCTGGACCAAAATTTTACGGAATGTACTAAATTTTATTTTAATTTGTGTATGATTTATGGAAACTTCACATTTAAGCAATAAATTTAATATTTTTGTAAAATTTTTTTTGTGAAAACTAGAACTTTAGCAACATGTTGCCAACCTATTTGCAATATGTTAAGTAAATATTTACGATTTTTATCAGATTTTTTTTTATTTGTGAATGCTTTTAATAATTATATACAATTTTTGTAAGCTTTGCATTCAGCAACTTATTGCTGAAACATGTTGCGAGTGCAAAATTTTCAAAATTTAACTAAATCTCGTTTGTTTTTGAAATAAATTATAAAAAGAGTTAGTTTAACAATAAAATTAAAATTTAGGTTTTTTTGTGATTGACTTATGAAAACTAGAACCTTAGCAACATGTTGCTAAGCTTTAAGCAATATGTAGCTAAACAATTATTTATGGTTTTGATAAATGCATTCAAAGATTATTTTAATAATTTGATAAAATTTTCCTAATGTTAAGTTCTAGCAACATGTTTTCCCTATTTCAATCACACAAGTCTCTTCTAAATACTTTTTTAATTTTGCCTGTATTCCATTTAATTTAGGAGATAATATGTAAGAAATTTGTTAAACCTTTGAAAATTTTCCAGACTTATGAAAGGTTTGATTTTGACATTTGACTTCAAATTAAAAGAAAATCTAATACGTTATCACTACTTTTATTACCATAATGAAAAAAATATCTCTTTGTTGTCTAGTGTATTAGTAGGAGTCCTAGTAGTGACAACTCAATTATAATTTTATTCCTTTTAACGCTAATTTATGATCCAGCTCTCCATTTAAAGCTGTCCAAACTAAATACTCTCAATATTTTAACACACACACACACTCTACTTATGTTACTCTACTTAATTTAAATAATTTAATATCTGATGTGTTGCTGTGGTCCTTTAAAAACTCCTGTCTAAATGTTTCGGCCTTCAACAAAACGCATTAGTCCCTAAGTGTTGGCCAGGGAGAGAGAAAGTATTTGCAATTTAAGTAAATGGCTTTTAGACTGTTTTAGTTCATCGAGTTTAGTTGGATGGATTTGGAGTTTTTTTGTTTCTGTTCTCGACATTTTTTGATCCTTGTTAAATGTGTATTAAAAGTTGAACATTTATTATCGTTAAGATAAATTGTTAGGCTCATCAATTATGTGAATTGTTTTTTTGTGTTCCAGTAGGATTCGTACATAAATATATAATGGACGAAAAGTTAAAGCAAATATTTGTTAGGTTTGAAACAAAAGGAAAAAATATTAAAATTTGTTTGATATGCTTGAATATTTTTTTATTTTTATATTTGGTAGCAATTTGTTATAATTTTTTTTTACATTTTAGGTAAAAAAAATTTTTGTGGTAAAATTTGCACTTCTTTGCGGAAAATGAATATTAATGATTAAGTTGATAATGAATTTTTTGACATAAAATATTTATTTTAATCTTAAAAAATGAGCACTCGTTATAGGGAAATGAGGAATTACTTTTATAGCCAATAAAATGGCTTTAAAATTCAAAGATTGGATTTTAGTTAGATAAAATAAAACAAGTACGAATGTCGATTAAGCCCATTAATGTATATAACAAGTAAGAAAGTGCTAAAGTCGATCAAGCCCGACCTTCACCAATAAGGTCAAATGTGTCCTGTATAAAGACAAAAATTTCCTAAATTTTGCTATAATACAAACATTTTCTCAAAACTTATATATTTAAGCTGTTTCTGTTGTTTGGACTTATATGAGAGCTAGGGTCAAATATGGACCGATTATCTCGAAATTTGGCAAATGGATTATAGTTAATTATGTATGCAAAAAATAAACTCAAAATTGTCATTATCTACAGATTTATGATCGTTTTAAGGATTTTTGTCTCATTTAGTGCGTTTAGACAGAAGAGTTTGTATAGGAGCTATGGTCAAATGTGGACCGATCTCAACGAAATTTTTTTACAGTGATATTGGTTTACATAAGCAGTATTTGTTTAAATTTTGTGAAAAAATATTGGTATTTGTGGCCAAAATATCAATCCCGGATAGTGAGACCTATGGGAGGGACCATAAATAATGGGCCGATTTTGATGAATTTCAACAGCGATGGTCCAACTTTCAAAAAAATGATCTGTACAAAATTTTAAATTATCTTTAGAATTTCGACCTGTACTTTGATTAAATGGTTTGCATGGGGGTGCAGCCAGACGAACTCAAAAAGTGATTCTAAGACTATTGGTATACTAAAAGGTATACTTATATGTGTTGTATACATCAGCACAAAATTAATACCCTTTCCACCTATGCACAGTGGGAGAATACCTAAATAGGATAATATATGGAAAGAATACCTATCCTACGATACTTGAGTTGTCAAAATCGTCCTTTCAGAGATATTGGGCTCAGATTTAGAAAGGAAACTAAAGAAAATGGCATAAAAATATTATATTACGCCTATATTTCACTTCAAGTAGTGATTTTTTCGCTATAAATTGCAAAAAATTATGAAAAGAGGGTGTTACTAAAAACGTTATAATTCTTAAAATGGGAAGCAAAGTGATATGAAATTTATGGAGCTTATTAATGATTCAATTCAGCTATTAGAAAGTGTTGTGCTTCAACCTCTAAAAATCTCTAAAAAAAAATTCGCGGTCTATCAAACTTTGTATTTAATTTTTTTTTTTTATTTTTTTTTTTTATGGTTGTTTTAACTACTCGAATTCTAAACGAAGCATAGGTCAAAAAATATGGAAATTGGCGCGGTTTACTTTTTAATCCAAGAAAGAAGAAGTTAAAATTTTACACGTATTCCAAAATTAAGCGAATTTTATAAATTGCCTTAGTAGGCAATGCAGTATTTTAACAATTTGGGATTACATGTTTTGAAATGTAAGATCTAATCTGACACTAAAATTTCTTAAAAAACAAGTAAGAAAGCGCTATAGTCGGTCAAGCCGACCATACGATACCCTTCACCACTAAGGTCAAAGGTGTTATTTTTCCTGTATAAAGACAAATATTTGCTAAATTTTGCCATCATACAAACATTTTCTCAAAACGTATATATTCAACCTGTTTCCGTCATTTGAACTTATATGAGAGCTAGGGTCAAATGTGGACCGATTATCTCGAAATTTGGCAAATTGATTACAGTTGTTACAAAAATTATGTATGCAAAAAATAAATGTAAAATTCTCATTATCATCAGATTTACGAGCGTTTTAGTGATTTTTTGTCTCATTTAGTGCGTTTTTGAAGAAGAGTTTGTATGGGAGCTATGGTCAAATGTGGACCGATTTCAACGAAATTTGGTACAGTGATTTAGGTTTACATAAGCAGTATCCGTTTTAAATTTCATGAAAAAATATTGATATTTGTGGCCAATATAGCAATTCCGGGAAGTGGGACCTATGGGAGGTACCATAAATAATGGACCGATTTTGACCAATTTCAATAGCCATGGTCCCATTATCAAAAAAATTATCTGTGCCAAATTTCATCAAATTATCTTTAGAATTGCGACCTGTAGTTTGATTACAAGGTTTACATGGGGGTCCAGCCAGCCAGCCAGCCAGACGGACGGACAGACGGACATCGCTAAATCGACTCAGAAAGTGATTCTAAGTCTATTGGTATACTAAAAGGTGGGTCTAAGACAAATATTTCTATGCGTTACAAACATCAGCACAAACTTATAATACCCTTTCCACCTATGGTGGTGAAGGGTATAAAAATTAAAACATTTATTTATAATTTCCTACTGTGCTATGGTGGTGAACCTTTCTTTGTTTTTATTAAAGTGTGCTGGGTTAGAAATAGTTTAATTATATAAGGTCATTGTATGATCCTAACATATGAACTGATATAAATTTCGGGTCTCTAACACTCTTGGTTTTACCGCTATGAGATGTTGCTTATAAGCAACATTGAGCATTGGGAGTACATTTAAAAACAAAAACGAATAATTTTGTTTCATGTTTTTTTTTTATTGATTTCATGTATGATATGAAACATATCAATTTTTTGTGGGTTAAATTTGAACATTTTTGGTATGTATTGCATAATCTACACCTTTTTTTTGCTCTCCATTCAACCAAATGAACGATTTGATCAAGACCCATGATCGTCTGATTTTTTATTATATTAAAGAGAGGATCCCATAGAATTGTGGAAAGGATTCACAAGAGTGATCCTTAGGTTATGTACCGTATGCGTCCATTTTTGTTTGCATTAACTTTTTTTTTTTGCATTTACTTTTACTGTTAGTCTTCAAGAGTCATTTTGTTTCTGTAAGAAATAATTTTTAAAGGGAAAATTATCCTTCACTTCCTTGTTGCACCATTTACAGATATTTTCATTATATAATCGTATTTTCTTAAGGAAATATTTTAGATTACTATGAAACAAAAAAAAAATAATCCATTTTTCCCCATACAGGTATTGTAGGTATAATACCTGTATGGGGAAAAATGGATTATTTTTTTTATTTTTGCGAAATTTAGACCAAAAATAAATAATTTTTAAAAGAAAAAAACGAAAATCGGCGAAAATCCATGAGGTAGTTTAAAAGTTATTGCAGTTTTCCTCCGAAAATGCATGTCCTTGAAAGCGTGCCTAAGGATATGCACCAAAAATTGTATGTTGTATATAAAGAAATTCCAAAGTTAGACATGATTTATCATATTATATTATTGCTTCGTTTATATAAAACCTATGTTGAAGGGTTTTTTTAATATTGGACGAGATTGACCCTTTCTTCACCGCGGTCAAATGTCATAATTTGGATTTTCTGAAAATTTTCAAAGCGAGATTACGGAATATTGAGTAATAATTAGCGAATTAAAAAAAATAATAAAAAATAAAAATATTTGTTTTTGGCAAGATTAAGTGTTAAAGATATCGACCTAATTTTTTTAGGTTTTATTCTCCCATTTGTCTGTTTTGACACACTGGAAAGCAAATTCTAAATTTGTAATATTTGTCGAACAAAATTTCCAAAAAATTAAAAAATGATTTTTGAAACCGACCTAAGAAAAATGTACAATTTTCCAACATGAAAAAGACTAAGTAAATTTGATTATATTTAAAAAAAAAACTGACCTATTAACTAGTAACAAGCCATTAAATGATAAATCATGTCTAACTTTGGAATTTCTTTATTTACAACACACAATTTTTGGTGCATATCCTTAGGCGCGTTTTGAAGGACATGAATTTTCGGAGGAATAACTTTAAAACTACCTCATGCATTTTCGTCTTTCACGATTTGAAATAAATATTCCATTATTTTTTCTTGTAAAAATTATTTATTTTGGGTTTAAATTTTGCAAAAACAAAAAATAACCCATTTTTCCCCATACAAATGGGCTCTTAAACTTTGGACCCGATGCGGGCCCATAGAACGTTGTCCGATTTGGCTCAAATTTTGAGATCTAAACTTTTAAGCCTAGTGTCACAATATCCCGTAGAAAAAGTTATAAAATTCGAAAAATCATTTTCCATCATACAAAAAATTCTCACCCTAATGTACAGATAATGTGGTACACCACATTTTGGTAAAGTTTTATATTGTATAGCGCTCATGCAAGTATAAATAACCAGATACCCTTGTTTGGCTTATGTCATCATATCAGTTTGCTTTTTCCTATTCAAGCAATTATTTTAGCTTGCTTGACGAAACCCCTGATATCTCGGTTTCATCTATGTTCAAGAAATGTGTAGCATCTGTTTGATTTTTAAACTTTTGTCGTTATTTATGTTGACGACAGTACCAAAGTAAACAAATTCTTTTACAACCTCAAATCTATAGTTCTCAACTATTATATGTGGTCCAATTCTAGTGAACTGTCTGCTGGTAGAAACCATAATTTTTATTTTTGATACATTGACATATCATTAAATTCCGTCTCTATACTTGAAATTGCAGCAGTCACCTTACGCAAAGTTCGTCCAAAACCATCCGATTAGTGTTTTACTTTTTGGTAGAACTAACGCACTTCATTTCGATTCTTATACTTCTCAATTCCCTTGAACACACGTTGCTCAATTTCTTTCTTTTTTCTTCGGAATAGTTGTCTTAAGGCTGTATTTATACCCTTCACCACCATAGGTGGAAAGGGTATTATAAGTTTGTGCTGATGTTTGTAACGCATAGAAATATTTGTCTTAGACCCACCTTTTAGTATACCAATAGACTTAGAATCACTTTCTGAGTCGATTTAGCGATGTCCGTCCGTCCGTCCGTCCGTCTGGCTGGCTGGCTGGACCCCCATGTAAACCTTGTAATCAAACTACAGGTCGCAATTCTAAAGACAATTTGATGAGATTTGGCACAGATAATTTTTTTGATAATGGGACCATGGCTATTGAAATTGGTCAAAATCCGTCCATTATTTATGGTACCTCCCATAGGTCTCACTTCCCGGAATTGCTATATTGGCCACAAATATCAATATTTTTTCATGAAATTTAAAACAGATACTGCTTATGTAAACTTAAATCACTGTACCAAATTTCGTTGAAATCGGTCGACATTTGACCATAGCTCCCATACAAACTCTTCTTCAAAAACGCACTAAATGAGACAAAAAATCACTAAAACGCTCGTAAATCTAAAGATAATGAAAATTTTGAGTTTATTTTTTGCATACATAATTTTTGTAACAACTGTAATCAATTTGACAAATTTCGAGATAATCGGTCCACATTTGACCCTAGCTCTCATATAAGTCCAAATGACGGAAACAGGTTGAATATATACGTTTTGAGAAAATGTTTGTATGATGGCAAAATTTAGCAAATATTTGTCTTTATACAGGAAAAATAACACCTTTGACCTTAGTGGTGAAGGGTATCGTATGGTCGGCTTGACCGACTATAGCGCTTTCTTACTTGTTTTTTTTTTTCAGGCACTCCTTATCAAACCAAGCGTTTTTAGGAAGAGGGTTTTGAAATTGTAGTGAAGATTTTTTAGCAGTGCCGTAATTGAGCTGTTCATTGGGATGAGATTGTATCTTTGATGAGATTGTACCTTTGATGAGATTATACCTTTGTGACGTCAAACTTTGTTTGCGCTTCCGTATGTATGATCCGAGACACACTCAGACGTGTTCTCACCTTGGCTGCAACGAGGTAATGTTCGGAGTCCATCAAATTAAACGCACATCCAATACACTTGATGAGTGTCTTCCATCAAATCTCGTTAAGTTCAATTGAAAATTAAATGGAAAAATCGGACGGACATCTTTAAATCGACTTAAATTAGACTCCAAACTAATACTTACAAGTCAATATTATAAGAATTCCATTCATTACAAATGAGTTATAATAAAATTCTTCACATTGACAAATTAATCGAGAAACCCCCCTTTTGGAAAACACAAGTCCAACAAGTATTAATCACAATTCCTGGGAAATAATAATTATAATTAATTAATGTTTATTTGTCTTAGTTAACTATTGATGTCAAAGTTGTCATTGTTGATGTTAATGCCCAGATGTCACTCATATGCTCAGCATGTCAGACAGACGATAAATCACAATAATAAATACTTACATAAACATCATAATCATGCTACGAGTATGAGTATCACTAGTATCACTTCTATTTATCATTGGTATTTTCTTATCAAAATATTATTTTAAGCTTCTGTTGCTAACTATTTACTACAGCTGGTGTTTTAGTGTTGGTTGACTGTGTGTCAATTTACCTTGTCTATGTTTCTATTTATTTATTAAGCTACAAAATCTATTATATATTTGTATCATGCTCTTTTTGTAATTTGGCCATAAGTTTGTTTAAGTTTCTATGGATATAATAGGGGTATTCGCTATGGAATTTTAAAACTGCAAATTGAACCAAAACCTTAATGTCGAATGCGATGTGAAAAAACAAGGTGGAGTATATTAAAAAGGTAATTCAAGCACTTAAAAATTAGAGTCTATAATAAGCTCAAAGGATAAAGTGAAAGGATCACAAAGCTTATTGCAGTAAGATATCGCCAAAATTTGAAAAGCCAACAGCTGTGAGCTGCTGACATAGCCTTTAAATGGCTAAGATAAAGACATGTCCGTATGGCTAATGTGATTTAGGAAGAAACTGTTATAGATCTATGATTCCATCAAGAAACCTTTTACAAATTGACCTAACTTCTTTAATAACCTAACTTAGCTACCCAGTACATTCCAAACTTGAATTTGTTTTCGATCAGTTCAGTAGTCGGACTTGAACATGAAAAAACTATGTACAATATCAAATCTTAAGAGCTCGAAAGCACCCGGTCCCGACAACATCAACTCGAAGCTATTTAAAGAGAGACTATTGTAGAAACTTTGATTACTTTGATTTGGCGAAAGAAAAGTTGTGGCTCTTGATATTTTCAAGGAGTTTGGTAGAGTATGACATGGAGCACGTATTGCTTTCGGTGTCCGTACTAACATTTATCGATTTATATAGAGCTTCCTCAGAGATCGCACTATACGAGTCGTTATAGATGGGATTTCATCAACCGAGTTTAAGATTAGTTCAGGAGTACCGCAAGGCTCTGTTCTTTCCCCTCATCTTTATAAAAGGCCTACAACGTCGAACTTCTAATTCCAGATGGTAGTAACATTTGCAAATTTATATTCAATCTATCATATACCAAGCCTTTTAGAGGTTGTCGCTATGAGACAAAAATGAATGAGTTTCAGATTGGGGACGTGCGAATAGAGTTGATTTTGATGCGCGGAAAACTCAATGCTGCAGGCTTACGTATTACGTATATTAATGGGCGGTGTAAATATTGAGAAATCAGATGGTCTTGATGTTCAAGGCATGAGAATTCACTATGATGTCCGTTGGACTAATCATATGTTTCAAGTGTCGAAAGAAGCATTCAAGTGCCTCGGTTTTCTAAAACGGTGTAAGTGATACTTCACTTTATCTGATCTCCGTGGTATTTACACCACCTATCGGGTGTTTTTTATTGAGGTATAGAACTTTAAGTTGGCATCACTTTTTTAACTGGCGGCCATTTTGTCAGCTGTCAAGTGATTAATATTTAGTTTGGTTTGCCATTTCATCATGAACAGGTTGACAAAAGAACAACGCTTGCAAATCGTGCAAATTTATTTCGAAAATAATGGTTCAGTTCGCGAAGTTTACCGCAAGCTCCGTCCATTTTATGGTCGACATAATCGTCCATCAGAGCAATTAATTCGGTTAACCATAATACGCATCCGCAGCGACGTCGAACAGTGCGCACCGAAGAAACAATTGCCGCTGTAGAGCAAAGTGTTGAAGAGGACCCGAATGAATCGATTCGGCACCGTGCACAGCAATTGGAGCTTTGTCCATCAACTTTATGGAAGAGTTTGCTCAAAGACCTTGGCTTGCGACCTTACAAGATCCAGCTTGTGCAAGAATTAAAGCCGCGAGACCATGCAATGCGTCGTGATTTTGGTGTATGGGCCGAAAATGAGATTGATCTCGATGCTGATTTTCATCGCAAAATTTTGTTCAGTGATGAGGCTCATTTTTGGTTGAATTGCTACGTCAACAAGCAAAATTGACGCATTTGGAGTGAAGAGAATCCACATGAGACCCTTGAGACGCCATTACATCCACAAAAACTGACTGTTTGGTGTACTCTATGGGCTGGTGGTGTCATTGGGCCATACTTCTTCCGGAATAATGCTGGAGAGTCAGTTACCATAAATGGAGACCGGTATAGAGCCATGATAACCGACTATTTTGTTCCCCAATTGGATGGCATAAATGTGGATGAGTTGTGGTTCCAACAAGACGGCGCTACATGCCACACAGCGCACGTCACAATTGATTTATTGAAGGAAACATTCGATGAGCGCATAATTTCGCGGAATGGACCTGTCAATTGGCCACCAAGATCGATTTGACACCACTGGATTATTTTCTTTGGGGATATGTGAAGTCGCTCGTCTACGCCAACAAACCAGAAACGTTAGGGGACTTGGAAGCCAACATTCGTGGCGTTATTGCCAACATACGGCCCCATATGCTCGAAAAAGTAGTTGAAAATTGGACCTGTAGAATTGGCTTTATTCGAGCCAGCCGCGGCGCCACATGCCCGAAATCATATTTAAACATTAATGGCATAAAATTATCCTTCCAATAAAGCCAAATTGATGGACATTAAAACGATTTTCTTGTGTTTTATTTCAATTCGAAGTTCTTTACCTCTAAAAAAAACACCCATTATATTTACACTATCAAACTCACTTGTATGAGGCGGTGCTTTTAAGTCTATTTTGGAGCTTCTCGACCGAGTGCAGGAGAAAGCGAATAGGCTCTTAGTTGACAGGGTTATGGGGTATCCAACTATATTGATTTGCTGGAGCCCCATTTCCATGTGATGTAACTAAATCAGGGAAATCGTTCCCGAAACTCAAACTTTCTTACACAATACACGACTATCCGTCAGAGCTCATCCCTTCGTAGTCGATTGGCCAGTACTTTTCTATTTCGGAAATCTGAAAAGATGCTGTATTAGTTAAAATATCTCGAAAATAGTTAAAACATCTCGAAAATAAACAAGATTGATTCAAACCGTCAAAGTCTTGTGTTGGCTTATATAGCCTGTTTTTCGATTTTGGAGGTACGTTCGGTAACACATCCAACCGGTAGGTCTACAACTTTGCCTCCGCCGTTTTGGAAAAGATGGCTGCAGCGCTAAGTGGTAGTCGAAATATATAGATCATTGATGTCATATATAAAGCTTTAATATGTGAAAACATAAAGCCATCGAAATATAAGACGATTTGTGTCTGCATCATAAAGTTAATCCCGATTAATCATTTCTAGGAGGTTTTAAATTTCTGCATTAATATGAAGAAATCTGCGGATGAGACTCATCGAATTCTCCCAAATACCTATGATGAGGCAGCTTTTAGTGAAAGAATGTGACGAGAGTGGTTTTAAATTTTCAAGAAAGGTGATTTTGACGACGAAGACCGGCATGGCGGTGAAGATGCAGAACTTTTGGCGTTACTTGATCAAGACTCATATCAAACGATCAAACAATCGCAGGCAACATTGAAAGACAAACGGCAGCAATACAACAAGAGACATGATAAAG
The DNA here is from genome assembly GCA_933228675.1 of Stomorhina lunata. NCBI lineage: Eukaryota > Metazoa > Arthropoda > Insecta > Diptera > Rhiniidae > Stomorhina > Stomorhina lunata. The sequence continues at coordinate 120,860,641 of OW121740.1, read as the reverse complement.
TGATTTTATAGCGAATGTTGCAAAAGTGGTGAAGACATACTTGGAAATGTTGAAATGGGTCCTACCTCACCCGCCATACTATCCAGACGTTGCTCTTTCGGATTTACTTGTGTCGATTAATAGCACACGGGCTGGCTGACCAGCAGTTTCGGTCTTATCAAGTTGTAAAAATTGGATTGATTCGTGGATAGCTTCCAAAGATTTTCTTACGCTGCCCGAAAGATGGAAGAAAGTTATAGTCAGCGATGGGCAATACTTTTAATGATTAATATTGTCACGAATTTTTAAGTTATCCACCCCTTTGTGCATAGTTCACTACTTTTAATTCTTTCCCTAGTTTTCTAGAATGTTTCTGTTGATGTTGTTGTTATTCTGTTTATGTCTATAAGCAGAGCAACATGTTTCTCTTATTTGCGGCAAAGAGTATAGCAACATTTTCCTCTAGAACGCAATTTTAAAATTTTAAATAAAACACAGATATTTAAAAAAAATCGTGAAGTTTTATTATATCGTAAAGAAGACAGAATGAGGTTATGCACGGAACAAGATATCGTGATATCAGATGGCCGCCGCGGCTTTGCTGGCACACACGCAATCTTTTAATGAAATTTTCAATGACCTTTTTGCATAAATGCTACGGTATTTCATTAATGCAGCGTCCAATTTCCTCTTTTAAGACTTGAGTAGGCGTCGGCTTATTCGCGTAAACCATCGACCTAAAAAACCCCAAGAAAAAAATCTTAAATCGCACGATCTTGGCGGTCAATTCTGGTTTTCAAAACGCGAAATAACACGACCGGGAAATGACTGACAGAGAAGCAATTGAATTATTTCTCTGGCTGTATGACATGTGGCGCCGTCTTGTTGAAACCACATGCCCTCTACATTCATTTCTTCAATTATAGGCAAGAAAAAACTGGTTATCATTTCACGATACCGATCACCGTTGACTGCTTGCGCTTGACCTGCCTCATGTTCATAAAAAAAGGTCCAACCCAAAAACCACACCACACAGTGACACGTTGAGGATGCATTTGCTTCTCGCGAATTACTCGAGGATTTTCCTCAACCCAAATGTGACAATTCTGCCCATTGACGAAGTCATCAAGATGGAAATGGGCCTCGTCACTGAAGATGATTTTATCGGCAAAATCTGCATTCTCATGTTGTCTCTCCAATAACCAATTAGCGAACTCCCTTCGCTGTCCATGGTCATCTGGCTTCAGTTACTGAGTCAATTGAACTTTGTATGCATGAAGATGCAAATCTTTGGTCAAAATTCGCTGCATAGTGGATTTGGAGACACCAATTTACTGAGCTCGGTGTCGAATCGATGTGGATGGAGTTCGAATTTTCGGTCGCGTTGTTGTCTTTACATCACTAACAGACCCAGTTTCGGCAAATTTATCCATTAATCTCTTTACAGTTGGCTCTTTTGGAGCGTTATTGTTTCCCCAAATTGATCGCAATTTGCGAACTGTAGCCGCAAAACTTTCACCATTTTGGTAAAACAATTTCACAATGAGAATGCGTTGTTCATTCGTGTAGCGCCAAATTTAAAAATTGCGTTCTAATGGGTGTTTTTTTTAGAGGTATAGAACTTCGAATTGAAATAAAACACAAGAAAATCGTTTTAATGTCCATCAATTTGGCTTCATTGTAAGGATAATTTTATGCCATTAATGTTTAAATATGATTTCGGGCATGTGGCCGCCGCGGCTGGCTCGAATAAAGCCAATTCTACAGGTCCAATTTTCAACTACTTTTTCGAGCATATGGGGCCGTATGTTGGCAATAACGCCACGAATGTTGGCTTCCAAGTCCCTTAACGTTTCTGGTTTGTTGGCGTAGACGAGCGACTTCACATATCCCCAAAGAAAATAATCCAGTGGTGTCAAATCGCACGATCTTGGTGGCCAATTGACAGGTCCATTCCGCGAAATTATGCGCTCATCGAATGTTTCCTTCAATAAATCAATTGTGACGTGCGCTGTGTGGCATGTAGCGCCGTCTTGTTGGAACCACAACTCATCCACATTCATGCCATCCAATTGGGGAACAAAATAGTCGGTTATCATGGCTCTATACCGGTCTCCATTTATGGTAACTGACTCTCCAGCATTATTTCGGAAGAAGTATGGCCCAATGACTCCACCAGAGCGTACCAAACAGTCAGTTTTTGTGGATGTAATGGCGTCTCAAGGGTCTCATGTGGATTCTCTTCACTCCAAATGCGGCAATTTTGCTTGTTGACGTAGCCATTCAACCAAAAATGATTCATCATTAAACAAAATTTTGCGATGAAAATCAGCATCGAGATCAATCTCATTTTCGGCCCATACACCAAAATCACGACGCATTGCATGGTCTCGCGGCTTTAATTCTTGCACAAGCTGGATCTTGTAAGGTCGCAAGCCAAGATCTTTGCGCAAAATCTTCCATAAAGTTGATGGACAAAGCTCCAATTGCTGTGCACGGTGGCGAATCGATTCATTCGGGTCCTCTTCAACACTTTGCTCTACAGCGGCAATTGTTTCTTCGGTGCGCACTGTTCGAAGTCGCTGCGGATGCGTATTATCACATAGAGTAAACGTAGTGCGAAAACGATCCATGGTTAACCGAATTAATTGCTCTGATGGAAGATTATGTCGACCATAAAATGGACGGAGCTTGCGGTAAACTTCGCGAACTGAACCATTATTTTCGAAATAAATTTGCACGATTTGAAAGCGTTGTTCTTTTGTCAACCTGTTCATGATGAAATGGCAAACCAAACTAAATATTAATCACTTGACAGCTGACAAAATGGCCGCCAGTTAAAAAAGTGATGCCAACTTAAAGTTCTATACCTCAATAAAAAACACCCGATAGTTGGGACATACTTCGAAACTTTGATGGAAAGACCATGTAGTGGAAAATCATTAAAGCTTGGCCTACAAAATCGAGGAGCATGGAAGCATCATCTTAACAGGTTATAAATGTAGGCCATTTAAGTAAGTAAGAATTCGTGAATACCCCTAACATTTATGTATTTATGTTTGTTTTGTATATTTGTTTGTACATTAGGAATTAATATTTATTTAGGTGTAAGCGGGATATCAAAATTGATTTTTGTACACAAACATTGATTATGATGTCGAATTGGTTGGTTGTCACTTTTGTACGTGTCATTCTTAAATGATAACCATTTTCTTTCTTTTTTTGTGTGTGAACGTGAACGTTTTCCTTCAAGTTGTCAATTGTTAATCAAAGTTTAGTTAAGGCTTTAACACCTGGTCTGTCCTTCCGTCTGTCTGTCCATCTATCAGTAAAATAACATGCGTAGACATTAAATGCTTTTCTTATTTGACATCAATTCTGATTGAAGACAGAATGATGACAAACAAGACCATCAATTCACAAGTCAAATTGTGAATGAGATGAGTCAACAAAGTTTTTATTTTTCCTGCAGCAGTTAAAGGCGATTTACTTAGTTTAGATTTGATTTTGGTATTATTTACTTGTTTATTTCTGGAATCAATTTATAAATACAATGGGAAAGTATTTCTTTAGTCCTAGTTTTGAAAAGAAGTTTAGTTGGTGATGGTTGGTTTTAATCCTGTCAAACATTAAATTCTTAACTTGACCTTCTTGTGAATGTAAATCAGAGTAAATTCGTTAAGTAAATAAATTGGATAACCTAAGGCTAAACTTGTCTCTTTTTCGACACTAAACAAAGACCTTTAAATCTAGGAGTTGTGCGTGTTTTTCCATAAGATCTTAATTGAAATCTTCAAGAGTTTTAATTTATTACCTTTAGGGGAAAGTAAAGGAATCACTTAAAGTTTTCAGCTTTAGCCTTCAGAAAAACTTTTCAATATTAAAAGTTTTCTGATTGCGTAGCCATTAATTAAACAAACTAATGCTGAGGATTTAAATGTCTGAAATTTTTGAAACACCTGTGTCATTTTACCAGTTTATGCCTTCAAAATCAATGATTGATGAATGTTGCTGTGTGCGAATGACATTGAATGTTGGTAATTCCATCAAATTCTTGTCAGGCTGAGCCAGTCATGTTTTGGAAAAATGTTGACGATTGCTTTTATTGGTTTTGGTTAGAGAAACGTTATAACACAAATGTTATTGAACTGTGAAATAGTTAAAGAAGAGACTGGTTTAATATTATTTTTAATTCAATAACAAGTAAGAGTGGTATATTCAGCTTTGCCGAATCTTGGATAGCCTTCACCAATGGTGTTCCAAAAGTAAAGTACAAAATCGCAAGAATATATTGATAATTATATAGTTTCTGATTACTGACTTAGTTGAGCCCCACACAAATGCATGGCAAAAAAATTGTAAGGTATAACCGTTCTCTCTTATAAAAAAAATTTTTGAAGTAAATGCGAAATATTTGAAATTTGTTTTTTGTAAACAATTATAAAAGTAGTTGCCACATGTGAGAAATGGGAATATTATTATCAGGAAATTTTGAACGTATAATGTGTAATGTGTTGTAAACATTTCGTTAAAACTTATTTTATAAAGTTTTGCGGATCCTGCACAAGGAAAAAAAAGACTTGAGACAATTAAATTTTGTCATAATATAAATATTTAAAGTATTTTTGTGTAACATATTTTTTTATAATTTATTTTACAGTTTCTTCAGCTATTTTTTGGGATTGAAAATTTTATTTTTACCAAAATTTTATTTAAAAAACGTATCTTCAAATATGTTCTTATAGAAAGATTTTGGTGTGATCTTTTATAGTATGAGAATTATTGGCTTTTTAAATTTCATTCAAATGATATATTATACATTCTTCCGATTTATAAAGATTAAGAGCTCATATACTCAAAACCTATTTTCACAACCGACTTTGTTTATAAAAATGAGCATAGCTTAAAATAATATAGATATAAGTATTGTCTTTATATAATGAATTTTATACAACATAAACTTTTATATAACATAAACTACTAAGCTCTAGCATATGTAGCGTGTTAGTTATGACAGCGTAAAATTTTACTTCTATTGAGTTAGAGTTATATAAATAATATTTATATAACTCTAACTCAATAGAAGTAAAATTGTATTTATTAAATATACATTTTTATATTATATATAAAATCTATATATTTTTTTTGTCTATATCTACAACGGTAGTCGGTAGTCGTGTGGCTATGTCGACGCTTAAAAAAAATTCTATTTGAATGAATGTATTCTAATTTTAACAGGTTGTAGCCCGTAGCCTGCAGTCGTGATTGTGTTTATAGTATAATAGCAAACAGAAACTGGGATTTTTAAAAGTAGTATGGTAGCATAATTTGAGAAAAGAAAATAATAATTCGATCAAACGTCAGAAAGTTAATATGGCTGACAAAAGAGAGAACGGTTATACCTTACTAATTTCTTTTATCATGCACAAATGCTTGATATGTATATTAATTTTCTTTTGTTCATATTAAATGTAATTCCTAGCAATATTTAGCTATGTCGGAAAAGGAAAAGCTTTTCGGTGGAAAAGGAAAAGCTTTTCGGTTATGGACCCAAAGGTTAGGTTGGGCAGGTAGAGAATGCTTATTTAAGGAAGCCAGTGGCTTCGATATATGTGTCTATTTTACGAACACTTAATAAAAGATGCTTCAAAATGTAGATGCCCTTAGATTTGCAAAAGCACATCGATTTGATGAAGATTAAGTATTCTGGCATGCAACCCAAAAACACAGTGCCCAGTGAAGGTTGTGTACAAACTAAATATATAAATTTGTAGGAATTATCCAACTAGTAAACGTTCTTGATTAGTTATGTTAAACTTTGAAGTTAGCGGACTGATTAAGGTCAAAGCTTTAACAATGATTGTCAATGTAAACAAGCCTTAGAATTATAGGGTATAAACTCTTAGTTTTAGATACATACGTGAAATATATAGCTTTTAAATGGAATTAAGATGAATACTTCATCAATAATAATGTATTGTTCTTTCGGTCTGTCCGATGGATGTGTGGAAAGTTTTGCTCTAGTTCTTTGTGCAATTATAATGTGATTTAATTTATCAACATTAAAGTGATTCCCGGTCGGGGTTATATGTGAGATTTCACTAAATATTAACAGAGCTCGACCATTTTCAATACAGAACTTTTCAAGAGATCAGAAATACTTTTGTCAAACGTGTCCCTCTAGAAAGTTTATTTTGGGCGTTATCGCCCTGAATAACGATATTGCACAATGTCTTTATACTAAATGTCATCATCGTCATCTATTAGCTACTAAGAGATTGCCTCAGGCGAAGTTATACGGAAGCAATTTTCAAAAATTAAAAAATTTAAATTTTCGTTGATATGTGAGATACATACATACATATGTAGGTTTTGAACGGATATTCATTACTCAGTCGCATTTTGTACTTCCTAGGAAGATTACCTATAATTTGATTGTTAACATTTTATTAAAAAGTAATGTAATTCTATAATATTGTAAAGAAATGTTAAAAATTAATAATTAATTAATTAATACATATTGTATAGGTAAATAATTAATTAAAATACTAACTCTAACATTTAAGGTGAAAATTAATATTATGAAAAAATATATATTTTACAATATTTAAATACTAAGAGAGATTCATCAGAGGGAGTGTCTATGTTTTTGCTGAAGGAGTTGATGAAGTATTACCGAAGAAACAGCAAGAAAGAAGGAAAGAACTGCATATTAGTATTTAATGACGAAAAGTATTTAATTTAATGAGCATGAATCAAAGAGAAGAGGAATTACAGCAATGTTTAAAATATGAATACAAAGACATATGGATCATAAGAAGAATCCAAAATGTAGTGGAACAATATTCATCCAACCAAAATATTTTTGATGATTTAGAAAAATAGAACAAACCAATCAATCTATTGAAGACCTTGAAGAAAAATGGAAAACAATTTATGAAGACAATGACAAAAGCTTTGTTATTTTATAAAATCAAGCTAGTCATAACGACAATTATAATAAGCTGTATGAGGAATTCCAGCTATCTGAAGCAAGAAATATTTACAACATTTAAAAATCTGTGTTGTTGTTGGTGAGTTGACAGCCTTGGCAAAACTTCTCAAGCCGTTTCGATACATTGAGCCGGTAGTCTACAAATCAATCATTTGAAATGCTGTTATCTCAAAGCTGAATATACTATAAATATGTATCTATTCTGGTCGTAACATAAAAACCTTCCTACTAGTTTCATGCAGTGGTACTAAGGCCGTAAAATATGCTGGGTTTTCATCGCCATCTCATCATAAAAGCCTATACAGTCAAAAATCAACTAGATGTCCAACTAAGAAGAACTAAGAACTGTCTTTCCTGAGTATTTTATTATTACGTATATGTACAAAACATATTTTTTTTTTGTTGAAAGATTATGATCTTTCAAGGCCGGCAGTATGTTCAATCTTATAGAAGTATAAATTCTATATTATAAGATTTACCATGTTGTGCACTGAATTATACATTTGGAAAATGTATGTATATTTAAAATAGTATTATCAAAGGATATTTTTACCTACTGTTGATCTTATCAATGGTAATTTTCCACACAAGACTGGTGTGTGTAAGATAAGCTATTTTAGGTAATTTCAGTATACATAAGTATTGTAACAACACATGCTTGCCACATGTGTTGTTAGATAAATTTAGATAAAATTAGATAATAAGAGTTTTAGTTTACCTTAGGTTAAGTTTTGTAAATAAAAATTGAGTTCTAAAATCGACGTCAGATCGATAGGTTGTTTTTTTGTAGTTTACGTCTCGCCTCGCCTAACATTTTGTGGCGTCTTGTTTCCTAAAACTTCCTGCTCTTTAATGACGGCCATTGGGTCCATGGTAAAAATTGTATATATTTATTTTTTATTTAAAATTAATTTCAAAAATATATTAAATTATGTGTATATAACACTTACCTTGTTAATTTTTCACTTTTCTTTTTTTAATATATTTTGCACCGACCGAACCGAATTTTTTTTTTTTTTTAACTCTTTGTAATTTAGAATATTTTTAAATTTTTTAAAAATTGCACTTATATTTTTTTTTTTTTTTAAACACTTAGCACTTTTTTTATTTTCTAAAACAATTATTTTATACAAAATTTTTTATTTATTATTATTTTTTTTATATATTTTTTATTTAAAAGTATCACTCGCGTGTTACTTCTCGGGGTCACCAAAATGTTAGGCGAGGCGAGACGTAAACTACAAAAAAACAACCTATCGATCTGACGTCGATTTTAGAACTCAATTTTTATTTACAAAACTTAACCTAAGGTAAACTAAAACTCTTATTATCTAATTTTATCTAAATTTATCTAACAACACATGTGGCAAGCATGTGTTGTTACAATACTTATGTATAATTCAGTGCACAACATGGTAAATCTTATAATATAGAATTTATACTTCTATAAGATTGAACATTGATATACAATACATTCTCAAATGTTGTCATAATGTTCAAAAGTCAGACACAAAATTAAGATAAATGCAGTGTGTCTGTCTGCTAAAATCAGATTTGTGGAGCTCCTGGAAGGTATAAACATATGCATTTTACACAAAATTTTAGGATATCGTCTCACCCTAAATTTCATCATTGTCGATCAAACGCCTGAAATATCGCTTAAACACTAAATTATATCTACCACAAATTACCGAATGCATCAGAGTTTAGGTAATCCTCTGCGAAGTACGCTATTAAATTTCATCAAAATAAACATCTGAGATATCGACAAAACAGGAGCTCCAAAAACTTGACTACAACAGAAAAAAGGACAGACAGGTAGACGGACGGACGGACAGACAAGCAGACGGACAGACAAACAGACGGACGGACGTCGCCAAATTGATTTTCCTGCCGATTCTGAGTCGATCGGTACAATTTTAATGGTATTCATAATCAGATTTGTAGAGTTTATACATCAGGTTTTAGGAAATCCTCACACAAAGAACGATGTCAAATTTCATCACAATCGGTCCATAAACACCTGAGATATCGCTGAAACAATACTTACAAAATGTCAACAAAATTTCTTAGACACGTACTTTGGGGAATTTGCTGCACATCACAAGTAGTGTTTTGGCGATATCTCAGTTGTTTATGGACCGCTTTTGATAAAATTTAATAACGGGAGAATTTCCTAAAATTTGATATAAAATTTATGTATGTCCGTGCTAAAGGAGGGTGGTTTTTCCTATTTCTGCATTTCATTTTTTCAACAAACATTCTCTAATGCGTACTTTGGGTAATTTGCAATATATCAAATTTAGTGTTTTGGTGATATCTCAGTGGTTTATGGACCGATTTTGATAAAATTTTACAGAGTGCTTTGGGGAACCATGTTTAAAAGTGTGTTTCAATCAAAAATTTTAAAATGTTCGTCTAATTTTTGGTATTTTTTCGATATTTTCGGTGTTTATAAACCGATGAAATTTAATAGTGTTCATTGCGGGAGAATTTCCTAAAATCTGATATCTAATTTATGTAGGTCCATCCTCCAGGGGCTTCAGAAACTTGATTTCAACATCGATTCTCCTCCCCATTCTGAGTCGATCGGTATAATTTTTATGGGGTCTACGGTGACTAATAAAAAATTACAAACGGAATCACAAACTTATAATACCCTTTCACCTATTGGTGAAGGGTATAAAAAAAAGTAGATGTATCGCTTCAGGTCGTGCGTCATAGCAATTTTTTGTTAACTAGACGCATTTTTAAAGCTTTTTATTCTACAGCCAATTTCATTTATCTTACATCGGCAGCGTGTTATTGCTGTAGGCTTACAGCCGATGGAGGAGGCAGAGGTAATTAAAAATTTTAACGTAAATAAATTATTACAGAAATTTATCGTGAGTGACCGGGGATCGAACCCAGGCTCAATGTAATATGTAATAATATGCTGTAATAACATGCTAACCAACCAAGCCACATCACAATCAAACATGAAGAAGCGCTTAGTGTATCTACTTCAACTCGAAAGTGCATTACAACTTCAATTGATTGCTCATTGATAAGCAAAAACAGTATGACAAAATGACAATCATTTTCCTTGAGTCCTCAAAGATTAGCAACACAAGCATTTACCCTCAAGCTGCAGAGAAGCTAAATTTCATCGTCCATTATTTAGCACAAAAAACGTTATGTTAACGATTCGAAATTTTTTAGTACATAAAAAATTTCACCATCAATATACAAATTTTCAAAGATAGTGTTACAATTTGCCAACTATTGTGAAAGAAAACGAATGAATGGAAAAAAACTGCAACTATTAGAAAAAAAAACTATGAAACTAGCGAGAAAAATACACCAAACTAATGAAAGTTGGAAGAAATTTCACAAAATTTCACTCCATTTTTTCATTTCGTATGACGACAAAACAATTTTGATTGGAAAAAAAAAACTGATGCTGAAACAATCATTTCAATGCCATCTGTTGTTTTGTGTTGCGTTAAAATCTGCATCTTATCAATTTCATATATTGAAGGAAAAATACCGGGAATAAATAGAAAAGTGTGTAGAAAAAATTCCAATATTCCAATATCAATAAGAGATTTTAGAGGGTTTTAAAATTGAATGAAAAAAGGAAAAATCCGCTTTACACTAAAAGTTAGTTTTACGTAAAATAACAGAATAATTTAGATTGCAAAATGAATATATGAATGTGATCCGATTAGGAGAAATCGAAAAAATATTTATTGGAAGAGGATGAAATCTTTTAAGTTATTAGTGGAACAAAATCCATCAATTTTTATAAAAAACAAGTAAGAAAGTGCTATAGTCGGTCAATACGATACCCTTCACCACTAAGGTCAAAGGTGTTATTTTTTCTGTATAAAGAAAAATATTTGCTAAATTTTGCCATCATACAAACATTTTTTCAAAACTTTTATCTATAATATCTATAATATTAATACGCAAGCACCCATTTATTATCCCCTTTTGCGCTTTAATTATACACTCATTTCTGGAAAATTTTATACCATTTGAAAGGTATTTTTCCGTAGATCAGACGAATCTGTATTTTATTAAAATCGGTTCAGTTTTAAAAAATCGGTTTGGTATTTAAAAATCTTACTAACACAATAAAGAAAACTCACATGCATTTGAAATCCACTATTAAGAATCAAACAAAAGAAATTGTATGCAAACATGTTTTCTTTTGTTTTTATTATTTTTGGTGAGAATAAAAGAGTATATTTGTGGGGAGATAGTGGTAGACAAAGACAAAAATAAAGAGTATTTTATCTTATATTCTTAAACGAGCAATAATTGTATATATATATATATATATATATATAGAATGGCTATCTCGAAAACGGCTCTAACGATTTTGATAAAATTTGGACAGTGGGTATCTTTTTTTATGTATAGCTCGAAGAAGAAGGGACTTTTGGAACTTTTACCTCTAAGAGGGTAAAAACGGGTAAAAAGGGGAAAAAATCGAAAACGCTATGTCTCCTAAAGTAATAGGTATAGAAACAAAATTAAAATTACGTTTTAAACAGCTTTGAAAATAAGCGGACAGGTGTTTGGTACTTTTTTGAAACTATGTCCGATAGGGGGTAAAAAAGGGTGAAAATAGTTTTTTTGGCACCTTTTTAACCCACTCTTATATTTTAAACTAAAGAATACAGAAAGAAACTTGGTACTGCAATCAATAGATGTAAAAAAAACATGAAACACGTATTTGGTACTTTTTTGATTTTGGAGCCAAAATGGGTAAAAAAGGGATAAAATGATAACTTAACATCTCCAAAGTAATATGAATAGGAACATTATACATTATGTTAAATGCGTTTTAAAAAAATGTACCGAATTCAATTGGCACCAAAAAAGTACCAAATATACATATGGAACTTTTAGAAATTAGGGAATAAAAAGGGGGAAAAATTAGTATTATTTTAAACAAATGAATGTATGTTCTTTATAGAATAGTAAACTGTGAATTTGATTGTGTTATGCTCTTTAGCGAAGATGTTGCGGATAAGCCGGCGAAGGTTTTAAAGTTGATAAGACTAATTTCCGACAGATGGCGCCACTGAAAATTACTAAAAATTAATTAAATCGTAAACTGTACATTTGATCATTCTATGATCTTTAGCAAAGTTGTAGCGCATGAGCCGACGAAGGCTTTTTAGTTGGTATGAATAATTTCCGACAGGTGGCGCTACAGAAACTTACTCAAAGTCAATTTAATCGTAATCTGTACATTTAATCATGCTACAATCTTTAGCAAAGTTGTTGCACATGAGCCGACGAAGGTTTCTTAGTTGGTATGAAGAAATTTCGACAGGTGGCGCTACAGAAATTTACTCAAAGTCAATTTAATCGTATGCTGTACATTTAATCATGCTATAATCTTCAGCAAAGTTGTTACGGATAAGCCGAAGAAGTTTTATGAATTGGAATAAGCAAAGTCCGACAGGTGGCGCCACAGAAAACTACTCAAAATGAATTAAATCGTAAACTGTGCATTTGATCAGACTATAATCTTTAGCAAAGTTGTTGCGCATGAGTCGACAGAGGTTTCTGTTGATATGAATAATTTCCAAAATTATTCAAAATGAGTTAAACTGTAAACTATGCAAACTATGTGTTGGTCGGACAAAATAAATCAAATAATTCAAAATTAACTGAATATTTCTACAATGTCTTTCCTCTAAATTTATTTTAGCACTTTATAATATAAAATATATAAAAACTTTAAAATTTTCCTCAAAATGCTTATCATAAAGCTCCGAGCAAGGCTCGGTCTACCAGGTACTTACAATTAAATAAATGTTTTTGTTTTGTAAAATAATAGCAACAAAAATTATTGGTATTGTTTTTATTATTTGTGGTGAGGGAGTGAAAGACAAAATTATTTTGGAAGATTTGACAAAAAAAAAATGGTTAAAATGTAAACCTTTCAAATTTGAATTATTTGAAGTTACATTTTTATGGAATTTTGTTTTTTGGGTTGGTTTATTGGGATAAAATCTTCGAGTGATTGAAGAATAAATATTGTGTTAAAAAATTAAATAATATTGCAGTAAAGGGCACGCACGAGATCATTAAGAGCTATTTTACAATGCCAATTTTTTTAAGAGTCACATTAGTAAAGAGTTGGATAAGAACATTGTGACTTATACCCAAAAAGGATGTTACCGATTAAAAAAACAGTCTTTTGAAGGAAAGTTTATAATAATTACAGATTATTATCAAGAAAAGGAATTAAATGATCGGTCTGAATCAAATGTAAATTCAAAACTGATAAATGTTTAGAAAATGCTATAATATCAGGAAGAATATTAAAAGGCAAATCTTGCATTGCGACTATATATATATATATAATTCCCCGACAACATTCCAATTGGAACAAGGGGTACTTCTCTCAGACAATGAGCTGCATCCGATTCTATTTTTAGACTCATTGAAAGGGACCTACGTTTTAACGCCGGCTCCGAACGGCAAATGCATTAGTTAGAGAAGTTTTACATAGCCTAAAACTCAATAACCAGTGGCTAGCAGAGTTATGAGGTGAAACGCCGCTTTTTTGAAAATGTATTTTTTCATGTGAGTCTGGCCAGGGATCGAACTTGGGCCTCCGGTATCCTAGGCGGATGACTAACCTGCTATACCACGGCGACTGGAATGGTTTAAAACTGTAAGCTTTTACAGATTCCAAGTACTTCGTGGTTCTCGCGGTTAATTATGCAGTAAAATGATAATAAATTTTAAATATTAGGATCTTTGTTAAAAAGTTAAATAAGACCTTGATTTCTCCATCATATTTTTCAGTCCGTTAGTAACGCTTACAAGTTTATCTGTTCATCACTTCACAGAGCATTTTGAAATTGATAACGCAAGATGTTTTGATAATAGCTACTAAGTCTAACACTTTTTTCTTCTAATTTACTTCTGAAGATGCAAAAACGGTTTATTATGAAATATCTTGAATCAGTAAACTCTTCGAGAGTTACACAATTTTTAATTATAGATTTGCCAATTTGGCCAATTCGACGCTCTGTTGTATGGAGTGACATAGAAATCAATGAGATCAATTTCTCCACATATCCGTTTAGCCCGAGCAATTTTAAAAACTTGCTACATCGACACTGTCATTTGTGACTTAAAGCTCTCATTGTATGAGTTTTCTTTTTATAGAGAAGTAGCACTCAGGCAAATACTGCCTATACAATTACATATGGAGTATATACGAATTGGGTAACCTTATTTGGAAAGGGGATGGTAGGGAAGAGAAATGTATATCTATTTTTAGAACAGTGAAGTTGCGCCATTTGTTGTTATTTAGACGCATTTTTTTGTTTTACAGCCAATTTTATTTATTTTTCGTAGACGGCGTGTTATTGCTGTAGTCTTACTGCCGACGGAAGATGCTATGGTAATTAATAATTTTAATTCTGTTATCATTGACTCTCAGTGGAGCATAGGGCCTTAAATTTAATAGAAATTAATAATTACAGAAATTGTTGTTGCCGAGACCGGGGATCGAACTCAGGCTCAATGTGATATTACGTGCTAACCAACTAAGCCACAGCACGGGAAATTTGTATTCACAATGAACTAGAAAAAATTAAAAAAATTGAGCCTGGGTTCGATCCCCAGTCACGGCAACTTATTATACTTATTAATTTCTGCAATTATTAATTTCTATTAAAATGATTAATAAACTTTTTTACCGACAAAAGGTAGACCTTGTGATATAGCGTCGTAAAAAAAATAGAGGAGGTTGCACAACAAAAATTCGCATAACTCGGAAACTGTTTATTTTCTTGAACTAAGTAAAAACAAGTAAGAGTGTTATCAAAATCGAGCACAGTGTTATCACTGCATCCTCCATCGCACAGTAGATTATAAAAAAATTAGGAAAATAATTAAAGAAATTTAAATATACATAATTTTGATCTGCTAAAGATTCTTTTTTTGATGGATTTTTGTTTATCCTTAAAAATGAAATAAAACGAATTTCTAAAAAATCGGGGAAAATTTGGATCTTATATAAAACTTTAGGCCGGCCTAAGTCGTCAAAAAGTTGAACAATTTTTTCCAAGTCGAATATCTCAAAAACTATAGAAGGTAAACCACACGTATAGCAATCTTTTTTGTAGATCTCTCTTTGTAAATATAAAAATCGTTTACATCTGATCAAAAATGTGAATTCTGGATCGTTTTTAATTTTCAAAAAACCCAATGTGCCCTACTTTGAGGGCATATAGCTCCCGTCGTGATAAGCTTACAAACTTCAAATTTAAGCTCGAATACTCCCCCTCAATAGCCATGTAAAATTTCATGATAATTGAGTTTATCGTTGAACTAAATTTCATGATAATTAAGCTTAACATTTAAAAGTTCTTGAATTATCTCTACAGCATTAACACGCAGTCGATGTAAAAGAACCAAAACTGGTTGTAGAGCAAAAAAAAACTTAATAACAAGAAATGGCGCAACCTAACTGTCCTAAAAAGAGAAATTACAGTGTTTAATAAAGAGTGTTCTAAAAAAAATATGCATTTACTATTTTAGACAAAATTTATCCAAAATGCAAGAAATAATTTATTTTTTGATCAAGTTAGTTTCTATAGATATGTCAGATACTATAATTTTAGAAATTATTAATTTTCAATAGTTATTTCAATCAAAATGGACTGCGAAAAAAAAGTTGGTGAAAATATAATTAAAACTTTTCAAAAAAATCCGTCATGGACTTTTAAAAAAATAGCTAAAAATTTGAAAGTTGACCCTCGA
This sequence comes from Stomorhina lunata, assembly GCA_933228675.1. Lineage (NCBI taxonomy): Eukaryota > Metazoa > Arthropoda > Insecta > Diptera > Rhiniidae > Stomorhina > Stomorhina lunata. The sequence continues at coordinate 120,844,884 of OW121740.1, read as the reverse complement.
ACGGTTTCCAATGCCATCAGACGGTATAAGGAAAACCTGAGAATTGAAAGAAAACCTGGATCAGGGAGGAAAAAAGGTCCTACAGATATTGGTAAGGCAAAAGAAGTCGAGCGATTCTTTCGAAGAGCGCCTAACACTTCTTTAAGAAAAGCAGCTCGTACGGTGAAATGTTCTACGAATTTTGCACATAGAGTCAAAGCTTATGCTGGACTGAAGACATACAAAGTCCAAAAGGTTCCAGATCGCAATGCTATAAAGAACTTAGAAGCAAAAAAATGAGCGAAAAAATTGAAGTCTGATTTTATAAAAAAATACACCTGCTGTGTGATGGATGATGAAACATACGTACTGGCAGACTTTTCTCAACTTCCTGGTCAAGATTTTTATGTTGCTGATAAACGGGGCAATGTTCGGCAAGAGTTTCGCACAAAAAAACAAACAAAATTCCCTAAGAAGTTTCTCGTGTGGCAAGCTATTTGCAGTTGTGGCAAAAGAAGTAAAGTATTTGTGGCATCTGGCACAATAAACACAGAAATTTATATAAAGGAGTGCCTACAAAAACGGTTGTTACCCTATTTAAGAGAGCACAGAGTGTCTACATTTTTTTGGCCCGATTTGGCATCATGCCATTATGGAAAAAAGGCACTTGAGTGGTACTCAAAGAATAATGTAATTTTTGTACCACGAGAGGCAAATCCACCTAACTGTCCAGAACTTCGGCCTGTGGAAAGGTATTGGGCTCTGGTAAAAAAGGAATTGAAGAACACAGGAAAGATTTCCAAGAACATGTCCGATTTTAAGCGCAGGTGGAACACATGCTCCAAGAAGGTATCAGAAGCAACTGTAAAATCTTTAATGCGAGGGTTTCCGAAAAAAGTCGATAATTTTGCAAAACCCGAGTACTAAGTAAACATTTTAATGCTAAATGATTTTGTATAATATGTCATTATATTTGCGTATTTTGTAGAGTTTTTATATTAAAAGGCTTGTTTTTTATTTAAGAAAATCCAACAACAAATTTTATTTAGAGAACTCTTTAAGTAAAAACAAGTAAGAGTGTTATCAAAATCGAGCACAGTGTCACTGCATCCTCCATCGCACAGTAGGTTAGGAAAATAATTAAAGATATTTAAATATACATAATTTTGATCTGCTAAAGATTCTTTTTTTCAATTCTTTTTTTGATGGATTTTTGCTTATCCTTAAAAATGAAATAAAACGAATTTCTAAAAAATCGGGGAAAATTTGGATCTTATATAAAACTTTAGGCCGGCCTAAGTCGTCAAAAAGTGGAAACATTTTTTCCAAGTCGAATATCTCAAAAACTATAGAAGGTAAGCCAAACGTATAGCAATCTTTTTTGTAGATCTCTCTTTGTAAATATAAAAATCGTTTACATCTGATCAAAAATGTGAATTTTGGATCGTTTTTAATTTTCAAAAAACCCAAGGTGCCCTACTTTGAGGGCATATAGCTCCCGTCGTGATAAGCTTACAAACTTCAAATTTAAGCTCGAATACTCCCCCTCAATAGCCATGTAAAATTTCATGATAATTGAGTTTATCGTTGAACTAAATTTCATGATAATTAAGCTTAACATTTAAAAGTTCTTTCTACAGCATTAACACGCAGTCGATGTAACAGAACCAAAACTGGTTGTAGAGCAAAAAAAAAACTTAATAACAAGAAATGGCGCAACCTAACTGTCCTAAAAAGAGAAATTTCAGTGTTTAACAATATAAATCTGACTTTTTTATCAGCTTTCAACTCTCTGCTATCCCCATTCCAAAGAAGGTAACCTAATTTTTATTATTAAACCAGAAATTCAAAACGGTTTGAAAAATCTGATTTCCTCCGAAACTTAACTCAACAGACAAGCAAAATTAAAACTTAGACCTCCGATAATATAAATGTAATCCAAAGTTTAAGGTCTAAAACGCTTTTGTTAATGTGGGTAGATCAAAATTTTAGCTAAGCATTATGTTGTTCTACGCAACCCTTTCATTCTGTATGAAAACCCATTTTTCTTCTTCCGAAAAATAACTCATCATAAAATCAAAACTGTCCGAGATATAAACGCAAATTTTTATCGCTAAAATAATTTCGAATTTTAATTACGATACTTTTCACAGGGATCAACATCATGGGATATCATGAGGCCTTTAAATAATGGGTTGCTAGAAGTCCGACCTTCCTCTACTTCTAGCAAAACCATTATTAAAAGGCCTCATGGGATACCATTAAGTTGATCCCTGTGAAGAGTATCGTATTTAAAATTCGAATCCACTGATGACTTGGATTTCTGAAATAATTCACTTATACTCGTACATCCCACTTCTCTACATGAACTATAAACTTAACACTTTGCCAAAAAAGAACCCATTTTAAATTTCCACAAGCCCAAGGAACACCCAAGAACACAAAATTTATGCAAACATTTTTGCATAAACTCTGGAGAATATTCAACCATTTTTATTTTTCAATTTATAACAAGAAAACGGCGCATAAAATAAAGAAATACAACGAATATTCTTCGTGCCTTTGGAATTTATTGGCCCCATTTCTTTCATATTTCATACAATACTCACCCAAACGATTTCGAACTGCACTAAGGACCAGACATTTGCATGAACCAAATTCCAACAGTTCGAAGCTCGAAAGCGAAAGAAAGAACGAAAAAAAGAAGAAGAGAAGAGGCGTCCGTCCAGGTTGTTGCTTAAATATATTAAACTGTAATTAAATTGTATGAATAACGGTCAACATCGTTTGGGAATGTATTTTAACGAGTGGAGCAAGAAAGGATATGAAGGATATGCAGGAGTTTGTAAGTGACAGCAAACGAGAATGGGTAAATAATAAACAACGAGAAAAGAAGAAATCTAAAGAACGTTCAGGTCAGTTTAAGCACTTAAATGACCAGATACAAGCATTAAATGGAATTATAGAAGTGCATATTCTCTTCACATTAGGATAGTGTAGCAAAGCGAAGTTAAGCTATGGTTAAGCTATAAGACTTCAAAGTGGTGCAAAATCACCGCATTCGATATCGGTCAAAATGTAAGATATTTCAGGAACATATGGTCGGCCTCAAACCTTGACAAGTTGTTAATACAGACCATAAAAAAAAACAAAACAGTAAAGTCGTTAAGAAGACTGCCGCCTTACCGGGAAACAGACTCAAACCACAGGCCCGCATAATATGAGAAACAGACTCCCTGTGGATTTCCAAAATATAGTTCGGACAATAAAGAGTGTTCTAAAAAAAATATGCATTTACTATTTTAGACAAAATTTATCCATAGAGCAAGAAATAATTTATTTTTTGATCAAGTTAGTTTCTATAGATATGTCAGATACTATTATTTTAGAAATTATTAATTTTCAATAGTTATTTCAATCAAAATGGACTGCGAAAAAAAAGTTCGTGAAAATATAATTAAAACTTTTCAAAAAAATTCGTCATGGACTTTTAAAAAATAGCTAAAAATTTGAAAGTTGACCCTCGAACGGTTTCTAATGCCATCAGACGGTATAAGGAAAACCTGAGCATTGAAAGAAAACCTGGATCAGGGAGGAAAAAAGGTCCTACAGATATTGGTAAGGCAAAAGAAGTCGAGCGACTCTTTCGAAGAGCGCCTAACACTTCTTTAAGAAAAGCAGCTCGTACGGTGAAATGTTTTACGAATTTTGCAGATAGAGTCAAAGCTTATGCTGGACTGAAGACATACAAAGTCCAAAAGGTTCCAGATCGCAATGCTATAAAGAACTTAGAAGCAAAAAAACGATCGAAAAAATTGAAGTCTGATTTTATAAAAAAATACACCTGTTGTGTGATGGATGATGAAACATACGTACTGGCAGACTTTTCTCAACTTCCTGGTCAAGATTTTTATGTTGCTGATAAACGGGGCAATGTTCGGCAAGAGTTTCGCACAAAAAAACAAACAAAATTCCCTAAGAAGTTTCTCGTGTGGCAAGCTATTTGCAGTTGTGGCAAAAGAAGTAAAGTATTTGTGGCACTTGGCACAATAAACACAGAAATTTATATAAAGGAGTGCCTACAAAAACGGTTGTTACCCTTTTTAAGAGAGCACAGAGTGACTACATTTTTTTGGCCCGATTTGGCATCATGCCATTATGGAAAAAAGGCACTTGAGTGGTACTCAAAGAATAATGTCATTTTTGTACCACGAGAGGCAAATCCACCTAACTGTCCAGAACTTCGGCCTGTGGAAAGGTATTGGGCTCTGGTAAAAAAGGAATTGAAGAACACAGGAAAGATTTCCAAGAACATGTCCGATTTTAAGCGCAGGTGGAACACATGCTCCAAAAAGGTATCAGAAGCAACTGTAAAATCTTTAATGGGAGGGTTTCCGAAAAAAGTCGATAATTTTGCAAAACCCGAGTACTAAGCAAACATTTTAATGCTAAATGATTTTGTATAATATGTCATTATATTTGCGTATTTTGTAGAGTTTTTATATTAAAAGGTTTGATTTTTATTTAAGAAAATCCAACTACAAATTTTATTTAGAGCACTCTTTAAGGCGATTACAGAACGGATCCCATCTGCAGTTCAGTGTTAACACCACCGAGGAGTACTACAAATATGATAAGTATCAACTGGCGTGGGTCATTGCTAGATGTGAGAAACAAGGCAGCGATCATCATTTGATTGTAGCCGAGGTTCTGCTGAAGTTAAGAGCTGTGGCACCTAAATCAAGTATCAGCAGGTGAAATCATCAGATGTTGATAGGAGGTTCTCTAACGAGTTGAGAAATAGAACAGATCTTTGCAATATCTATGTCCCCTAGAATGCAGACACCTACTGAAATGATATAAAAACAGCCATTATTGAAACTGCTGCTAATGAAATAGGGTATCAAAGAAAGTCTAATAAGCCTTGGATCTCTACTAAAACGTGGCAGCTGATTGAAGATAGAAGACTAGCCAAAGGTAAACTTAATGATGCCAAAACCCAGCAAATCAAACAACAAAGACAGCGCGAATATCAACATCTAAAGCATGACGTCAAACGAAGTGCAAGGGAGAATAAGCGGAGATGGGCTGAACATTTAGCCAAAGACGCCCAAATAGCCAGCGATACGGGTCGATCTAAGGACCTATATCGAATCACAAATGAAGTTGTTGACCATAATTAGTGCAATTCAAAGCCACTGATGAATGAGCAGGGTGACTTCATCTACGCCATAGATCAACTGATGGAATTGTGGGAAGTCTATTACAAAAAGCTACTATCAGTCAATAAGGCTGAGTGATGTAGAATATGTGATTGCGATCTTGAGCATCACACAAATAACGAGTTTGATATATCAACACCAACATCTCTAGAAATAACTGCTGCAATTAAACGCCTTAAGTCTAGAAAATCTACAGGTACGGGCGGAATACCACCTGAATTATTAAAAGCTGACACAATACTATCCACAAAGCGTTGATAACAAAATACTGGGAAGGTCTAATTATAAAATTTCCAAAAAAGGAAATTTGCATGACTGCTCGAACTGGAGGGGTATTACTCTTCTTAACATGATCAATAAAGTCGTAGCCCATATTCTGCACAGTCGTATAGCATCCATTATGGAACCACAGCTAAGACACGAACAAGCAGGCTTTAAACCAAATAAATCATACATTGATCACATCAATAGCCTACCCAGTAAGAAAAAAGGTTTACTCTCAAATTGAGGATGATTTGAAAATAAATCTTTTTTCAAAGGTCAAACGTTTGATACTGGAAATATGGATCAATTTTAAAAAATCTGAAAGAAATAACGAATTTCTTTGAAATGCAATGACATTCCATTAAAATATCTTAAACATTAATTTTATTTAACGTAAATTATTTTTTTAATGCTTGAAAAAAAAATCAAATTATTCTCAAATCATCTTAGGGTTTGATAATGATTTGAGAATAACCTTTATTCTCAATTTGAGAAACTATCATTTTTCAAATGTTTATTCTCAAATGAACCCTCATTTGAAAATTAATGTGAAACTCAAACATCTATTCAGTTTTGAAAAAAGTTTGAAAAAAACGTTTGATATCAAATGTAAAAGTCATCATATTTCAAACGTTTGACACTGTTCTTACCGGGTAAGAGTTATTGTGGAACAATCGATTGAATGGCGATCTCCCCTTTACCTACTGTTTATTGATTTTAAACGTGCATTTGACACATTAGAGCACAGCCCGATTTGGGAAACTTTAAGATGCAAAAGAGTACCAGATAAGATTATACGACTCATCAAAGAGCTCTGCAATAACATGTTCTGTTGTATTCTCCATGAAGGTTATCAGATCTAACCAATCAGTGAGAGGGTAGGAGTCTATCAGGGATGTGCTTGGGGTCTTCACCATAGACTAGATGACATTGATTACGCTGGCGACGTATGTCTGTTCTCTCGCCGATACTCCCTCCCAGTAAGAAAAACGGTTTATTCTCAAATTGAGGATGATTTGAAAATAAATCTTTTTTTAAAGGTCAAACGTTTGATACTGATTTGATATTGATTTGAGAATAATAGCGTTCTCAACAAAAAGGGGACTTTATTCTCAAATTGAGAAATGCCTTTTTTCCCAAATCATTATCAAACCTCATTCTCAAAGGTTTTTCAAAAGTGGATATCATCTACATGTGGAACATAAATAAAATGACGTTGTATTTTTGATATTTTTGAGTTTGTTTATTTTTTTTTTTTTTGAAAACGGTGCATCATATTTGAATTCTTTTGCTTAAAATATAATTTTTTTATTGTTAGGTAACATTAACATTAGAAGCAAAGAAAATTTACCTATAGCTATGAATATTATTGAATTTTTAATCTTGACATTTTTTAAGCAAGGTTTTATGGTCACATATGGATCAATTTTAAAAAATCTGAAAGAAATAACGAATTTCTTTGAAATGCAATGCCATTCCATTAAAATATCTTAAACAATATTTTTTTTTTAAATAAATTATTTTTTTAATGTTTGAAAAAAAATTGAAATAAGGTTAGATCAAATTTATATAACACCATTTTTCAAATTATTCTCAAATCATCTTAGAGTTTGATAATGATTTGAGAATAACCTTTATTCTCAATTTGAGAAACTATCATTTTTCAAACGTTTATTCTCAAATGAACCCTCATTTGAAAATGAATGTGGATCTCAAACATCTGTTCAGGTTTGAAAAAAGTTTGAAAAAAACGTTTGATATCAAATGTAAAAGTCATCATATTTCAAACGTTTGACACTGTTCTTACTGTAATCCAAGTTTCAAACCTTTACCTCTCGTCCTGCTTAAGCTGTTCTTCAGATTAACATCAAAAAATGCTAATGGAAAACTTCTGCTGGGAGCGAATTTCACAAACGAACTGTATGGCCAAAGAACGAATTTTCTTTGGAGTGTGTAGATCGGTCTACCGGCCAATCAACCACGAAGGAATAAGCTCCAACAGAATGACGTGTATTGCGTAAAAAAGTCCGAGTTTCAGGAACGAGTTCAGGAGATATTGTAAGAAAGTTCTTTTTGATTCCACCAAAGTGGTCCTGCCTAATTAACATTAAGAAGTCCATCATATGCATGTCTGTGAGTATCTTTGGACTTGTATATTTTGCATATGTTTGCAATAAACATTTATTTAATAGACAAGCTATAAAGCCAACTTTTTAATTATAGTAATTATGGCAAAAGAGGATGAGTGTAAAAGCCAGGGACGTGTTAACAAAGATATTGTTAGGGAAAATAATTGAGTTAAATCACTAAAGTCGGTTACAGGTTTAGAGAATATTAACCTCAAACGAAAGTTATAAATCAGAGACTAACCCAGCAAAACGTTGGTAATGGCAAGTACTCCGATAACTGGTTACCTTGTAACGACTACAACATACCATCCGAATAAATAATAAGTTATTACAGAAGTACTTATTTGTAATTAGGATGGTAATTTAAACTGAATGGCCCCGGTTCAAATCCCACCAAGGGCAACAATTTTTTTTAGTTTTTTTTTATTAAAAGAGTCTTTTTAAGTGATTTTTGAATTTTAAGAACTTAAATATTATCTTCTGTAAAAAAAATTTGTAAAACTAACTCACGTTAATGAAAAAATACCATCATGAGTCAATTTTGATTATCTAGGGGATGTTGAATCCCAAACACGATTCTAATTGGTCTTAACTTGGTAAGCCCAACTTATCTGGGTCATCCTTCATCTCAACTGTGGACACACACCTCCTCATGGTATCACCCGGGGAGCTAGTTTAACACCCATTAATATTGTGAGTTAACATGTTCCGAGAGTTGTCCCATAAGATCGATAAAAATGGGTTAGGATTACGGGCTAGTAACCCTCTCTTAAAAAAAAAATACAATGAAGAGGATAAAATTAGAATTGTAATGTCCCACTACCTAATGTTAGAGGAGGATGTCCGAAACTTCGATAGAAAGACCAAGTAGGGGAACATTTTTCAAAGCTTGGCCTATAAAATTGGAGAATATTCGCACAAGATCGAAATCCATGGAATTCTAAAATATGCTCGGACTTTGACATTAACAGGTTGTAACATTTAAGTAAGTAAGAGTCAATCTTATGTAAAAACTTATACAAAAAAGAAGATTAAAATTGTTTAATTTTTAAAATAATTTTAAAAAAGTTTTAAAATAATTACAAAAAAGTGTATAAAAATATTTTTCCAAAAATTACAACAAAGCAAAAAAAAGCAGGGAAAAACAAAGTTATTTTCACATGATTTTTGATCAAAAAATAAAAATTGTTTATATTAATTATAAGCTGCTAAGTTTTCAACATATGAAGTAGCTCAGTGGAAGAGTCTCTGCCTAGCAGTCGGAGGGTCTGGGTTCGAGCCCCCCATGGGATCATAAAAAAAATTTTGTATTTCGTTTAAAAATATATGTTTTTAATAAAACAACAACAAAAAAGTTGTTGCTGTTGTTGTTGTTGCTTTCAAATTGCTTACCCAAGTCATTAATTTTCTGCTATTGGTAAGTACTTGCCTCCAATGACATCCCCATGTTAATGTAATGACTTAAACAGCGAATGAGTAAGTAGTTCTTGTTCAATAGTTTAACTGTTTAACTCATTATTTGGTAATGAAAAGTTTTACTGGGAATGTTTACTTTTTGAATAATTAACAAAGCAAAACTTTTCATTACCAAATAATGAGTTAAACAGTTAAACTATTGAACACGAACTACTTACTCATTCACTGTTTAAGTCATTACATTAACATGGGGATGTCATTGGAGGCAAGTACTTACCAATTGAAGAAAAGTAATGACTTGGGTAAGCAATTGGAAAGCAACAACAAAAGCTTTTTTGTTGTTGTATTTAACACGTTCGCCACTCAGCGTCACATATATGTGACGTGGGAGTTTTCGTAAAAACTCATGTCACATATATGGGTCGCATATTTAGTAAAATGTATTAAGCTTTTATTTCATGATAGTTCGTAGGAAGTAATTTTCTTGTATACTTGAGTCTCTGGCAAGGTGTCAAATATATACGAAAGCTGCGGTTTGTGGATACGCTAAGCCGTTATTTTAAAATTTCGTATTTTGCAAGGGTATTCCCCGTAGTTTTTGTCATGTTCTAATTTATATAAAAGCTGACATTTTTGATGTGATTTTGATAGTTCATTCGGGTCATAGTAGCAATTGAAGAAGGTTCTGTTTTCTAAAAGCGAAAATACTGATATTGATACTACCAATTTTAAGGTAAGTTTTAAAAATTTTTTAAATGTTTAAGCAACTATGTATATATTTTTGTATAGAACATATATAATATTATGTGTATTTTTTAATGGTTGTATAGAATGGAGGGTCCCAGAAAAAAACAAGTGACAGAGCAAGAAATTCTTGAGGCTATTTTGAATTCTAGCGAAAGTGATGTCGATTTTAAAGATTCTGGAAGCAGCTTTGCTCCAGATAGTGAAAGTGAAGAATCTGTAGAAGACTACGCAGAAGATGACAATGTATTCGAAGAAGCTGTTCGTGACTTAGTGACTCACATATGTGACACAGATTCTTCACAAAACTCATGTCACTTATATGTGACTCTTGCCTATGTCACAAATATGTGACACTTAGTTTCTCTTAAGAAAATTGCTTAGAAAACTCATGTCACATATATGTGACATATGTTTTTTCTTCGTGAGTTTTTATTGAAACCGCAAAAAATAAGTGAGTGGTGAACGTGTTAAAAAAATATATTTTGAAACGAAATACAAAACTTTTTTTTATGACCCCCTGGGGGCTCGAACCGAGACCCTCCGATTGCTAGGCAGAGACTCTTCCACTGAGCCACTTCATATGTTGAAAACTTATCAGCTTATAATTAATATAAACAATTTTTATTTTTAGATCCAAAATCATGTGACAATAACTTTGTTTTTCCCTGCTTTTTTTGCTTTGTTGTAATTTTTGGAAAAATATTTTTAAACGATTTTTTGTAAATGTTTAATGCATTTAATAAACAATGAAGAACTTTTTTTTCAATTATTTTAAAACTTAAATAATTTAAATCTTCTTTTTTGTATAAGTTTTTACGTAAGATTGACTCTTACTTACTTAAATTTCCTATAGTTACAACCTGTTAAGGTCAAAGTCCGAGCATATTTTAGAATTCCATGGATTTCGATCTTGTGCGTATATTCTCCAATTTTATAGGCCAAGCTTTGAAAAACATTCCTCTACTTGGTCTTTCTATTAAAGTTTCGGACATGGGCCATTTTAATTCTAATTTTATTCTCTTCATAACATTTTTTTTTTTCAAGAGAGGGTTACTAGCCCGTAAAAATGGGTTACGATCATTTTTATCGATCTTATGGGACAACTCTCGGTACATGTTAATGGGTGTTAAACTAGCTCCCCGGGTGATATCACGAGGAGGTCTGTGTCCACACTTGAGATGAAGGATGACCCAGATAAGTTGGGCTTGCCAAATTAAGACCAATTAGAATCGTGTTTGGTATCCAACATCACCTACATAATCAAAATTGACTCATGATGTTATTTTTTCATTACCGTGAGTTAGTTTTCCAATTTTTTTTTTACAGAAGGTAATATTTAAGTTTTTAAAATTCAAAAATCATTTAAAAAGACTCTTTTAATAAAAAAAAAAAACTAAAAAAATTGTTGCCCTTGGTGGGATTCGAACCGGGGCCATTCAGTTTAAATTACCATCTTAATTACAAATAAGTACTTCTGTAATAACTTATTATTTATTCGGAGAATATGTTGTAGTCATTACAAGGTAACCAGTTATCAGAGTACTTGCCATTACCAAAGTTTTGCTGGGAAGTTATTAATCATTTAAAAATTACAAACGCCTCTGATTTAATGGTAATGGTTTAATTGTAAAATACAATTAAAAGGACAAGTATGAAGCACTACTACTTATTTAAGTGGGAATGCAGGTAAATGAGGGTGTTTTACAATTGGGGTTAAATGAATTTGATTAAGTATTTTTTGTAAGTTAAATTATATTTACACAAGTAGGAATGTAGAATGTAGTGTAAGTACTTACCAGCAAATATTTACACAAGTCATTTACTTGCAGCACAAAAGAAAACCTCAAACACTTCAATTTAACCCGGAAAAATGTACAAACTTAAGCCTAAAATGAAATTAAGAAAAAAAGAGTAAAGAAAATTTTTAAATATTGTACATAATCAAGTATAATGAGAACATGTGTAAACATGCTTAAAAAAATATTTACATATGTATTTAAACACACATACAAATGTATGTAAATTAGAAAAATTTAAATTTTCTCTAAATATAATTAGCAATATATCAAAAAAAGTAGGTTTTTAAATTTCAAGACAATCACATGAATTTATATACATTTTTTCGGGTACATATTCAGCTATAGTAGGTGCTACATAAAATGCCTTAAACTATTTTGGTTTCTGAAATACAGGGTGATTTTTATAATTTTGGCTTTTTAACTAGCAACAAATTTTGCGCTGTAACTTTTTTTAATAGGTCATAAATGGCTCTTTTTTAAATTTGTATAGTTAGATTATTGTATTAGATTTGTTCATCATAAAAAAAAACATCAGTACACTTAGAGAAAAAATATGTATAAAAGATAATACAGTAGTGAAAAAAATCAAAATTTTTCATTTAAAATGGCACAAAAACGGATAAAGATTTTGAGACCAGATTTCACGTACCGATTGCTACTATCAATATCTAAAAATTTGATATGGCGCTTCCCGATTAAATGTTTAGTTCTTCGACAAATTGAGAAAAACTAACAAAAAAATGAAAAAAAACGTCAAAATTCTGCATTTTTAATATTTGTCTTTCTATAACTCATTAACTAAGAATCGTATCGAAAAGCGCCATATCAAAGTTTTAGATAAACATGTTTTTAATATGTGTGTTAATTTTGCGAGAAAAATATGTACCCATTTTTGTGCCATTTAAAAAATAAGCAAACCTATTTGTGTCATTTTTCACTTGTACACCTTCATAAGACACATTGATATATAATAACAATGTGATATTTAAAGGTATGTTGCTCAAATTCACGAACAAATATCCTGAGGCCTACAGTGAAGCAAAAATAATACGCGATTAAATCGCGATTATTGATTTTCTTCAATATCTTAAAGTGTGTATACAGCCTACTTTGAACATCTTAAATGCGTGAAATGTAACAAGACAACAGTGGCTTCTGATCATATTGTGTTCAAGGAATCTAAAAATTAAATATTTAGTAATTTCCATATTACCAAGAAATAGTCTGATGAAAGAAATGTATTTAATACCTCATCGATTTACAGCGATTATATCTTATTAAAATAGAGATGGAAAATGAAAGGACTTAAAAAACAAATTAGCATATTGAGAAACTAACAAATTTCGCGATAAAAAAATCTGGCTGACAAGATTTTTGCATATGGATGCTGAAGTTATACTTAAAAAACTTTCGCATTTATACGGAATTTTGGCAATAGCCTTTCCAACTACAAAAACATTATTCTTAATTCTAATATTGTTAACAGTGACTAAATTGTATACACAATTTTAAAAAAATCGTTCAAAAAAGTATCAGAATTGGTGTACTGTTAACTACTTTTGTCCCTAGATTTCTTATTTTTCATAGAAATTTCATCGGAGATGTCTCTTTTGAAAGTTTTTGCAAGCATCTACTTTTGTGTTTCTAAAAATCTTGCAAAATATTGTCGCAAGGAGGCGGTATTGCTATAATTCTTACAAATGTATCAAATACATATTATATGAATCTTTTCGATATTGGTACATTCAGAAAAAAGTTAGGCCAAATACTCCTGAGCAAAGTCGCGGAACATTGTCAAACCAAATTTTTAAGTTTTAGTTATTAAAAATGCGATTTTCGTATTTAACCTAAAAATAGCGCCATCTCTTAACAGAATTAAAAAACAAATAAGTTGTAAAACAAACAATATTTTTATAATCCCAGAGATTAGTTTTCTACAATAAAAAAGTTCTTTTTCGCAAAAAGCCGTTTTTGATATATTGCTAAATATAATTTAAGAAAAAAAAGCTAAGAAAACACATTGAAATTTACATAATTATAAATGCAACAGGAATTTCAGTTGAATTTTGCCATAAATATAAAACCCATACTTAAATTTTTCATATAAATAAGAAATTGAAATTTTATAAGAATTTTCGCATGTAAAATATGCAAATAAATTATGAAAATTTCATATTAAAACGTGCAATTAATATTTTTCAATTACACCTAAAAATATGCTATACAAATGCAAGCAACAGCTCACGTTCAACAATAAGTTATTCACCACTTTTTTATACAATAATAAGTAGAGGTAAGTTCACATTTGGAGCATTTTGAACAATTTAGAGAAGCAATTCTATCATGTACAAACACATACAACATATTTCTACATGACATGCCAAATATAAATGTGAAACAAATTATAACTCAAAGTAAGTTATTTGGTGAAAATGGTTATATGTGAACTAGGCCCAAGAAGTCGTCTGTCTATTGAAACTATAGTAGAGATTTAAAACGTCTTTTTCAGTGAAAATAAAAAATTTGTAAACACTCATACATTTGCTAGAGCATAAACATTACTGTGGCAGAATAACTTTATTGAATTGTAAACTAAGATATACAGTGGGACACAATCGGTAATTGGCTTTTTAATGATTATGGGTTGTTTTCTTAGAAGAGATTTGTAGGGCTGTCTTGTTATGTGTAAAACTATCTAGATTATAAGAAAATGCAAAACATATTTTTTCTTCTTGGAAAAACGTAACAATCATTTTGAAAATTTACAGGGTAAGCAAAAAATGATACAAAATGATAACCTGTTAATCGAGGTATAGAACTTCGAATTGAAATAAAACACAAGAAAATCGTTTTAATGTCCATCAATTTGGCTTTATTGGAAGGATAATTTTATGCCATTAATGTTTAAATATGATTTCGGGCATGTGGCCGCCGCGGCTGGCTCGAATAAAGCCAATTCTACAGGTCCAATTTTCAACTACTTTTTCGAGCATATGGGGCCGTATATTGGCAATAACGCCACGAATGTTGGCTTCCAAGTCCTCTAACGTTTCTGGTTTGTTGGCGTAGACGAGCGACTTCACATATCCCCAAAGAAAATAATCCAGTGGTGTCAAATCGCACGATCTTGGTGGCCAATTGACAGGTCCATTCCGCGAAATTATGCGCTCATCGAATGTTTCCTTCAATAAATCAATTGTGACGTGCGCTGTGGGCATGTAGCGCCGTCTTGTTGGAACCACAACTCATCCACATTCATGCCATCCAATTGGGGAACAAAATAGTCGGTTATCATGGCTCTATACCGGTCTCCATTTATGGTAACTGACTCTCCAGCATTATTTCGGAAGAAGTATGGCCCAATGACTCCACCAGCCCATAGAGCACACCAAACAGTCAGTTTTTGTGGATGTAATGGCGTCTCAAGGGTCTCATGTGGATTCTCTTCACTCCAAATGCGGCAATTTTGCTTGTTGACGTAGCCATTCAACCAAAAATGAGCCTCATCACTGAACAAAATTTTGCGATGAAAATCAGCATCGAGATCAATCTCATTTTCGGCCCATACACCAAAATCACGACGCATTGCATGGTCTCGCGGCTTTAATTCTTGCACAAGCTGGATCTTGTAAGGTCGCAAGCCAAGATCTTTGCGCAAAATCTTCCATAAAGTTGATGGACAAAGCTCCAATTGCTGTGCACGGTGGCGAATCGATTCATTCGGGTCCTCTTCAACACTTTGCTCTACAGCGGCAATTGTTTCTTCGGTGCGCACTGTTCGACGTCGCTGCGGATGCGTATTATCACATAGAGTAAACGTAGTGCGAAAACGAGCCATGGTTAACCGAATTAATTGCTCTGATGGACGATTATGTCGACCATAAAATGGACGGAGCTTGCGGTAAACTTCGCGAACTGAACCATTATTTTCGAAATAAATTTGCACGATTTGCAAGCGTTGTTCTTTTGTCAACCTGTTCATGATGAAATGGCAAACCAAACTAAATATTAATCACTTGACAGCTGACAAAATGGCCGCCAGTTAAAAAAGTGATGCCAACTTAAGGTTCTATACCTCAATAAAAAACACCCGATACAAGAGAAACTTATTTTGATAAAAAAAAAAATAGTTTGGTTTCATAATTTCGGAAGCTTCGTGGGTAACGTCTTTTATAAGTGAAATTTTTTAAGGTCAAATATATTTATTTATTTATTTATTAAAAATTAACTTAATAATTAAAATTATAAGCTAATTGCAAATGATAAAGAGCACTAGCTGCTATGGCCTTAGGCTCCAATGGTTTTACAATATTGTGTACATGTTAGATATAGTTATATTTAAGGTCAAATATAAAACACAAACTTTACAAGATTTTCTTTATATGAGTTTGTGTTATATTCTTTATAATTCCGGGTCTGGTATGGGAGCTAGGCACAATTGTGGATCGATTGTTAACAAATTTCGGTTATCGGATTATATTTACGAAATACTTATCTGTGCAAAGTTTTAGTAAAAAAAAATGTCTTTTTATTAAAATTTATAAGCGTTTTGAGCTTTAATGGATTTTTATAATACTTTTGAGATTGTGTCTTTTGTTGGGACAAATGTTTAAATATGAACCGATTCCCACAAAATTAAGTACACTGATTTCTGAACTGAAAACTTTGTTTCCTCGTTCCGTTTGCCTAGGCGAAATGGTCTCCAATATTATTAAGCTGGGAATGAAAAATATTTCGATTAAGCCGAAAATGAAGATGCAAACATACAATCAGATCCCGAGAAGTTGCTTTCAAAAACAGTCCAGTTACTGATTTCTAACTCAAACAGGCAAGACGTACATGTGCCAAAGTATTAAGACGCGAAAAAGCTCTGTATGAGCAGCGTCTTTGTACTTAAATTCTTGCTGCGCCTCGGGGTAGTAAGAGTTTCTGGTCGTTCGTTAAACGAGTTAAGAATAATGCTAGTTCTACAATTTCTTCTCTTTTAAAGAATGTTCCAACATCCACAGACCCGGTTGGTAAAGCAAACCTTTCAGCTGAATTATTCGTCAGTAATTCTCGCTTGCCGGAAAGTACTCAACCTCTGTCAGAGCTCGAAAGAGTATATGTAACTATGCCAAGGATAATCTTTCGTTTTAGCGAATCTAAACATAAAGAAGTCTCCAGGGCCGGATGGTATTCCAGCACTGGTCCTGAAGCAGTGCTGTTCGATGCTTGCACTCTCCAAAGTTATGTAGAGTATGGTGAACCACCATCTTGTTAAATACCTGGAATCTAACAACCTACTAAGAGACCGCCAGTATGGATTTCTTAGGATACGCTCTACGGGAGACCTGCTGATCTTCCTGTCGGAAAAATGGCGAAAGTAAAGTTGTGGCTTTGGATATTTAAAAGGCGTTTGATAGAGTGTGGCACAGAGCACTTCTATCAAAACTTTTTGCTGTTGGTTTCGGTAATAACCTTCCTCAGAGATCGCAGTCTTTATAGATGAGATCTCATCAAACGAGTTCAGGATTAATTCAGAGCTCTGTTTTTTCTCCCACTCTATTTCTATCTAATCCTGATTCATCGGTACTACTTTGGATTGTGTTCCCCGAAACGCGAATGTTATTGAGCAATATATGTCAATCCATTAGATCACATCAGTATGTTGTCAATATATACGTGGACCAAACGACATACTATAGACAAAATTCGTTCTTTAGCAGTACGTATATGGAATTTACTTTCCACAGAACAGTTGCAAAATAGAAACATTCAAACAAACACTACTCTCCCTATCCTCATTCCCACAACCTATTTATCTACTTCCCTCACAATGCATAGCAGGTAGGGGTCATCCCCTAAGTGGTTGGCCTTTATTAAAAAAGAAAATCAATTCAATTTTTGACATCATGTTCTGAAGTGTAGCGTAATCCAGTAGGGGCATTCTTCGTCGTTTGAAACAAATAGTACCCATTCATTGTTTCCCGAATAGCATTGTCATGATGCAAGATTATGGCCTCGTTTCTGGTAGAATATTCTGATATTTCACGGCTTCTTTTCTTCCTTATTATCACAATATCATTAGAAATTTTATATCTAAGATTTAGTTTATTTTCATTGTATTCCATCGAAGTCTAATCTTTTGTAGAAGGTATACAGATGATATATAAGATTTTGCCAGCCGACTTAGAATCTACTTAAAAAAATTTGTCAGATTGGGATTTTTTTATTATTATATGCCTAATTAAGGCATTCGGCAATTAAGACATCCGACATAGTGTAGGGATAAAGCGATTGATTTGAGTCAATTTTGTAAAATATTCTTTTTCTTCTTTTGTTATCTCTAACTCCCTCAACTATCCTTTCATATCGAACTATATTGCGAAATGCTGGGGTTACGCCATTCCATCAATAGTTTGCTGCTTGCAACTCCGCATCAATTGACTTTCTTCACGTTTTAGCAGGTGCATCAACACGACGGCCGCTCCCCTGTGGATTATAACTGAGCGCTTGTAGAGCAGTGTTGGTATTTCTCCTTCAAAGAGTGTGACCTATTCACTGCCATTTCCGTTAACATACTTCTATAGCAGGGATTTGGTTTGTCGCATTAAAAAGATCTTCATTTCTTATGCGATTCGGCCACCATATATTAAGAATTTGCCTTAAGCCATTGTTTGTAAAGATTTGCAGTCATTTATCGATGGCATTTGTGCGTTTCCATGTTTCGCAGCCGTAATACAGGATGGAAGTGACATTCGAGTTGTATAGTCAAATCAAAGATCAAAGAATGTAGGTTTTGCCTTATTAATACGCAATTTAATATCCTCGTCTGCGCCACCTTTTGTAGTTACTAAACTTCCCAAGGTATCTACACGTCCAATAACCTCGTTATCCACATTGATGTGTGTCAACGGGTTTGCGCCATAGCCTCCGATCATAATCTTTGTCTTGGAAACATTAATTTCCAGACCAGCTGTACGAGATTCAGCAGTGATAGCGTTAGTATTCTCTTGAAGGTGGCCAGAGCTTTAGCTTAGAAGACATACGTCATCGGCATATTCCAAGTCCTCAAGTTGTTTAAAGGGTGTTGTCAATTGGATACCGTGTCTACCATTAAGAGCCGTGCGCATTATGTTGTCGATGACGAGGATAACAAGTATAGTGATAATGTACATCCTTGCCTTATTCCAGTAGTAACATCGAACGGATTTAATAGATTACCCTTGTGTAGGACTCGATATTTAAAATCAATGTACATTGCCCAGATTAAGTTGAGAATTTTCGTCGGCATGTTACGATTTTCTAAAATTCTCCATAGATAGCTTCTATTGACACTGTCGATAAACGCTAGGTAAATGGGAGTGTGGAATTCATTACAAGATCTAATACTATTCTTACTGTATTGATTAGATCAATACAAGAACGGTTTTCTCTAAACCCAAACTGATTTTTGCGGAGTGTAGAGGAAACTGCGTCGGATATTCTGTTCAAAATTACACGACTTAGTATTTTGCTCGGTATTGGGAGAAGTGTTATACCCCTGTAGCTATTGCAGTCTTTGGGGTCACCCTTTTTTGGTATTTCGACTAGTATACCTTCATTCCAAGAGGTTGGCAGAGCTTCTTCTTCCCATAAAGAGTGCTCTAAATAAAATTTGTAGTTGAATTTTCTTAAATAAAAATCAAACCTTTTAATATAAAAACTCTACAAAATACGCAAATATAATGACATATTATACAAAATCATTTAGCATTAAAATGTTTGCTTAGTACTCGGGTTTTGCAAAATTATCGACTTTTTTCGGAAACCCTCCCATTAAAGATTTTACAGTTGCTTCTGATACCTTTTTGGAGCATGTGTTAAACCTGCGCTTAAAATCGGGCAAGTTCTTGGAAATCTTTCCTGTGTTCTTCAATTCCTTTTTTACCAGAGCCCAATACCTTTCCACAGTCCGAAGTTCTGGACAGTTAGGTGGATTTGCCTCTCGTGGTACAAAAATGACATTATTCTTTGAGTACCACTCAAGTGCCTTTTTTCCATAATGGCATGATGCCAAATCGGGCCAAAAAAATGTAGTCACTCTGTGCTCTCTTAAAAAGGGTAACAACCGTTTTTGTAGGCACTCCTTTATATAAATTTCTGTGTTTATTGTGCCAGATGCCACAAATACTTTACTTCTTTTGCCACAACTGCAAATAGCTTGCCACACGAGAAACTTCTTAGGGAATTTTGTTTGTTTTTTTGTGCGAAACTCTTGCCGAACATTGCCCCGTTTATCAGCAACATAAAAATCTTGACCAGGAAGTTGAGAAAAGTCTGCCAGTTGAGAAAAGTCTGCCAGTGTTTCATCATCCATCAAATCAGACTTAAATATTTTCGCTCGTTTTTTTGCTTCTAAGTTCTTTATAGCATTGCGATCTGGAAATTTTTGGACTTTGTATGTCTTCAGTCCAGCATAAGCTTTGACTCTATGTGCAAAATTCGTAGAACATTTCACCGTACGAGCTGCTTTTCTTAAAGAAGTGTTAGGCGCTCTTCGAAAGAGTCTCTCGACTTCTTTTGCCTTACAAATATCTGTTGGACCTTTTTTCCTCCCTGATCCAGGTTTTCTTTCAATGCTCAGGTTTTCCTTATACCGTCTGATGGCATTAGAAACCGTTCGAGGGTCAACTTTCAAATTTTTAGCTATTTTTTTAAAAGTCCATGACGGATTTTTTTGAAAAGTTTTAATTATATTTTCACGAACTTTTTTTTCGCCGTCCATTGAAAATTAATAATTTCTAAAATAATAGTATCTGACATATCTATAGAAACTAACTTGATCAAAAAATAAATTATTTCTTGCACTATGGATAAATTTTGTCTAAAATAGTAAATGCATATTTTTTTTAGAACACTCTTTATTTTACGCACAAATGGGTGCCACAATCTCGACGATCACATAAAAGCATCTCGGCTGAAATATTGTCATTGTCCGGGGCCTTGTTGCGTTTAAGGATTTTAATAGCATTCTTCACTTCTTGTATTGTTGGCGGACTGTCAGAAATTCCTCTGAATGTACTGTCATGGGTATAATGAAACCATTATGCACTTCAGCCAGTGGTATTAATCCAATAGTTAAGTGTTGACTTGAAGTGCTCCATCCAGAGTATTAGTTGTTCATCCTGATTTGAAAGGAGTGTGCCACTACTATTCAAGATGGAACTGTTACTGTAAGTAGGTTTGCCATACAACGCCCTTGATATGTTATACAAGGTCTTCATATCGCCTTTGCTTGCAGCTGATTCAGCTTGGCTCGTCTATCCACATTCTCTTGTCCCCTCTTACAGACTTCTTTATTTTATTGGATAGATCACGATATGTTGCACTGAGGGCTCCATCATCTCAGTTTTCATTAAGTATTGTATTTTTTAGGGATCTGGGTCCCATGTTGCCTGTGTTATCCAAATTTTCCTGGATAGAATGGAAGGTTTACCGAAAATATATGAGATTTTGCCAGCAAGTTTATCAGATCTAGATTTTTTTTACGATTACATTCAATTTAAGCCTTAGATTCTAAGACATCCAGCAATTGTGGAAAGTTTTCGAAGTTTTAAAATATTCTCAAGGGATTTGATGGTATCTTTCCTATCGAAAGATAGTATAGGGATATTGTCTATGCCGCCAATTTTGAGAAATTTTCCAAAATGTATGAAATATGTGGTTTTTTAATAGCTTTGTTTCACTGTGCAACTATAAATAGCATGGAAACTAAGTTTGCACAAGCAAAACATTATTAGGTACAGTGTGTTTTATTGTGTAAAGAGTGTTCTAAAAAAAATATGCATTTACTATTTTAGGCAAAATTTATCCATAGTGCAAGAAATAATTTATTTTTTGATCAAGTTAGTTTCTATAGATATGTCAGATACTATTATTTTAGAAATTATTAATTTTCAATAGTTATTTCAATCAAAATGGACTGCGAAAAAAAAGTTCGTAAAAATATAACTAAAACTTTTCAAAAAAATACGTTATGGACTTTAAAAAAAAAGCTAAACATTTGAAAGTTGACCCTCGAACAGTTTCTAATGCCATCAGACGGTATAAGGAAAACCTTCGAAGAGCGCCTAACACTTCTTTAAGAAAAGCAGCTCGTACGGTGAAATGTTCTACGAATTTTGCACATAGAGTCAAAGCTTATGCTGGACTGAAGACATACAAAGTCCAAAAGGTTCCAGATCGCAATGCTATACAGAACTTAGAAGCAAAAAAACGAGCGAAAAAATGGAAGTCTGATTTTTAAAAAAAATACACCTGTTGTGTGATGGATGATGAAACATACGTACTGGCAGACTTTTCTCAACTTCCTAGTCAAGATTTTTATGTTGCTGATAAACGGGGCAATGTTCGGCAAGAGTTTCGCACAAAAAAACAAACAAAATTCCCTAAGAAGTTTCTCGTGTGGCAAGCTATTTGCAGTTGTGGCAAAAGAAGTAAAGTATTTGTGGCATCTGGCACAGTAAACACAGAAATTTATATAAAGGAGTGCCTACAAAAACGGTTGTTACCCTTTTTAAGAGAGCACAGAGTGACTACATTTTTTTGGCCCGATTTGGCATCATGCCATTATGGAAAAAAGGCACTTGAGTGGTACTCAAAGAATAATGTCATTTTTGTACCACGAGAGGCAAATCCACTTAACTGTCCAGAACTTCGGCCTGTGGAAAGGTATTGGGCTCTGGTAAAAAAGGAATTGAAGAACACAGGAAAGATTTCCAAGAACATGTCCGATTTTAAGCGCAAGTGGAACACATGCTACAAAAAGGTATCAGAAGCAACTGTAAAATCTTTAATGGGAGGGTTTCCGAAAAAAGTTAATAATTTTGCAAAACCCGAGTACTAAGTAAACATTTTAATGCTAAATGATTTTGTATAATATGTCATTATATTTGCGTATTTTGTAGAGTTTTTATATTAAAAGGTTTGATTTTTATTTAAGAAAATCCAACTACAAATTTTATTTAGAGCACTCTTTATGTAAGTGATTTTGTATGTAAAGATTTTTCTATGTATGTTCTTGTTTGTTGTTGTATTTACAACAGCAATTTGCAATTAATTTAGTTTACTTCCTTTTAGCAAGATTCAATTTTTTTTCTTTCTTTGCATATTTTTCAAATTTTCTATAGCCTAAGTTTCTTGACGTGTAATTGTTGTATAGAGAGATTCAGATTTTAGTTTATGTACTTACACATACTAAGTTATGTTAGAAGTAAGTATAAATAGAAAATACACACACACAGAATAGAACACAAGGATACAAAATATAAAAGGTAAATCACATTTTCTTCCTCAGTTAGCGGTTATTAACCTGCATTTCTGTGTAGTATACTTCTAGGCCTTCACAAGGATGTTAATATCAAACTCTTATGTGTGTGTGTGTTGTGTACTTACAACATGTTGAAAAAGGCAAATTTTATAGTACATAAAAGGACAAAGTGTTTGTTGGTTTAAAGGCACACACTTAGAAAAGCAACTAAGAGTATTTTTGAAAAAAAAAATGGTTATAAAAGTGAAACTATCAGAACGAAGAGCTGAAGCAAGGACGATAAAGGCAACAAAAGCAGGACTAACTAATGTTACTTTAGTTTATTATAACTATAATGTGGGTGTTTGCGGGAGGAAGTCATTAATCATTTTTTTCTACAAACACATTTTTGTTTATTAAAATATTAAGTTATTTTTAGATTTTATTTATAAACAGTGGGACAGACATCATGGGGGGAGGTAGAAATAGTTTTGAAGTGGAGAATGTTTTTTAATTTAAAAAAAAAAAAACTTCAAATAAAGTTTATTCCCAAATATTTTTCAATATTAATATTAATGAAAGAACCCGTAATACCTAGAGGGCGAGTCCTCAGGTGACTGACAGAGAAATGTTTACGGTGTTTATTGTACACCCAAACAGATCCCTCTTTACTTGTGAGTACTTTACGGTAGCGCCTGATTCATAGTCAGACTCTCAGTACTTTGATGTCGATAACAAGAATGCCACCGAAGACGTAACATTTTTAATGATTTTCTGCTAGTTCTTAGAACATCTCCCCAGTTAATTACCGTCATTCCATGATAGCTTTTGTGAACCTTAGCGAATATCATTTGGTCAAAGCAATCATTAGCTTTGTGCATTCAAAAAGCCTTTTGCAAGTCTATTTGGAAGTAGATGAAACTTTCTCCTTTTTTTTAAACTCTCTTTGCTTAGACGTCAGATTTTTCGTAAAGTCTTTATCAAATCTCTTATGTATTTCAAATAGGAGTCACCGCTTATAATAACTCTTCGTAGATCTAGAGTTCTTATCCTAGACCTGGATCTTGAAAGACAAGAACTGTAAAGCTTTAAAGAAGACTCATAATGAGCGGCAACTCTCTCCCTCTCAGAATACTTGATTAAAAAACATTATGTTCATGAGACTGTCATCACAAACTGATCCAACGGTATTAAAAAAGCCAAAATCTAGTGATAACTTCAGCCACGACTGTCATTAACTGGGAAGATGCAGATGGTACCCTTCCAAGGAACAAGCAGAGTGTAATAAAAATGCTTTGTATTATCATCGGTGCACTTTTAAGTTAACCCGTTTAACTGAGTGGACCTACCATTTGTCGCAATGCAGTCTGTTTCCAGAACATATCAAACTAATAGTCTTCACTCTGTTAAGTATTATCGTTCAGCTGATTTCTTTCCTTTTGTTAGTCTCCTTGGAAGTAGATGAAAGTTTCTGCCTTTTTTTGAAATTCTCTTTGCTTAGACGTCAGAGTTTTCGAATAGTCTTTAATAAATCTCTTTTTGTATTGTATAACTCTTCGCAGATCTAAAATTCTTATCTTAGACCTAGATCTTGAAAGACAAGAACTGTAGAACGTCGAAGAAGACTCATAATGGGAGCCAACTCTCTCCCTCTCAGAGTACGTGATTAAGAAACATTATGCTTATGAGACTTACAAGCGGCTTTGATCACCTAATGATCCAATAGCATTTGAAAATCTGAAATCCAGTGATCACTTTAGCCATAAAGGTTATTAAAAAAGTAGATGCAATTGGTGCCCTTCCTAGTTCATAGCAACAGGCAGAGTGTTATAAAAATGCTATGTATGTATTATCAAAAACGCTATATAATCGGTGTGCTTTTAAGTTAGCACGAATAACTGAGACCATCTGTCGCAATGCAGTCTGGTTCCAGAACATATCAAACTAATAGTCTTCACTCTATTAACTGTTATCGTTCAGTTCTGATAGGACATTAACGAATTCTCTCCTTCTATTTCTGTTTGAAATTAGGGATTTGATTTGTTTCCGATATATCTGAGCTTCTTTCGCATTCCGACAGCGAAACTGGAATACCCCATTCCTGGGAGCCATTCTGGCGATTTCTTCAGTTTGGCGTCTTAAATTTTGACGATTAAAGCAGAATGTCCTCACAGAGAATGTGGATAGATGAACGAGCAGAATAAGCTGCAAGTAAAGTCTACATGAAGACCTTTCACAATATATCAAGGGCGACCAACAATGCAAGAAGTGAAGAACGCCATTAAAAGCCTTAAACGCAACAAGGTCCCGAGCAATGACAATATCTCAGCGGAGATGCTTTTATGTGATGTTGAATGTGATGTCGGCGAGACTGTGGCACCCATTTGTGCTATAAAATATGGGAAGAAGAAGCTCTACCAACCTCATGGAATGAGGGTATTCTTGTCAAAATACCAAAAAAGGGTGGACAAAGACTGCAATAACTCCGGGGTATAACACTTCTTCCAATACCGAGCAAAATATTAAGTCGAGTAATCATGAGCTGAGTGTCCGATGCAGTTTCCTCTGCACTCCGCGAAAATCAGTTTGGGTTTAGAGAAAACCGTTCGTAAGAATAGTATTAGAGCAATGTAATGAATTCCGCACACCTATTTACCTAGCGTTTATCGACTTTATGAAGGCCTTCGACAGTGTCAATAGAAGCTTTCTACTATCCACTTGAGTAAGGCAAGGATGTATATTATCACCTATACTTTTTATCCTCGTCATCGACAACATAATGCGCATAATGCACACGGTATCCAATGGACACCCTTTAAACAACTTGAGGACTTGGAATATGCCGATGACGTATGTCTTCTAAGCCAAAGCTCTGGCCACCTTCAAGAGAATACTAACGCTATTACTGTTGAATCTCGTATAGCTGGTCTAGAACTTAATATTTCTAACACAAAGATTATGCCCGGAGGCTATGGCGCAAATCCGTTGACACACATCAATGTGTATAACGAGGTTATTGGACATGTAGGTACCTTTGATTATCTGGGAAGTTTGGTATCTACAAAAGGTGGCGCTGACGAGGATATTGAATAGCGTATTAATAAGGCAAAATCTGTATTTAGAAATCTCGGCAAATTTCAACAACAACTAAGGCAAGACTATACAATTGGAATGTCAAGTTCATCCTGGATTATGGAAGCAAAACTTTGACACTTACAAATGCCATCGATTTGAGCCAGCGAACCTTTGCAAACAAATGCTTAAGGCAAATCCTTAATATTTGGTGGCCGAGTCGAATAAGAAATGAAGATCTACTAAACGCGACAAACCCAATTCCTGCTTCTATAGAATTATGTCAACGGAAATGGGTGTGGATAGGCCATACACTTCGAAGGCCACATATCAGCATTTCTTGACAAGCACTTCGTTTGAATCCACAGGGAAAAGGCCGTCTGCTAGAACGTGGAGAAGGTCAAGCACCAAACTATTCATGGAATGACGTATGCCTAACAGCTCGCAATAGAGTTCGATATAAAAGGATGGATGACAACAGAAGAATGTGCACACAACAGTTAGTACAGGTTAACCAGCTCTTGTGTACCGGGTCTTAGAGACATTGCAGGGAACTTTAGAAGAGACTCAAGACCACCTGCCAAATTCCAGATAAACTGAAAACTATTGGATATCAATGAAATTCTTTATTCCTGTAAAAGAACGTTATGCCATTATGTTTGGAACTAGATTTTTGCAAGGCCCGTGAGGCACGCTTGCAGAAGTCCAGACGCTGTACCCAATTTTCGACGATTTTCAAGAATAAATTGGCCGATTGCTGCAATTTCATGTTCGATATTTGTACGAAGTTCATAAATCGTCGCAGGCTTGTTTGGCATAGATCATAGACTTGACGTAGCCCCATAGGAAATAGTCTAACGGCGTCAAATCGCACAACCGAGACGGCCAATCGACTGGACCATTTCGTGGGATAACACGTTCTCCAAACTTGGTTTTCAATAAATTAATTGTGACATTCGCTGTGTGGCTTGTAGCGCCGTTCTGTTGGAACCACATGTCCTCCAAGTCCATATCATTCAACTGGGCCCAAAAATATTCGGGTATCATTGAAAGGCAGCGATTCCCATTCACAGTAACGTGCCGGTCTTGATCATCACGGAGGAAGTACGGCCCAATGATGGCGCCAGCCTATAAGCCTCACCAAACCGTAAATTTCCCGGAATGCAATGATGACCCATGGAGTACGTGTGGATTGCTGCCTGTCCAATAACTCATATTGAGCCAAAAAAGATCCTAATCGCTGAAGATGATTCGCGCTCTTAACGTTAAGGCCACTGACTCGGAATTTCGGTAGTAAATTTTAATAATTTCGACTTGTTGTTGGCTCGTATAACTTTCCATCATGAAATAGCAAACCTTACTGAAGGGAAATGTCAAAAGAGCAGCAGGAAATATGGCGTCGTCTGCTGTCCTTATCGCTTTACTTTTGTAGCGTACCTGTTGAAAAACCCGATACTTAAATTTGGGTCAAAATTAACACTTAGTTCTCTGTCCGCCCATGTATCTCACATTAAAAGTGTGGGGTGGATTTCGTTAATTTTGCTTTAATAAGGCACAAATTTTCTTAAACACGAAAACTCACCCACTGTTCAACAATTTACTCCAAAAAAATCCCATTAAATTCCGGCATGCAAAAATCAAGAACAAACAAAATTTTAACAGATTACGGTGGCAAACAAGTAATTTATTAATTTATTTATTATTACATAGTTTTCTAGTTCAATGACTTTAGATTTTTCAAAAAAACTATAAGCAATAAATATCACAAATTATGCACAGATAGGACACTTAAAAAAAATAAGTCTGGCAACCAAGTTGTCGTTAACCCTTTATTTGAAAAGAGATAGCAAATGTTAATTTTTACATACCGTTGTCTCTTTTTAAATTCGGGGTAATGTTTGTTTACATTTTAATAAGAAAATTTTTTATTAGAAGCAACAAAATTAAGAAAAATTCTAATTTGCGCCAAAATTAGAATTGTTTCTTTAGTTTTGTTGCATCAATTCAAAGGGCACAGCACTCTAACAAACACTGCAACATGTAAGTATTAGCAAATTATAATTTTAATATAATTATTAATAAATTTTATTTTCAGGTGTCTGTCTGTTGAAAGCATTTCATTTCTTTTGGAATTGAAATTAGAAGAAATCGGTTTACATTTGACCATAGCTTCCGTACAACCTCGTCTAGGCCAATAAATAATAAATTATCACAATTTGGTAGGTATATAAAAGTTTTACATAAGCTCTAAAAAGGATATACATCATCAAAATCGGTTTTTATTCAACCATAGCTCCCATACAAAACAACAGCATCAAGAACATCATCAACAACAGCAACAAAGAAGTCTTATGTGAATGCTAGCCAGTGTGCAAAATTTTGTCACAATCGGTCACCATTTGACCATATCTCCCATATAAAAACTTTTGGAAACACAAAAATACCAAAAAGATAGGGGGTTTATGTCCGTCTGTCCATTGAATGAAAGCACGATAGCGCCTTAAAAAAACAAATTGAGGGAGAAAACTTTGCAAAAGTATTTTCGATATCTTGAGAAAGTTGTGTATTGAAAATGGACGAAATCGGTTCACATTTAGTTAGAGCACCATAACCCCTCCCCGGGAATCACATTAATTGTAATAAATATGAATACAATTGCAATAGCTATGACGACTTAATTTAAAACAGAAGTTTAATGCAACTATTGGTCAGTTAGGTTAAGCTGGAGGTTGACCATAATTATGCTATGATCTGTAGTAAAGTTGTTGCGCATTAGTCAATGAAGGTTTCTAAGTTGGTACGATTAATTCTCGATAGATGTCGGCATTGAAAATAGTTTAAAATGATTTGAATCCGAAACTGTGCATATGCATTTGATTATGTAATGATCATAAGCAAAGTTGTTGGTTTTAGTCTGCAGAAGAAAATAACTTAATCTCGTATAGTTTTTTAACCGAAAAATTTTCTATAGAAAAATTTTTTTAACTGAAAAATTTTCTATAGAAAAATTTTTTTAACCGAAAAATTTTCTATAGAAAAATTTTTTTAACCGAAAAATTTTCTATAGAAAAATTTTTTTAACCGAAAAATTTTCTATAGAAAAATTTTTTTAACCGAAAAATTTTCTATAGAAAAATTTTATTAACCGAAAAATTTTCTATAGAAAAATTTTTTTAACCGAAAAATTTTCTATAGAAAAATTTTTTTAACCGAAAAATTTTCTATAGAAAAATTTTTTTAACCGAAAAATTTTCTATAGAAAAATTTTTTAACCGAAAAATTTTCTATAGAAAAATTTTTTTAACCGAAAAATTTTCTATAGAAAAATTTTTTAACCGAAAAATTTTCTATAGAAAAATTTTTTAACCGAAAAATTTTCTATAGAAAAATTTTTTAACCGAAAAATTTTCTATAGAAAAATTTTTTAACCGAAAAATTTTCTATAGAAAAATTTTTTTAACCGAAAAATTTTCTATAGAAAAATTTTTTTAACCGAAAAATTTTCTATAGAAAAATTTTTTTAACCGAAAAATTTTCTATAGAAAAATTTTTTTAACCGAAAAATTTTCTATAGAAAAATTTTTTTAACCGAAAAATTTTTTTAACCGAAAAATTTTTTTAACCGAAAAATTTTTTATAGAAAAATTTTTTTAACCGAAAAATTTTCTATAGAAAAATTATTTTTTTTTTTTAATTTTTAAAAATACAGTATGTATAAAAAACTACTGTTTAGATAAAAATAAAATAGAATATATTTTTCACGGGCTCTTTTATTACATTTTTTTAGTAAATTAATAAAAACACTACATTTTAAAGTTATTATTCAGATTTACACTCATTGATCTCTAAAAGAATGGTTACAGTCCAAGCCAAAGTCCTTAGCAGTGCCATCTCCAAATTGAGGTTTTTCATCAGAAAAGTTAAAATGAACCTATATGAAAATAATTGAATATAAGTAATAAATTAATGATTTTTTCTTTCCTAGAGTTAATTGAGGATATTTACGATTGATCCCGAGAAGATTTGCTCCAGACCAAGCCAAAGTCCTGTAGCAGTGTCAGGTCCAAATTGAGGTTTTTCATCAAAAAAAGGTAAATTGAAACTATATGAAAAAAACTAAATATAAACAATAAATTAATGATCTTTTCTTCCCTAGAGTTAGTTGAAGATACTTAAGATTGATCCCGAGAAGATTTACACCAGTCCAATCCAAAGTCCTGTAGCAGTACCAGGTCCAAATTGAGGGTTTTCATCAAAAAAAGGTAAATTGAAACTATAGGAAAAAAATTGAATACAAATAATAAATTAATGATTTATTCTTCCCTATATATAGTTGAAGATACTTACGATTGATCCTGAGAAGATTTGCTCCAGTCGGTGCTAAAGTCCTTAAGCAGCGCTAATGTCTAAATTTAGTTTTTTGTTAGCCAAAACGATTTATGATATGTAAATAAAAAATGTATGAGAAAAACCATTAGAGTATTTATTTTTTTCTATAATAGCTTGATGTAAGGAAAATTTGCCTAAATTCCTTTAAAATCCGCTTCTTATTATTCTGCTTCTTCCATTCAGTTCTTGCCTTTTTCGTCAGATTCAATCTGATTAAAATTCTCACTTACTTACTGTTTGAAAAAAACATCTACTTACATCTGCCGGCTACAACAACTTTTGGCTGCAATAGAAGAAACTTTTGTTACTGAAATATTCTTATAAATGCAAATATGTATATAACTTCAAACACATTACTTACCTTTAGACATTGCCTTTTTCCTTCGTTTAATAAGCAGTTTTTTACATTTTTATGAACTTTTCATTCATAAAAATAAGGATTAAAATTTGTTGCCTCTAAATTTTTTTTTACAAAAAGAAGCTGAAAAGAGAATTTTTAGTTTTAAAAATATACCTCTTAGCTTATAAATAAATTGAATTTGCCACTTACCTGGTTCAATTGTATTTCTTTAATATTTTAAACACTTTTTGTTTGATTATTTTAATTTATAATTTTAAAAAGAAAATTATTGTAAAATTTTCAACCCCCAATTGTTTTGTTTTGATTTTTATCATATGTAAATGTTGTACCATATAGCTGTTTTCACTAGCACATTGTTTTTAAGGCATGTAGTATATTACTTGTTTTTCAGATAAAAGGGTTAAGATGGCGGCACAAACTGCTGTTAATCCACTTTTTGAAACGTCACAAGTAAGGTGTCTGCTTAGTTTGTGATAAATATCTACGAGAACATAATCGAATATTTAAGAATATTTATTCGCTTAATGGCTTTTGAAAATGTTGAACTATTTATGTAGAAAAAAAAAATTACCCAAAAATTATGCAATTTAAAATTAATTTGTTAAGCTTGACAGGATTTGTTTGTATATCCCAAAAAAATCTGACTAAAACAGATTCCAGTCACGTTTAGTGTTTTTGGAAATTTTGATTTTTAATAATCAATATGTCATCATCAAGGATTTAGCAATATTTAGATTTTTGCTAAATATCACAAATGTTTGAATTTATATTCAATTTTATAGTTTAAGGATTTAATTTGAAGGGATTTTGAATTATTTATGTCTTTACACTAAATGACAAAGGACATATATAACTATATTAGAATTATGTGGAAACTTAGGCAAACAATACGAATTTCATAAAATCCTGGATGTGAATTAAAACCTTTTTGTTTTTCTGCTGACTAAATGTTTCTTTTAAGGATTGCGTGATTTGATTTTTTAAATAGTCCTTTAGACATTTTACTTATGCAAATATATTAAAAATTTACTTTATGACATTTTCTAAATGCCAATTTTCAATATCAAACCAAAAATCAGAAATTTCTTAAATCAAATGGTGCCAAATATGTCCCAATAAATATCTAAATATGTTTGTTCCCGTACTCTAACGAAACTACCCAAAAAAGTCCGAAATTGTCAGAAATTACTCAAAAAAACAACAATTTTAATTGAAAATACAATTTGTTGTTTTTTGAGTAATTTCTGATAACTTCAGACTGTTTTGGGCAGTTTTTTTTTTGTGTGCCTATTTCATTCAGACGAATTTATTTGTCACTCAAATTTAAATTGATAATTTATTTAGGTTAAAAAACCATAAACTCGTACAAGGTAAAGGTAAAGCTAAACTTTCACTTAAGCTGGGATCAAATTGACGCATTTGATATCGATCGAAATGTAAGATATTGCAGTAAGATTTGTGTAGCATACTTTTATGATATAACATATAAGATTTACTACATTGTAACTTATCTGTCAAAAGTTCCCTGATAATAAAAAAAATTCCATTTAAACTAAATGTTTTGAGGAACAGACGGATATGTTAAGATATAATTTTTAATAAATTTGTTCAAAATAAATTATTTTGAAAGTCCCTAAGGTATGTTACACAATATTTACTTAAAAGTTTAAGTTTTTGATCAACATCGAATACGGCGATCTAAATAACATTATTTGAGGAATACAACATCGTTGAAATATTTGCCACTGCATTTCTGGGGGAGCGCATCCGAAATATCCAATTTTACATAATCTGGCACAAAATCCGTCCTGTTAAAACGAGGAAGTTTGTCATTATCAACCTATACTTAGCGCTTATTGTTCACAGTGATTCTCAAAAAAAATATGTACCGAGAACTCCGCTTACCAAATATTGGTTTTTTCGTTCTTGGCTCTCGCATCGTCTCATACTCAACAATTTTATTGATTCAAGTACCTATTCATTCAAAAAAGCGATGATTTTTCAATAATTATACTTAGGCTCAGTTGCCAAAAGTTCTTATAGAAAATTTTTCTTAAAAATTGTTTAATAAATTTATTTAAAAATTTTTCCTATAAAAATTGAATATAAGAATGTTTTTCTATAGAAAATTTTACATATAAAATTTTTAATAGGAAAGATGTCTTAAAATAATTTTATAGAAAAAATTTCATACAGAAAATTTTTTCTTAAAAAAAATTTATATAGAATTTAATTTTCATATAGAAAATTTTTATTATAAAGTTTTTTTTTTATAAAAATTGCATCTAGAAAACATTTTTTATAAACATTTATATAGAAAATAATTACAAAATTTTTCTTTTATATTATCATAACAGCCAAGTCCTTAAACATTTTTCCTAAAAAAAATTCTTATAAATAAAATTTTCCTGCAAAACTTTTATATAGAAATTTTTTTCTTAAGAAAATTTATTTAAAAATTTTTTCTATAAAAAAAATTACTTATAAAATTTTTAGGGGAAATGTTTAAAAAAAAATTATACGACAAATTTCATGTAGAAAATTTTTCCTCTAAAAATATTTACACAAAATTTTTATTAAAATTTCTTATAGAAAATTTCTATGAAAAATTTCTATAAAAATTTCGCCTGATTAATCCTAATTTTTCAATTAATTCAATTTAAAGTTCGAATAATTAATTCCAAATAAGAAAATTATTTCTTTAAAAATTTTTTTTCAAAAACTGTCTTAAAAAATGTTTCCTATAAAAATTTAATATAAAAAGTTTTTTCTATAGAAAATTTTACCAATAAAATTTTTAACAGAAAAGATGTTCTATTCTAGGAAAAATTTCATATAGAAAATTTTTCCTCTAAAAAAATTTATTCAGATTTTTTTTAAACTTCATATAAAAAGTTTCTAAAAAAAATGTTTCCTAAAAAATTTTCATATAGAAAATGTTTTCTATAAAAATTACAAGAAAATTTCATATAAAAACAATTTTCTAAAAAATTTTATATAGAAAGTTTCTTCCTATAAAAATTTCTTCATAAAAAAAATTTCTTATTCAAAATTTTGGAAAAGGGTTTTCCTCTAAAAATTTGATAAGGAACATTTTTCCTATACAAATTTTATATAGAACATTTTTTCAAAAACTAAACAGTAAAATTATTTCCTATAAAATTTTTTTCCTATAAAAATAGATTTACGAAAAAATTTGTTATTAAGTATTTTATAAATTAAATTCAAAAACGAAAAATACAGGTATAACAAGCTTATAATTCAAATTTTGCATACAAAATTCCTTCTATAAGACTTTGATAACTTTATAATTCGTTTATAAATTAGGGTGTAATTTTTTAAAGGGTGGTTTATTTTAAGATAATAATTATGGGACCTCAATGGTTCCATATAAATTAAGGTCGAGAGACGTTGAAAAGCGATTTGTCGAAAATGATACTTGAAAGCTACAAAAGAAGTAATTTTAAATGGCAATGAAACAGCTAAATCTGCGCAAAATATTCTATAACACAATTACGGCTACAGGCTATAACCTGTCAAAATTAGAATAAACGCATTCTAAAGGGAATACATTTTTTAGTGTCGACACAGCTACCGACCACCGTTGTAGCTGTAGCCAACATTAAACTAATTTCTATTTTTGTTGCCAACACTAACAGATTTAGTGCTGTCAACACTATAGAATACTAAAATAAATAAGCGATTTAAACCACTTAACTTTATTAACCGTAGATACAATGAAGAAAACTTATTTAAACAATTTACATACTTATTAAATATTTATATATATCGCACTTGATCAACAAGAGGGTATTAACTCAAAATTTTAAAATTTTCAGTAGAGTCAAACAACTATTTTATTTTACTACTACTTTCATATAAAGAAGAGGGGTTAAACTGTAGTTTTTTGGCGAAATTATAGTGAAAATAATGTCAGATTCTTACAATGGGTAGATAAGACCACTACACATCAATTTCTTCAAAAAAGTGAAAATTTAAAAATTTTGAGTTAATACCCTCTTGTTGAACAAGTGCGATATCTGATAAATATATAATATAAAAATTAATATTTATTGAGCTCTACCTCAATAGAAGTAAATTTTTAAGAAGTTAATATCTCACACACTTCATGTGCTAGAGCTACGTCAATTAGGTTATATAAAAACCCAGTATTTCCTGTATAAAAAAGGTCATACTTATATCTTTCTGTAATAATTTTTGGATTTAGACATACTATCAGGTACAGCGAAATCGTTGATAACGGAGGTTAATTTCTAAAATTAATTTATGCCATTTC
The DNA here is from genome assembly GCA_933228675.1 of Stomorhina lunata. Taxonomy (NCBI): domain Eukaryota; kingdom Metazoa; phylum Arthropoda; class Insecta; order Diptera; family Rhiniidae; genus Stomorhina; species Stomorhina lunata. Next base: position 120,809,937 of record OW121740.1, on the reverse strand, counting down.
AAACAAAAAATAAATTATTATTTGTCCATCTTAAAAACGCGATATTGGCACTACTCATAAACAGCTGTTTCTAAATCTTAAATGTAGTTGCCATCTCAAAATTAATTAAGAAGCTGACTACGAGGCGACGATTGCAGCCAACGACTTTTGAAGTCGGTGTTCGGTGGTTGTGTATAACGAATAACGCTAAGCTAATGCTCTTAAAGTTACGACCTGTACTTGGATAACAAGCTTACATAAATATCCGCCCAACTTCGTGAGTGATTTTGAGTCGATCGGTATACTAAAAGGTGGGTCTCAGACCAATATTTCTATGCGTTACAAACATCAGCGCAAACTCAAACCCTTTCCACTTATGGTGGTGAATGATATACAAATGTAAATAAAGTAATTATATCGAATATTTTGATTCGCTTTTAAAATAAATTAAATATTTATGTATTTAGACAAACTTTTTAACTAATTTTTTTTAGTTCTTCAATTATTTCATACATAAATTAAATACAAGAACAATTTTAAACAAGTAAGAAAGCGCTATAGTCGGTCAAGCCGACCATACGATACCCTTCACCACTAAGGTCAAAGGTGTTATTTTGCCTGTGTAAAATCAAATATTTGCTAAATTTTGCCATCATACAAACATTTTCTCAAAACTTATATATTCAACCTGTTTCCGTCATTTGGACTTATATGAGAGCTAGGGTCAAATGTGGACCGATTATCTCGAAATATGGCAGATTGATTACAGTTGTTACAAAAATTATGTATGCAAAAAATAGACTCAAAATTTCCATTATCTTTAGATTTACGAGCGTTTTAGTGATTTTTTCAACGAAATTTGGTACAGTGATTTAAGTTTACATAAGCAGTATTTGTTTTAAATTTCATGAAAAAATATTGATATTTGTGGCCAATATAGCAATTCCGGGAAGTGGGACCTATGGGAGGTACCATAAATAATGGACCGATTTTGACCAATTTCAATAGCCATGGTCCCATTATCAAAAAAATGATCTGTGCCAAATTTCATCAAATTATCTTTAGAATTGCGACCTGTAGTTTGATTACAAGGTTTACATGGGGGTCCAGCCAGCCAGACGGACGGACGGACGGACATCGCTAAATCGACTCAGAAAGTGATTCTAAGCCTATTGGTATACTAAAAGGTGGGTCTAAGACAAATATTTCTATGCGTTACAAACATCAGCACAAACTTATAATACCCTTTCCACCTATGGTGGTGAAGGGTATAAATACAATATTTATACCTGACCAGAAAAAAAAACTCAATTAGATATGCAAATTTTATTTTAGTAAAACACTTTAACATAAAGAATTAAAAACATTAAAAATATTGAAATATAAGAAATTGCTACAACGAAAAAAATTAATGACTTTATGAAGAAATTAAATTAAATTTATTTGACTGATTTTAATCTTAAATTTTGAAATAAAATTGAAATAACAAAAAGGTCATTTTAAAAATTATTTTGTCAATATTTCCATTATTAATGCAGGTTCTTAAAAAATCAAATAAAAAATACAACATTTAACACTTCAAATTAATTAAAAAAAGCAAATAAATATTATAAACAATATAAAAAAAAATATTTTATTAATTTCAAAGACGCATGTGTAACATAAACGACAATTTTGACACAAAACCGGTAAAGTACCTGTAGTTCGAATAAGAAAAAAGTACCTAATACTTAAAAATTTGGGAAATACGAGTATTTGGCTACTTATTACTTCTTTACAAAAATCTGCAAAACCCAGGGTTAATCACCCAAACTTAATCATTCCAAAATTACATTTTTGACTCAAAAATATTTTGAAAATATATTTATGATTAAGAGAAATTTTTGTATTTTTTTTGGCTATCAGATTAACTGAAGCACGTGCAAATGGGGTGTAATTGACAGTTTAAGACACAAGCGATTGAATTCGTCTGCTTAGCAAGACAACAGCAAAAAGTTAAAAGAAAACTTGTAAATTTTTTGTTATTTTTGGATTTTTTTCAGTTTTTTTTTTTTGGTTTTTGTTATTTTTTAAGAAATAAATCTTAATTCCAAATTCAGTGAGAGTGATTTTTATTATTTCAAATTTAAATACCAAAAAACAGACTGTAGGGAAGACGGTTAAAAATTACTTTCGCTTAAAATGTATAAGAAATATTAAAATTTATAAAATAACTTTTATAAATTGAAAAAAAAAAAACGTGAGAATTTTATTTATTTAAAATATACTTATGGTTAAGCCTTTTGCATTAAACACATAGACAACAGCAGGCTACGGGCTACAACCTGTCAAAATTAGAATACATGTATTCAAATAGAAATAAATTTTTTAGAGTCGACACGGCTACACGACTACCGACCACCGTTGTAGCTGTAGCCAAAACTAAACTATTTTCTATTTTTGTTGGCCACAATAAAAGATTTAGTGCTGTCAACACCATATAATATTGAAATAAATGAGCGATTTAAACCACTTGAATTTATTTACCACAAATATAATGGGGAGAATTTATGTAAACAATTTACATACTTATAAAATATTTATGTAATAAAATATTACGTAAACATTTATATAACTCTAACTCAATAGAAGTAACATTTTAAAAAGTTATTTTTTAAACTGTCTAACTCACACGCTACGTGTGCCTGAGCTACGTAGTTCATGTTATATAAAAGCCCAGTATGTCCTTTATAAAATTCATTATATAAAAGAGTATACTTAAATCTATATTGTTTTAAGATATACGAATTTTTATAAAAAAAAGTCGGTTGCAGAAATAAGTTTATAGTATATTAGCTCTTAATCCATTATAAAGATTATTATATAGAATATTATATAGAATATATAAGAATAAAAAAATATTTTCAGTAGCTTTTGTTTGATACCAAAAAAGTTAATATCGGATATAAACTTCTAAAGTTATACCGTATTATTCTTGAAATTTAAAAAGCCCATAACTCTTAAACTATTAGAGATCACACCAAAATCTTTCTATATTTTTTTTTTTTTTTTTTTTTGATATAGACATACCATCAGGTACAGGAAAACCGTTGATTTTGGAGGTTAATTAATAAAATGAATTTATGTCGTTTTTATCAAAATTTAAATTGTTATTTTGTCCATCTTATAAACGCGATATTGGCACCACTCATAAACAGGTGTTTCGAAATGTAGCTGCCGTCCCCAAAATAATTAAGTAGCTGACTACGAAGCGACGATTGCAGCCAAAGACTTTTGTAGTCGGTGTTCGTGTAGCCTGCTGTTGTCTATGTGTTTAATGCATTTAGCTTTATCTTTTTGTGAAATGGCTTTAAAAATAAAAACTGATAAATGCATTATAAGCCCAAAAATCTTGACTATTTGAAACCCTCCATCAGTAAGGTCAAATATGGACAAATTTTCAATATTCCAATACACTTGTGCTATAAACACAATCACGGCTACTGCAACCTTTCAAAATTAGAATACACGCATTCAAATGGGAATACATTTTTTAAATTCGACACAGCCACACGACTACCGGCCACCGTTGTAGCTGTAGTCAAAATTAAACTAATTTCTATAACGGATTTAGTGCTGTCAACACTATAGAATATGAGCAAATCCTGCGTGACGGACGATATTTGTACGGATTTTGTTATACCTAAATGAATCCCTTTGTCGTTTTACATGAGTTATCTTTGCACAGATTTCGGAGAATATTAGGCCATCGATTGTGCTCTCGAATGGCATTTGTTAATTTACATACTTGCTTTGGAGGAAAAAGATATTTGCTTTTAAAGTACTGTGACGGACGCTACAAAAAATGGAAGTGATTTTGTTTTTTTTTTTTTTTTTTTTTTTTTTACAAAACCGCTTTTAAAAATATTTTAAAGTTTCCAATTTCACCAAAAATTCATTAATGATCTGTTGCGGACGCTACGTGACGGACGATACAGTTTTTACTTGAATGTTTTTGATTAGGAAAAATGCATATTTCGAATTTTTTAATGGTTCGCAAATCAGTAAAAATTGTGGTGTTATTTGTTACCGAATTTTATCGCGGTTAATAATGCGATTTTTGGGCACAATTTAATATTTCACAAAACGGCTACATACATATATCGCACTTGTTCAACAAGAGGGTATTATTTAACTCTAAATTTTTAAATTTTCACTTTTTAGAAGAAATTGATGTGTAGTGGTCTTATCTACCCATTGTAAAAATCTGAAATCATTTTTACTATAATTTCGCCAAAAAACTACAGTTTTACCCCTCTTCTTTATATGAAAGTTGTAGTATAATAAAATAGTTTTTTGACTCTACTGAAAATTTCCTCTTGTTGATCAAGTGCGATATTTATTTAAAGTTTTACACTTTTTACATCTTATTTTTCGGTCTAAGAATGCTGTGCTGTTAGAGTGTCCCAAAAATAAAAAAAAATAAAAAGCATAAAATTAGCCCCACTGTATGTTTTTTTTTAACACCTTACATCTTAAATTTAATCCGTGGATATAGACAGTATTATTGCTTTATGAATAAGACAGACATGTATTCGTTAATTTTGTATTTAATAGATATTATTTTGCAAAAAACATATACGGTGGCGGACGCTACACACTTTCCTTTATATATTATTCTGTAAAATGTTATATAAACATCTATATATTTTAAGCCTAATGTAAAGCATACTTTAAGTTCAATTGGAGAAAAAAGAAAAATTGCACTAGTCAAATTAAAAAAACCTTTATTTCTGTGACGGACGCTACATCGGGTAAGAGGGGGACCATTTGCCATAGGGGCGCATTTGCCACCACTAATTTTCTTGAAAACTAACTTTTTTTTTTGATGCTGTAATCGATTTTATATTCGTTTATCATTGATATTCTATATCTCAAATTTTAACTGCTGTAGCTTTCATATTTAAAACATCAGGCGTGATTTATTGTTACAAGTATTTTTGTAATATTTTCATAGTTTTTTTGTTTTCCTAAGAAATCATTCATTAGTTTAATAAACAATATAGTATTGAGAACAAATATTTTAAGTTTTTATCAATAAATCTATTTCTTATGTGAAAAATAGTTCTTTATATCTAACGACTGTACCTGGGGCACTTTTGACATACACATATAACAAATCAACTCGTCGACATTTTTTTGAGCCCGACATTTGTAATATTCCTAAAAAGGATATCGTATTTTGGTTGCAAGGCCCAATCCATCATTAACATTTTTTTTTAATGTTGATATGTCACAGTACAATGTTAGCAGAGGCCCAATAGTTTAAATTTTGATCTCTGAATTTTTTACTGTTTTGTTTAATTTATCCATGTGAAATGAACTTGAATTAATTTTTTGGTTTGTTTGTTTTGTAATTAATGCTTTATAGAAATAAAAATTTACTTTATTACAACAATTTTTTTACTTCTATTTTGTACCAAATTTTAGTTAATTTGGTATTTTTCAAATTTGATACATAAAGAAAAGCTGTAGGCAATCTGAACCAACACAGTTTAAAGCTAACATATATAGGTACCTATGAAGAACAAAAAAATTATGATAACTCTCACGGTAGGAAACCTAGGGCACTTTTACAAAAAGTGGCAAATGCTCCCCCTTATACCCTACTGTAATCCCTTTTTACTTGATGTTATTTATATCAATCCAATTACTTTTAATGGGTTCTTTTACATCTAATTGTATAAAATTAAGCAGACTTTGAGCCCCTACTGAAACTGGATACCCAAATGGATGTTTTTGTGATTTTCATGAACTTTTAAATAAAAACCTATTATTTGAAAAAATGTATAAAAATTCGAGAAGATTCAAATAAAACCTTCCATTCACGAAGAGAGCAATCAAAAATTGTATCCATTTTATATTCTAAAAGATCAATATATGGTAAATTTTTTTTAAAGAAAGCTAAGGCATATGTGCTCTTAAAATGCATGTTTATTGTGTGTTTGCATTATTCTTTATCCACTTTTATTTCACATTTGACATTCAAAAAATGTTTGGAGTGCAATATCTGTATATTATATTGTCTTTTGATTGGAGGTTATTTATAATCGTTCAAGGCCGACTAACATATTTTATACCCTTCACTCCTAAGGACAAATATGGATCAATTGTTTTACAAAGTAATCTAACATGTTTCTGCTTAATTTTCTTATTACATCCATAATTTCTCGAGATTCAAGAATATTAATGTAATTTCCAGCGACAAGTTTTTAAAAGACATAAGTCAAAAATTCAATTATCGTTAAATTTTTAAACCTTCTTGTCGTTTTCGCAATCAAAAACCGATTCCAACAAAATTTGGTACACTTATTTCGGCTTTACTTTAGCTAACATTTATCAAAATATATATTAATTTGTGGATGAAAGGGTTAAAATCCTTATTCTGCGAAGGCAATCCTATAGGAGGTAGCCAACATAATTAATCGATTTTACCCCATTACAAAATTTCGATTCCAATTTCTTACTGTGTATATTAAATATTTAATCTTACAAAAAATCTTACAAAATTTTTTTTCGACAAAATCTTTATTTGAATAAATATGCACTTGATTTAATGGTACCAACTGCAAATTGTTAATGTAAATAAATTCATATTTTTGTTTAATTTTAAAATTTAACGCTTAAAATTATAAGAATTACAAAATTTATAAAGTTGTGACATCATTATTTGATTAGAGCATTCAAGACAAAAGAAGGAGTAGCCCAAAATAATTATTGATTTTTCTTAAAACGCCCCTCTTGCTAAGATCAAACATAGATAGAGATATCGAAAATATTTTCAATAATTTTTTAATAAATATTTTAATATTTTTAACCTTAAACAAATTTGAGCAATGGAAAAAAATCTTTAAAATTAATATACTTCAAATCTATTGATAAAGTTCCATTTATTGCAGAAGTTGCGTTAACGTCCGCAACTGTTGAATTTACATTTTTTAAAGCAAGCGTGAAGTTAGAAAATCTTTCGGAAGTTATTTAAAGATTTCGCTACTTTTTAATGTATTCTTTATTAAAAATTTATAGAAATTTATGTTTAGCTGTAAATTTCTAGCATTTTTGTGTAACGTCCGCAACAGAACTTTTAGCACAAACATATTTCCCCAAAAACGAATTGTATAACTAAATTACATCTACTCAAAAGTGTTCGTTAAGAACTGTTCTTTTCAAAGTTGACAGTCGGATTTATATATTATTTATATATAAAAAATATTCCCAAAATTGTAACGTCCGCAGTGCAGAATTAGGTCTTATAAAAAAATTTTTTAATAAAAATTTTTTCATTGAAAATTTTTGCAAATAAATTTTATTTTTTAGAAAATTTTGCACAAAACCATTTATTAAAGTGCTATAGTCGATAAGGTCCGACTCTTAGATTTATTAAACCATTGCACAGTGGGATGGTTTAATAATAGAATGAAAATAATTCTGTAACTTTTATAACGTTGGTTGGATTTTAAAAAATGTGGATATAGCAGAAGTATTGGGGAGCTTAAGTTTTGAACCTGGAAAGCCTAGATTATACTGGTGTGGCACAATCGGCCCCCAAAGTAGGGCACCTCAGACTCAAAATCACTTAAAACGATATATAATTATCATGTCTCAACCGATTTGGAAAATCATACTATATAACGAATATATAGGTCAAGATTTACAAAAAACATCGCTACATGCCAATGCTCTCATAAGGTTTAAAAAATATTCTACTTCAAAAAATAAAATGGGAATATATACTTATATTATACCAATCTAAAGGAAATTTTGTTCCTCGTACAAAAATATTATAAAAAGATGAAGAATTAAAAAAGAAAATAACACTTTTGGTAGAAAATAGCCTAAATATTTGTTTTATCTGCATTAACAATAATAGATTTTTATTTACGAATCTTATCTTATCTTATATTCTTAAACGAGCAATAATTGTATGTATTTATATATGTATATATATATAGAATGGCTATCTCGAAAACGGCTCTCTTTTTTGATGTATAGGTCGAAAAAGAAGGGACTTTTGCAAGTTTTACCTCTAAGAGGGTAAAAACGGGTAAAAAGGGGAAAAATCGAAAAAGCTATATCTCCTAAAGTAATAGGTATAGAAACAAAATTAAAATTACGTTTTAAACAGCTATGAAAATAAGCGGACAGGTGTTTGGTACTTTTCTGAAACTATGTCCGATAGGGGGTAAAAAAGGGTGAAAATAGTTTTTTTGGCACCTTTTTAACCCACTCTTATATTTTAAACTAAAGAATATAGAAAGAAACTTGGTACTACAATCGATAGATGTAAAAGAAACATGAAACACGTATTTGGTACTTTTTTGATTTTGGAGCCAAAATAGGTAAAAAAAAATAAAATTATAACTTAACATCTCCAAAGTAATATGAACATTATACGTTATGTTAAATGCGTTTTAAAAAAATGTACCGAATTCAATTGGCACCAAAAAAGTACCAAATATACATATGGAACTTTTAGAAATTAGGGAATAAAAAGGGGGAAAATTAGTATTATTTTAAACAAATGAATGTTTGTCTGTATGTATGTTCTTTATAGAATAGTAAACTGTGAATTTGATCATGTTATGCTCTTTAGCGAAGATGTTGCGGATAAGCCGGCGAAGGTTTTAAAGTTGATAAGACTAATTTCCGACAGATGGCGCCACTGAAAATTACTAAAAATTAATTAAATCGTAAACTGTACATTTGATCATGCTATGATCTTTAGCAAAGTTGTAGCGCATGAGCCGACGAAGGCTTTTTAGTTGGTATGAATAATTTCCGACAGGTGGCGCTACAGAAACTTACTCAAAGTCAATTTAATCGTAATCTGTACATTTAATCATGCTACAATCTTTAGCAAAGTTGTTGCACATGAGCCGGCAAAGGTTTCTTAGTTGGTATGAAGAAATTTCGACAGGTGACGCCACTGAAATTTACTCAAAGTCAATTTAATCGTATGCTGTACATTTAATCATGCTATAATCTTCAGCAAAGTTGTTACGGATAAGCCGAAGAAGGTTTATGAATTGGAATGAGCAAAGTCCGACAGGTGGCGCCACAGAAAATTACTCAAAGTGAATTAAATCGAAAACTGTGCATTTGATCATGTTATAATCATAAGCAAAGTTGTTACGAATAAGCAGACAAAGGTTTCTTATATGGTATGAACAACTTCAGGTGGCGCCACTGCAAACTACTCAAAATGAATTAAATCATAAACTGCGCATTTGATCAGACTATAATCTTTAGCAAAGTTGTTGCGCATGAGTCGACGGAGGTTTCTGTTGATATGAATAATTTCCAAAATTATTCAAAATGAGTTAAACTGTAAACTATGCAAACTATGTGTTGGTTGGACAAAATAAATCAAATAATTCAAAATTAACTGAATATTTCTACAATGTCTTTCCTCTAAATTTATTTTAGCACTTTATAATATAAAATATATAAAAACTTTAAAATTTTCCTCAAAATGCTTATCATAAAGCTCCGAGCAAGGCTCGGTCAACCAGGTACTATATTTTAATGAAAATTTGCCAGGGTATAAAACTTTTTAAGGAAAAAAATACAAAAAATTCAAGAAAAATATTTTTAGTAACACAAACCCCAGAATTCCTAAAAATTTGAAAAATATCCAAAAATGGGTATTTTTAGTTTTTTTGCTCTATTTGCTTGGCCACTTTCAGGGCAACGTAGTACTTTTGCAATGTAATTAAAAACACCTTGGTCCATCAAAATTTGGTAAAATTTTGTTTACAGCTCGCGTGCGTTCGGAGAAATTATGGATAAAAATTTAAATTTCCGTAAACAACTATAAACTTTGTGAAGTTTTTCTTTTAGAAAATTATAAATATGTTATATGTTCCTTAAGAAATTTTTTAAATAACTAAAAATCCACATAATTTTTTTTAAATCCACATAAATTTTTTTTAAATCCGTCCAACGGTTTAGAAGTTACAGAATTATTTCCATTCTATTTTTAAACCATTCCACTGTGCGTTGGAAAAAAGTGTTTGCAGATTGTTAAAAAATGATAAAAGTTTTTAAGACCATTTTATTTAAGCTAAATTCTATCATTAAACATTCATTTTCTAGAATTTAGAAATTTTGCCACAAAATGTTTTGCCCTCGTAACACTGTGCCATTAGACTTATGCTAATAGAAGTAGGTAATTTGTATTTGCCTAAAACTAAATAGTCAAATGGTTAAACAATAAATTTATATTTGCTTAGCAAAAAATAAAGAGAATGTCAATTATTTTTTTTTGCATAATTTATAGAAATTTTGAAAATACCTCAAATGGTATTGACAAATTCTATAAATAAAATATTATTATTAAATTTATAAATAAAATCTAAACAAAATATGCAAAAGAAAAAAGGAGATTCAATGAAAAGCAAACAAAAAGCAATTAAATAATAAAACTATTGTTTAAAATAAGTAAATATAAGCTAAAGAGCGGCACTGAAATGAAAAACTTTGGTAGTAGGTCAAAATTATGTTGTTCTTAGTTTATAATACAAGTTGTAATCTTAATAAGAACTTGTTTCAGAAACCGTTTGTTATAATGAAACAAAATAAGCTCCATTCTTGACTACATTTTTGTATTCCAGAGCCGATCTATTCTACTCATATCACAAATGGAAAAAGAAAACATTTTATGTTTTTCTTCTTTAGGTCATTTGTGAAATTATAAACAATAACAAAAGAAAAATATAAACAATTTAAATATTTATGCAATAATAAATTTCAGATTAAATTGTTTTAAAATCATACGAATATCGTTTACACAAAAATTTCTTGTACAAAATAGGAAAAGAAGTATGGACTCAATTTTAATTTTAAAATTTAAGAAAAGAAATACAATTTTGTAATATTTATCTTAAATATTATTAAGTTTTTTTTTAACGTTTTCGATTAATTTCTTTGAAATTTTTTGCTAAATGCAATTTTTATCACATATTGGATAATCCAAAAAGTATTTGCCCATTAATGCCAATAGCCCAGTCGGAAAAAAGGTTTATTCTCAAATTGAGAATGTTTTGAAAATAAAAATTTTTTCAAAGGTTAAACTTACGGGTGATCTAGGGGATGTTGAATACCAAGCAACGGTTTTGATTGGTCTTAACTTGGTAAGCCCAGACTTATCCTGGTTCATCCCTTATCTCAACTGTGGACACTGACCTTCTCGAGGTATCACTTGGGTAGCTATGTTAACACATGGTAAAGTAGTGAGCTAATAAGGACGATCAAAATATGGGTTGGGACGTCGGGTTAATAACCTATTCCTAGAAAAAATAAGTAAGAAAGTGCTATAGTCGGTCAAGCCCGAACATACAATACCCTTCACCACTATGGACAAAGGTGTTCTTATTTCTGTATAAAGACAAATATTTGCTTAATTTTGCTATCATACAAACATTTTCTCAAAACTTATATATTTAAGCGGTTTCCGTCATTTGGACTTATATGACAGCTAGGGTCAAATGTAGACCGATTATCTCGAAATTTTTCAAGTTAATTACAGTTGTTACAAGATTACAGTTGTTACAAATTCTTATAATTATCTTTGGATTTACGAGCGTTTAAGTGATTTTTGTCTCATTTAGTGTGTTTTGACACATAAGTTTGTATGAGAGCTATGGTCAAATGTGGACCGATTTCAACGAAATTTGGTATAGTGATTTAGGTTTACATAAGCAGTATTTATTTTAAATTTCATAAAAAAAAATATTGATATTTGGGACCAAAATATCAATTCCGGAAAGTGGGACCTATGGAAGGTACCATAAATAAGATACCGATTTTGACGAATTTCAATAGTCAATGTCCCACTATCAAATTTATCAAAATTATCTTTAGAATCGCGACCCATACTTTGATTACATGGTTTACATGGGGGTCCATTCGCCAGCCAGCCAGCCGTCCAGACAGACGGGCGGATGGACTGACCTTGCTAAATCGACTCAGAAAGTGATTCTAAGTCTATTGGTATACTAAAAGCTGGGTCTAAGACAAATATTTCTATGCGTTACATACATCAGCACAATCGTATAATACCCTTTCCACCTATGCACAGTGGTTTACGGACGCTTTTTTTGGAAATAATTCTGTAACTTTCGAACGACTGGAGATATTTGAATGAAATTTGGCACGGTAATAGTCAAGGAGCATTCTAGTTGATGAAAACACTGGTCCATAAGGGGTCGGGGGAGTGATTGATGGATCTTCAAAGTTGGTGACCTCGGGTGTTCGACTTGATGGCTTGAAAAAAATGTTGATGGCTTGAAAAAAATTTTTAAATTTAAGTAGTTCTTGAGAATATCTACAAAAAATACGCTTACATGTGAATGTTATCTCCTTTAGCTTTCGAGATATTTGAGTAAAAAGGAATTTTCGGGTTGATTTTTAATCTATTTTTTAACCTTTTTTGATCTGGTGGACGCATCTGAGGACCAAAAATTTAAGAATATTCCTTAAACTCTTATAAGAAATTCTGAATAATTTTTGTGCAATTTGCTTATAGATATCTTCTATCGTTTAAAAGTTAAAAATATTCAAACTTGAAACATAAAAAAAACATCAATATTTTTTGAGTTTTTCCCTAAAAGATAGCTACTATTTTCACTAATAAAAAAATATTTTTTTGAGAAATATAAAAAGATATTTAAAGTTTTTAAAAGAAAACATTATCAGAATGCGCAATAACAAAATTTATGTCAATTGGACATTTGGTCCTCGCACATGCCCTCTCCAAAAAATGCCAATTTGTAAAAAACAAAAATTTCTCAAAAGGCAAAGCACAGATTCGAAAAAAAAATTAAATGTTTATATTTTCTGACATATCTGTTATTGATTACAAAAGTTTTTTCTAAAACGCGCTGCAACTAGAATCAGTGTTGCCATTTTTGAAAAAAAAAACTAATTTTTTTAGACTTATTTTTCCCGAGTTGGGAATTGGGGAATTTTTCACTTAAAATTGGGAATTTTTTTAGTCTATTGCTTTTAGATCTTATTGGTCTACATAACTACAAAAATTCATTGTGGTACCTTTATCCATGTCATTTCTACAGAATATTAAATATTGAAATTATATTCCTCAAAAAAGTAGAAAAATAATATTTTTTGTTGTACGATACAAAGTGTACAAAAATTTACGCACTTAAAAGAGAGTTTTACTTGGTGTTAATCTCCAGTTTTTTCCCGATCCAATGATATTAAACACGTATATCAAACTTTAATAAAGAGTGTTCTAAAAAAAATATGCATTTACTATTTTAGACAAAATTTATCCATAGTGCAAGAAATAATTTATTTTTTGATCAACTTGGTTTCTATAGATATGTCAGATACTATTATTTTAGAAATTATTAATTTTCAATAGTTATTTCAATCAAAATGGACTGCGAAAAAAAAGTTCGTGAAAATATAAAGAGTGCTCTAAATAAAATTTGTAGTTGGATTTTCTTAAATAAAAATCAAACCTTTTAATATAAAAACTCTACAAAATACGCAAATATAATGACATATTATACAAAATCATTTAGCATTAAAATGTTTAGTTAGTACTTGGGTTTTGCAAAATTATCGACTTTTTTCGGAAACCCTCCCATTAAAGATTTTACAGTTGCTTCTGATACCTTTTTGGAGCATGTGTTCCACCTGCGCTTAAAATCGGACATGTTCTTGAAAATCTTTCCTGTGTTCTTCAAGTCCTTTTTTACCAGAGCCCAATACCTTTCCACAGGCCGAAGTTCTGGACAGTTAGGTGGATTTGCCTCTCGTGGTACAAAAATGACATTATTCTTTGAGTACCACTCAAGTGCCTTTTTCCATAATGACATGATGCCAAATCGGGCCAAAAAAATGTAGTCACTCTGCGCTCTCTTAAAAAAGATAACAACCGTTTTTATAGGCACTCCTTTATATAAATTTCTGTGTTTATTGTGCCATATGCCACAAATACTTTACTTCTTTTGCCACAACTGCAAATAGCTTGCCACACGAGAAACTTCTTAGGGAATTTTGTTTGTTTTTTGTGCGAAACTCTTGCCGAACATTGCCCCGTTTATCAGCAACATAAAAATCTTGACCAGGAAGTTGAGAAAAGTCTGCCAGTACGTATGTTTCATCATCCATCACACAACAGGTGTATTTTTTTATAAAATCAGACTTCAATTTTTTCGCTCGTTTTTTTGCTTTTAAGTTCTTTATAGCATTGCGATCTGGAACCATTTGGACTTTGTATGTCTTCAGTCCAGCATAAGCTTTGACTCTATGTGCAAAATTCGTAGAACATTTCACCGTACGAGCTGCTTTTCTTAAAGAAGTGTTAGGCGCTCTTCGAAAGAGTCGCTCGACTTCTTTTGCCTTACCAATATCTGTAGGACCTTTTTTCCTCCCTGATCCAGGTTTTCTTTCAATGCTCAGGTTTTCCTTATACCGTCTGATGGCATTAGAAATCGTTCGAGGGTCAACTTTCAATTTTTTAGCTATTTTTTTAAAAGTCCATGACGGATTTTTTTGAAAAGTTTTAATTATATTTTCACGAACTTTTTTTTCGCAGTCCATTTTGATTGAAATAACTATTGAAAATTAATAATTTCTAAAATAATAGTATCTGACATATCTATAGAAACTAACTTGATCAAAAAATAAATTATTTCTTGCACTATGGATAAATTTTGTCTAAAATAGTAAATGCATATTTTTTTTAGAACACTCTTTAATTAAAACTTTTCAAAAAAATCCGTCATGGACTTTTAAAAAAATAGCTAAAAATTTGAAAGTTGACCCTCGAACGGTTTCTAATAACATCAGACGGTATAAGGAAAACCTGAGCATTGAAAGAAAACCTGGATCAGGGAGGAAAAAAGGTCCTACAGATATTGGTAAGGCAAAAGAAGTCGAGCGACTCTTTCGAAGAGCGCCTAACACTTCTTTAAGAAAAGCAGCTCGTACGGTGAAATGTTCTACGAATTTTGCATATAGAGTCAAAGCTTATGCTGGACTGAAGACATACAAAGTCCAAAAGGTTCCAGATCGCAATGATATAAAGAACTTAGAAGCAAAAAAACGAGCGAAAAAATTGAAATCTGATTTTATAAAAAATACACCTGTTGTGTGATGGATGATGAAACATACGTACTGGCAGACTTTTCTCAACTTCCTGGTCAAGATTTTTATGTTGCTGATAAACGGGGCAATGTTCGGCAAGAGTTTCGCACAAAAAAACAAACAAAATTCCCTAAGAAGTTTCTCGTGTGGCAAGCTATTTGCAGTTGTGGCAAAAGAAGTAAAGTATTTGTGGCATCTGGCACAATAAACACAGAAATTTATATAAAGGAGTGCCTACAAAAACGGTTGTTACCCTTTTTAAGAGAGCAACTACGTTTTTTTGGCCCGATTTGGCATCATGCCATTATGGAAAAAAGGCACTTGATTGGTACTCAAAGAATATTGTCTTTTTGTACCACGAGAGGCAAATCCACCTAACTGTCCAGAACTTCGGCCTGTGGAAAGGTATTGGGCTCTGGTAAAAAAGGAATTGAAGAACACAGGAAAGATTTCCAAGAACATGTCCGATTTTAAGCGCAGGTGGAACACATGCTCCAAAAAGGTATCAGAAGCAACTGTAAAATCTTTAATAGGAGGGTTTCCGAAAAAAGTCGATAATTTTGCAAAACCCGAGCACTAAGTAAACATTTTAATGCTAAATGATTTTGTATAATATGTCATTATATTTGCGTATTTTGTAGAGTTTTTATAATAAAAGGTTTGATTTTTATTTAAGAAAATCCAACTACAAATTTTATTTAGAGCACTCTTTACATAGTACCCTAGATAATGGAACAATACAAGCCAATTCTCGCATACAATGTTTTTATAGCAAAAAATATATATGTGGCAAATTTTATAGATTAATCTTCAAATTAATATCAATTTCAATCATAATAATACTAGCGTTATGCTGCGCACGTTGTTGTGCCATTAACTAAAATTAGTTTGGATTAAAGACATTGCACAAATATCCAATTAATTTTGAATTATTTTATTGATTTGAATGCATAGTTTACGACTCAATTCATTTTGGTTAATTTTCAATGCCATCTGGCGAAAATTAGTCTCAGCGACTTAGAAAGCTTCGTCGGCTCATGCACAACAACTTTGCTTTAGGTCATTACATAATCAAAAGCATATGTTTAGTTTTCAGTGGAGCTATACATCGAAAATTAATCTAACTAAATTAAAAACCTCAGTCGAATCATGAGCAACAACTTTGCTAAAATCATTGCAAAGTTTAGGATTTAATTTATTTTGAATAATTTTTAGTAGCGTCATCTGTCGGAAATTGGTGATATCTACTTAGAAACCTTCGTCGGCTAATGCGCAACAACTTTGCTAAAGATCATAAGATGATCAAATGCATAGTTTCCTATTTGTCTGCATAGAGTTTATACAATATATGGAAACTATATTAAACAATGTAAAAATATAAAAAATTTCCATGGATTTTCTAAACTCTAAAAAAAAGTACTAATTAATTTGTTATAAAAAATGTGATAAATCAAAAACCGCTCGACCGATTTTTAGGAAACTTCATACAAACCATCTACTAAATATTTCAGACAAAGCCTAAACATTTGGTTTGGATAGGTGATCCCAAGGTAGATTATAATGAAGGTAATTCCACTTCAGGTTACTAAATTTAATTTCACTTTCTGACAATTTTAAGGGTTCTGACATTTCAATAAAAATAAAGCTACCATATTATGTTAAGTTTTCCCTTTTTTTCTGTCGGTGCGCCTACAATATGAGTTATGTGTAACAATTTAAATACTTTTTATCCCATGTGTATCTTCTTATCTAACAGTTTAACATTATTTTACTAGTTCTTAGAGAAATCATGTAGGATAGTATATAATGACTATACATATTAAATACAATTTTGATTAACTAAAGAGTGTTCTAAAAAAATATACATTTACTATTTTAGACAAAATTTATCCATAGTGCAAGAAATAATTTATTTTTTGATCAAGTTAGTTTCTATAGATATGTCAGATACTATTATTTTAGAAATTATTCATTTTCAATAGTTATTTCAATCAAAATGGACTGCGAAAAAAAAAGTTCGTGAAAATATAATTAAAACTTTTCAAAAAAATCCATCATGGACTTTTAAAAAAATAGCTAAAAAATTGAAAGTTGACCCTCAAACGGTTTCTAATGCCATCAGACGGTATAAGGAAAACCTGAGCATTGAAAGAAAACCTGGATCAGGGAGGAAAAAAGGTCCTACAGATATTGGTAAGGCAAAAAGCAGCTCGTACGGTGAAATGTTCTACGAATTTTGCACATAGAGTCAAAGCTTATGCTGGACTGAAGACATACAAAGTCCAAAAGGTTCCAGATCGCGATGCTATAAAGAACTTAGAAGCAAAAAAACGAGCGAAAAAATTGAAGTCTGATTTTATAAAAAAATACACCTGTTGTGTGATGGATGATGAAACATACGTACTGGCAGACTTTTCTCAACTTCCTCGTCAAAATTTTTATGTTGCTGATAAACGGGGCAATGTTAAGCAAGAGTTTCTTCGCACAAAAAAACAAACAAAATTCCCTAAGAAGTTTCTCGTGTGGCAAGCTATTTGCAGTTGTGGCAAAAGAAGTAAAGTATTTGTGGCATCTGGCACAATAAACACAGAAATTTATATAAAGGAGTGCCTACAAAAACGGTTGTTACCCTTTTTAAGAGAGCACAGAGTGACGACATTTTTTTGGCCCGATTTGGCATCATGCCATTATGGAAAAAAGGCACTTGAGTGGTACTCAAAGAATAATGTCATTTTTGTACCACGAGAGGCAAATCCACTTAACTGTCCAGAACTTCGGCCTGTGGAAAGGTATTGGGCTCTGGTAAAAAAGGAATTGAAGAACACAGGAAAGATTTCCAAGAACATGTCCGATTTTAAGCGCAAGTGGAACACATGCTACAAAAAGGTATCAGAAGCAACTGTAAAATCTTTAATGGGAGGGTTTCCGAAAAAAGTTAATAATTTTGCAAAACCCGAGTACTAAGTAAACATTTTAATGCTAAATGATTTTGTATAATATGTCATTATATTTGCGTATTTTGTAGAGTTTTTATATTAAAAGGTTTGATTTTTATTTAAGAAAATCCAACTACAAATTTTATTTAGAGCACTCTTTATATTGATGTTATAGGTATTAAGGAAAAAAAAACATATAGCCGATATTGAAGTCGCAGGGACCATTTGAAGTTTCATAAATTCATTTTAACATTTTGAAAATATAAATATAATTTTATACATAAAAATAAATTTTTTCTCTCACAATTGCAAATCAACTCCCAGCGTAGAAATTATGGATTTAAGTACATCGTCATTGTTTGTAATCGGTGTAGGTTCTTGCAATGCAGAAATTACTGAATTTTTTCTGCAAACTATTATGTGCCATGGGAGAAGATATTGATGCTGAGATGGCTTACCATTCGTTTGGCAATCTTTGCGCTATTGCGAGCCCTGTATAAGACGATCTGTACCATTGCCTGACTTAATATTATAGATACCTTGAGTAAGTTTTTTCACGACAGTGATGCTGAGTAGGTCACAATGCCATCTTCGCAATGGGTCTCGTTGGTGCTGGCTCTAATAATGATCGTTTGGCTGCTATTTTGCGCCAATTGGCCTAATATCATTCATCTTTTTATGGTTCGTATCGCTCAGTGTTAAACTCATGTGGTCAATAGTACACTTACTTTAAGCCCTATCACAGTGATAAATCCCATGGCTGTGTCTGCCTTTATGGTCACTTAGGTATCTTTGTTAGATGTTAAAAACCTCATTTTGGGTAGCAGTCATTATCGGTACTGCTTGGTGCCTGACATGCAGGCTCGTATGCTACTTTCGATGAAACTTATAATCAATTGCGTTGGTATGGCCATTGATGTTGTGGGACTTTTAACTACGGAAGAACGTGCCGAATTGGCACAGAAGAATATATAACACTAGCACCAATTATGGAACTTTGTAATGTAAAAGTGATCAAATTAAATATCGCTTAATTTATAATTTTATTGTAAACTAAATTATACATTGTGTTTATTCACTTATAATATAACTTATAAGATTTAATTCATTAAAATAATCTGTAATTGGCTCTTTAATTATATTACCAAATAACAAAAATCCCGAGATCATCACGTCAAAAATTGGCAATAATAAAATAATTAAAAATTTTTAATAAAAATTAAATTAAATGAAGATATTTTCAAGGTAAATGTAATTAACAATTTTGTTTCTTGCAATAATAATTCGCTGTTATATCAAAGATATCCAGAGGACGACATTATAGACCTATTACTATTTGCAGACGTTCGCAACAAAACGTAATAATTCCACTTTTTGAAAAAAATGTAGCTTTTGTTTATGTATAATTTATATTGTCACATTACACATTTAAAAAAAAAAATTCCAAAAAAAAAGAAAAAACTTTTTTATAATGTGGTAACGTTAAGGTAGAAGCATAATTGGGACGAACGACTATTTTCGTCCAGCACGACGAATTCGGTTTCAAAAATTCGTCTTGTACATTCGTCTATTGAACACATTTGAGACAATTAAACTTTGTTGACGCCATTATTTTTGAATTTTTGATTTGCGAATTCTAATCACCCTTTCGTACTAGTCGCACATTTACACCATTTGTATTTTTTTTATATTTTGTTCTTTGATTATTTCACAAGATAAATATTTTTAGGTAATTGTATTTCCAATAAATATTTTTTGATTACAAATTTAAAGGTGACCATATTTAATAAGAACACATACAATATTTGATGTTTACAGCAAAAAGGAAAGACAGCAACTCTATATTCGTCATTCGTCTGCGTATAAAATATAAATAAACCCATCGCACTGTTCGATACGCACGACGAATTTCGTCGTACGCATCAATTGTGGGCACACTCATACAAACCCATATGTTCTATTTCTAACGACGAACATTCGTTCCGAAAAATTGGTCGTTCGTTCCAATTGTGTTTCATACTTTATATTTGATATGACGTAGAAATACAAACTTCAAAAACCCTTATTAAAATTTAATGAAAGCAAGTGAAATTACCTTCAATATATATGCCTTGGGTGATCCTGTTCTTGAGTTATAGAATTACAACGAAAAGTGGCATTAATTTTTAGAAATTAAGATGGCTAGGGTTTCCCAAAGAAAAAATTTAAATATCTTCCTTATCTGAGCTAATGTAGAAAAACGAATACCTCCATTAAAATCAGCATGTCCGAATAATTTTTGATAGTCTTTGTCTAGTCTTTGTTTATGTGAGGCCGAAAATGGGAAAAGGGATTGATCATTGTTTTGGCAAAATATGTACTTAAATAAAATTGGTTTTCAATAAAGAAAATTTCCATTCAAAAATTATTTTTCTATAAAGAAAATTTCTATTAAAAATTTTAAAAAAGAATGAGAAAAAGCTTTTTAATTTCTCCAATATATTTAGTAAGTTTGAAAATTTTTTTCAATTTTCTTTTTTATTATTTTAATTTCTTCACAAATTGTTTATACATTTTTATTTTATTGTTAATTTATTTGCTACCAGTTAAATGCGTTTACGTAGCGACGATTTAAATTTAATATTCTGTGTTGACGCTTTTTTGTGGTCAAATCAATTTTATGTCGAATGAAATGGAATTGAATTGAATGAAGTTATCGTGTGAGACTTTACGCAGAATCAGTTGTATTTCAGTCTTTGACGGGTTCGTTACTTATGTTGAAAAAGAAAAAATTTGTATGCAGAATAAATTAATTCAAACAAAAACGTTTTGATTTTGCAAAATGGTAATTTCAAAATATAAATTAAAAAATATAATAATTTTAAAAAAGTGAATAAAATAAAAAAAAAGGAAAGAAAGTTTATAAAGTGACGAATATTTAAAAAAAAATATAATAAGAAATTAAAATTTTTCCATTGTTTTGGAAAATCGAAATGGGTGTAAAAGATCATAATATAAAGAAAACGTTTATAAAAAAAACTTTAACATATCAAAACATACATATGTAGTAAAACACAAGTAAGAAAGTGCTATAGTCGGTCAAGACCGAACATTCAATACCCTTCATCACTAAGGTCAAAGATGCTGCTCTTTTTCCTATAATGATAAAGACAAATATTTGCTAAATTTTGCTATCATATTATCAAAACTTATATATTTAAGCCGTTTCCGTCATTCAAACTTATATGAGAGCTAGGGTCAAATGTGGACCGATCATCTCGAAATTTGGCAAATTGATTTCAGTTTTTACAAAAATTATGTATGCAAAAAAAAAAGACTCAAAATTCTAATTATCTTTAGATTTACGAGAGTTTTAGTGATTTTTGTCTTATTTAGTGCGTTTTGACAGAAGAGTTTATATGGGAGCTATGGTCAAATATGGACCGATTTAAACGAAATTTGGTACAGTGACTTTAGTTTACATAAGCAGAATTTGTTTTAAATTTCATGAAAAAATATTGATATTTGTGGAAAAAATATCAATTCCGGGAAATAAGACCTATGAGAGGTACCATAAATAATGAACCGATTTTGACGAATTTCAATAGCCATGGTCCAACTATCAAAAAATTGATATGTGCCAAATTTCATTAAGTTATCTTTAGAATTGCGACCTGTATTGTGATTACATGGTTTACATGGAGGTCCGGCCAGCCAGCCAGACGGACGGACTGACATCGCTTATTCGACTCAGAAAGTGATTCTAAGCCTATTAGTATACTAAAAGGTGGGTCTAAGACAAATATTTCTATGCGTTACATACATCAGCACAAACTAATAATACCCTTTCCACCTATGGTGGTGAAGGATGTAACAAGTACAGTCGGTAAAGCCCGACTATACGATACCCTTCACCACTAAGATGATCTTTTTTTACATAAGCAGTAATTATTTTAAATTTCATGAAAAAATATTGATATTTGTGGTCAAAATATCAATTCCGGGAAGTGGGACCTATGGGAGGTACCATAAATAATGGACCGATTTTGAAATTTCAATAGCCATGGTCCCACTATCAAAAAAATGATCTGTACCAAATTTCATCAAATTATCTTTAGAATTGCGACCTGTACTTTAACTACATGGTTTACATGGGGGTCCAGCCAGCCAAACGGACGGACGGACTGATATCGCTAAATCGACTCAGAAAGTGATTGGTATTCTAAAAGGTGGGTCTAAGACAAATATTTCTATGCGTTACATACATCAGCACAAACTTATAACACCCTTTCCACCTATGGTGGTGAAGGAAATTTTTCAAAAATTGACTATTTATAGGAAATTTTTCGAAAATTGACTATTTATAGGAAATTTTTCGAAAATTGACTATTTATAGGAAATTTATCGAAAATTGACTATTTATAGGAAATTTTTCGAAAATTGACTATTTATAGGAAATTTTTCGAAAATTGACTATTTATAGGAAATTTTTCGAAAATTGACTATTTATAGGAAATTTTTCGAAAATTGACTATTTATAGGAAATTTTTCGAAAATTGACTATTTATAGGAAATTTTTCGAAAATTGACTATTTATAGGAAATTTATCGAAAATTGACTATTTATAGGAAATTTTTCGAAAATTGACTATTTATAGGAAATTTTTCGAAAATTGACTATTTATAGGAAATTTTTCGAAAATTGACTATTTATAGGAAATTTTTCGAAAATTGACTCTTTATAGGAAATTTTTCGAAAATTGACTCTTTATAGGAAATTTTTCGAAAATTGACTCTTTATAGGAAATTTTTCGAAAATTGACTATTTATAGGAAATTTTTCGAAAATTGACTATTTATAGGAAATTTTCCGAAAATTTACTATTTATAGGAAATTTTTCGAAAATTTACTATTTATAGGAAATTTTTCGAAAATTTACTATTTATAGGAAATTTTTCGAAAATTGACTATTTATAGGAAATTTTTCGAAAATTGACTATTTATAGGAAATTTTTCGAAAATTGACTATTTATAGGAAATTTTTCGAAAATTGACTATTTATAGGAAATTTTTCGAAAATTGACTATTTATAGGAAATTTTTCGAATATAGACTATTTATAGGAAATTTTTCGAAAATTGACTATTTATAGGAAATTTTTCGAAAATTGACTATCTATAGGAAATTTTTCGAAAATTGACTATCTATAGGAAATTTTTCGAAAATTGACTATTTATAGGAAATTTTTCGAAAATTGACTATAGGAAATTTTTCGAAAATTGACTATTTATAGGAAATTGACTATTTATAGGAAATTTTTCGAAAATTGACTATTTATAGGAAATTTTTCGAAAATTTACTATTTATAGGAAAATTTTCGAAAATTGACTATTTATAGGAAATTTTTCGAAAATTGACTATTTATAGGAAATTTTTCGAAAATTGACTATTTATAGGAAATTTTTCGAAAATTGACACTTTATAGGAAATTTTTCGAAAATTGACACTTTATAGGAAATTTTTCGAAAATTGACACTTTATAGGAAATTTTTCGAAAATTGACTCTTTATAGGAAATTTTTCGAAAATTGACTCTTTATAGGAAATTTTTCGAAAATTGACTCTTTATAGGAAATTTTTCGAAAATTGGCTCTTTATAGGAAATTTTTCGAAAATTGACTATTTATAGGAAATTTTCCGAAAATTAACTATTTATAGGAAATTTTCCGAAAATTTACTATTTATAGGAAATTTTTCGAAAATTGACTATTTATAGGAATTTTTTCGAAAATTGACTATTTATAGGAAATTTTTCGAAAATTTACTATTTATAGGAAATTTTTCGAAAATTTACTATTTATAGGAAATTTTTCGAAAATTTGCTATTTATAGGAAATTTTTCGAAAATTTAATATTTATAGGAAATTTTTCGAAAATTTACTATTTATAGGAAATTTTTCGAAAATTTACTATTTATAGGAAATTTTTCGAAAATTTACTATTTATAGGAAATTTTTCGAAAATTTACTATTTATAGGAAATTTTTCGAAAATTTACTATTTATAGGAAATTTTTCGAAAATTCACTATTTATAGGAAATTTTTCGAAAATTCACTATTTATAGGAAATTTTTCGAAAATTGACTATTTATAGGAAATTTTTCGAAAATTTACTATTTATAGGAAATTTTTCGAAAATTGACTATTTATAGGAAATTTTTCGAAAATTGACTATTTATAGGAAATTTTTCGAAAATTGACTATTTATAGGAAATTTTTCGAAAATTGACTCTTTATAGGAAATTTTTCGAAAATTGACTCTTTATAGTAAATTTTTCGAAAATTGACTCTTTATAGGAAATTTTTCGAAAATTGACTCTTTATAGGAAATTTTTCGAAAATTGACTCTTTATAGGAAATTTTTCGAAAATACATGTTGGAATTATAACACAATGCCAGTTGAAAAAACCGACAAAAGGTAGACCTAGTGGGTAAAGTTAATTTGAATACGCTAAATTTAATGGTGCTAACCGTTTTTTTAAGTTAACTCTAGTTTTCGAGATATAGCGTGGAGGAAGTTGCACAATAAATATTCGCGTAACTCAAAAAATGTTTGTTTTCATGAACTAAGTAGAAAAACCGAAAATCGGCAACAAAATTGTCTTTCAGAAACACTAATGATCGTTATGAATTTTTTTTTTTTTTTTTAATCAGAAAAATAATCAAAAAAAAATTTATTTGCAAACAAAAAAATTTATTTCCAAAACAACTGCTCAAAACAAAAAATAATTAGTGTTCGTGAAAGATAATTTTGTTGTCGAATTTCGGTTTTTTTACTTAGTTCAAGAAAATAAACGGTTTTCGAGTTACGCGAATATTTATTGTGCAACCTCCTCAATTTTTTATAACGCTATATCTCGAAAACTGGAGCTGACACCATTGAAATCAGCGTACTCGATTTATCTTTACCCACTAGGTCTCCCTTTTGTCGGTAAAAAAAAAAGTTGTTCTAATCGAGCACAGTGTAATTATTTCAAAACCCATAAAGAAGGATTTATATCTAGTAATAATACTCATATAATTAGAAACGAAATGTTTAACATTCATTTGAGAAATTAAATAAAATATTTATACAAAAAATATACTGATATCTTCTTAATACCTAATTACCTTTTGTTCCACCCCAAAAATTTTAAAAGAATTAAAAATAATTAATTTCTAACCAAACCTAATTATTTTTAAATTCAATGTTGCATCCCCAAGGTCATTGGTATTTGATTATTATCGTATATTATTTTCAATTGAATTTAAGAATAAAAAAATATATATAAATTATATGCAATAATTCATGTTTATTACATGGGTTGGGAGGTATTGAAATTAGCATATTTGACATTGAAATTTTTTAATTAAATTAATTAAGCAAAGATTTAAAAGTCCAAAATTCCATTAAAAATATTAAACCATAATTGAATTAATTAATTTTATTTAGTTGAATTGTGAGACAATGTAATAAATATTGTAAATTAAGTAATCAATTTTAAATTAATTTTGAATTTAAGAAATACTGAAAAAGTGTATTTTTGAATCATTATATGGTTTAAATTTTCTGTCCCACTGCGGACGTTATCAGCTCTTACCATCTTCGTTCGTTGATAAGTTGCTCAAAGTTAGTGTCAGAAAAAATGTAAAGTTTTTGTGAAAATGTTCTAAAAAAAACTTAATAAAATATCTAAGTTAAAAGGGATAAGAAAATAATATACAATAGGAGACCGCCTCCTCAAATGAGGATAGATTTTAAAAATAGTATTTGTTTATATGCAAATTTTTTTAACGGACCTACACTCAAGGGATCACCCCTACTTTTGAAGAAGAAAAGAGTATGGGAAATGATAAAAGGAAAAAAGTACTTATAGATATTTGACTTAAATATTATATGTCATACATGATTCTGGACGAATTTTATTCCATATGAGGATAGTACGACGAATTTTCTCTATAGTACATATGATGTACTCGTCAATCTACAACAAATGCTAGATTTTTGCTGTAAACACAATGACGACAGCAGGCTACATTTAAGATTTAATAGAAACAGCTGTTTATAAGTGGTGCCAATATTCCCTTTATAAGATGGACAAAATAAAAATTTATATTTTGATAGAAATGACATTAATTCATTTTAGTAATTAACGTCGGATATCAACGGTTTCCCTGTACCTGATAGTAAAGAGTGCTCTAAATAAAATTTGTAGTTGGATTTTCTTAAATAAAAATCAAACCTTTTAATATAAAAACTCTACAAAATACGCAAATATAATGACATATTATACAAAATCATTTAGCATTAAAATGTTTACTTAGTACTCGGGTTTTGCAAAATTATCGACTTTTTTCGGAAACCCTCCCATTAAAGATTTTACAGTTGCTTCTGATACCTTTTTGGAGCATGTGTTCCACCTGCGCTTAAAATCGGACATGTTCTTGGAAATCTTTCCTGTGTTCTTCAATTCCTTTTTTACCAGAGCCCAATACCTTTCCACAGGCCGAAGTTCTGGACAGTTAGGTGGATTTGCCTCTCGTGGTACAAAAATGACATTATTCTTTGAGTACCACTCAAGTGCCTTTTTTCCATAATGGCATGATGCCAAATCGGGCCAAAAAATGTAGTCACTCTGTGCTCTCTTAAAAAGGGTAACAACCGTTTTTGTAGGCACTCCTTATATAAATTTCTGTGTTTGTTGTGCCAGATGCCACAAATACTTTACTTCTTTTGCCACAACTGCAAATAGCTTGCCACACGAGAAACTTCTTAGGAAATTTTGTTTGTTTTTTTGTGCGAAACTCTGGCCGAACATTGCCCCGTTTATCAGCAACATAAAAATCTTGACCAGGAAGTGGAGAAAAGTCTGCCAGTACGTATGTTTCATCATCCATCACACAACAAGTGTATTTCTTTATAAAATCAGACTTCAATTTTTTCGCTCGTTTTTTTGCTTCTAAGTTCTTTATAGCATCGCGATCTGGAACCTTTTGGACTTTGTATGTCTTCAGTCCAGCATAAGCTTTGACTCTATGTGCAAAATTCGTAGAACATTTCACCGTACGAGCTGCTTTTCTCAAAGAAGTGTTAGGCGCTCTTCGAAAGAGTCGCTCGACTTCTTTTGCCTTACCAATATCTGTAGGACCTTTTTTCCTCCCTGATCCAGGTTTTCTTTCAATGCTCAGGTTTTCCTTATACCGTCTGATGTCATTAGAAACCGTTCGAGGGTTAACTTTCAAATTTTTAGCTATTTTTTTAAAAGTCCATTTTAATTATATTTTCACGAACTTTTTTTTCGCACTCCATTTTGATTGAAATAACTATTGAAAATGAATAATTTCTAAAATAATAGTATCTGACATATCTATAGAAACTAACTTGATCAAAAAATAAATTATTTCTTGCACTATGGATAAATTTTGTCTGAAATAGTAAATGCATATTTTTTTTAGAAGACTCTTTATGTCTAAATCAACAAATTTTTATAGAAAGATTTTGGTGCGATCTCTGATAGTTTGAGTTATGGACTTTTTAAATTTCAAGAATTATACAGCATAACTTTAGAAGTTTATATCCAAGATTTGATATCAAACAAAAGCTAATAAAAATACCTTTCAAACGATATATATTCCTTGATTTAAAAAAGATTGAGAGTTCATACACTAAAAATTTATTTTTTCAAACGACTTTTTTTTATAAAAATGCGCATATCTTAAAACAACAAAGACATATGTAAGTATGCTCTTTTATATAATGAATTTTATACAGGACATACTGGGCTTTTATAGAAACTAAACTACGTAGCTCTAGCACATGAAGCGTGTGGGTTATGGCAGTTTAAAAATTAACTTTTTAAAAATTTATTTCTATTGATATTATATTTTTATTAGATATTATTTTATACATTAACTGCCCAATTCATAATCGAAAAATAAGACAATGACTAGCTTATAATTCAAATTTTCCATGCAAAATTTCTACAATAAGCCTTTGATAATTTTTTTTGTATTGGACCTACACTCAGGGGATGACCCCTAATTATGCATATGCATTTTAAAGGAGTATAAAGGGAGTAGTGTTTGTGGACATTTGATTTGAACCTTTGGATATCATAATTAAAGGGGAACACGGATGCAGGAAGTTTATTCCACATTCGTGCTGTGGGGCTAAAAAATTAGTTTTTTCTATAGTGCTATAGTGACTACAAAGGGATTAGCCCTTGTTGAGTTGTGTGTGCTACGAAGAAATGTACGGGTTTCTGGAACAAGATCCCTAATTTGGTTTGAGCACATGCCATTATATTAGCGATAGAACAGTGAAACGCAACCCACATTACGACGATGCTCCAATGAGGCAATAGAGTTGGCTACCCTACTGTCACCAATAAGCACCTTCGCCCACTCTAGTACACGGTCGAAAAGCTTCAAAATAGACTTTGAAGCACCGGTCCATACATGAGAGTTGTATTCCATTTTCGGTCGGATATAAGTAGTATAGATATTAAGGAGATCATTTGGGGTGAAGTATGTCTTACACCGCTTTAGAAAGCCGAGACACTTGAATGCTTCTTTCTACACTTGAAAAACGTGATTAGTCCAACGGACATCACACAGAATTTTCATGCCTAGAACATCAAGTGTTTCTGATTCCCCAATGTTTATACCACCCATACTTACAGATGATGCAACATTGTTCGTAACGCGTTTTTGTGTTAACACAAAATTGGGTCTTTCGAGTATTGAAATCAACCCTATTTGAACGACCCCAATTGGATATTGTAGAAAGGTCGGAGTTTAGCGTATCATTCATGGTTTGCCTTTTGGAATTGATATCCAATATGCTTGGCCTATAGTTGAATAAATACGAATGACAGATGTTGCTATCATCTGCAAAAGAGTAGATAGGATTAGAAGTTTGACATGGAAGGTCATTTAGAAAAATAAGAAAAAGAGTAGGAGAAAGAACGGGCCTTGTGGCTCCGTTCTTTCTATTCTATTTAAGTCACAGCTACAACGGTGGTCTGTAGTCGTGTGGCTGTTTCGACGCCAAATGCGTTTTTTCTATAATTGACAGGTTGTAGCCTGCAGTTGTGATTGTGCTTATAGCATTATTGTCGACATACAAGTACTACCAACAAAAGTTCTAAATTCAGGTTCTCTGTTATCCTTGAATCCCAGTGGAGCATAGGGCCTCAACCATCCTGTTGTATCGAACTCTATTGCGAGAAGATAGGAATACGAAATTCCATGAATTCCATGCTTGCAACTCTGCATCAGCTAACCTTCCCCTTGTTCTAGGAGATGCACCAACACGACGACCTCTTCCATCGCCAGATACCCTTATAGAAACAGGGATGTGGTTTGTCGCGTTTAGTAGATCTTTCTCATACGATTCGGTCATCTTATGCATATTAAGTATTAGCCGTAAGCAATTGTTTGCAAAGGTTTGCAGGCGCTTATCTATGGCATTTGTGCATTTCCAAGTTTCGCACCTGTAATACAGGATGGACAACTCGAATGTCATGAGTTGTATATTCGTAACCTAGTTGTTGTTGATATTTGCCGAAATTTGTGTGTCGACTAATTTGCCCCATAGCCTCCAGGTATTATCTTTGTCTTGGAAATATTGATTTCCTGCCCAACTGCCCAAGATTTAACAGTGATAGCGTTCGCATTTTCTTGAAGGTAGCCTGAGCTTTGGCTTAGAAGACATATGGGCAAGTCCGAAAAACATTAAACCTAGGACAAAATTTTAAAACTGCCAAAATCACATATTTGTATTTACGAAAAAATTTACCATATATTGGTCCTTTAGAATATATAATTTTCGTTTGCTCTCTTCGTGAATGGCAGGTCTTTATTTGCACCCATCTCGAAATTTTATAATTTTTTAAAAATAAAAGGTATTGCAGACATTAAGGTATCAAGTTTCAGTAGGGACTCAAAACCTGCTTGATTTTATGCAATTGAATGTAAAAAAACCCATAAAAAGTAATTAGAGCGATATAAATAACGCCAATTAAAAAAGGGCTTACAGTGTGTAGCGTCCGTCACAGAAATAAAGGTTTTTTTTTAATTTGACTAGTGAAAATTTTTTTTTCTCCAATTGAACTTGGTTCGTAAAGAGAACTTATAGCATGCTTTAAAAATATATAGATGCTAATATAGCATTTTACAGAATAATATGCATCGGAAAGTGTGTAGCGTCCGTCACAGTATATATTTTTTACAAAATGATATTTATTAAAAACAAAATTTACAAATACATATCTGGCTTATTCACAAAGCAATAACACTTTATATATCCACAGATTAAATTTAAGTTATTATGTGTTAAAAAAACATACAGTGGGGCAAATTTAATGCTTTTGAAAAAATTTTTGTTTGATTTTTGTTACACTCTAACATCTAGCCTCAGCATTCTTGGGACGAAAAATAAGATGTAAAAAGTGTAAAACTTTAAATAAATACATTTTTGTAGCCGTTTTGCGGAATATTAAATTGGGCCCAAAAATCGCATTTTTAACCGCGAACATGAAGGTGAAGTAAAGAAATTCGGGAACAAATAACACCATTATTTTTACAGATTTACCAACCCTTAAAAAATATGAAATATGTATTTTTCCTAATAAAAAAACGTGCAAGTAAAAACTGTATCGTCCGTCACGTAGCGTCCGCAACAGTTCATTTATAGATTTTTGGTGAAACTGGAAACTTTAAAATATTTTATGAATGAGGTTTTGTAATTCTATAATTTTCCTCTATTTTCAATGTATTTACAATTTTTTTTATTACTATGACCGTTTTGATGCAAATTACAGAAAGACGTGTTGAAAAAAGTAACTTCCATTT
The DNA here is from genome assembly GCA_933228675.1 of Stomorhina lunata. NCBI lineage: Eukaryota > Metazoa > Arthropoda > Insecta > Diptera > Rhiniidae > Stomorhina > Stomorhina lunata. The sequence goes on along the minus strand of OW121740.1, from coordinate 120,778,997 downwards.
TTTGTAGCGTCCGTCACAGCACTTTAAAAGCGAATATCTTTTTTCTTAAAAGCAAGTTTGTAAATTAGAAAATGCCATTCGAGAGCACAATCGATGGCCTAATATTCTCCGAGATCTGTGCAAAGATATCTCTCGTAAAACGACGATATCTCTCATATAAGTACAACAAAATCCGTACAAATGTATCGTCCGTCATGCAGGATTTGCCCATATGTCATCAGCATATTCCAAGTCCTCGAGTTGTTTAAAGGGTGTCATTTACATAGATATCGTGTCTACCATTCAGAGCTGTGCGCATTATGTTATCGATAATAAAAAGTATAGGTGACAAGATACATCCTTGCCCTACTCCAGTAGTAACTTCGAACGGATTTGATAATTTATGCCTTAGCTTTCTCTCCGAATCCGAATGTTGTTTTCGAATTAAAAAAACAGCGGTATTCTCTCTTTTCTATGGGACTTTTAAAAACGACCATACTACAAATCAATGTATGAGGGTACAACGTCATTATATTAAAGAGTCTTTTATTTTACACTTCTAAAATTTTCTTTCTCTTTTACATTTCAGATTTCACAATTGATCACATTCCTGATATGTCTCTACACAACATCCGCTGCGGTTCTACCACCCACTAATTCCATGAAAAGTTTAGACGATCGAGATCTGTTGTATTCTCTAAAACCAAATGAAGTTTTGCCCATTCAGCCAGTGCTAGTATATCCAGCGGGTGGTAAAACTATGATGTCCTATCAACAAGCCAGAGCCATGTTTGAAGACAATGAAGTTATCTATATCAAGCTCTTGAAACGCAAAAGTTATCGACCCAAAAAGTCGCAAAATCAAATCAATGAAAATAGTTTACCCAAAGAAATACAAATGAAGGATATTTTCTATGTCAAAGCGTTGACAAATGGTCAATTTAGTCATAATCGTTTGAAGGTCTATCGTTTGCCGGAATTTTATGCCATTACGGTGTATAAGAAGGGTCAAGTGAATGAGTGATGGATGGGGAATGATAAAAGAAATTTAGGGATTTAATGTAATGTTAGGTTTAAATGTTTGATATATTGTATTTAATTTAATTTTGTAACTATTCAAAATTATGTGTGATTTCTTCTAATTTAGCAAAATTTTAATTTGATTATTAGTTATCATTTTTAAGTTTTTTTTAATAATTTAATTAGCAATAGTGTTTATGATTTAAGTTAATAAAAACTATAGAAAGACATAAAACGAAAACTTGTTAAAATTTATACTCGTACCAATTATTACGCCTCAAACCAGCAGCTGCTAATTCGTTTCTAATGAAGACATTTCACATCTTTCGTCTAATCAATCATCAAGCATTTTATTGGATTTGCTTAGGTTTTTGTTAATTTCATATTAAATATTTACACATAATAGAATTAAATTATTAAATTTATGTGGGAATATTTGTCTAGATTGTGTTATATTATAAATAAATAATAAGCCACTGTTTTTCGATGACTATAATCATGGGGTTTCTTTCATAAAATCTTGTCTACTTTTTGTTATTGTGTCTTTAAAATGTTTAAACAATTAAGTACAATTTGTATTTATTTATTTAACTGATTAATTTATGCTCTTTTTTTACACACAATCAATCTGTTATTGATACTTACTCGTTCGTTGTATTAATGAAGATTTAATTGAAGTTTTGTAATTAAATATTTGTGTAATCATCTTAATTTAATGGTTAGAAAAATAAACAGATTTCTGTTACCGGAAGAAAATTGTAGGAATTTTATGAACCGGATTTGAAATCAGAACAATTGTAGCAATAAGACTTTAGCACATTTTTTATACCCTTCACCACCATAGGTGCACAGATAAATATTTTGTAAATAAATATAAACCAATAACCAAAATTTGGTAACAATCGGTTCACAATTTACCCTAGCTCCCATATCAGGCCCTTAGCCGGAAATGACATAAATCTCGAAATTTTGAAAAAATAGCACATAGTATATGTATGTTTGTCTCTAAGGCACAAGGAAAACTTGTTTAATTGTTGGTCCATATTTGACCTTAGTAGTGAAGGGTATGATGTAGTCGGGCTTGGCCGACTATAGCTTTTCTTACTGGGTTCTTTCTAGAAAGTTTTTCAATTTACGTTCAAGAAAACAGCTGATCTCAATACTTTTGAACTATTTTTTGTTTTTATTACTTCAAATATTTCTAAAATTGACTCTTAGTCCTCCTTAGACTCATATATGTATGTATATGCCGCGGCATGCCGCATGAAAGACTTAAATTTCTGATTTTGGTTTTTATAGTAAATATGAATATATATAGCTTTCAAGATTTTTACAAATTTCGTTATATGTACTTTACCTTCTATCATTAAAGTCTACAAGAAAAGTTTAACGAATGAACCTAATAAAATTTAAATTCCTTTATCCAACATTTCGTACACAATTAAATTCCTACGCATTCATCAGAATTAAATATTACAGTTATTTGTAGCTAATTTAAGGATTTGAATAAATCTAAATTAATTACTCATTTGTTTTTCCACTCAAATGAATATATCACTTTTTTGTTATTTTATATTTTTGCACACACAAACATTAAAGCAAAATATTTTCATTAATTAATGCAAATAATTAAAACAAAATATTGTACAATTACAATTTTTAAATTATATTAACTATTAAAGAGAAAATTAAGGCAAAAACAATTAAGCAAATTTTAAAGTCGGTCATTTAATAGTATTTATCACTAGGTTCAAAGATGGATCAACTATCATAAAATTTGACTTTTGAAAATTATAATAATACAATTTATTCAGTTTTGACAGAAATGCAAATTTAAAAAATTTAGATTTTTTAGCGCCAATCTTATCAAACCAATAGAGGAAATAACTGAATCACAAAAACTCAGTAAAAAGATTTTAAAGACTAGCAATTTAATTAGAAATTCATAATAATTTTTGTCAAAGACATCAAAAACAAGTAAGAAAGCGCTATAGTCGGTCAAGCCGACCATACGATACCCTTCACCACTAAGGTCAAAGGTGTTATTTTTCCTGTATAAAGACAAATATTTGCTAAATTTTGCGATCATACAAACATTTTCTCAAAACGTATATATTCAACCTGTTTCCGTCATTTGAACTTATATGAGAGCTAGGGTCAAATGTGGACCGATTATCTCGAAATTTGGCAAATTGATTACAGTTGTTACAAAAATTATGTATGCAAAAAATAAACTCAAAATTTTCATTATCTTTAGATTTACGAGCGTTTTAGTGATTTTTTGTCTCATTTAGTGCGTTTTTGAAGAAGAGTTTGTATGGGAGCTATGGTCAAATGTGGACCGATTTCAACGAAATTTGGTACAGTGATTTAGGTTTACATAAGCAGTATCCGTTTTAAATTTCATGAAAAAATATTGATATTTGTGGCCAATATAGCAATTCCGGGAAGTGGGACCTATGGGAGGTACCATAAATAATGGACCGATTTTGACCAATTTCAATAGCCATTATCAAAAAAATTATCTGTGCCAAATTTCATCAAATTATCTTTAGAATTGCGACCTGTAGTTTGATTACAAGGTTTACATGGGGGTCCAGCCAGCCAGCCGTCCAGCCAGCCAGACGGACGGACGGACGGACATCGCTAAATCGACTCAGAAAGTGATTCTAAGTCTATTGGTATACTAAAAGGTGGGTCTAAGACAAATATTTCTATGCGTTACAAACATCAGCACAAACTTATAATACCCTTTCCACCTATGGTGGTGAAGGGTATAAAAAACTCACATCTATTGAATATAAATACGAGTAAAATGTTGGAATTTTTATTTCCATTTGTTTTTGGGTGATTTTTTGAGGCGAAAGTATTTTTACACATTCACCTGAAGCTTATAAATATTTCAAACAAGTAAGAAAGTGCTATAGTCGGTCAAGCCCGACCATACGATACCCTTCACCACTAAGGTCAAAGGTGTTATTTTTCCTGTATAAAGACAAATATTTGCTAAATTTTGCCATCATATAAACATTTTCTGAAAACTTATATATTTAAGCTGCTTCCGACATTTGGACTTATATGAGAGCTAGGGTCAAATGTGGACCGATTATCTCGAAATTTGGCAAATTGATTACAAAAATGATGTGTGCAAAAAATAAACTTAAAATTTCCATTATCTTCAGATTTACGAGCGATTTAGTGATTTTTGTCTAATTTAGTGCGTTTTTAAAGAAAAGTTTGTAAGGGAGCTATGGTCAAATGTGAACCGATTTTAACGAAATTTGGTACAGTGATTTTAGTTTACATAAGCAATATTTGATTTTAATTTCATGAAAAAATATTGATATTTGTGGCCAATATATGAATTCCGGGAAGTGGGACCTATGGGAGGTACCATAAATAATGGACCGATTTTGACGAATTTCAATAGCCATGGTCTCATTATCAAAAAAAAATGATCTGCGCCAAATTTCATCAAAGTATCTTTAGAATTATGACCTGTAGTTTGATTACAAGGTTTACATGGGGGTCCAGCCAGCCAGACGGACGGACGGACGGATATCGACTCAGAATGTGATTCTAAACCTTTTGGTATACTAAAAGGTGGGTCTAAGACAAATATTTCCATGCGTTACATACATCAGCACAAACTTATAATACCCTTTCCTTCTATGGTGGTGAAGGGTATAAAAATTTAGTTAGAATTTGCATTTGTTTATATCGAATAAATTAATCAAATGGTGGCTTCTATGAGTTGATAAACTGTAAAGTTTAAATGTATAATTAATTAACATATCAATAAAAAATCATCAGGTTTTACAAATTGTTTAAACATACTATAATACTTTATTGACTTAAATTATGTTAGATTAATTTCTTTGTCAATTTAATTTGAAAAAGTTGATGTAAATTTTGTAATATTCATTTTCACATATTTGTTGCGTTCCAATAGTCTTTGTTTTGGTTTGAGTCTTTACTAAATTGGGGAAGTAGGGGATGATGGATATCAAGCAACGGTTCTAATTGGTCTTAACTTTTTAAGCTCAAACTTATCTTCTTCTATCCTTCATCTCAACTGTGGACACTGAACTCCTCATGTTATCACCTAAGAAACTTTGTTAACACCCATTAAAGTAGCGGGCCAACATGTGCAGCGAGTTCACCCATAAGAACGATAAAAATATGGGTTAAGATGTCGGCCTAGTAACCCACTTCTGGAAAAATCACCTGCTATGAAAAAGCAAAAAAGAAGAATTAAAACCGCTTCCTCTTATGTTGACGACTATGACAAACGAAAAAAAGACCATGATTTAAAGATCAGCACCTGAAACATCCAAACTCTTTATAGAGGAGGTGCTCTGGTCCAGTTAATGGATGTTCTCGAGTATTATAAATGCGATTTGACTGCTGGTAAATTCAGGCTCCACAACGTAACATTTGACAATGATAGGAGGTTTTTCTCATTTACGGATGGATCGCAATATGGTAGTCAGTAGCACCAGGTTTCAACAACTTGAAATACACAAAGCGACATGGGTCTCCCGATCATATAGCAAATAATCAAAAAGACCATATTGTAGTTGACGGAAGACACTCATCAAGTTTATTGGATGTGCGTACAATTCGAGGAGCTAATACGTCTTTAATGTCTTTATCTAATCTTGGCTATAGGGACCTAGATTTTCTACATGCTTTCACATTACACCAGTTCTTCGAAGTTTTCTCGCTGATTCAGGACCTGATACATACATATATGTGGCAGATAGGCGGAGGTACAACTAGCACCATCTAGCTCAGTTCTTGGCTCAAGCCAGTCTGCGTCTACAATGACATCGAATGAACCATGAGCTGTATGAGTTAATCGCTGACATCGACAAACCAAATTCTAAAATATGCTCAACTTTTGACTTTAACAGGTTGCAAATATAGGCGATTTAATTAAGTAAGGAAAGATATACGACAAATACCTACTTTGATGACCTCAAATGACCACAAGTCATATTTTTTGAAGGAATTGGTTTTAAAATCGGTGTCACTATAAAATCTTCGCTCGGAAAACCTTTGGGTTTAGGGCACATAGGCCGGTTAGTATGTCTAAGCATATTTTTAGTTGACACTAAGATCTAGCAAAAATGTTGGTTCTGTCTACATCTAGACCTAGATATTCTACATGCTTTCATATTACACCAGTTCTTCGAAGTTTCCTCGCTGATTTAGGACCTGATACATACATATATGTGGTAGATAGGCGGAGGTACAACTAGCATCATCTCGTCAATTTCGTTGCCGTCGACGACGCAATAACCAGGAGTTGAAGTGCAGATTAGCTCTATTAGGACTAATAGTAGACTTCGATGTGTTGAGTTATACTATTTAGAATTAACTCGGTGGACTTCTATATTTCAAAAATGTACGACTTCATGATGTTTTGCTTAAGAAGATAAACATTCAAGCCTTGGTCCTGTCAGAAATTACGACTTTCGGTACTAAACTAATCAGCAACTCCTTAACTAGGTAGTCCATCAAATATTACCCTGACCCAAAGAGCTGAATTATTATTTATCTTAACTTCTAGTTGCCATCCCTTTTTTAAGAAACGATTCAAAGCGAATTAAGACAACAATATGTCGAGGGCTGACTGTAGAGTACTCCTTAAGGCTCCGGTTATATCAATACTAGCACGACGTTAAACTTTAATAAAAATACTAATAAAGGAATCTTAATTAACCGCTTTCCGCCATACTATGCAGCCAGTGATATTTTTTTAAGCAATTAAACTATCTTTGGCTCATTGACGTTGACCGGACTTAAATAGTTCTTTTAAATAGTTTAACATTTTAAATAGTTTTTTTTTTAATAGTTTTTCTCAGCATTAACGTCAATTCTTATTTTCTGAATTTTAATTTCAAATTTTTTAAATTTTTTCCCACAGTATAATTTCTTTGGAGGCCGTTTTTACATGACTGAAAGTATATAGCTCTGGCAACTCTACACCACCGGTGATTGTAAATTTTGACATCTGTTTTTAGATTTTTTACGCGTTGTGGTTGTGCTCTTGTGAAATTTGCAGAAAAAGAAGAAATAATATTAATAAATAATTAAAATAAACATTAAAAATTTGCTAAATAAACTCTTTATTTAGCAAAGAACCATCAAAATGGTTTACGACAATGAAGAGGGTAAGTGGAAAACGATAAATCTAACTTTGAATATTTTCACAGAAGTGAAATGTATAAAAGTGTGAAAAAAACATGGCGTCGGAGCGCTAGGGCTCCGCAGTCACAAACAATAACAACAGCATTATGTTAATTTCTTTCATTTTACAAAGAAATGTACGAGGAGGAGAATGCCGAGGAAATCTCCCATGAGTTGTGGCAAGAGGCTTGCTGGATTGTTATTAACGCCTATTTTGATGAAAAAGGTTTGGTGCGTCAGCAGTTGGACAGTTTTGATGAATTTATTCAGATGTCGGTACAACGTATAGTGGAAGATTCCCCAGCCATAGACTTGCAGGCTGAGGCTCAACATACTTCGGGAGAAATCGAAACACCAGTAAGTTTACTTAAAACTTCTTATCTTTGGTTTTTAAAATCTAAACTTCTTTTCTTTTAGCCCCGTTTCCTTTTGAAATTTGAACAAATTTATTTATCCAAACCCACACATTGGGAAAAAGATGGTTCTCCCAGTCCTATGATGCCTAACGAGGCACGTTTACGTAATTTAACCTACTCCGCTCCACTTTATGTGGATATTACAAAAACAAAAATTGTGGAAGGTCAAGCACCTGTTGAAACTCAGCATCAAAAAACATTCATTGGCAAAATTCCCATCATGTTGCGTTCCACTTACTGTTTGCTTTCCCAGCTAACCGATCGTGATTTAACAGAATTGAATGAATGTCCTTTGGATCCCGGTGGTTATTTCATTATTAACGGCTCCGAGAAGGTTCTTATTGCCCAGGAGAAAATGGCCACCAATACAGTGTATGTCTTCAGCATGAAAGATGGCAAATATGCTTATAAATCTGAAATCAGATCTTGCTTGGAACACAGTTCACGCCCTACCTCCACTTTGTGGGTTAATATGATGGCCAGAGGCTCTCAGAATATTAAGAAATCCGCCATTGGTCAACGTATTATAGCCATTCTACCCTATATAAAACAGGAAATTCCAATAATGATTGTTTTCCGTGCTTTGGGTTTCGTGGCCGATCGTGATATTTTAGAACACATTATTTATGATTTTGATGATCCTGAAATGATGGAAATGGTTAAACCTTCTTTGGACGAAGCTTTTGTGGTGCAAGAGCAAAATGTTGCTTTGAATTTTATTGGTACTCGTGGTGCCAGGCCTGGCGTCACCAAGGACAAACGTATTAAATACGCTAAGGAAATTTTACAAAAAGAAATGTTGCCCCACGTGGGAGTTTCGGACTTTTGTGAAACTAAGAAAGCTTACTTTTTGGGTTATATGGTACACAGGTTGCTATTGGCTTCGTTGGGTCGACGTGAATTAGACGATCGGGATCACTACGGTAAGAAAAATATTTTTTAATTCCCGTGTCATTGGAAGACTATTCAAAAACGAATTATCTTAATAGCCAGGATTTATTTTTATTGCTTATATTACATATTGTTTTGAAATATCTGTAACCTTAACATAATTATTTTCTAGGTAATAAGCGTTTGGATTTGGCTGGTCCATTATTGGCCTTTTTGTTCCGTGGTCTTTTCAAAAACTTAATGAAAGAAGTCAGAATGTATACACAAAAGTTCATTGATCGTGGAAAGGATTTCAATTTGGAATTGGCTATCAAAACTAATATCATCACTGATGGTTTGCGTTATTCCTTGGCCACAGGTAATTGGGGAGACCAGAAAAAGGCCCATCAGGCTAGAGCTGGAGTATCTCAGGTACATTTCAACATTCTAATAACTTAAGCAAGAAAAACTTATTCATTCTTAAAATATTTTAGGTATTGAATCGTTTAACTTTTGCCTCAACCTTATCCCATTTGAGACGTGTCAATTCACCCATTGGTCGTGATGGTAAATTGGCCAAACCTCGTCAGTTGCACAATACTTTGTGGGGTATGTTGTGTCCTGCCGAAACTCCTGAAGGAGCTGCTGTAGGTCTTGTAAAAAATCTAGCATTGATGGCTTATATTTCTGTCGGTTCTCAACCCTCACCCATCTTGGAGTTCTTGGAGGAGTGGTCTATGGAAAATTTAGAAGAAATTGCCCCCTCCGCTATTGCAGATGCTACCAAGATTTTCGTAAACGGCTGCTGGGTCGGTATCCACCGTGATCCCGAACAATTGATGGCTACTCTGCGTAAACTTAGAAGACAGATGGATATTATTGTCTCCGAAGTGTCTATGATTCGTGATATTCGTGATCGTGAAATTCGTATTTACACAGATGCCGGTAGAATTTGTCGTCCTTTATTGATTGTGGAAAATGGTTCATTGCTTCTGAAGAAGACTCATGTTGAAATGTTAAAGGAACGTGATTACAATAACTACAGTTGGCAAGTGCTGGTAGCCTCGGGTGTGGTGGAATATATTGACACTTTGGAAGAGGAGACAGTAATGATTGCTATGTCACCCTATGATTTGAAACAAGATAAAGATTATGCCTATTGTACCACATATACACATTGTGAAATTCATCCTGCCATGATATTGGGTGTATGTGCCTCTATTATACCCTTCCCTGATCACAACCAGTCTCCTCGTAATACCTATCAAAGTGCTATGGGTAATTTGAAAAACTATTGTATATTAAATATTAAAATAGATTTAATTTTGTATTCCATTTGCAGGTAAACAAGCTATGGGTGTGTATATCACAAATTTCCATGTACGGATGGACACTCTAGCCCACGTTTTGTACTATCCCATGAAGCCTTTGGTTACTACGCGTTCTATGGAGTATTTGCGTTTCAGAGAATTGCCTGCCGGTATTAATTCCATTGTAGCCATTTTGTGTTATACTGGTTACAATCAAGAAGATTCTGTTATTTTAAATGCTTCTGCTGTAGAAAGAGGTTACTTCCGATCCGTGTTTTACCGTTCTTATAAAGATTCAGAAAACAAGCGTATCGGAGATCAAGAGGAGAACTTTGAAAAACCCACAAGAGCCACCTGTCAAGGTATGCGTAATGCTCATTATGACAAATTGGATGATGATGGTATTATTGCACCTGGTATTCGTGTATCCGGAGACGATGTGGTTATTGGCAAAACTATAACTCTACCCGAAAATGACGATGAATTAGATGGCAACACCAAGCGTTTCACTAAAAGAGATGCCTCCACATTCTTGCGTAACTCTGAAACTGGTATTGTTGATCAAGTCATGTTGACTCTAAACAGTGAGGGCTACAAGTTTTGTAAAATTCGTGTAAGATCAGTACGTATACCACAAATTGGCGACAAGTTTGCCTCTCGTCACGGTCAAAAGGGTACCTGTGGTATTCAATATCGTCAAGAAGATATGGCATTTTCATGCGAAGGTCTAGCTCCGGACATTATCATTAATCCTCACGCTATTCCATCTCGTATGACAATTGGCCATTTAATTGAATGCCTTCAGGGCAAGTTAGGTTCTAACAAAGGTGAAATTGGCGATGCTACACCATTCAATGATGCCGTCAACGTACAAAAGATTTCCACTTTTCTTCAAGAGTACGGTTATCACTTGCGTGGCAATGAAGTTATGTACAATGGTCATACTGGACGTAAAATTAATGCCCAAGTCTTCTTGGGACCCACCTACTATCAACGTCTCAAGCATATGGTGGACGACAAGATTCACAGCAGAGCTCGTGGCCCCGTACAGATTTTAGTGCGCCAACCTATGGAAGGCAGAGCTCGTGATGGTGGTCTACGTTTCGGTGAGATGGAACGTGATTGTCAAATCTCTCATGGTGCTGCACAATTTTTGCGTGAACGTCTATTTGAAGTCTCCGATCCTTATCGTATACATGTCTGCAATTTCTGTGGTTTGATTGCTATAGCCAATCTGCGTAACAATACCTTTGAATGTAAGGGCTGTAAGAATAAGACACAAATCTCACAGGTTCGTTTACCATATGCTGCTAAGTTGTTGTTCCAAGAACTGATGTCTATGAATATTGCTCCACGCTTAATGGTCGTTTAATATGCTTGAATTTGGTCAACAAATGGACTTGATAAGGCTCACACAATTATCATTATGAAAACTTTATATCAATAGGATTTTTTTATTTAAAAATATTTGTAAAATGTATGAATGACTAAAGTCTTAATAAAATTTTATTAATTAACAAATTGCATTTAAGTTTTAAATTATTTCAAAGAAGAATTTTGCCTACAATTTTTTTTTTTAATTTTCGTTAAAAATTTTTTTCTGTGGGAAAATTTTTGTTATAATTGTTTTTTTTATAGAAAAACTTCGTTATAAATTTTTCTATAAAAAAATTTAGTTATGAAATTTTTTCTATAGAAAAATTTAAATAACAAATTTTGTTGTAAAAATTTTTCTATAGAGATATTTTCGTTCAAAATTTTTTCTATAGAATTATTTTCTCTAGAAAATTTTTGTTTTAAAATTCTTTCTATAGAAAATTTTTCGTTTTAATATATTTTCTATAGAAACATTTTTGTTTTAAATTTCTAAAAATTTATAACGAAAATTTTTCTACAGAAAAAATTTTATAACGAAAATTTTTCTACAGAAAAAATTTTATAGCGAAAATTTTTCTATAGAAAACATTTTATAACGAAAATTTTTCTATAGAAAAAATTTTATAACGAAAATTTTTCTATAGAAAAAATTTTATAACGAAAATTTTTCTATAGAAAAAATTTTATAACGAAAATTTTTCTATAGAAAAAATTTTATAACGAAAATTTTTCTATAGAAAAAATTTTTTAACGAAAATTTTTCTATAGAAAAAATTTTATAACGAAAATTTTTCTATAGAAAAAATTTTGTAACGAAAATTTTTCTATAGAAAAAATTTTGTACCGAAAATGTTTCTATAGAAAAAATTTTGTAAAAAAAAATTTTCTATTTCAAAAATTTTGTAAAGAAAATTTTTCTATAGAAAAAATTTATAACGAAGATTTCTCGATAGAAAAAATTTTATAACGAAAATTTTTCGATAGAAAAAGTTGTATAACGAAAATTTTTCTATAGAAAAAATTTATAACGAAGATTTCGCGATAGAAAAAATTTTATAACCAAAATGGTTCTATGGAAAAAATGTTTAACAAAAATTTTTCTACAGAAAAAAATTTTATAACGAAAATTTTTCCATAGAAAAAAATTTATAACGGATATTTTTCTATAGAAAAAATTTTATAACGAAAATTTTTCTGTAGAAAAAATTTATAACGAAAATTTTTGTAAAGAAAAATTTTTATAACAAACATTTTTCAATAGGAAAAATTTTATAACAAAAACTTTTTAATAGAAAAAATTTTTTACGAAGATTTTTCGATAGAAAATTTGTCTATAATTAAATATAATAATGAAAATTTTTCTAAAGAAAAAATTTCAAACAAAAATTTTTCTATAGAAAAAATTTCATAAGAAATAATTTTCGGAAATTTTTTTATAGAAAAAATTTTATAGTGAATATTTTTCTATACAAAAAATTTTATAATAAAAATGTTTATAGAATTTTTCTTATAAATTTTTTTCTATAGAAAAATTTTGTTATAAAATTTTTTCTATAGAAAAGTTTTTCTATTTCTATATAGAAAAATGTTAGATATAATTTTTTTCAACAGAAAAATATTATTTAGTGTTTCTAGAAAATTTTTAGATATAATATAACAATAGTATATTTTGCAATCCCAATGTACAAATGCCTTAAAATAGTACCTTTATGTTTACCCAACTCTGTCATCCAGACAGCTGTGGCAATTCTATCCAAACAGCTGACTCTTGTACCTTTTACTTTGAAAACTTATTCTGCATGTTTACAAGAGTTTTCCTGCACAAAATTATCAATTTAAATAAAATGAGTTTTCTAAGGAGCGGAGGAAAATGGTTAGTCGCTGGTGGTATACTTCCTCTACACTCCGACCAGCATGACAAACTATCGAAAGACACCAAAACATACAAATCATTTGTACAAAGACCTCCATCAAATGAAACCGGCTGGGAACGAATTAAGGAAATCTTTAAAGTAGAGTAAGTATTTCCGAAGCTTATCCGTGATATCTTTCCTAACTTAAACCTTAAAATTTTAGTGAATTTGGCTCGATATCTGCTGAATTAAACTCAGTCTATCAAGCCGGCTTTTTGGGTTTTCTGGTGGGTGCCATCTATGGCGGTGTTATACAATCGCGTCAGTCCTATATGAATTTTATGGAGAATAATCAAGCAACAGCGTTTAGGTCACATTTAGATGCAAAGGTAAGTAGGTAAACTTATGGAAAAGAAGAGGGTTTTGACTAATTTAACATTCATTAAATGACTAGAGAAAACTGCAAGATGAATTCACCATGAGTTTCGCCAGGGGAGGCTTTAAATGGGGCTGGCGTGTGGCTTTATTTACTACCTCCTATTAGTAAGTTTTTTTGCATACAATAAACATTTGAAAACTACTCTTACCTTCTATATCCCTTAGTGGTATTGTCACTTTAGTTTCTGTTTATAGGGAAAAATCTTCCATTTACGAGTATTTGGCTGCAGGCAGTTTATCTGGAGCCATGTACAAATTTAATATGGGACTAAGGGGAATGGCTGCTGGTGGAATTATTGGTGGTGTTTTGGGTGGCGTAGGAGGAGCTGCTTCGTTGTTAATTTTGAATTTGTCAGGCACCTCAATGGAAGAAGTACGCTATTGGCAATATAAATGGCGGGCTAATCGCGATGATGCTATTGCTGAAAGTTATAAGGTAACATTCCAAATGATTCATTTGTTCACTTTATTTTAAATGCACACATTTTTATTTACACTTTTCAATAAATTTGACAGTTGGCGGCTGAGGAGGATGAACCCACACCCGAACTTTTGAAAGCACATGACGCGAAAGTTGGCGAAAAAATTACTTTAGAAAATGTCAAATAAATAGTTACGATTATTGTAAATAAATTGTTGTTGTTAGGTTTATAAACAAATTAACACAATTAATTTTTCTTTTTTTTTCTTTTTTTGACAAAAAAAGGAAATATCAACCCAACCAAGTTATAGAATATAGATTACGACTTCCCAAATAGGTGCAATGCTTGAGTTTCCTGCGCATGTTGGACAAATGACGTCACGGAACAGTGAAACATTTTTAATTTTTTTACTTAAAATTCTTCTATTTCAAAACTGAATGATCAAATTTGTTCTTTTAGTTCAATATTGGTTTTTTTGCACACTTTCTCACTTGATTTTGATTTTTTAATTTCTTTTAATCATTTTACTTGAATTTGTCCACTGCTCACATACACATGTTCACAATTTACAATTTGCTTCAAATTTTTAAGCAAGATTTTTTAACACTTATAGCTTTTAGGTACACTTCACTCACGGTTTTTATAATGATAATTATTTTTTGCACTATATTTTACAAATTTAAAAACAAAATTCTTCGTTATAAACGAAATCCAATAAATAACTTTTTGGAGAGCTGTCAAATTGACCTGCTGCAGGATTGCCAAGTCTTACACATTATATAAGTTTTTTCGGACAAAATTAGCAATTAGTCTACGAAGAAAAATTTTCGTTTAAAAATTGTTTCTATAGAAAAATTTTCGTTAAAAAAAATTTTCTATAGAAAAATTTACGTTAAAAAATTTTTCTATAGAAAAATTTTCGTTAAAAATTTTTGCTATAGAAAAATTTTCGTTAAAAAAATTTTCTATAGAAAAATTTTCGTTAAAAAATTTTTTATATAGAAAATTTTTTGTTAAAAATTTTTTAAAAAAATTAACGTTAAAAATTTTTTTCTATAGAAAAATTTTCGTTAAAAAATGTTTCTATAGAAAAATTTTCGTTAAAAAAATGTTTCTATAGAAGAATTTTCGTTAAAAAAATTTTTCTATAAAAAAATGTTCATTCAAAAAATGTTTCTATAGAAAAATGTTCGTTAAAAAAATGTTTCTATACAAAAATTTTCGTTAAAAAATTTTTCTATAGAAATATTTTCGTTAAAAAAAATTCTCTATAGAAAAATTTTCGTTAAAAAAATTTTACTATAGAAAAATTTTCGTTAAAAAAAATTTTCTATAGAAAAATTTTCGTTAAAAAAAATTTTTCTATAGATAAATTTTCGTTAAAAAAATTTTTCTATAGAAAAATTTTAACATAGAGAAATTTTCGTTAAAAAAATTTTTCTATACAAAAATTTTCGTTAAAAAAATTTTTCTATACAAAAATTTTACTATAGAAAAATTTTCGTTAAAAAAATTTTTCTATAGAAAAATTTTCGTTAAAAAAATTTTTCTATAGAAAAATTTTCGTTAAAAAAATTTTCAATAGAAAAATTTTCGTTAAAAAAAATTTCTATAGAAAAATTTTCGTTAAAAAAATTTTTCTATAGAAAAATTTTTGTTAAAAAATTTTTACTATAGAAAAATTTTCGTTAAAAAAATTTTTCTATAGAAAAATTTTCGTTAAAAAAATTTTCTATAGAAAAATTTTCGTTAAAAAAATTTTCTATAGAAAAATTTTCGTTAAAAAAAAATTTCTATAGAAAAATTTTCGTTAAAAAAATTTTTCTATGGAAACATTTTCGTTAAAAAAATTTTTCTATAGAAAAATTTTCGTTAAAAAAATTTTTCTATAGAAAAATTTTCGTTAAAAAAATTTTTCTATAGAAAAATTTTCGTTAAAAAAATTTTTCTATAGAAAAATTTTCGTTTAAAAAATTTTTCTATAGAAAAATTTTCGTTAAAAAAATTTTTCTATAGAAAAATTTTCGTTAAAAAAATTTTTCTATAGAAAAATTTTCGTTAAAAAAATTTTTCTATAGAAAAATTTTCGTTAAAAAAATTTTTCTATAGAAAAATTTTTGTTAAAAAAATTTTTCTATAGAAAAATTTTTGTTAAAAAAATTTTTCTATAGAAAAATTTTTGTTAAAAAAATTTTTCTATAGAAAAATTTTCGTTAAAAAAATTTTTCTATAGAAAAATTTTCGTTAAAAAAATGTTTCTATGTAAAAATTTTTGTTAAAAAAAATTTTCTATAGAAAAATTTTTGTTAAAAAAAATTTTCTATAGAAAAATTTTCGTTAAAAGAATTTTTCTATAGAAAAATTTTCGTTAAAAATATTTTTCTATAGAAAAATTTTCGTTAAAAATATTTTTCTGTAGAAAAATTTTCGTTAAAAAAAATTTCTATAGAAAAATTTTCTTGAAAGAAATTAATTTTTAGTTGAACCAAGAATTTATGGTAAGAGGTTGTGGGTTCGAATCCGGGCTCAGGTTCATATCATAAATTTTTATTTTTAATAATTTTTATGATTTTTAAATTAGATTAATAATTTTTAGGAATACTGAAAAACTATATGACACTTAGCATTGTGGAAGTTTTTCTTTGGAAAAATTTTAGTTAAAAAATTTTTCTATATAAAAATTTTCGTTAAAAACCTCAATGAACAAAAATGTTTTATCTATTTTCATAAAATTTATTTTGAATCTATTAATTATGTATTTATTGTATTTAATATTTATGATTAAAACAAGTACAACTTATTAAACAAATAAAATACACAACCTTCAAAATGATTCTAGATTCATTTTTATTAAAAAGAAAATATATTAAAAATTTTATAAATTAAATAGCCAATTTCGATTTGCAAAATAAAATACATAAAAAATCTTTGTAAAATTTTTCTTATGGAAAAATAATAATGCACACAAAAAATACTAGAATAAAGGCTAAGAAAAGCATTATGAAATATATAAAAAGCATTGAGCAGTCTAAAGTTGAAACACATAAAGAAATTGCAACTAAAATTTTATAAAATATCATTTCAAAAAATAATCATAAAAAAACAATAGCGATTGCTAATTTTTGAAAATACTATGATTAAAAAGTTTAAGTTGATTGTTCTTGGGGTTTAGTTAAACGTCTAGCACCACGATTAGGTGGTCCTTTGGGTTTGGCAAAAGCCGGTCGGTGGAGCATTTTCTTGGGGTGTAATTCGTCTTGTAAAAATTCTTCGGTTAGCTCAGCACCCGAGTCAATTTCGAGCTAGAAATATAAAGTAAACTAGTTATCTTTGAACGAAAAAATGAAGAAAACCTAATTAATTACCTTCTTGGCAATATCTACACCAAAAGAGTGTAAGGTCTCCAAAAATGGTTGCTTGCAGCTAGAATACATCATGCGTTCCTTTACGGAACAGCTGTAACCGGGCATAGAGTATATGAAGACAAATGATTCCATGTAGTCACTCTCATGAGAGTGTTTAAACAAATACAGATGATAACGAGCATGATCATCTGGTACTTGCTTTGGAAGATCAGTTAAGGGCACAACTGCAGCATGAGAAACATGTATCTGTTCGGCCTCTAAGTCAATGCGAAATTGTAAATAATCATATGAACCGCTGAGTAAATCACGTATTGCCTGTTTTGTGGCTTCTGATACAGGGCAAGATATGCCGCCTAAAGTTTGTTGACGAGTATCCGTACTAATATTTGTATTGACTTCGGTTTTTCTCAAATCAGCGATTTCCTTTTCTCGTGTGGTTAAAGGAGCTGGAGCCGCAAAAGCTTTCTTATGCTTATGATATCCCTCCAATGTAGTCTCGTCTTTGGAGGTGGCATGTATTTCCTCAGTGATATGAGCCGAACCGAATTCTTGTTTGAGCGTTGCTTTAGTGGAAGCATAGACCATTTTCTGGCGTATGGAAGCAGTATCTGGAACCCAGCTTAACAACAACCAGGCATAACCCAAAGACGTTTTACTATCCAAACGATATATTAAATAGCAAGGATTATTGTCTTCAATTAGAGGAGCAACAAGTTTATCATAATCTTTTTCCCAGTCTTTCTTTATATCGGCAGTAGCTGAGCAAGATAGTTCCTCTATAAAAAAAAACATTTACAAAATTTGTTTGAAAGAAATTCATTTTTTGGCTTTTTAGCATTAAGACTATTTACCATTTTCAATAGATACTTTGATGACACGTAATTTTCCATTTTTAGCTTTTCCAAAGACTTTCAATAATTTTTCATTGGCTGCAAACAGAAAAAGTAAACAGGGGGTCCTCCATTAAATTTTTTGCTCCAAATATTAAATTTTCATTAATTATTATGTATACTCACGTTTTATACCAGTTTGATGAGACATTTTACCTTAGATTTTATCTATTCTAATTTTTTTCTAATTTGTGATTTTGTTAATTTTTTGTTAATTTCCTTTTTATCTTTCACTTCTTGCGCTTTTTTGGCATAAAATTTATATTTATTACTCACTCCACGGTTTATTGGTAACAACAACAATAAGAATAACAAAATATTTTTTTATTTTTGACAATAAAAAACAATGTTGCCATGTTATTGTTTTGGTTTCCCTTTCTACTCCCACCATCACAAAGAATGGGGTATATTTAAATTTGGGAACATATCCTAAGCTTAACAGAATAATAAACAAAAAAGTGCTAACGACATAGTCCGCCTCACTAGTGTCCTAAAGAGTTATGAAAACTTCTACTTTGAAAATTGAGTCTCCTAGGAAATTGTACTTTTTAGACCATGATAACATATTTTATACAGTGGGCTTCAAAAAATTAATCATTTGACAGGTATCAAATTCTAAACTATTGAATGGATCTTATTTGATCACCTTTGATGAACGATTGTCAACATAGTATAATTAAGCAGTAAAAAATTAAGAATTGAAAATTGTATTAAATAGGACGCGGTAGTTTGTAATTTATTTGCATTGACTCGCATAAATATGTATCCAAACATATAATCGATATAAATTGAAATAACTCGTAAATTTAATAAATTATAACGTGTAGTTTAATATTCAATTAAAAAAATACCTTTTTTCATCAAAATTTTTATAACAATTTTAAAATCAAAGGACCTAAAAACAACAACGCAAAATTATCAGACATGACACAAATTTCGTTCGGAAGTGAAACCATTCTGTAGTTAAATTCCGATCGAAATGGTTTTAGGTTCTATAGACTCCGAAAAATTATAAATGCATAAAAACATTTTAAAACACGAATTTTTCAATTGAAATCAGAAACTGTTACCTTTGTTTTAACAGATAACACTGATTAATTAATGAAATTGTTCAAATATTGAATAAACAAAAAAAAACATACAGATTCAATTCCACTTTTGAAATAGAAAATGGTTTCATTCCGAAAAAAAATTCGTTTTACTTTTTCTGTAAAAGCAAAATACGGAATTCATTCCACTTCCGAACGGAATTGAATTCTGTGACATGGCTGTATCCATCCACTAAATTTTGTAATAAACATTTTATTCAAAAATTATCATTTATTTAATCCAACCATTCTTTCATATATTGACATTTTGTCGGTGTGACATCACCGCATTTAGAACAATTTTTTATAACAGGACAAATACCACAGGGCATTTGCACTAGTCCGGGTGGGGGAAGAGGAGAATTTATAGATCTGTAAACGAAAACACTATCTGACATTAGAATTCTTTCAGCATTGCCGTCATAGACCACAGTTTTCAAGATAGTTTCCAAATCATCTTCATCTAAATTAACCTTAATTACAAAAAAAATTTAAAAATAAATATGTTTATAAAAATGGTTATAGTTATCAATTTTACCTTACTTATACCCAAATCGGATATAAACTTGTGTACCTCTTTAACTGTACAACAGGATAATTGTTTAAAAGCCAAAGGACCTTCACCTTTCTTTAAAGCATTGTCCCTTTTCATTTGTAGAAAACGCAGGCATTGCTGATTTAATACATCAACAAACTCAGCTTCAAAGTCTTGATCTTGATACCAGGCACCACCGGTAACGGAACGATCTGGTTCCAAGTTATACAGCATATAAACTTTCTTTTTGCTGGCCTTTTGAAAAAAGTAAAGAAATTATTTTGTTTCTATTATTTAATTACATTATTGTACTTACGTTAACTGATTTAACGGCCTTAATAAGCTTTTTAGTTTCCAGATTTTTTAATATTTTATTCAACTGTGTCATATTTAAATTCGACTGTATGCGTATATCACGTATCCATATTCCCTTACTGCCACCTTCTTCAATAATCCCATAAACAATTTTCTCTTCATTATCAGCATCCTTGGGTAAAACACTTTTCTTGGGATCTTTGGAACGATAAAATAGTTTATCACCTTTTTTCAATATTTCTATGGAACCCTGTTTTAGAAGTTTATTAAGCCCCTCAACGCGAATGGTTGGTGCAATATCAGGTAAACCTTTTTCCAAGTCATCATTATTTGCACCCGCAGGAACTGCTTGTATTAAAGCCAATAATTGATGTGAAATATCATCGGCCGACATTGTCTAATAATTCAAATATATTCAGTTTTTTTTTTTTTTGTATAAAAAATTACCGTTATTAGGAACCACCTTTATTTCTCGTTATGTTTATACTGACTGTGTAAGCACGACCTGTAAGAGAACATGTTTTTGGAGAAATGTCAAAATGAATAATGAAAACAAATAGACAAAAAACAAAAAGAACAAGCACATTTCGGCAATTTCTTCATGAAATATTTAAACTTATTTTCTGCTTTTTTCAAGTGATTTAATAAAAATGTTGGAAGCAGATGATGAAATTGAGTCCATGGACTTTCACAAAGTTAATAAAAACAATTTTGAACAAATACAAATCAAGGCAAATAAGGTAAATATGTTCAAATATCGCACGTACTTACTAGTCACGACAAAAATTACAACTAAATGACAGTGTTGCCAAGAACAAACAATTGTTCCCTTCTTGATCAAAAATACCTTATTTTTAAAAATATGCCGAGAATATTGATGAAAATTTTTTGATGTGTAGTTGGATTATTAAACTTTTGTCCCTAACTCCCACATAAAACCCAACGCAGGAAATTTATAAAATTCATATAAATTTTGATAAAAAGTCTTGTGTCAACAATAAAAATTTGAAATTTAACAACAATATATGGCAAACATGTTCTGGATTAATGTGGAAAGCACATAGACCTGGTACAGGACTGTATAGAATGTAGGGCCCTATGTCCAAGTTAAGATATAGGAGAGAACAATTTTTCTAGGCCTAGGTAGGATCAATCTAAGAAACGACATTGGGATATTGAAAAAAAAAAAACGACCGCATCGGTTGAACAGATTTCCTGTCATTGTCTCATTCTTCAAAGTCAAAAACTTAAGTTTCCATGTAGCAGATTCGACGACTAACTCCATGACAACATGCGATGAAAACTGAACGCACTTGAAAGCTTCATTTAGATAATCTGCTATTACAAATGGCCCATGTTGACTGCCTATAATACTTTAATTATTCTTATCTTCTTAGATCGGCTATGCAGATGGTGTAAATGATGGTCGCGAAAGTGTCTTCCAAAATGGTTTTGACCAAGGCTATAAAGACGGTTTGCGTACAAGTTTTCAACTTGAAAAGTTTAGATATTTCTTTAAAAATTTAAATAACGAAAAAATCAGCAACTTGGATTTCCTCAAAGAAAAGCAAATATATGAGGATCTTAATATTTTGGAAGCCAAATCGCAGCAGCATTTTAAATATCTTCAGTATACAGATAAAAACTTGGAGATCGTATCACAAAAGCAGCATGAGTATGTTGATGAAACAATGGAAACATTTGCCAACAGACTACCGATCACAAGCGATTTATTGAAAGACCCATCCATAAAGGATTTTATATAAAAAGTTTAACTTAAGATCTTTTTTTTCGTTTTATTAATTAATAAATGTAATTTTATATGATAATGAAAATTTATAAATAAAGACCTTCGGGGGTGCCCTCCTTCTTACGATACAAAACACTTTCTTTTGATTTCTTAAAGTCTTCGTTAGTAACTTTCATGCGCCGTTCACGTAAAGCCATTAAACCAGCCTCTGTGCAGATAGCCTTGATGTCGGCTCCAGACAAATCATCCTTGGCCATAATCAATTCACTTAAATTAACGTCTTCGGCCAGGGTCATACGTGATGTATGTATATTGAAAATGCGACGTTTGGTCTTTTCATCGGGCAGGGGAAATTCTATCTTACGATCTATACGTCCAGGACGAATAAGAGCTGGATCTAATGTTTCAATACGATTTGTAGCCATTATGACCTAAGAAAATAAAATAATCATTAATCATGATAAAAATATAGTTGTAATTCTACCAACTATAACAAGTAATAATAAATAATATACAGAATACTAAAATTAAGACTGTTGGAAGCTGTATATTTGTTACTGTACATTAACGAAACAACCCAAACTTACACATTCATTAGAGTACGGGAACAAAATTTATATCGTGCTATACATAATTTAAAAAAATGTCTCTTACCTTAACATCGCCTCTAGAATCAAAACCATCCAATTGGTTCAACAATTCTAACATAGTTCTTTGAATTTCCCTTTCGCCACCGGAATTTGAATCGTAACGTTTTGTGCCTACAGCATCGATTTCATCTATGAATACAATGGAAGGTGCATGTTCTTCGGCTACACGGAAAAGTTCCCTCACCAATTTTGGACCATCACCTAAGTACTTTTGAATCAACTCTGAACCAACAACACGCAAGAATGTAGCTGACGTTTGATTGGCAACTGCCTTGGCCAATAGTGTTTTACCTGTACCGGGTGGACCATACAAAATAACGCCCTTAGGAGGTTTAATACCCATTTCTTCATAATATTCTGGATGTGTGAGGGGCAACTCTACGGATTCCTTAATTTCCTGGATCTGTGTATCAAGGCCACCAATATCGGCATATGTTTCTTGGGGAGCCTTTTCCAATTTCATTACTGTTACCATAGGATCAGTATCATCACTGAGAACTCCGACTACAGCATGAACTTTGTGATTTAATAACACCGAGCAACCAGGCTCGAGTTGATCTTTATCCACAAACGACAAAATGCTAACATAATGCTCTGAACCCACACTTGTTGACACTATGGCATGATTATCGTCAATAATCTCTTCCAAATTACCAACGGACATGGGTGTTCCTCTTAAATCATCAACCTTAGAACGTTCTTCCTCGTTTTTCTCATCTTGTGGCTTAAGGCGTTCCTGATTGCGTATGAATTCTTCCTCCATCATGAGGTAATCCTTGATGCGTTCCAGTTTTAGTAACTTCAAACGGCACCGTGTATGGGGAGTAACTTGGGGCAATTTCATGGCCGCATCAGGACCCTTTGCGCGCTTCTTCTTTTTGCCCACACGGGTGGGAATTGGTGGCTCGTACTTCTTCTTTTTGTCTTTGTCATCTTTTTTATCACCAGATCCCCCTTGAGCCGATTGATTTTGACCCTTTAATAATGTTAAAATATTAGTAATTTATATATTTCTATTGTTCGCTATCATTACTATTATATATATTTACCATTTTATTAAATATTTAATTCAATGATTATCTAAAAAAATACAACTTCCTTTTCTTTTCTGCTGTTTTTGCAAATTAACAAATCGGCTTCCAAATTTTGTTTTTCAGAATTAGCATGACTAGTGAAAATTACAAACAAAAACCCATAGATGTATTTTGAGGAAATATATTTTTAGTACCTTTTTCTTCAAACAAGTTGTACACACAAACACGTTTCATTTCAATGGGTTTGAAGCACTGAGGCATCACATTTATTTTTCAAACTTTTAATCTTTTGCTGTAAATTGTTGTTGCCGGCTTGACAACAAGCATTAATACTCAAAAGTGCAACTCTGAGATTGGTTTTCATAGCGCTTGCAAAAAAAAGTATTTTTATCCGAGATTACCAAATTTACGAACACTTTTCTGTGGTTTCATTTGTCTTTTGACATTTGCTAGCTGGTGTTTTCTTTTTCTTGTGAACCAAACCTGCCAACGCATAAAAAATGGTCTTGCTGGATAATTCGTCGGTAAAAATATATTTTTTTTAATGTAAAACAATAAATTTTAATGATAATTTTCGTAATTTCAGTTTATATTACGTTTGCAGAAGCTAGCGAATTCTGCAAAAGCCGACTCTTCATTTACCGTCACATTTAAAAGATGTAAGTACCAGGCACTGAAACCTAAATGAACCAATAGGGAAACTTTGTAAATAGGTACATAAATTAAATTGGTTTAAAACAGAAATATGTGTTCACTCAGTTATAGGATTAGACTGTGTTAGGGGTCATTGCCACATCGATGGACATAACTTCCCCTATATGTGACTTTTATATTGGTATCAAGTCTTGGATGAGTAAGGCATTCTAATATGCTTTTGTTAATTGCAGCTGAAGGGGAATGGGCAGAATCGTCTTACAATCATCAGGTATTGTTCGTGCGAAATTAAGCACTAATGACCAATGTATTTTGCGCAGTCTACAAAAAGAGGACTGTAAAAAGGTTTCACTGTTATCCTCGCAGTGAAGGATAACGATGAGTGTATGCGAAAACTTATCGCCTAACAGTTATGCATAAGTGACATTCATTATACCAACCACCTCTAGAAGAACAAGGCAGGATTCCGTAGTAATGGACGGACATCTGCTCTGATTTTGTTTCGTCACACTTCCAACATAGGTGGGAAGGCTGTTTTTTTTTTCGTCTTGTTGTAACTGCAATATTTAGGCATGTTCACAAGATCAATTTCCGCTTGAAATTAAAATAACATAAATATTTAAAAGGATCAAATTTCTAAAACTATTAAAGTTTTCAGAGTCTTTATTAATTAGTCGTTAGGTATTATTTTCCTTATATACATATATGCTCGGATCGTAAAGCTACTAAATTGGTTTCACCTTTATGAATAATTTAACTTTGAAGGTTTGTTTGATATCAATTTCACATGAAAGTGATTTTCAGAACGGGGATGACTATTGTTAATATCGCAAAAGTGATACTTGCGACATTTGAATAGTATATTGGTTTAAAAACCACATTTAGACACAGAGATTGACAAAGAAATCGTTTTAACAATGTCTATTTAGATGTTTGTCCAGAAAATGTTGAAATTATGTAAACATTAATTATAACTTAGATATACACATTTTTCGATCCGTTTATAATTAGGGATACTGTTACTAACGAAGATGGCCTAACAAACCATCAAAACGTACTTCAGGGTATAGATGTTAAGGGTCCTAATGTAATACTCTTATATCAAACTTTGTAATAAAAGTTTTGTTGATAGGTCCATATTTTGCTTAGAAATGTTCGGAATCATTGATGAACATGTAAGCGGATTGCTGGGTGTTACTAATTTGATTGTCTTATAACATCGAATTCCTGGTGTATTTATTGAAGAAAATACAAAACTACTCTGACTACTAAATTTTATAGTCACATCGGTTTTAACTTCTGCCGTTATATTTTGAAATCCGAACAAATGTCGAATCCTATCTTATATTAAGTTTCATGGAATTCTGTTTTAATTCTTTCATTTATACCAATATTTTTACTCGTTGCTAATAAAACACAAATCTTCCTAAAAAAATCTTTTTATTTTTTTATCACAAAGAATTTTTTACATATGCTCATGTTTATTGCAACTTTCGAATGAAAATAATCATTTATTTAGTTTACAATGCACTTTTTTTTATTTAAAACTTTTTTCCAGACAATGGACATGATAGACCAAAACCCCGTGAAGGCAAACCTCAATTACCCGAGCCTGAAGAGTATATGTGTCTGATGAGAGCTCAATCGAAATCAAAAAAAGTAATTTATTTCATTATTTTCTCTCATTTGTTAAAACTTAAAACCATATTCAAAATTTCTTTTAGATTTCAACAGTGGTCAAACATGAAGATGTCCCCAAAATGATGACCATGTATGCACAATTTATGAAAAGTAGCATGGATGGATTGAAACGTGTTAAAAAGATTAAGAGTAAAGCAAAAGCCGCCAAAGGCTAATATATACCCCTTTTAACACTCATTCGATTCCTTCTGATTGATTTACTTTAAACTAGCATTTAACGTTATTTTTTTAATATTCTATGTAGAGTCATATTAAGAACAGAATTAAATAAAACAAAGCGTATTTGTTAAAAGAATTTAAAAAAATCTTTCTTAAACATAATGTTATTTGAGTAATTATTTGCGGCATCAAAACACAATGACATGTATATTTATAATTACAAACTAACTAGACAACATTTAGATTTAAATATATGTATATTAATTATAGATTAGAAGTAGAAGAAGGATAAATATTAAAAACAATAATTATATTTAGGGTTTAAGCATTTCGCTTTTCATAAACACCCTTTTTCTTTAATTGACGTAAAGCACATTTTGCTGCAGTACATTTCGCAATACGATAATTTCTGCCAATGCCACGATAAGTACCCTTACAAAAGACCTCTACAGTAACACGCACACGT
Source organism: Stomorhina lunata (assembly GCA_933228675.1). Classification (NCBI taxonomy): domain Eukaryota; kingdom Metazoa; phylum Arthropoda; class Insecta; order Diptera; family Rhiniidae; genus Stomorhina; species Stomorhina lunata. The sequence goes on along the minus strand of OW121740.1, from coordinate 120,752,510 downwards.
CGACCATCAGCCAATTTTTCAGGTTTGCTAAAATAAAGTTGAAATACAAAACAAATTAACAACTAAAGCAGAATGAAAAGAAATAATAGGATAATACCCAAATTTGGCAGTTTCAGGCTCTAATTCTAATAATTCTCTTATAGGAGATTTTGGCACAGAATTACTGAATTGTTCTATCTCTGGACGCATCATATTATAGTACACTAGCCACACAGCATCTAACGACATATTCGAGTCTAAAAATATTGCACCCGCTACAGATTCAAAAACATCTCCCAAAGCCTTTGGTACTTCAACATCTTCAGCATCATCACATTCCTCTTCGGACAGTAGATAATACTTAAATGAATTTGAAGAAATATTGACAAAAATTAAAAGAACATTTTATTGACAGTCAACTTTTGTCAAGAAATACTTAGGAAAAATATTCATTAAGAAAGTTTTTTTTTTAAGAAAAATTTTCTATAGAAATTTTTTCATTGAGAAAAATTTTCTATAGAAATTTTTTCATTTAGAAAAATTTTCTATAGATATTTTTCATTGAGAAAAATTTTCTTATTAAGAAAATTTTTTTTTTATTAAGAAAAGTTTTCTATACAGATTTTTTCATTGAGAAAAATTTTGTATAGAAATTTTTTTCATTAAGAAAAATTTTCTATAGAAATTTTTTCATTGGGAAAATTTTCTATAGAAATTTTTTCATTTAGAAAAATTTTCTATAGAAATTTTTTCATTGAGAAAAATTTTGTATAGAAATTTTTTTCATTAAGAAAAATTTTCTATAGAAATTTTTTCATTGGGAAAATTTTCTAGAAATTTTTTCATTTAGAAAAATTTTCTATAGAAATTTTTTCATTTAGAAAAATTTTCTATAGAAATTTTTTCATTAAGAAAAATTTTCTATAGAAATTTTTTCATTAAGAAAAATTTTCTATAGAAATTTTTTCATTGAGAAAAATTTTCTATAAAAATTTTTTCATTAAGAAAAATTTTCTATAGAAATTTTTTTCATTAAGAAAAATTTTCTATAGAAATTTTTTCATTAAGAAATTTTTTTTAATTAAACTATACAAAACTTAAGTAAACTGAATCTAAATCTGTTATTCATGGAACTAACCTCTTCACTTATGCTATGCCCGTTTTCCGTTTGTATACGCACAAAACGATCTATCACCTCATTAAGTCCAGGTGACAAATGTCTAAAGTATTTGTGGAAGCCATGTCTAACTGCGAGAGATGCGAATATAGTATTGTTGACTAAAGCTGATCTTAAATCGGTCAAAGCTCCTGGAGAATGTTGCCTTGGATCTTCATATAAATGACGCGTTATCAAATAATCCAGAACAGCATCTCCCAAAAACTCCAAACGTTGATAACAATCCGTTAATCTATTCGGTGTGTAAGAAGCATGAGTCATGGCTTGCAGTAAATACGAACGATCGCGGAATTTATAACCTAAACTTTGTTCGAATTCATCATAACCTTCGAGTAAAGCGTCCAGCGCTTTATCAGCATTTGGTGTATAGTGTAATAGAGGAGATTTGGGTGGAGTCCATGAGCCATAAACTGTAATCATATTATCTTTATCGGGTAAAGTAGAACCTGGTTCCCTAGTTTTAGTAGAATCATAGGGTATACGTTCGTAAGGTATGACACGTATGCCCAACCAAGCCATAAAGAGCAAAGCCCCTCTAAGGCCACATTCAATAAGATATGCTCCTATCAACGCCTCAACACAATCGGCCACAGATTTATCTGAAATTTACAAATGTTGACATACAATTTTGGATGTATAATTTAAAAAATTACATACCTGGTATACTGTGCTGGGATACCAGATTATAAGGTATGAAACATGAAAACTCAAAAGGCACATTACTTCGATCATCCCAATCATGAGCCATAGTCGTTGAATTATCCCCATTTCCTTCGCCTAGTTCATCTTGATCCTAAAAATATAAAATGTTTAAGTGATAATTTATTTATAAATTTATTTCTTTTACCGAAAAATTGCAACCCCACTCATCGGCTTTTTTACGAACCAACTCACAGATTTCGGCATTGGTTAACTTTTTAATATTGACTAAATCCACTAAACTCCAATAGTGTGGAGGTATTTTGGCTTCGATTAAAGCCTTTTCCAATTCTTTGGGCACATAATAGCACGGTGGCAGCCAATTATCGCTGGGTTCAAATTTTGTAGCTATCATGTACTCGCCCAATAGTTTGCGTCTGCCCAAGCGATATAGATTTAAATTGGCCACTTGCTTAGAACGCAAATGACTTAACTTTCCCTCATGAACATTTTCATATGTAATATACAGATAAGTGGTAATGGCATATTTTAAAAAAGAATCACCTATTGTTTCCAGTCTTTCTAAGTTAATGCCATCATTTGCATTTGACATGGTAAGAGCTTGTAGTATTATGCTGGGACTTGGCCCAGGATGTGTCGATAAGTCGGGCTGATGATCGAAACTGAAGTTTTCTACAGGAAGATGTTTTAAATTTTTGCTATATACATTTGTATAATCTTGCAAGGGTTTCGTGGAGCTATACTCCTTTCCTTGACTTTCAAAGTCGATGCGTATGTGTTTCTCCCCTGTCTTTGATAAAATGAGATTTGCCGAGTCATTAAAACTATCAAACAAATCACCACAACCGTCTATGGTAAACAACTCTTCTGGATGATTTTCTGTCCACTTTAAATTAAGCAAGTGTACAGTTTCAACATCCAAAGCTTGCTTTAATGCTCTATCTTGAGGAAGTAATTCGATCAAATCATTTTCTTTTACATAAGGAATAAATTGCTTATAAGTTTCAAAGTCCAATTCTAAGGAATTTTTATCCTTGTTATTGTCTTTTGTTTTAGCAGGTAATTTTATTTTGCTCTCATATTCCACCAACATGCCCGAATTTCGTATATCATATATCAATTGCTTTCTTGACTTTTCAAATTCCTCAATGGATTGTTGTAGGTTTTCATGAATTTCATTTTTAATATCCTGAAAATTGTAGCCCACTTGAAGATTCTTTGTTTCCTGATAGTCTCTATCGTTGGCCTTTGTAGCTTGTATAATCGAGAGTTGTTTATTTAATTTTTCTATATCCTGTTCGGTTTCAATAGTTTCAGCTTCATTTTTTGCTGTTATAATAATGTCGTCTTCATCCGTTGATTCCGAATCATCAATCATTTCGACATCACTATCAAAACTTGATTCGGCGTAGGATGTATCAGAATCGTAATAGGCAAACATGGGTTCTTGTTTCTTAGTTTTGGGTTTGTTTTGAGCTGGCGGTGGCGTGTCTTCTTCTTTATCATCCAAACGAATATCGCGGAAAGTGGGAGATGTTGCTCGTGCTGCCTTGCCAACTAAATTAAAATAAGATATAATTTTTATTGACTTTTGTTTAAATATTTTATGATATTAAACAGTTATTGATGAAATTCTTCTTCCACAAAGTGGATCAAAAGATCAAATGAAATAATAGCTTATAATTTCGTGTTTGAAATGTTTCATTAATAATTGTGACTATTTAGTCAAGGAGTTACTGTTTAGCACAGCACCAGAAATCGTAATTTTTGATAGATCCGACTGGAAGGTATTTCGTTCTTCACGGATGGTTCTAAAATGGATTGCGATACTGGATCTGGTGTTTTCCTGAGGGATCAAAAAATTAGGAAATCTTTCAGACTCGCGGATGAGTGCAGTGTCTCCCAGGGAGAGATTTTTGCCATTTGGAAGGCCAAACTAGTTTAAAAATGTAGGATAGCTCTTGTTGACATATCACACAGCTATAGGATAAGATTGTGCAGGGTTCCGACTGGAAGGTATTTCGTTCTTCACGGATGGTTCTAAAATGGATTGCGATACTGGATCTGGTGTTTTCCTGAGGGATCAAAAAATTAGGAAATCTTTCAGACTCGCGGATGAGTGCAGTGTCTCCCAGGGAGAGATTTTTGCCATTTGGAAGGCCAAACTAGTTTAAAAATGTAGGATAGCTCTTGTTGACATATCACACAGCTATAGGATAAGATTGTGCAGGGTTCCGGGTAATTGCGACATCGCTGGCAACGAAGTTGTGGACGAAGTTGCCAGACTAGGCTCGAGTCTAGACTTAAGTCAAAGAGTGTCAGATATGGCTCCACCTATCTGTCACTTTAAGTCATGGATTAGCAAGGAAACCACAAGGACATGGGGTAACATGGTTACGTGTAGGACATCGAGAGCTGTCCTAAACCGGACAGTAATGGAATCAAGCTTCTATTAGATCTGAATAGGTCAAGCTTAAGAAGATGTATAGGGTTCCTTACGGGTCACTGTGCCTTAAATTCGAGGTAGCATATGTGGGATAGTAGCATTTCAGACCTCTGCAGACTATGTCTAGATGAGGATTCTTCCGAGTCGTTAGAACACATTCTCTGTCACTGTCCAAGGCTGCAAAACCTAAGACTCAAACATTTAGGCTGCAGATTTCTTGCTGACCTGCAGGATCTGCAACAGTGCAGGTTGCATGATATTGTAGGGTTCACCACTGGTCTCAACTGGCCTTGATAGGGTATTCTTCTTCTCCCTCTACAACTTTCAATTATCTTTTCTCTTCCTCTATCTTCAATATTTTTCTTTCTCCTCTTCTAGTAAAGGATGACAATGGACCCCTGGAGTCTCCGAGTGAAGGTGTCACTTGACACCTCCTTTATTACCTAACCTAACATGAACAATTTTTGACAGGTGGCGCCATTGACAATTACTCAAAGTGAATTAAATCGTAAACTGTGCGTTTTATCATATTGTAATCTTTAGCAAAGTTATTAGGATGAGCAGAAGAAGGTTTCTTAATTGCTATGACGAATTTCCGATAGGTGGCTCCACTGAAAATTACTCAAAATGAATTAAATCGTAAACTGTGCATTTGATCATGCTATAAACTTTATTTTAGTATAAGAAAATATGTATATGAAAACTTTAAAATTTGCCTCGAAATGCTTTTCATAAAGATCCGAGCAAGGCTCGGTCAACCAGGTACTGTTTCATTAATAATTGTGTAAGTGAAGGTAACATGGTGTTTTAGTTAGTTGTTTCTCTAAATACAATTTCAAAGAATAATAGTGTATAAAAAGTAAACACTATTTTTATTACTCATTGTTTTTATTATTTCAAGTGGAGGTATGATATTTTAATTAGTTGTTACTCTGAATACAATTCCAAAGAAAATGGTGTATAAAGGGCATAAGCTATTTTTATTATATCATAAAAATAAAATCGAAAAATTTGTTCCCATGTTTATTGGTTCAAAAGAGTAAAAAAGCACCAAAAAAATAGTTTTACCCTTTTAGCCTTTTATTTGATCACTTTATAAAACGTTTCATACATGTTTCGCCCCATTTTATAAAAGCTGATCTAAAGGCTTTTTTGTTCCTATTCCTTTTGGGTTTAGAGATATAGTGTTAGTGATTTTTTTTTGCCCTTATTCGACCAAATTATTAAAAAGTACCGAAATTTAATTTTACAATTTTAGTTTAAATCTCTAAATTGAAGAAAATTCGAAATAATTCCCCTATTGTCGTAGCTCAACTAACCCCAATTTTTCAATTGTTTTTAGATTCAAAGATACTGATTTTAATTTGTTTACTTCCTAAAGGCTACTTTTGCAAAAATCCGTTCTTAGCGGATCTATATATCGGAAGAGATAGTCGCTTTTAGCTGGGCGATGATTAATCAGTCTGCGAGTCTGTCTGTCAGTCAGTCAGTAACGCTTGCGTATAGATATATCCGTATGTACTTACTTAGTTTATAGTTAACAGGAATAATACCATCCAAAAGTTCATCAAAGTCTTCTTCTTCTGTATCCGAGTTCATTAATTGAAATTCTAAATTATTTGCCATGTCATTTGACCAAGTTCCAATTTCAACAAATCCTGTCCCATCATCGTCTGCATTGCTTTCTTCATCCACTGAATTTTTATCTTTTATTAAATCCTCAAGATTTTCTGCATCATTTACTGAGCACTTTTTCTGTTTTTCCTTTGAATTTGAATTCTCACCATTCGATTGGTCGTCACCGCTCTTATCGTCGTCGCTATTTTTTAATTTGTTGGCTTTAGTTTTTTTTAAAACATCACTTAAACACCAGCCAAAATCCAACATGGGCCAGTCTTTGTCTTCTGGTAATTCAATTTGCCCCAAACCCATATCTCTCACAACTTTCTTTCGGATGTCGTCAGCCAACAGTAGGCCATTAATCCTGTATAAAATACATGGTAAGCACACAGCGGTACGCCACAATGATGCCGGAAATGGATGAACAGTACATAGTTCAGGCACTAGAATTTGCTTTAATTCCAAATTTTCTCTTTTAGCTCTTTTAGTGGCCTCAGAACTGGTGGGCAAAGCCACGCCCTTACGGTTAACATAGCGAGGAGTTAGAAAATTTAATCTGGCGCTTGTGTGATCCACATCTAATAATGGTTGTTTTGGATGAATTTTTAAGCCATATTTTAAATAATAGTAATGCATAAAAGTGCGATATTTCTGGCTGGGAAAGATGCTTAAGGGTGAAAGCTGATGACATATTTCAGCAACATAGAAATAGTGAGGCTGATCTTGATTCCGATACCATGGCATAACAACAGCATCGTTAAATTTCTCAGCCGAAAACTCTTTAGCATGGCGCTCTTCCTCTTCGACGGGCGTGGGCATCATATTGGAATTTTGTTCGATAAGCTCTAAAAACTGCCAATCTATGGTCTTGTCACCGTTTGGCGTTTTAACTGTTGGTACTATGAACACACAGTTTTCTGTGGACTCTGGATCGAAAAGCATAAGAAACTTTTTCAAACGCAATACTTTGGTAAATGTATAATTGATAAATGTATTTATGCAGGAAATTTGCTTTTCAGTTAGTACCACACGTTGAGGATGTAAAACTAGTGATACCTTGACTTCACCCGAACGAGTAAATATTGGAAACGAACTCACTTTTGGTATTTTCTTAAGCGTTAATATACCAAAACCTTGCATGGCATCTTCTGGTGGATATATTTTACGACCTCTGGTGTTTTGTTCTTCCGGTATAGGGCATTGTAAGGTGAGATCCAATAGGTACAAAAAACAAGACGCATCGACAACAGGACGACAATCACAAAATTCCGAAGCAATCTTAATATAGATAAAACGTTAAGATTTTTAGATGAAAACGTAACAAAAACTTACCCTCTTATAATAGTATTGTCTTCTTTTGGTAGTACCTGGCCTCGGCTCTGAATTTTCCATGACAATTTTTTCATCTTGTTCTTCAAGTTCAAAATTCTCCCAATCTGATTCTATAGCACGGAAACCCTCTTTACCTATAGGCTGTAGGTTATCGTCTAATTCTCCAGACTTATGTAAAGCAATACATGCTTGTAAAGCTGCCATTCTACGCGCCAAAATATGTGTTGGCATTGGTAAACCCACGATATCATATTTAAGTGGCGAATTGATTGGCAATCGTATTGTGTACTGATACATTTTCCTATCATTACGTTTGGTCTGGGCACAACGCCACAGTGGTGTCAATTTTGTAAATGTATCACTTGGTAATTTGGCACAGTATTTATTTACCAAAGCTATGGAATTGCTTAAGTCAACAGATGCGCCCGTAAGAAGTCGTGCTAAGGGTTTATATGGTTTTATGCAACTATTAAAGATATCAGCTTCTCTATGTTCAGTCTCGGGTGGTTCGACGTTGGCGCATTTTTGTAAAAGCATCTATAACGAAAAAAAGCATTCAATATATGTATCCAAGTTTTTTTAAGAATCTTCTATGGGAGGTTGGCACCTTAAAATTTGGATGGTCATGAATTTAAACATTTTATATTTTTTAGATAAGAAAAAAAAAGGTCATGAATTTAAACATTTTATATTTTTTAGATAAGAAAAGCGGACGTGTTTGTAGGCGGATTTTTTTATATTTTTATACTCATTGAAAGGGACCTAACTCCGGCTCCGAACGGCAAATGCATTAGTTAGAGAAGTTTTACATAGCCTAATACTCAATAACCAATGGCTAGCTGAGTTATGAGGTGAACCGACGCTTTGTTTTGAAAATTTATTTTTTACAATTGCCGGGGATCGAACTTGGGACATCTGGTATGCTAGACTGATGACTAACCTGCTATACCACGGCGGTTCACGCCTTTCCAAAGTTATCAATTGATAAAAAAAAAACTTTTAAATTTTTTTATATTTTTACACAAGAAAAGTGAGCGTTTATATTTGCAAATTATTCCAAGTTTTTGCAAGGATCTTATATAGGCGCTACGTACTTTACGTGCAACAAATCACTCTCATATGCCTTTCATTTCCAAAGTTATTAACAAATAAAAAAATCTGTAAACGAACACGCCCACTATTATTAGGTAAAAAAAAAATATAAAAAATTGTTTACCTAAGAAACTTTTAGTTGAAGGTTCCAAGTCTTTGGGCAAAAAAGTTACTTCCGATGTTGTTCATTTTGTGCACCTAGATTGAAGAATCGAACAAAGTGCATCCGCGCGAGCCTCCAGAGAATCCCACAGTAAAAGATTAATCTATGAGAGGTCAAGTTTCCTCAATATTAGCGTGGTCTATGGGTACAAGATAGTGCTTAACCTGATTGCCGAGTTAAGGACAAAATGTTGAACCAATAACTCAAACGAAGTCCATTCAACAAGGCAAAAATGACTTTAAAAGGATTTTAACAAATCATGCAGGTCACTAGATATAATATATATAAGCATAGGCTTAAAAATCATATCAAAGAGCCATTCAGTACTAGTAGGAGCATTCCCGAGTCACCCGGTTCTTTGTATTTGAAATGACCCGAGCAGGTCAGGGCTGTCAGCTCCGCAACAACATATATACAAGATATAGTAGGAATTAAGCCCTAAGTACTATCAAAGGCCCTTCTACATGAGTAGAGTGCAATTGATGCTTTGAGGCAGTTTTTTCTCCAGAATAAAGCCGATACATTTTGTATAATTAATTAGCACAAGTTCAACCTTGTCTAGCTTAAACTTATTGATAACCACTTATCGGTGAAGTTTTAACAAAATTTCAGAAATATCTGTTACATTCTTGGGAGTTGTGAGAAACTATGATTAATTATGGATTGGGACATGTAATCTTTTAAATATAGTTAAAAGAATTTAAATCATTTTTATATTTGTATGTGCTTATATTTAAAAACTTATTACCTTTTCGATTTCACGATATTCTGCCATTTGTTGAACTATTGTATTTGTTGTATTATCCATATTTTCAAATTGTTTAATATCATTCAAACTCTGCATATTATCAAATTCGGAATTATCATCATTCAGTTGATGAAGCAAACAAATGAATTTTTTCTTTTCCTTAACTTTCAGCTTGGCATCTGAAGATTGATTTATTTTCGGTTTAAACGTTTCCTTATCTTTATTACATTCTACTGGCTCGATCTTATTGCTTTTAATTTCTAAATTTTTAAGAGCTTCATCAATATCAAATATTTTATAATCATCGTTTTGCGATGAGTTACTTGTTGCGAAGCTTTTGTCTAAATCTTTTTTTATGTGTTGAGTCTCAGTTTCAACTTCATTGATTTCTTCCAAATCAATTACTTTTTCGTAAGTTTTTATCACAGATATGTTGGAATTAATGCTTTCATTTAAAATAATGGAATCTTGAAGAGAGTTGTTATCATCTTCTTCTTTTTCTAATACTGTCTTATTTGAATTATTAGTACTTAGAATGATGTCATGTTCTTTTTTTACAGTCGACAATGTGTTATCTATGATATCTTCTATGGCTAGGGTTTCATCTTTGATTTCTTTCAATATTAAATCGCTGCTTGTTGCCGTAGGTTTGGAAGGATGCTTGTTAGTTATTACCTCTGGATTTAAAATTTTAATTGTTCCTTTACTCGAACCATACACAAACTTTTGTTTCGTAGAAACGCCATTTATTTGCTTGTCTTCTTCATCGTCTTCTTCACATTTTTCTGAATCATCTGAATCAGTTAGATAATTGTCTTCATCATCTTCCAAACTGCATATTAAATGGTGGCTACTATCTTTAATTTGTTCATGTGTTGCGTTTAAATTAGTCAAATCTTTCCAGTCTGAAGCTACTAATACTACGTGATAGGCTGGGACTGCTCTAGCTCTGCCTTTGCATTGAACATAACTACGATATGTGATAGGAGGATCCCATCTAACTACCAAATTACATTTAGGCACATCTATTCCTTCCTCTAAAACTGATGTGCCAATCAAAACATTACAATCATGCATTCGAAAACGTTTCAATACTTCCTCTTGTCTACGATGCTCTGCCTCGGCTTCCTTAGGTTCGGTTATGGGGTCGGCCACACGATCTGTGGTAAATTGACATTTAATAAACTTCAGTTCTGGATCATGTCTACTCATTTCCGCCAGCAATTCAAAGAGTACACGAGCTGTATAATTTGAATTACAAAAGATTATCGAGCACAAAGTATCAGCTCCATCATGTTGATCACGATGATGACGACGAAAGGGACGTCTTTTAGGACGATTATGGTTATGACCACCAGATTGACGACGGTTTGAACCGGATAATGTTGGAGTTGCATTAGTAGTAGCTGCAGTCTCGTCAGTCTTATTAGTATTGCTTTCACATTTATTTTCCAATTCTGCTTCAGTATTCAATTGTTCATTTTTAGCTCTAGTATGGAATTCCGGTTTTACTATTGAATCGAGATTTTCAACAATTGAACGAGATTCCAATTGCTGCTTCTCCACAGCCTGTTCAACTGAGTGACATTTTGTTTCTAAAATACGGGTGAGCTTTTGAAAATCCATTGTATCCAATTCTAAACTAATACGTTTCATTGTATCGTTTTTACTAGTATTATCTTCAGGCTTAAACAGTCTTAAAACCTCCAAAAGTCTTAAAACTTTCGGACTCGAATAGTTTTCCACACAATCCTTATGGACATTTTTGAATTTTCGGAAATTTTGTTCACATATTGCATGTACTTCTAAAAGTGCTGTATTCACCAGACACAATAAAATATAGTGACGCTCGTGAGGAGTTTTAATTTTTTGCTTCTCTATGCGTTGATACATGTTGAAAGCTACTCTGTCGGCAGACCACGGACCCATTTCTAATAAAACTTGTAGCATAATGTCTAGAAATTCAAGTGGTTCCTTTTTTGGGTCTGGAATGTCTTTTAATTCCTCTAGAAACTCATCTGTACTATAAATTTCAAAGGGATCATAGCGATGATCGGTTACAAAAGCTTTGCGGGTCAATAGAATATCCTGCAGTACTGAGCTTAGTTCAGTCTGCTTGTAAGGAGCACATTGGACTATGTATTCAAAAGGTTTGGCACAATACCTGCAAATGGAATTTAATATGCATTATATGAAAATAATAACGTCAACGTTTATTTGTCAATGAATGATTTCACCTACTTTAAGTGCGGGTAATGTGTTACAATCCGTTGCAAATAGTCTAACATCGTAACATTTGCAAATTGACATAGCAAATTTAAATTATATGGAAAATTTTTAATTTTCAATAGGTACCAAGTAAATGTTTGGATATATAATGTTTGTTCCCGTACTCTAACAAAACAACTCAAACTTACCCAAATGTGTTCCCGTACAAAACTTTCAATACAAATTGTTGTTTTTTTAGTAATTTCTGACAACTTCGGACTGTTTTGGGTAGTTTCGTTAAAGTACGGAAACAATCATATACTTATGAGAGTTAGTCTATGTATGTACATAAACATACCAGACAAAAATAAATCTTTTAAACTATAGTGAATTCTTACCTTAAGACGGTAACTATATCACTTGCTGTTTCCGTTTTACATTGCACTGTATTTTCCAAAGTATTGAGCATCGCTGAAAGTTCTGCCAAAGCACAGCCCGCGCTATGTAAGGGACCTGCCAAACCCAATACTTTCGGCATGTGCTCCAAGTCTTGAGGTTTATAGAAATTTTTAAAAATTTCCATGATATCACATTGTACAACATCCTGATGACAGTCTTCCAAGACCAATAAGTTGATATTGTTCATTTTAACTGCTTCCACATTCAATAAATTCAAAAAAGTTTTTGGATACAATATAAAAACATGATAGTCCTGCAGCACATTAATAGGATCTTCAGTAGACGTTTCTTGATATGCTCTCAAATCCGTTAAATGCTGTAACATTGTAAACATAGCAGGTGCTTTGGTCAGACTCAAATAAATACATAATTTTTGTTTCTTTGACGAACGTGTTTCACGCCCCAGTTCTTGCAATAACTTGAGAGCGATAAATTCTTTGGAAGACTTGTGGCCCAAACATATCATTGTGTTCCGTTCAAACGCGGCTGCTAAAAGTTCGACTTGATAGTCTCGTGGACTAAACACAGCCGTATGTAAATTATCACACCAGTGAAAGGACATGGTGGATAAAGTAGATTACTTCGGAATCTAGTCAATCACTATAAGGGGAACTCTAAATTTGCGATTAACACAGCGGCTTTTTTACAAAAAGATAATAATCAGCAAAATGTGACAATTGAATAAAAGTAAACAAAAAAACACATACAAAAATGGTTGCCAGACTTGTGGTTTTTAGTAGGGCTTTTAGCTTGAAAAGAAAATAAACTTAAGGGGTTTTTCACTGTGGTATGTTTCTTTATAGTAAAATTAGACTTGTTTTTTACATGTGGCTTTTGAATTAAAAATTCACAGGTATTTCTGCATATCCCAAGATTTCCGAGTCGTTCCGGTAAGAAGACTGCCGTGGGAACTTCAATGTATGTCGTAGGTCATGCTACTGCAACATGAATTGTATACGCTGTTTATACTGCTTTTTAGTACAAATTTTTCTTAAACAAGTGAGAAAGTGCTAAGGTCGGTCAAGTCCGACCATACGGTACCCTTCACCACTAAGGTCAAAGGTATTCCATCATACAAAAATTTTCTCAAAACTTTTATATTTAAGCTGTTTCCGTCATTAAGACTTATATGAGAGCTAGGGTCAAATGTGGACCGATTATCTCGAAATTTGCCAAACTGATTACAATTGTTGCAAAAATTATGTATGCAAAAAATAAACTTACAATTCCCATTCAGATTTACGAGCATTTTGGTGATTTTTGTCTCATTTAGTGCGTTTTGACAGAAGAGTTTGTATGGGAGCTATGGTCAAATGTGGACCGATTTCAATGAAATTTGGTACAGTGATTTTAGTTTAGTGGCCAATATATCAATTCCGGGAAGTGGGACCTATAGTAGGTACCATAAATATATATTTTTTAATTTTGACGAATTTCAATAGCCATGAAAAAAATTATCTGTGCCAAATTTCATCAAACTATCTTTTGAATTGCGACCTGTACTTTGATTACATAGTTAACATGGGGGTCCAGCCAGCAAGCCGTCCAAACGGACGGACTGACATCGCTAAATTGATTAAGAAAGTGATTCTAAGTCTATTAGTATACTAAAATGTGGGTCTAAGACAAATATTTCTATGCGTTACACACATCAACACAAACTTATAATAAGTTGTAAAACACTCTACTCCAAATTAAGTTGTGATATCTATTTTAAATTGATTTAATTTATCAGTATTAAAGTGATTCATGGAGCGGAGTTATATGGGAGCTATAATCAAATGTGAGTCGATTAGTTTAGACGTTTAGACGCTATCGAGGTTTTAATCGACAACAGTTTTAAGTTTTCATTTTGATGCTATGGTCAATTGTGAGTTTGTCCATTTTGAATACCAATATGGAGGAAATCACAATCAGTGTCACCTATGACCGACTACTTAGTTAATTAACATATATAGTTCTAAGATGGACATCGGCAAATACCATATCTAGGTGATCATCTACATTGACAGTCAGTCTACTCTTAAAGCACTGCAAGAATAATACATTACATTCCAACTAGTTAGGAAATGTAGATTAGCCCTAATAGACCAATCGTTGAAATATATGGTTAGGTTGTAGTGGGTTCCTGGTTATTGCTACATTGAAGATAACGAATCTGAAGACAAAGCCACAAGACAAGGCACCAGCCAAGATTGGAGCTAAATGGTGACAGATATAGCTTCGCCTTTTTGTCACTCTCATATGGGCATTAAGTTTTGGATCAGGGAGAAAAACAAACTTGGCGTAATATGTAAGTCTGTAAATAGGTCTTTATAGGCAGAACCAAAATGTCTTAGAATGTTATGAAGATGCAAAGGCATAATAACCGGCGACTGTGCCCTTAACTCCAGGCTAAATAGGTAGGATGGAGAAACTCCGTGCATTTGCAGACTGTGTTCAGACTTTAACTCATCCGAAACGGTCTTTCACTATCCTATGCTCCAAAGCAGGAGCTTAAATTTTAAGTAGTAGATTTCACGGGGAACTACAGGACTTCCAGCAATAACTTAGGTGGCTAAGTCTCTACTTTTGTATTTTGTTGTTTTAACTGCCATAGTATTGGTTATATCACAGAAATGACACTCCTTAATCTGTAAGCTAAGTTATCCGAGTAGTTCAGCTGCCCTACTACTTATTACCTCCACAAATTCATTTTCTTCACTTAATACTTTTAGCTTTTATGCTGCTCTCTCTCTTTTCTTTTCTATCAAGGAAATATCACAATGGACCTAAAGGATCCCTGGGTAAAGGTGTCATTAATTTCAACACTGTCTTTTAAACCCAATCTCCAGTATCCTTGACTTTTTCTCTCTAATTTAAAAGGATCACAATGGATCTATCCAGTGAAGGTGTCATAATGGCAACGTCTTTCTAATTTACCAACTTACACTATTTGCATTGCAAGGTGATAGAACAAGAATTTATTATTTACCAATTTCCGGTTATATAAGTGTTAATTGCTTCAGTAGTATCTGGCAACACTAAACTTAATTCTTTATTGTCTCAGCTGATTTTGACAGTAAAAAAAAAAACAAACAAAAAATATTGCGGCAGTTTAAAATAGAATATCTATTGCTTTCGAAGATAAATCAATTATGAGACGTTCCAAGGCACCTTCCGTTTTAAATAAAGCCAAACGAATATGTAATTCCAACAGTGACTTCAATGAGCCCAAACTAGAAACACGCGATTCAGATCCAGAGGATGAGCAGTACAATTGGGGTTCTCGAAATAACAATTGTGAAATTAAATCAAACCAAAAAGAAAACAAAAGAATCTTTACTATTGTTTGGCGTGATGTGTCTACTAAAAAACATAAAACCTGGAAGGGAGACGGCACTCTGGAAGTAAACAATTTTACTGTTAAGGCCGTATTAAAAGATGAAGGCGGTAAATATTTGGGTTGCTCAACGAAATTCAACAAAAATGATCTTGCGCCGGACTTTCAAATGGTCATAGGAGGTAAAGAAATTGAAATACAAAATGAAATTACAGATGAGGACGAGCTACATGAAGTACGTAAGAGACAAATTCTAAATCGTAATTGGGGTGAGGATGAATGGATATCCCCCAATGATTTGGCTGAAGAAAAAATGAAACCTAAAGGTGGTTTTAAATTTAAACCGGTTTTGGTGTTAAATCCACCAGAAACTCCAACAGAAAAGGAACCGGTCAATACTAAGGCATTCAAAATTGAAAAAGATAAACAACCGTCTTCATCTTTGGCTCAGAAGATCGCAGGAAGTAATCAAAATATCAGTTTATCTGTTAAAGAAAACTTTAAAAGTAAAGATTTAACCAATTCCCTAAATGGTCGAAAATTTATATGTTTTCTAAGACCCTCAGAGTTGCAACAGTTTCTTTTTCAAAAAACAATGGGATACTATTCATCATTAAAAGCGGATCTAACTTTAGACAAAATTCAAACACTTGACATAATACAGGTACTACAAAATATTTGCCATCATCCATCATTTATCAATCATAAATCTACCACAAATGAACTAATACAATTTCTAATACCCTCTCTACCCGATTGGTCAGAAATGGGACCTTTCGACTCGGGTAAACTGGAGTTTGTACAATATTTTTTAAATGATTTAAACATTAAACCAAAACCTCAAAATTGTATAATTCTTGCTAAAAATTCGAATGTTTTAAACATGCTTCAAGGATTATGCGATTTTATGAATATAAGTTGTTCTCGACTGGATATGAATACAATGGAAAACTTTAAAACTATAACTTCTGAATTTTGTTCTTCTGAAAAGAATACATGTCAAGTGCTTCTAATAAATTCCATAGAAATTTTAAAAAAATTCGATTATACGCTAAACTGTAAGAAACTAATAATTTTCGATGAGTTTTCAAAGAATATCAGTGCTGTTGGAAACTTGGAAAATGTTGAAAATTTATTAGTATATTATTTGGTTACCTCATGTTCCATTGAAGAATTATCACTTATGGATACTTATAAAAACTATAACAAGGAAAATATTTTGGAATTATGTAACGAATTGGTGAAGATTTCAAACACAGACACTGATTACTGTTATTTACATTTAAAAATAGAATGTAATTGTTTTGAAAATTTGCAAGAAGTTGTTGATACAAATAATACGTTTGTAAAGAATTGGCAACATTTTAAAAATCCATTTTCAGAGGAACTTTTGAAGGTATTTTATATGTACTATAATTTTAAAAATATATTTACTGATTTAAATTTCCTTTTACAGATTTCTTCTTTGGAAAATTCAGCCCAAAATATTGTTATGATTTTTTGCAAAAACATAAATTTCTTTTAATAAATATTAATTCGCGGTCATAGTAAAAAAATATTTTAGTTGTTAATTTACACTTTAAATAAACAATTTTCTTTATTGCTAATATTTTGTTCTTAAAAATTTTGGTATTTAAAATTTTTCACATCAAAAATTGTTCTATTAAAAATATCTGTTGCTAATGTTATTTAGTTAGAAATGAAAATGTTCATTCATCCCAGAGAAAAATATTTCGATTAAACTCAAATTAATCAGACGTTCAAACATGCAGTCAGATTATGAGAAGAAGCTTTTATTAACTGACGTAATAACCTAATACCAGTTACGGATTTGCAACGCAATCTGCTGACGCATACATGTGCCAAAGTATTAAGACGTGAAAAGGCTCTGTAAGAGCAACGTCTTCATACTAAAATTATTGCTGCGCTTTTGGGCAGAGTTTCCTGCTATTCATTTAACGTATTTATAAAGCTAACCTTTTGGCTAAATTGCATTAAAAGTTGGGTCTCAAGCGTCTATTGAAATTGATACAAACCCGATCGTACTATCAAACCCGACCGTACTATTAAGTTTGTAGGAAATTTAAGGAAAATGAAAACTGATAAAGAAGAAAAATTTAAAGAAAAACTGATCAAGTAAACCTGATTCATGTGAAACGGGACGTTATAAATATAGGCCAATTAAGTAAGTTGCAAGAACTAAAATAGCGCTCTATAAAACGCTTATACTACACGTTTTATTATATGGTGCTGAATCATGGGTACTTGCACAGGCAGATTAAACTATTCTTGTAGTCTTTCAAAAGAAGATTAAACTCGTAAAAGAGAACGTCCGAAACTTTGTTAGAAAGACCAAGTAGAGGAAAATCCTTCAAAGCTTGGCTTACGAAATTGAAGAATATGCTCACATGATTGAAATGTATGGAATTCTAAAATATGCTCGGCCTTTGACCATAACAGCTTGTAAATAAGTATGTCAAAAATTCATTAAAAATATTTTTTTAACAAAATTAAGATATCATTTTGAAGCTAAAAATTTTGTCTTTTTAAATTTATAAAAGTTTCTTAAATTCATTGTTTATTTACAAACATTTACAAGATTCATTAATGCTTGGTGTAGGGTACATATATAAAATGTCAGACATTTGTTAATTAAAAACAGCTGTTATCATTTGTAGGAAATTGTTAAAACCAGATGTAGTTTATTTTAAAATTATAAATAAAAAATTTACATAAACAAAATGAGCTTTCGTCAAAGCTATAAACTAGTCACAAAGCAGGCGATCCGATGGTTTCCCGGACACATGGGCAAAGGATTGAAGCAAATGCAGCAAAAGCTAAAATCGGTCGATTGTATTTTGGAAGTACATGATGCTCGAATACCATTTTCCGGTCGTAATCCCGAATTCGAACATAGCATAGCGGGAGTAAAGCCTCGTATATTGGTATTAAATAAAAAAGATTTAATATCACCGCAAGATACAAAAATTATAACCCGGACTCTGCAGAAAGAAGAACGTTTGGATCATGTTGTATTCACGAACTGCAAGGACCAGCAGTGCGCGGGATTGCGTAAATTGATGCCCATGGCTTATGATTTAATTTCCAATTCAGTGAGATATAATAGAGAAGGCGACAAAGATTTTTGTGTGATGATTATAGGTGTACCCAATGTGGGCAAGAGTTCTCTACTGAATGCCTTGAGAAATCGTCACCTGAAGAAGAAAGCAGTAGCACAAGTAGGAGGTATAGCCGGTGTTACGCGATCGGTTATGGAAAAGATAAAGATCAGTGAAGATCCTTTGATGTATATGATTGATACACCAGGAATTTTGGAACCCCGCATTGCCAGTGATGAAATGGGCATGAAATTGGCGCTAGTCGGTTGCTTACCGGATCATTTAGTGGGTGAAGATTTGATAGCTGATTATTTATTATACTGGCTAAATAAACACAAACGTTTCGAGTACGTTCCTTTAATGGGTCTAGAGAAACCTACAGACAACATATCCGAAGTCCTGGTAGCCTATGCCAATAAAATGGGTATAAATAGAAAAGTCAAGACAAGTAATGGCCAGATATTAGTTATGCCTGATATTTTAAATTCTGCTAGACATTTTATTAAGCTATTTAGGACAAACAAATTGGGAGCATATAATTTGGATAGATGAATTGCAATATGTATGTAGTTAGTACACTTCTATGAATAATAAAAATAACATTTTTCATTCTAATTATTTGTATTAAATCATAAAGTTACAAAAGGGTTTCAACTCAAGGAATAATTGGACTTGGAATTCGGAATGGATTTGGAGAAGTCTTAATAAATACATTAAAAAACCAAATATATGACAAAATATTTTATTTTTCCATACAAGTGTTTTCTTTTGTAAATACAAACTTAAAATTAGAAAGAAAATGGTAATAAAACTCCATTACAAATAATATATTTATTTGTTCCCGTAATCTAACGAAGTTACTCAAAAAGCAACAAATTGTATTAAAAATTTTGTACGGGAACTTTTGAGTAAGTTTGGGTTGTTTCGTTAAAGTAAAGGAAGCGTTCCCGTACAAAATTTCCAATACAAATTGAAAATTTGTACTGTTTTGTGTAGTTTCGCTAGAGTACGGGAACAAGCATAATTTTTACTTAAACTCCTGGTTGTATCATGGGCACATCGATGGCTATATTACCAACACCCGGCACCGGTATGGAATATGAAACGGCATTACTATCAACACTATTTCCACTTTCATTTAAATCTGGCTGCATACTTATGTCCACAGTTTCATTAGCAGCTCCAGGAATGGTTGGCAAATTTGATAGACCCGTATTACCATCTGCATTTAAGATTCTTAATTCGTCCGGAACACCCAGTAGCCGGTCATTGATGTTACGCTGATATATAGAACGTTTCTCATAGAAGTCGATGATAAATTCGGGATTCTTTTGCTTCAATTCGGTGCCGGTTACCAAATCAAATTCGTCACAAAACTGCCATTTAACCAAATAGAAAATATCCCCTTTTGTATCCGTAGCCCCCACTATTTGCTCTATGGGCAAACCTCTTTCATAGCCGCGTGATTTTTGTATTTCCTCTACCTTGGGTTTCTTTTCGCCACGCTTTTTTGACTTGGCCCTTGATTCTTCAAACTTTTGCATAAGTTTGGGACAATCGCAATTCTCTTCCGGCTCCCAAGTATTGTCCGAATTGGGATAGCCGCGCCATTTGATAAAATACTCGACCTTACCCTCCGGGGTAATTCTTTTATCCATAATCTTCTCTACGACGAACCCGGTTTCTTTTGGTGTGGTCGCCTTCACCATTTTTTTATAGTCGGACTTGAAAATTTTGGAAGATTTTTAATAAACGTCTCGCTTGGAAAATGTTTTATTTTGTGTATTAAATTTTATGTCAAAAATATGTATAGCGTTGCTGAATGATGCCTGTTCTAGAAAGTTGCCATACTATTAATTTTAGAGACTGTTTTCCCAGGTTGTTTGTGGACATTTTTATTTCTAAAAAATTGACCGAAAATGTTTCTATCAAAAAAATATTTTTATGACAAATTTTCTACAAACATCCAATTTTATTCTATAAAATATTTATATACATATGTATAGGTTTCATTAAAATGTGCTTATCCTGAGGAACCTTTTATAGATACCAAACTAACAAGATAATTAATTAATTACAGGCATAATCTTTGTCTTAGAAATATCGATTTCCAGCTGCCCATTACTTAAAAAGCTTCAATTTAAATTCAAAATAAAATAGTCGAATCTGGCAGCCTTGAAAGTGGTGCATCTTGACGTGGCCTGTCATTTTTTGCCAATAAGAAAAATAAATTGTCAAACGAAATTCCTTTATTTGACGAAGTGAAAAATGAAAAATTAAAGATTTACAACGAGAAAAAAATAAATAAATTCCTGTAATTAAGTGAAAAAATTACATTTAATCGAATTTTAAGAAAAATCTTAAAAAATACGAAAAAGTAAAAACATTTTTTTTAGAAAATGGGTTTGTGCAAATGTCCCAAACGTCAAGTGACGAATCAATTTTGTTTTGAACATCGCGTCAATGTTTGTGAACACTGTATGGTGCAGAGTCATCCAAAGGTATTCCAGAGTAACTGATTATCAACTTAATAATTTAACTACGCCTTTTTTCTTTCAATTAGTGCATAGTTCAATCATATTTACAATGGCTGAGGGACAGTGACTACGTTTCAAATTGTACATTGTGTTCCACAGGCTTGGAAGAGGGTGAATGTGTACGTTTAGTTTGTTATCGTAAGTATAGTTCTGTATTTTTTATTAATTTTTAAGAAATTTATTAAGTTTTGCTTGTATCTCTTAGATGTTTTTCATTGGGATTGTCTAAATGCCAGACAAGCTGCATTGCCTACAAATACGGCTCCTAGGGGTCATCAGTGTCCCATATGTGATACCGAAATATTCCCCACATCAAATTTAGTTTCTCCGGTGGCAGATGCACTAAAACAACAGCTTGTTCAATCCAATTGGGGTCGCAGTGGACTTGGTTTGGCTTTGGTAATTATAATTACAGTATTTATTTATTATACCCTACACTACCATAAGTTATTATTATATTTGTTAAAATCCATCAGGGACAAAGACAGATAATCTCTATTGTTGCCTATTAATTGCTAGTGAACGTAAATCGTCAAAAGATTTACAGGTTTCGATTTATACGCTTCGTCTTCATGTTGTTTTTGGGTCGGCCACGTTGTCGCCTGGCTTGTGGGTTCCTATCAGTTGTTGCGTGGCAGATTTCATTCGCGGCCACTATATTTTTTAGTATGTATATTTCGCAATCATCTCTTTGTAAAGAATTTAAGTTTACATTTAATATTTGTCGTTACAAGCCGTGTCTCTGCTTTACATAAGTGTTTTTTGGTCATCGGCAGAGTTCGTAGATTTCCAATCATTATAAAGATATTGGAATTGCTACTGGTTATCGTTATATAGGTTTTAACATCTGCTAAATTTCCTCCATCGGGAAATATGACACTACCAAGATACTTAAACTTATCAACATTTTCGATTACTATGTCGTTAATGAAGGGGGAGTGCTTGGCCGATACTTTGCAGTTTTTTGTTTTGTCTATACATACGCTTAAGCCGACTTTTGCAGCAGTTGAGACGAGGTCGTTGATTTTGACTTGTATGTTTTTTTTCTGAATGTGAAGAGAATGATGTTACCTTAGTAAAAGTCTTGTAGATGTTGCTTAATACTTCATAGTATTCCTTTTTTTAAAACACGGTCGTTTGTGAAGAATAGTATAGGCAATACGGCGTTTCAGATACCTTGTTTAAGGGTATAAAAGGGTTCACTCTTAGTTTTTGATAAAATTCCTTCACTTGTGATCAAGGGATAAGGCCAGATTTTAAAATATTTTTATACATTCCAAAACCTTACCCGGAAAAGTTTTATAAATAATAAATCCAAATTCGAAAATCGGTATCAATTTTCCACTATAAGGCAATGCTTTTTAGCGGTTAGGTTATTACTTCATTTGATCATCAAAGTAGAAAGCTATGGTATATGCCGATGGTATTAAATTCTTTCCATGTTTGTAGCTTCAAAACTAGTAGAAAACACAAAATATTTATAAATATAATTGGATAGTAATTAGATGGAAAAGAAATAGGCACGAACTTGTGAATAATGGACTAATCATTTACTAGTTTTTGAGGAATCAGTAGAAAATGGCCACCTATAGTCGACCTATTGTATGTAGGACCGATGGTTACCAGATGTGAAGGTTATACCAACTCGATTTGATCATCAAGATAGAGATATTGTAGATTTGGCTGATGGTATTATTATTGATAGCAGGCCAATTTCTTTCCATGATTTCTGATTTTAGGGTCCTTATGATGTCTTTCTGTACATAATAACGCAGTGATAAAAATAGTGGTAGAGGCAAAATATCTAGAAGTATTCATAGATAGTAATGGGTTGGAAGAGGAATATGCAGGAATGAGTGAAAATTACTATATCTAAATATTTTTGAAAAATGAAAACTACCGATAGTTTTTGTATTTTATTTATTACGACCATTGGGTATTACCACCGATAGTTGCATTATAGAATCTAGAAAGATTCCAATTTGAGAATGAAAAAGTTCAATGGTTGTACCAGTATCGGCGTTACAGGCGCCCTAGAGCACACAAAAAGTTTTTAATTTATATAAAATATTCAAAAAGGGCTGAACGATACGGGAAGGACAAATAAAAGAACAAACACTAAAAGGTTACATTGGCACCGGTTCAGAAAAAGTCTTAGGAGTCTTACTGAATATTGCGATACTAAAGGATACAAACTTAATTACAGTTATGGCAGCACTAAAAGTTTTATTGCGCCATCAAAGCTAGTCACAAAATAGCTCTAACGGTTAAATATTGGATTAAAGTTTTCTGTCTCCCATATCTTTTAAATGAACCATAATGATCTAGGTATGGTACACTCTTAAGATGATTAGGGGAGGAAACCACTTATCGTTATGGTCTACGATAACTAAAAAGAATAAGAGTAACATTTCGTACTTCCAACTTTAAAAATAAAATGACGATATTTTGAACTTATATACCACCATTTATTACAAAAGCTTTTAAATTTGTTAATAATCAATTCATAGATGATCTTGGTGGTTTTAAGATTTATGACCGAATATACTACATTCTAACTTATGTTTTGTTTATTACTTTTCAGCTAAACGAAGACTCCATACCAAATCCAAAAAATATTTCCAATAATTTCTCTTCGAAAACTACATCCAACACACCTGCCACAGCTACAATGAGTAGTATGACCAAGGTCCATCACAGTAATAGCAACAATAACCAAACTAATGCATTGGAACGTTCCAAACCGAATGGTGCTTTTACTAATACCACCCTAAAACAAGATAGTCCACATTCCGTTTTACTTATGGATGCATTTAATCCACCCTCAAATGCTGATATTCATGGTAAGTTTGTTTATTATATTTACACTTATTTGAAAGTATTTAAAAAACTATTTTAAAATAAACAGCCAGCAGTCGTCGGCCCTTACTACCCCGCCAATCACCGATTGGTGGTGCTGATCGTGATGAAAATAAATACGCTAGACGTACGCCAGCTGAAATATTTTCTCGTTGGTCCAGACGTTTTTATGCCCCCTCCTCTAGGCCTCCTTGGAGACGTACTTGGTTTTTGGTTCTCAGCGGTGTCTTGGCTTTTGTAATACTCATTTATTTAATGGCTGCTTTCGGTCGTGGCAGTTCTCCGGATTCCTTGGACGATGCTTGGAATAATCCAAATCCAAAGCCTAGACATTTTGAGTAAAATATTTGGGTGTTTTCCTTAGAAAATATATCAATTTATAATATAACGATTAAGATTTCAGCTTTCTCTTTAATTCCGTTAACGTTTAATTTCAAGCAATTGATTTTTGATTTGAAAGTAAAATATTCTAGCGATATTATTTTTTTAATTGTTAATCTTAAAAGAAATTTAATACTTTTAGTGAAAAAGTTAAGCTTAAATTATAATTTTTTTGTGTCAAATTTTATTTTGTTATATTTCGGCATGAAACTATTTCTACTATTACGATGATGCTGTTGATATGCAAGGCGAAGGATGGATTATTTTCAAGGCATTTAAATGTAATGAAGCTCTAAAGGGTTTGGCGATAGTATGTAAAACATTTTCAGATATTTTTTATTATAAAAATTTAGGTGAAGTTGGAAATTCTTTTCTGTAAAAATATTTTTTTGATAACGCATTCGCTGTGTTAAAAACCTTTCGCTGAGTTGAAGTCGAATCGTTTCAGAGTGTAAACCGATTGTCGACGTAGATTCATGTAATTTTTAACAATCCAAGATGAGCTTTATGAATGTATATACAAAATTTAATCAAAATCGGAGATGGTTATGTTCCCAATTCGTAAATTGTGAAATTATCTTCTATCAACGATAACTGCTAAATATCTTAATGGTTTCTATTTATATATATAGGTTTGGTTAGGTAAAGCAGGTGGCTGACAACAGAGTTCGCGTCACTTGGGTCCTAGAAAGTGGTCCGTTTGTGTTACCTGCAGAGCAGAGAAAATAATATTTTCTTAACTACCAAAATAAAGAAGGCTCCGTTAGAGCCAACCAGACTCAACAATAAATGAACCTATCTTACGAATATTAAACTTCGAGACCTCTGATGAGTCCTACGATCAGCAAGGGCTGGGCAATGACAGAGGAGATAAGTGACTGTTACTCACCTACGAATCTTTGTCTTTCTGTATGTCCAGTATAAAATAGTAAACTATGCATTTGATCATGTTATGATCTTTAGCAAAGTTGTTGCACAGGAGCCTATGAAGGTTTCTAAATGAGTATGACCAATTCCCGACAGATGGCGCATTTGATCATGCTATAATCGTTAGCAAAGTTGTTGCGCATGAGCCGACAAAGGTGTCTAAGTCAGTATGACCAATTTCCCGCAGGTGGCGCCATAGAAAATTACTCAAAATGAATTAAATCGTAAACTGTGCTTTTGATAATCCTGTGATCTTTAGCAAAGTTGTTGCGTATGAGCCAACGAAGGTTTATAAATTGGTATGACCAATTTTGGACAAGTGGCGCCACTGAATATTACTCAAATTGAATTAAATCATAAGCTGTGCATTTGATTATGCAATGATCTATAGCAAAGTTGCTGCGCATGAGTCGAAGAAGGTTTCTAAGTTGGTGTGACTAATGTTCGCCAGATGGCGCCAATTATTCTTCTTCTGTTATCAGGATTAGATTCGTAAATCTTATAGCAGCTGTTTTGTTCAAAATTTTAACACTAAAAGGGTATATTTTAAAATTTCACCTATTAGCGCCAAAAACGTGGCCGAACTGTCCCTATTCTAAAACGAATTTTTACGGAGATTACAACTAGATATAACAGAGCGGTATCACAAATTTGGTTTAGAAGAATTTATGTTTTATCAGCCATATCTCGAAAACTTCTGTACCGATTTAACAACATTTTTAAAGTTTTGTTTTGTTACTTTCTTTTTTTTTCATATAAGAACTTTGACACTGTTGCTCTTATTAAAGCTTTTAATACACTTTTTCAAAAACTTTAAATGCCATGTGAATTATCCAGCCCCAGACCAAGACCCTTTGATAGTGTTATCTTTAATTTTTTTTTTTTTTGTAAATTTAATAAAATTCTTTTTTTATTTTGTTTTCCCTTTTATTACACTAATTTAACAACTAAACTTATAAATATTTATATCAAATGCAAATATATATTAAATATTAAAACAAAATTCCTTAACTTTTTTCAATTATTTTTAATATAACAACCATTTTTCTGATGTCTTGCCTCCGCCTGAAATTGCTGATAAGTCGGCATTGCACAAAATTTGACACATAACCAGTCGACCAAAGGTGTAGGACAAATAGCAAATAAAAAACGATATACTTTATAGCTAAAAAAATAACATGATTTTAAAATATATTTAAGAAAATATGTGAAAAGAACCTTACCGCCATGGTTCATGTATATACAAAGCCTTTGGTTGGTTATTAGTTAAGGCATCCTTGAATTTCTCCATTAAGACATTGTCACTCATAGCATTTGGGGGCTTAAAACCCGATATTATATTTAAATAATCATTGAAACGCTGGAAGTAGGCTCCATAAAATTCTCGCTGTTCTGCGTCGAAATTATTGTACATTAACTTGGCATGATCCTGTTGCCTAGCGCATATATTGCTAGACATAACAAAGGAACCGGGTATAAAATTAACCACTTCTACACCATATGATTGCATTTCAATGCGTAAAGCATCGGTCCAAAATCGTAAACCAGCTTTAGATGCTGCATATGGTGAGGTAGCCGGAAGGGCCTTTTACATTTAAAAAAATGAAATAAAATTTTAAATATATTTCAAAATTATTCCATTAACAATTTATCTTACCTGCAAACCACAATGGCTTGTTATATTTATGATACGTGCCTGATGTTGTCTTACTAAAGGCATTAATTCCCGCGTCAATCTCATCGTCCCCAATAAATTAACATTTATTTGCATTTCAATTTGTGACCATGTTTGCCATTCAAATTCACCGAAACACATGACGCCCGCATTATTTACCAACGCCGTAAACTCATAGCCATTATGCGAAGTTAGCACATCTCGTAGACATTGTCGGGTATTGGCTATGGTTTCCGGTTTAAGTAAATCCAATTCTATTGTTATCATACGCTTTGGGTCATTGAGATGTTGCAACATTTTTGCTCCATCGGAGTTGACATTATGACAGGCCGATATTACAGTCATGTTGAGGGAGTGGCAATATAAAGCTAGGGAAAAACTTTAAGAGGAAATTTTGGTTAAACATTTGTATTCATTTTTATTTTAGACAAAAAATATTTTCATAGAAATTTTTTTTTTAATTTTTTCTATAGAAAATTTTTCATTAAAAAGTCCAAAAAATTTCATTAAAAATAGAAAATTTTTATTAAAAGAGTTTTTCAAATTAAAAATTTTTTTTCGATAGAAAAATTGTCATTAAAAAAATATCATAAAAAATTTTTTTATAAAAAAAAATTATCATTAAAAAATCTTTTGATATACAAATTTTCTTTAGAAACATTTTTTCTATAGAAAAATGTTTAATTTTCCTATAAACAATTTTTATAAAAAAATTGTTTATATAGAAAAATTTTCTTTACGAAACGTTTTCATAGAAAAAATTTCCTTCAAAAAAGTTTCTATAGAAAAAATTTTATTAAAAAACTTTTTTTTATTATCTTTTCTATGAAAAAATTTCATTAAAATATTTTTCTATAGAAAAAATTTCATAAAAAATTTTATTCTACAGAAAGAATTTCATCAACAAATTTTTAATGAAATTTTTTTTCTAAATTTCTAAGAATTCTAAAAATTTTCATTAAAAATTTTTTCTATAGAAAATTTTTCATTGAAAAATTTTTTTTCTACAGAAAAATTTCCATTAAAAATTTTTTCTAAAAAAAACTTTCCCTGCAAATTTTTATATTTTATTAATTCAATAGAACAAAATTTATAACGAAAAGTTTCCAATGGAAAAAATTTTATAATGAAAATTTTTCATTGCAAATTTTTATATTTTATTAATTCAATAGAAAAAAATTTATAACGAAAAGTTTCCAATGGAAAAAATTTTATATTGAAAATGTTTCTATAGAAAAAAATTTTTAACAAAAATTTTTCTTAGGAAAAATTTTATAACAAACATTTTTCTATAGAAATAATTTTAACGGAAATTTTTCTATAGAAAACATTTTTAACGGAAATTTTTCTATAGAAAACATTTTTTAACGAAAATTTTTCTATAGAAAAAATTTTATAACGAAAATTTTTCTATAGAAAAAATTTTATAACGAAAATTTTTCTATAGAAAAAATTTTATAACGAAAATTTTTCTATAGAAAAAATTTTATAACGAAAATTTTTCTATAGAAAAAATTTTATAACGAAAATTTTCGTTATAAAAAAAATTTTATAACGAAAATTTTTCTATAGAAACAATTTTATAACCAACATTTTTTTACAGAAAAAAATTTACAAGGAAAAATTTTCTATAAAAAAAATTTTATAAGGAACATTTTTCTATAGAAAAAAATTTTATAACGAAAATTTTTTTATGGAAAAAATTTTATAACTAAAATTTTTCTATAGAAAAAAATTTATAACAAAAATTTTTCTATGAAATTTTTCTATTGTTTCGATAGAAAAAATTTTATAACGGAAAATTTTTAGCTTTTTTTTCTTTGCAAAATTGTTTGATATGAAACAATGTTCGTAAAGAAAATTTTTCTATAAAAAAATTTTCGTTATAAAATTTTTTTCTATAAAAAATTTTTCATTAAAGATTTTCTTTTACAGACAAAATTTTTTTCTATAGAAAATTTTTCATTAAAAATTTTTCTATAGAAAAATTTTCATTAAAGAATTTTTTCTATAGAAAAATTTTCATTAAAAAATTTTTTCTATAGAAAATTTTTCATTAAAAATTTTTCTATAGAAACATTTTCATTAAAGAATTTTTTCTATAGAAAAATTTTCATTAAAAAATTTTTTCTATAGAAAAATTTTTGCCGTTGAATATTTCTATAGAAAAATTTTTATTAAAAAATTTGTTTCATAAAAAATTTTGACTAAAAAATGTTTCTATAGAAAAATTTTCATTAAAAATTTTTTCTATAGAAAAATTTTGGTTAAAATTTTTTTTCTATAGAAAAATTTTCATTAAACATTTTTTTCTATAGAAAAATTTTCATTAAAAAATTTAAAGGGAGTTTTTTATAGTTAATCAGATCAGAATTTGTTACTATACTTACCCTAATCCTGAATCACAGCCAGTAATTAAAACCACATTGTTAGGGGACACTTGTAATTGTCGACCACCCAAACCCAAAATTCTTGTCACCGCTCGTCGAATCATTTTACTTTTAATTTGTGTTAAGTTTTTGGGGCCTTGAACTTGAATCCGCAATTTATTACATATGTTAAGTATTCTAGAAATGTACTCAATTTACTCTTTAGTATATTTTTACTTTTTTTTAATTACTTTATTTATTTACTTGGTCTTATCGTTGTCCGTTTAAGTTACAGACTGAGATGTGAAAAAGAAATACCCAAGAGTATAAAGTTAAAGTTGCAAATGTAGGCAATTTGTTTGTATTTTCATTACAATTCATAAAAAGTGATTGAATTTTAAAACGATTGTATACATATTTATAGAACCGATATTGCGCTATAGATATTTAAATTTTTGGGAACAATAAAAGACGAGTAGAAGATTTTATTCCTAAGATTTGAAAAGCGATTTGAATACTTAGGAATGTATAATTTTTTCTATGAATGCTGTTAGATTACATAAATTACAGGTAAACTACCACAGGTAGATTTTTGAATATGTACCGAAATTCTCAATAACATACTCTACAATATTATTTTTATCCTTGAAATGTTGAAAACTATTAAACAAATATTAGTAAAGATTTAATTTAATTCTAAATTTTAAAGCAGTTGCCATGAAACTGTTTTATCAATGGTAATACAGGTCATAATTATTGTAAACATTATGAAGTAGTGTAAAACAAAAGTCTTTATAAATGAATCTTTTATATTATTATTTAAAGAGGATGATTTGTAATACATACCGGTTTTTATACCCTTCACCACCATAGGTAGAAAGGGTATTATAAGTTTGTGCTGATGTATGTAACGGATGGAAATATTTGTGTTAGGCCCACGTTTTAGTATACCAATAGGCTTAGAATCACTTTCTGAGTCGATTTAGCGATGTCAGTCCGTCCGTCTGGCTGGACCCCCATGTAAACCATGTTATCAAACTGCAGGTCGCAATTCTCAAGATAATTTGATGAAATTTGGCACAGATCATTTTTTTTAGTGGGACCATGGCTATTGAAATTCGTCAACATCGGTCCATTCTTTATGGTGCCTCTCATAGGTCCCACTTCCCGGAATTGATATTTTGGCCACAAATATTAATATTTTTTCATGAAATTTTAAAAAAATACTGCTCATGTAAACCAAAATCACTGTTCCAAATTTCGAAATCGGTCCACATTTGACCATAGCTTCCATACAAACTTTTCTGTAAAAACTCACTAAATGAGACCAAAATCTCTAAAACCCTCATAACTCTGAAGATAATGAGAATTTTGAGTTCATTTTTTGCACACATAATTATAGTAAAAAGTGTACAGTTGACCCTAGCTCTCATATAAGTAATTTGACGGAAACAGCTTAAATATTTAAGTTTCGAAAAAATGTTTGTATGATGGGAAAATTTAGCAAATATTTGTCTTTATATAGGAAAAATAACACCTTTGACCTTTGTGATGAAGGGTATCGTATGGTCGGGCTTGATCGACTATAGCACTTTCTTACTTTTTTTTTTAATAAACTCGTGCTTATGATGTGCATTCATATCATTATTCATACATTAATATTTGGGTATAAACGTGAGAATTTTTACAATCTCGGAACAAAACGATTTTTTTGAGTAACTCTCTCAAATTGCATCGGCACCAACAAATTTTATACATTTGCAAAAAAAAAACATGTAGAAAATGCTCGACTAGTTGATACCCTTCACCACTAAGGTTAAACATTTTCTGACAACTTATGTTCAATGGAAAATTTTTCGGTAAAAAATATTTTCTGTAGAAAATTTTTCGGTAAAAAAAATTTTCTATAGAAAATTTTTCGGTAAAAAAAATTTTCTATAGAAAATTTTTCGGTAAAAAAAATTTTCTATAGAAAATTTTTCGGTAAAAAAAATTTTCTATAGAAAATTTTTCGGTAAAAAAAATTTTCTATAGAAAATTTTTCGGTAAACAAAATTTTCTATAGAAAATTTTTCGGTAAAAAAAATTTTCTATAGAAAATTTTTCGGTAAAAAAAATTTTCTATAGAAAATTTTTCGGTAAAAAAAATTTTCTATAGAAAATTTTTCGGTAAAAAAAATTTTCTATAGAAAATTTTTCGGTAAAAAAATTTTCTATAGAAAATTTTTCGGTAAAAAAAATTTTCTATAGAAAATTTTTCGGTAAAAAAAATTTTCTATAGAAATTTTTCGGTAAAAAAAAATTTCTATAGAAAATTTTTCGGTAAAAAATATTTTCTATAGAAAATTTTTCGGTAAAAAATATTTTCTATAGAAAATTTTTCGGTAAAAAATATTTTCTATAGAAAATTTTTCGGTAAAAAATATTTTCGATAGAAAATTTTTTGGTAAAAAATTTTTTCTAGGGAAATTTTTTGGTAAAAAATTTTTCTATAGAAAATGTTTCAATAAACAACAATTTTTCGGTACAAAATATTTTCTATAGAAAAATTTTCGGTAAAAAATATTTTCGATAGAAAATTTTTCTGTAAAAAATATTTTCTATGAAATATTTTTAGGTAAAAAAATTTTTCTAAAGAAAATGTTTCGGTAAAAAATTTTTCTATAGAAAATTTTTCAGTAAAAAAAAATTTGTATATAAAATTTTTCGGTACAAAATATTTTTCTATATAAAATTTTTCGGTACAAAAAATGTTTCTACACAAAATTGTTCGGTTTGACCATACGCAATAACAAACTTATACCCGGCGTGGAGGGTACAAAAGAATTATATTATGTATAATCATTTATTTTCTTTTTTTTTACCGATCAATTAACTTTAACATTCAAAAGCATTAAAAATGAATGAAGTGCAAAGTCAGCGAGATAGTTACTTTATAAACTAATTTTATTTAATTAGAATCCCTTTTTTCTGATTGAATGCAATAAATTAAAGATTTCTGTATATATCTGTAAAAAATTTTTAATACAAAGGACAGACAAATTATTTTAAAATCTATCTTATTGAAGTTTTCTGATCGACATAGATATATTCCTGAGACATCAGGGATTGGGAGTTTTAAAAAATATTTTCTATGCAAAAATTCTTTCGTATTCAATTGTGGACACCAAGGTATCCCAATTAAATCTCAATTTTGAATGATCCCTTGGGTATGAGAAAGCATTCCGCAAGATGCCTGCAGCATTTGCTTCGACTATTGAGCATAAGTGTTTGTCGTTGTTTAAAAGTAATTTGAACCAGTTTATGACTTTTCTTAATTGTGGACGTAACATGGATTCTCCATAACATACAGGAAACCAATCAGTGGATTTGTACGAGTTTTTTTTTTCGCCGTTTCGAGGCCATGGACGCAACGTGGATCTACCACAACAAACCAGAGACCAAACATTGGATATGTGGGGACAAAAAAAGGGCAATAGTTGGTTTTTCACTCAATAAATTTATGGTGACCGTATTTTTGTCTTACGCTATATTCTCCAGATCCGCTATATTCTCCAGATTTAGCCACGAGTAATTATTTCTTGTTCCCAAATATTAAGAAATGTCTCAACGGGAATCAAACAACCTACTTAGTGACAGACAGTATGGATTTAATAGGGAACGCTCTACGAGAGACTTGCTTACCGAAAAAATGGTATAATAATAATACATTCTCTCGATTAATATCAAGCTTCCTCAAAGATCACACTATAGGAGTTGATCTTTTCGAAGGCACTGTTCTTTCTCTTACCCTATTTCTTATCATGATAAACAAGCTTCAACGTCAAACTTCCATTAGTATCTACTCTTTTGCAGATGATAGTAATATTTGCCACTTGTATTCATTCAATCATAGACCAAGCCTTTTCTGAATGAATCATCAAACTGCGATTTAGAAAACAATTTCAGAACAGGGTCGTGCGAATAGCGTCGATTTGAACGCGATGAAAACTCAATGTGGTATGCTTATGCATAAATGCTCGGTGGATCATGTTACTTCATCTGTGTTAATGGGTGGTGGAAACATTGAGGAACCAAATGCTCTTGATGTTCTGGGCATGAGAATTAAATTTGGACTGATAGACTAACCACATTTTTCAATTGTCATTTTTCAAATGCGTCGGTTTTTTTTAAACGGTGTAAGAAATACTTTATCTGATCTCCTATTTATTCACCTATATCCGACCGAAAATGGAATACAACTCCCATGTATTGACCGATGCTTCAAAGTGTATTTAAAAGCTTTTCAACCGAGTACACTAAAGGGCGAAAATGCTTATCGGTGACAGTAGGGTGTCCAACTTTGTTCATCCTCTGGAGCACTTTAGCAATGTGGGTTATGTTACATTGTTCCATCGTTACTAATTTGGAATTTGCTCTAACGAAATCTGGGAACTCGTTTCCAAAATTCGAACTTTCATCCCTTCGTAGTCGGTTAGCCCATAGACCGAACAACACACTACAGAAAAATTTTAATTCTTTATCCGAACACTTCGTATGTGGAATTCACTCCCCGCAAAAGTCTGCCCAGCCAGTTGCAATATAGGGAAGTTCAAATAAAATGTCCATAAACACTTCTTCATCACAATAAAAAAATAATATGAGGATGATAAATTGCTATGTATATATGTAATTCCCCGACAACATTCCAATTGGAACAAGGGGTACTTTTCTCAGACAATAAGCTGCATCCGATTCTATTTTTTTAGACTCATTGAAAGTGACCTATGTTTTTACTCCGGCTCCGAACGGCAAATGCATTAGTTAGAGAAGTTTTACATAGCCTAATACTCAATAACCACTGGCTAGCTGGGAACCGCCGGCTTTTTAGAAAATTTATTTTTTTCAAGTGGGTCTGGCCGGGGATCGAACTTGGGACCTCTGGTATGCTAGGCGGATGACTAACCTGCTATACCACGGCGGTTCACGACAAATTTCTATGACTTATTTAAATAATGTGTCATAAGAAAACCATAGTGGGCACTGAGTGCCGTTAATGTCGTCGATGCAATTAAAGTTTTAAGATCATATGTGGATCGCGTGGTATGTTCGTTACCCCTAAAGAACACTTTAATGTACAATGAGAGAGGTTTACAAGCATTCGAATTTAAGATCATATAAGGGAAAATTTGGCTCACTTAAGCAATACAGGACCTGGTTGAACAACGTAAAATTAAAAAAAAAATTAAATTTTAAATGAAAACGGAGAAGTAAATGTTCTGCACAACATACCGTAACCTATCCAAAGGAATAAAAAAGTCTGCAAGGAGGGACAATAGAATGTGGATAGACGTACAAGCAAGCCAAGGTGAATCAGCTGCAAGTGAAGGCGACAAGAAGACCTTATACAATACATCAAGGGCGTCCCAGTCCCATTTTAGTAATTTTCTTTCAACTCTGGATGAACAATTTATTAGCAATTAATAATCCTATCGAATTAACACCTTTGATGGAAACCAGCTATGACAATCCACAACAATACTAGAAGTGAAAAATGTCATTAAAAGCCTTAAACGCAACAAGGCCCCTGGCAATGATAATACAGGGTGGCCCAGAAAGACCGAAGTGGTGTGAATTGCTTATAACTTTTTATTTAAGAGATATTTTTTTAATTTTTTTTTTTAAATACATTAAATTTATGGGGAATATTTTTGGATTAGTTATTAAAAATGATATCCCGCAAGTGGTGGCCATATTCTGCTTCTCACAAATGTGCTCTTTCCAACACATTTTCCATGACCTTTCGCAAAACTTCCGGTGGTATGTTGTTAATTTCTTCTCGAATATTGGTTTTTAACTCCTCAATAGTCCTAGGCTTATTAACATAAGATTTTCCTTTTAAATAGCCCCAAAGAAAACAGTCTGGAGCGGTTAAATCCGGGGACCGCGGAGGCCAATTAAAATTGCTGTTACGAGAAATTATTCTTTCAGTGTGCGCTGTGGCTCCATCCTGTTGGAACCATATTTGCGGATGGTTTTCCACGGCTGGCCTTACAAAATTTTGCAACATGGCCCGATATCGATCACCATTGACGGAAATGGCGACACCTTGTTCATTTTCAAAAAAAAAAATGGGCCAATGATCCTTTCTGAAGAAACACCGCACCAAACGGTACACTTACCTGGGTGCAATTGTCGTTGATGAAGTACTCTCGGGTTTTCCGTAGCCCATATCCTACAGTTTTGCTTGTTAACGAACCCATTTAATTGAAAATGGGCTTCGTCATTCATTATTAAGTTATGAATAAAATTTGGATTCTCTTGTGCTTTTTGCTGGAAATAAATTGCATAGTCAAGTCGTTGCTGGTAATCTGTTGGTTTCAATTCTTGGACAAGTTGAATTTTGTATGGAAACAATCCTATGGTGTGCAAAATTCGCTGCAGCGACGTTCTTGAGAGGCCCAGTTGTGACGAACGTCTCCTGGTTGATGTTTCTGGATCCTCCCGAATACTCTCCTGTACCACTTGAATATTGTCAGCCGTGTGGACAGTTCGGTGTCTGCCGGGACCAGGAAGGTTCCTTACTGCTCCTTGTTCTCGAAAATTTGCAACCAGACGGTTTATTGTTGACTGAGAGGGTGCAACCCGCACATTAAATTGACGACGGTATGCACGCTGAGTCAACACAATGGACCGTTGATTTGAAAAGTAAATTTCAACAATTTGGGCACGTTGTTCAATTGTGTATTGCTCCATTATAAATTATCCAAGTCTTCTTTACAAAATACTAAAAAGAAAAGAAAAAAAATTATAATAAAAAAGTTATAAGGAATTCACACCACTTGGGTCTTTCTGGGCCACCCTGTATCTCAGCGGAGAATCTTTTATGTGATGTTAAAGGATCAGCAAGATTGTGGAGAAGGTCATGGAATGGAACGTTGCGAACATCTCGTAATAGAGTCCGAGATAAAGGAATTTAACAGATGTTATTTAACAAGATAAACTGAAAAAGATAGGAAGTCCCTGTTGAAGGACGCTTTATAAATGTTCACAACGGAAACTCGCATACAAATTGCAAAGTTTCCATTCTAATATAATCCTTAACAGCCAAGTGTTTTAAGTAGGACGCAGGAGTATTAATTAAGCAACAAGGTTTAAAATGAATCAAAAAAAGAACAATTGTATAATTCCCATCTCTGTGCGTTATCTATTTAATTCATAAAAGTTTTGCAAAATCACAATAGATGGCGGAACCATCAACTCTTACAATAGCATTGCCATAATAAAATACTTTAATATTTACTTAAAGTATTGCCAGCACAGAAAAAAAAGACCGTTACATTTAAAATGAATATAGAAAATAATTTTAATATTAAATGTTTAAAATTCGTTAATTTGATCAAATTAATAACGAAAAACTTACTTTAAACTTCTAACTTAAATAAATAGTTCCAATTTATATTTTTTATAGTTTTTTATTTTCAAATCGTTTCTTCGTTTTGAAATAAATTTTGGTGTTTGTTATCATTATGTTCAATTAAACATTTTCCATTTAAAAATTGTTTGTTTTCATTTCTGGTTTTTGGACATTTCATTTTATTATCGTTTCTTATTTGAATATTATCATTTTATAAATATATTTGTTTTTAAAAATATGATTTTATTCATTTTTTACTTTAAATTTTTATCATTTTAGTATTGAGTAAAGCTAAACATTTTTACCTTTTGTTTCGGAATTTTTTTAAGAGTTAAATTTAGAAATTGCTTGGTTGATTTGTTCTTTTCTTAAATTTTATAAGATATAATTTTGTTTTTTTTTTTAATTTTTATTTTTAATTTTAAGCATTTTAAATACCAATATTTATATATAAATATATATGAATATTCTGTTTTCAAGATGTAAGCAAAATATATTTTCAAAAATTTTTCTCTCAATATTTTTTATGAATAAAACTTAGATAAGGCTGTTTGTTATAATCAATGTTTTTAAATTTTATTTTATTTTTTTTTTTAATTTATAAAAGGCCATTTTTTTAAAAAGAAAATTTTATATAAAAAGCAAAATTATTTCGAATTTTATTTAAAATTCTTTTTAGTTTTTTTTTTATATTTAAATATTTATAAATATCACAACGCCTGGCTTTTCTAATTCTTTTCTTACTTAAATTTATTAATTAAAACCATGTTTTTGTATTGGATTTTTTTAAGAGTTTAATTTAGTTTTTTTTTTATTAAATAAATACATTTTTTAATAATTGCACATATAGAAAAATTTAAGAAATTTTAAAAAAAATTATAAAAAATTTATAAAAAATAGGAAATTAATAAAATAAAATTTTTAAATAAAACATAAATAAATTGAAACAATAATAACAGCAAACAAATTTTAATATGAAAAATTTTTAAAGATTTTTTTCTGGTATTTTATTAGAAAATTTATTAACAAGTTTGGAAACTAATCTTTGTTTTCAAATTAAAATATCTTAGTCCCTAATCATGGTATTGCAACGGTATTAACCCTAAGTGATTCTGTGAACTTTCTACAACACAAATAAATAATACAACACAAATATTAATTTGGGTCAAAAATTAGTTCAATATCTTAAAAATTGCAAAAACGCCAAACAAACCTATGGTGATTTTTTGAAAAATCAAATTAAAATATCTTACTCCCTAATCATGGTATTGCAACGATATTACCCCTAACTGATTCTGTAAACTGTCTAGGGCACAAATAAATGGACACCTATTCATTTGGGTCATAATTTGGTCTAATATCTTAAAAATAGCAAAATTCGCCAAACAAAATGATGGTCAGATTTTGAAAAATCAAATTAAAATATCTTGGTCTCTGTTCAAGGTATTGTAACGATATTACCCTTAACTGATTCTTTGAACTGTTTAGGACACACATAAATAAAAATCTATAAATTTGGTTCATAAATTAGACCAATATCTTAAAAATAGCAAAAATATTTTGAAAAATCGTAAATTTTTTTGTTGAATCAAAACATTTTGGGGCCGGTAAATTTGAATTAAAAAAAATATATATAATTTTGTAATTCTGTAAGGTCTAAGGAATAGGATTAAAAATGATAAGGTACTTCATAGTCTTTAAAATTATAAAACATATCAAAAATATTAAAATTAGTATCAAAAATGTCATAAAATAAGGTTCTTAAATCAGGGCTTACTAATAATGTGACACCAAAGCTTTGGTCAATATCATGATCAGTCAATTTATAGTCATGGAAACTATAAATCCATGCAAGAAAACCAAATTTTGTGACATAAATTCAATATCGCAAAAATTGCAAATTATTTTTTTCTTGGATTCTGTCAGGCATCTCGTATATTCTGAAACCAAAAACTTTGATTAAAAAAGCAGGTCAACCAGAGTTAACGACTTTGGTCTGCTAAATCCGAAAGTGGCATTATTTTTCCCGAGTTGGCTCTAGTTTTCGAGATATAAAAAATATATCTAAATAGTTTTTTTTGCCAATATTATTAATATAACTTAAAAACGGTTAGTTAAATCGAACTTTTAATGAAAATCGAAATTCATGAACGACTTCATGTTTAAGTTATATTCACATTTTTTTTGAAGATTTGCTATTTTCTATATTTTATTTATGATTTTTTGAAAACCAAAAAAATTTTTGAAAAAAAAAAAACTTTTTTTGGTTTTAATTGTACAATATCTCTGTATTAAGAAGGGCAAGACTATTTTCAGTTACATTACAATAATATTTAAAAAATGTTATAAATTCGATTCCGTAAGGTCTCAGTTTTGCATGGGAGCTATATCAAATATAGACCGATTTCAACATATGCAATATTTTTGTATTTTAAGTTTGTGTTTATAAAAAGCTAAATATCCATTCCGGGAATGTAGTGCCTACTAGGCCAGACCTGGAATATGCAGATTTCTTCCAGTTTTAATAGGGATTAGAAAATGTCAAATTATGGATGGACGGTTATCGTCGTTCAATATAGTTTTAAGTAAGAGGGGAAATAAAATTACCCTCACAATTTAGTTAAGACTTAAACCGAAACAGGATACGGGAACACAATTGGGTGAGTTTGGGGTAACATCGGACTGGTTTGGTTAATTTCGTTATCGTAAGAGATCATAATTATATTAATATTTCTGCTTCTTATTACCTTTTAGTATTTTTGTCCAAGATAGAGAAATATTAATCTAATAATTTTTATAGCGACTTCAATATTTTAATTTGAAAATTATAAAACTTTCACTTTTGCATTTTTTACAAAGAAACTAATATTTTTTTATAAATTGTTTCAATTAAATGGTTTCAAATAAAATAATTAAAAATAATAATACATGATAGAAAAGCATAAATATTAGGGAAAATTGTTTTGTATAAAAAAAAACAATTTTAATGAATTTTTTCTGGTATTTATTTTAAAGGTAACACTATTCGTTACGAATAATTCATTCAAGCTGATGTGAAATCTGGCAATTTTTTTTGGAATTTGAATTTAAATTTTCTTTTAAAATGTTCTTGGAATTTTATTTAAAGCAAAACAATTTCCTATAAATCTTGTTTCTTTTCCACAGTTTTTTAAATATCTTGAACAGGAATTTGAGTATAAAAAAAATTTTGTAATTTTGATCTTTACTTTCGTTTGTCTATAATTAAATTTCCCCTGAACTCATTTAGGTTTTAGGTTTTTCTTAGCGCAATTTAGTTATTTTGTAGCATATGAGAAAAAATATGAAAATATATAAAAGTACTTTAAATTTACAATCCGTTTTAATCCTTAAAAAAACAATTTCTTAAATAAACAAAATAGCCATATTTCAAAAACGTTTTTAGTCTATTGGCTATTCTAAGAAAGCGTTATTAGTTTTATATGTACGTAAATTATTGTCAAAGTTTCAAACGTACCA
Source organism: Stomorhina lunata (assembly GCA_933228675.1). Taxonomy (NCBI): domain Eukaryota; kingdom Metazoa; phylum Arthropoda; class Insecta; order Diptera; family Rhiniidae; genus Stomorhina; species Stomorhina lunata. The sequence continues at coordinate 120,712,543 of OW121740.1, read as the reverse complement.
TAAGACTAGTTTTACCCCTTAATTTTCCGAATTTATAAAAAGTACCAAGGGCGTAATTTATGTTTTTGCCTTGACAAAAGGAATCTAGAATGATTTTTTGACATATCTAAATTATACCATACAAAAGTTTCAAAATATAATTTTTATTGCCTAATTTATTCAATTGTAGAATAAATATCAAAAGCTTTATTTCTCTTCCTTCACCAACTTTCATATTTAAAATAAAGGTAACTTAATTGTCAGTCATCCCAATTATAAACATTACCGGTGAGTTTAATTCCCCCTCAGCTTTTTTTCACGATAAAATAATTCACCTATTTCATAAAATAAGAAATAATTCGATTAAATTGACTTTTTAGGTGTTTTATGTTATCTGAAAAAGAACAGGTCATAAAATTTTTCTCTATTGTTTAAAGTTAACAAAAAGTACCGAAAAAGTACCAAATTTGATAACTTAAACTGGCGAAGTTCCAAAAAAGTATTGAACATATCGTACTAGTTCCTCGAAAGTGAGTCAACTTAAAATTTTTAAATGTTCAGTATATACAAATTTTGAGTTGACTCACTTTCGAGGAACTAGAGCGATATGTTCGAAGTTAATTTTGAAAATTTATTAAATAAAAGATACAATTAAATTGTTTTTTAGTGGCAATATAAAATTATCTTCAAGCTATCAAAGACGTAGCATTTTTTTTGAAAAAAGTCAAAATTTACAAAAAGTACCAAAATTTAAAAAAAAGTACCAAATTTGATGTTTTTAAAAAAGTATAGTTCGATATAAAAGGATGGTTAAGGCCCTATGCTCCACAGGCAGTCAAGGATAACAGAAGAAGAAGAAAAAAGTACTGAAATTTTACCCCTTTTCATACACTTAATGTGCAAATAAAATAAAATTATCGAAGGCGTAACATTTTTCATGTAAGGAAAAGCATATAAACAGATTGAGGTACAGTTTTTTAAAGGGTACATATAAGGTTCCAAAAAATACAAATAATTTTCCCCTTTTTAAAAAGGGAATAAAAGGTACAATTAAATTTTTGTTTTAACAATATAAAATTATCTTCAATCTATCAAAGATGTAACATTTTTATTTATAGAAAAATCCAAAATTTACAGAAAGTAGAAATTTTAAAAAAGTACTGAAATTGTACCCATTATCACGCCCTTAATGTTCAAACGAAATAAAACTATCGAACATTGTTCTGTTGTTAAAAACGAATAAGACATAAGGAAAACTATATAAACAGATTGAGGCTCCATATTGGGTTCCAAAAAATACAAGTTATTTTCCCCTTTTTAACCCCTTAAAACGGACGATATTCCAAAAAGTACCAAACTTGAAGGGTCTAAAAACATATATGTATGTAAATGTTTCAAAAATATCTTGATTGTAGATACAATTATTAAAAAGTACCCAATCTTTTATTTCTTTTTGCAAAGTAAATTTACTCAAAAGATAATATGAACTTTAAATGCACTAAAAGCATTTTTGAAGGGAAATCTTTTAAGTAATTATAGACAAATTATAGTAAAGATTGCCTAATTTTCAAATCATATTTTTTTTATTATAAAAAGTACCAAATAAATAGTATTACACTTTTCAAATCCCCAAAACATTGAACATTCAAGTTCGTTTCAGTGTTTTAGTAAAAAGGTCAAAGTTTAATATGAAATTTCTTTTCGTTCCTGTGATTCCAAAAGATATAAACATTTTTTTGATTTTACCCTTTTTTGGGCTAAGCAATGATAAATCAGTCAGTAATGCGAAGTACCCCTTGTTCCAATTGGAATGTTGTCGGGGAATTATAATTATATATATAAATAATACTAACTTTTTAAATTTATTTTAATATTTTAATTGCTTCTTCCTTTTTAATTTCTCCCTTTTAAATTCCAAAAAGTATCAAACAAACAGTTTTTCCCTTTTTTAATCCCCAAAGCATTAAATATTCCTTAAAGTATCAAATTCGTTTCGGCTTTTAAAGTAAATAGTTCAAAATTTGATTTGAAATTTCTTTTCGCTCCTACTTTTTACTTCTCCTTTATTATAAACACACTTCGATAATGGGAAAAAATTAAAATTTTCAATTGAAATTCCACTGGGAATTGAACTCACGGGGAATGTATATAATTGGGCTATATATAAGAAGTTTAATAATGATTTTATGGGTTTAAAAGGCTTCTGAAGTATTAAGATTTGTAGCTTGAAATTTTTTTTATGCCCTTTTTTATTAAAAAATAATGTTACCGCCCCTGGTAGTTTTGGAGGACTTTACCGATTTTACCCTTTTTGGGCTAAGTTACTCTAGAGTCAATTTTTTAAAAGATATAATGTTTCCGTACCTGATTATTTTGGAGAACGTTACCGATTTTACCCTTTTTCGGCTAAGTTACTATAAATTGCTCCTTCAGTCACTCTGGAGTCTAGACTTTTATATTGACATTCCAAAAATCGTGGTCCTATTTTTTTTAAATATATAATGTAAGCGCCCTTGGAAGTTTTGGAGGACGTTACCGATTTTACCCTTTTTGGACTAAGTTACTATAAATTGCTTCTTCAGTTACTCTGGAGTCAAGACTTGTAAACTGATATTCCAAATATGTGTAAGATTTTTTATTTTGAAATTTCTTCCAGGTCCTTTTTTATAAAAGATATAATGTTACCGCCTCTGGTAGTTTTAAAAGACGTTACCGGTTTTACCCTTTTTAGGTTGAGTTACTTTGAATCGCTCTTTCAGCTACTCTGGAGTCTAGAATTTTATATTGATAGTATGACAATATTTCTATAAAAAAAACCCTTGTGAATCCGTCAAATGAGGTTACAAATATAAACAAGTTTTAGGGTTACCATACTTTGAAAATTTTAAAATTTTTACCAGATTTCAAATCAGCTTGTCTTAAATTATGAAAATAAGAAGATACATTCTCAGAGATGATATAGATTTTCAATAGATTTATTTCATTTGTCGAATAGTGTTATGATGCGTTTCTTTTCTTTTTTGTCCAAAAAATTTTTACAAAAATTAAATACTAAATTATTATTTGTTTTTTAAACTTTTAAAGATTTTGCTTTTGTTGTTGTTGTATGTTTAGTTACCATTCGTGTTCTCTATTTACGATATTATTACAAATTTTATGAATTGTTTTTTTTCTTTACTTTTCATTTTATAAAATTTTAATTAAATAGATCTAGGAAATTTGCTTAATAATAGTTTACATAAAAATAATAATAATATAATAATAATAAAAAAACATTCAATTTTAAAACATATAAAATTTACTTTTGTTTTTGTTTTTGTTTTTGTTTTATTTTTAAATTTATTTTAAAAAAATACACATTTTTACATACTTTTAAAAAGTATGTAATTTGTTGCTGTTTTTTTTCTTTAAGAATTTCTCAATTATCTCTTAATAGTTTAAAGTTTCTTTAATTAATTTTATTATATAATATATATTTTTTTAAGACCAGCTTCGTTTGCACTCTCTCCTCAGCTCTCAGGTTTTTATGCTCTTGTTCTCATTTGAGGTAAACCTTTTCGAATTATTTATTGTTATAAACTGACCAACTTGGAGGGTTCACTGGTGGGTGTCACCAGTTCCAAGGGATGTTTGTTCTGTGAGGAACAATTGGGCACCAAAGGCCCCGAAACCGGTGTTAGACCAGTGCCACCATCCATCAGGGAATCAAAGTTGAACATGCCGGTAGAGGGCGTTTGTATGGCTACACCATTGATATCTGTGGGCGGTTGTTTGTTGTCGCCTAAGCCTATAGTTTGAGCCAAATTGCGTGGTATTGTTGGCAATGAGTTGGGACGTTGTTTTGAATTTGGTTTGATAAGGGGAGCACTAAGTGATGGATTGTTGGAGTACATGGAACCAAAGCTAACGGGAGCCGTTGTTACAATGGGTGTGTTTAAAGAAGCCGAGGCGGCCGCCAACGAAGCCGACAATGTAGCAACATTTGGTAGAGGCGGTGGTATCATGGGGTTATTGTTGGTTAATAGTAAACGTTTTGTCGGCGTCGGACCATCTTGATCTAAGGATGAGTTTGAGTCTAAGGCCGAATCCAAAGGTTCATCTTTAATTTGAGCTAATAGTTGATCATTCAATACTGGTTTCAAGTCCAAAGGAGAAATACTTCTGGCTGTTGTGGCCAAACTCGTATCCAGGCCAGTTATATTTTCACTGGCCGTTGCCGAGCTGGTCGCTGGCATAAGACCATCGAATGTATTCACGGACAAAATGTCGGACGCCACAACACGTTGACATTCGGGACGGTGTGCTTCTAAAAGAAATTCTAAATCCTGTTTGGTACCATTCAACTGTTCGATTTGTTTTTGCAACTCTTCACGTTTTCTCTCCAACAGTGTTACCTCATCCGTTAGTTCATTGGTTTGGTCCACTCTACGCTTGCGACATCTGGCGGCCGCCAATTTGTTGCGTTCTCGACGTATGCGTCTTTTCTCCTCTTCTTCGGGTGTTATATTACTGTTAGTGGCTGGACGACGTCCACCACCACGTCGACTTGGGGTAGTTGTTGTTGTAGTGGCACTTGATGAGGTATTATTGTTGTTGGGTTGTGAAATTTTGGCCGCTGCTGTGGCCACAGCCAAGGCAGCCAAATTGACCGAGGAAAAGTCATTTGTGTTTGAAGAATTGGAAATATTGAGGCCATTTTGAAATGAAATTGAGTCTGTGGCGGCACTTGCTGTAAGGAAAAAAAGAGGAAATTGTTAAATAGAATCAACATTTGAGAAGCCAAAGCAGTTTTATTAAATATTCGGAAATACTGAGTTCAAGATTTTAAAATGATCCATCTTAACCGAATCGTTATATGACATTTAAGAAAAAATTTTGTAGTTTCAGTTTAAAGCTTCCTACTTGTTGCAGTTCTAGTTAAACTCTAGTTTCAGTTCTAACTTAGTCGGGGTTAAGTTCTAGGTGCTGTTTTAGGTTCAGTTCTAGGTTAAGTGCAAGATTCTGTTCCAGCTAAAGCTTTATCTTCAATTCTAGTTATGTCCCGGTTGAGTTCCTATTAAATTTTATTTCAGTTCAGTCCTATTTCAGATCAAGATAAGTTGTAGCTGAGTTATAGCTTAAGATCTTGGTACCGTTTTAGATTCAGTTGTAGTTTATATCCAGGTTCAGTTCTAGTTTAGTTATGGGTTTAGTTCTCATTTCGATCTAGGTTAATTTCTGGTTCTTATATTTTCAGGTTTTATTTGCTTTTAGTTCTACTTTATATCCAGGTTCTGCTCTAGTTCAGTTTTGGGTTTAGTTCTAGTCCAGATCTAGATTAATTTGTGGTTTCTTTATTCAGTTCTTCTTACATTTCCGGGTTTTGTTGTGGTTTTAGTTCAAAATGCAGTTCCAGCTTTAGTAATTGGTTGAGTTCTAATTCAATTTTGTTCCAGTTCAGTTCTATTTCAGGTCAAGATAAGTTAAAGCTAAGTTATAGGTTTGGATCTAGGTACAGCTTTAGGTTCAGTTCTTGTTTCATACAGGTTCAGTTCCAGTTAAGTTTTAGGTTTAGTTCTAGTCCAGATCCAGGATAAGTTTTGGTTTTCTTATTCAATTTTAGTTATGATTCCAGGATTTGTTTTGGTTTGAGTTCTAGGTACAGTTCCAGGTTCAGTTAATTCAATTTTGTTTCAGTTTAGTCCTATTTCAGATCAAGATAAGTTGTAGCTGAGCTGTAGGTTTAGTTCTAGTTTATATCCAGGTTCAGTTCTAGCTTGGTTCTGAGCTTAGTTCGAGTCCAGATCCAGGTTAATTTCAGGTTTCCTTATTCAGTTCTTGTTACAGTTCCAGGTTTTGTTTTGGTTTCAGTTCTAGATGATGTTTCAGTCCTTGGTTAAGTTCTAGTCTAGTTTCAGGTTCAGTTTTAGCTACATTTCTTGGTTCATTTCTAGGTTGTCTAAGTTTGGAAGCTCATTTGCGCCGTTATTGTTGCAGCTAAGCCGACTTAGACAAGGCTTGTTTCTAGATGTATGTCTTTTTGTTTTAAGTTCAGGTATAGTTCCAGGTTAATTTGTAAGTTCAATTCCGGTTCAGTTTCAGAATATGTTCTAGATTTAGTTTTGGGTTCAGTGCCATGTTCGTTTTTAGTTCCCTTCTAGGTACAGTTCCAGGTTTATATTAATTTTTGTTCAGTTCAGTCCTATTTTAGATCGAGAGAAGTTGTTAGCTGAGTTATAGGTTCAGATCTAGGTACAGTTTTATGTTTATTTCTACGTTCAGTTCGAGATAATTTCTTGTTTTAGTTTCAGTTCTATGTCGAGTTATAGGTTCAGGTCTAGTTGAATTCTGGGTTCAGTCCTAGTCTAGTTCCAGGTTTAGATGTAGGCACATTTCTGGGTTGTTTAAGTTTGGTCGCTCATTGCCGATGTTATTGCTCATTTCTTGGTTTATTTCTAGGTTGTCTAAGTTCGGCCGCTCGTTGCCGCCGTTATTGCTGCAGCTAAGCCGACTTAGACAATGCTTGTTTCTAGATTTATGTCTTGTTATAGTTACTGTTTCATTTTTAGTTTTGAAATCAGTTCTACGTACAGTTCCAGGTTAATTTCTAAGTTCAATTCTAGGTTGAGTTTCAAAATCTGTTCTAGATTACGTTCTAAGTTCAGTTCCATGTTAGTTTCTAGTTTCCTTTCCAAACCCCTAAAGTCTTCGTCTCCGAATTATCTTATTATAAAAGAAAGAAAATACTTACAAGTATCTGTTGTGGCCATAGAATTCTCTTCATTCAAATTATTGCCCGTCCATGATCCCTGAGAATTATCCGTTTCATATTCGGGCAAACTAGCCCCGGCACTTATATCACCCAAATAAACATTATTCAATGCAGCGTTTGGTGAGATACCGGCAACCGAGGTTGTTGCCGTTGTCAATGTCACATTGTTGTTATTGTTATTTGTTGTATTCGTTGTAGAAGGATTGTAGGAGGCCAAGGGTGGTGGTATAAAACCGGCCTGATATGGTGCATTTATTGGCTCGCTGGTCAACTGTATAAACGATTCTTCTATACTCTTGAGCGTTGTTGGTGTTAGGGTGGGTGTGGTCAATGTGGGTACACCTGTTTGCATGCATTCCATTGAGACGAGCTGGAAAGAGGTTGAAAAATAATCATTAATTAATTTATATTAAAAGATATGGAATAAATATTTAAAAATTTAATGAGAATTTATATGGAAGGTTAAGCTTTTTTTATAAAACTTTTCCTAGAAAATCATTTCCGTTCAGATTTTAATTTTATAAATTATTTATTTTAAAGTCTTGTAAACAAATTTTGGAGGGAAATTTTAAAACAAAAACAATTTTAAGCGTTTTTTTTATTTATTTATTTTTTTTTTTGGTTTTGTTTAAATTGTCGGAAAATTTTATATTTCTTGGGAATTATTTTACTTTTTTCACAATGAATTCGAAAATTGAATTAAATATCGTATAAACCACACCTTTCTCATAATTATTGTTTTGCTATAGAAATAATTGTTTAAATTAAAAATGAAAATAAAAAAATAAGATTTATTTTCTCACGTTTATTATAAAATATTTTGATATTAATAAGATTTCGTTTATCATATGGACATGCAAATTGTTTAAAGGTATTAAAATGATTTGGATTAATAAGGTTTTAAAATTAGTTGGTTAATAAACTAATTAGTAATTTTTGCCCCTATTGCCGTTCTCAACTTAACTCGGTTTGGTCGTCTGCCAGTCGACACAACTTTTACTCAACCAAACTATTTTTTGATATTGCGGAACTAAAAAATATTGAGTTCCGCAATATTAAAGTGAGATGAGTTGAACACCGCAATTTGGTGGGATTCTTCACTTAAATATATTTAACACTATATATAGACAATTTATGAACCGATTTAACAATCTTCTTTGTAAGTTCTAAAAGAATCTTTTTTGTAAGTTCTAAAAGAAGAAATAAATGTCATGCCCAAAAGCTAAGACCGTAAACTTCTTAATTTCCGATTTCAAAATCTAATAATTTCTCTGAAATTTGCAAACCGATTCTGTAATAACTTATAAACTGAGTTAGGGATTCAGTATTTTTTCTGGATCTTTTTCTCAATGACTTCCATCACGATAAATCATGAAGCATTAACCCGTCTATCCAATCGATAATAGAACAGGAATTCTATAAACATCATTAAAAGCACACTTTATGCACACTTTATGCTTTTAATGTAGTTTATAGAATTCCTGATCCATTATCGATTGGATAGACGGGTTAATGCTTCATGATTTATCGTGATGGAAGTCATTGAGAAAAAGATCCAGAAAAAATACTGAAATTCTAACTCAGTTTATGAGTTATTACAGAATCGGTTTGCAAATTTCAGAGATATTAAAGAAAAATTACGATTATTTTAAAATTTAAAGGTTATAGCTTTGGTGGGATCCTTCACTTAAATATATTTAACACTATATTTAGACAATTTATGAACCGATTTAACAATTTTATCAGGTAAAATAATTTTCTTTGTAAGTTCTAAAAGAAGAAATAAATGTCATGTCCAAAAGTTAAGACCGTAAACTTCCTAATTTCCGATTTCAAAATCTTTATAAGGTGCTTTTAATGTTTTTTTATAGAAGTCCGGATCCATTATCGAGTGGATAGACGGGTTAATGCTTAATGATTTACCGTAATGTTGCTCGATGCGAGAAAAATCCAGAAAAAAAAAATACTGAAACCCTCGAAGAAGATTTTTAAGTCGTATAATGACTTATAGTAATTACATCTCTCGGTTTATGAGTTATTAAAGATTGGAGTTCATTAAAACAATTCAATATTAACTCATGGATATTGTTATTTTATAAGTGGAGTTAAATTAGAAGTGGAGTTTCATTTAGATCCCCTGGTTATTTGAGGGTTAATTTTAAAAAACAATCATATGATAGAAAGAAGCTTTTAGATGTATATCTTATATATAAATTACACATACTTAAGTAGTTCTTTGTCAGTTTAAAGCTGGAACCATTTTGAGCCCATGGGTACGCAAGGGTTAATTTGTAAAAAAATGTAATTAATTTGAACGAGTTTTTGAAATTTAATTGAAATATAACAATGAAATCATGTAATTTCTAGTAACTTTTTTGAAAAAAATAAATATTTCGAAAATTTTACTTTTGACCTTGGGTATAAGGGGTTAATGACATCCGATTTCAACCAAATTTCTTATATATATTTCCACCTTTTGAAGCATTAATAGTTTCAGTTCTGCTTATATAAAATAATTTTCATAATTAACCGTTAGAGAAAAATCCAGAAAAAAATATTTCAAGAATTTTTCTTTTGACCCTGGTTATAAAGGGGTTAATAACACCCGATTCCAACCAAATTTCTTATATGTATTTCTACTCCTTGAAGCAATTGTTATTTCAGTTCTGCTTATAAAAACTGCTTTTATAAAACAATTAACGTACTTTTTTGCGGTTTTATCGAAATTTTTTGACTTTAAGTGTCAGATACGGCTAAGCCGTTGGAGATATCAATCCAATTCTTTCTTCGTGGTAATCTTCAGGGTGTTTTAACTAAAACTCGGGAACTTATTTTTTACTTCTTTCGAATTTGTTTAACAAACTATGGAAAAAACCAAAAACGGAGTTTGGAAAACGATATGAAGAAAAATTACTATTTTTGTGCCATGCAAAAGTGACTTAACATTAGCCCATTGTAACAAAAATGGGCATTTCAAAATCTTGAGGTCTCAAACAAGTAAAATATTCAAACTGTTTAAAATTTTTTAAAAATAATACATTTTTTTTGCATATGCTCAGGAGAGTCTTTAAGAAATTAAATTATTTTGGGAAACCTTTAATAATAAGGAAAGTTTTCAACCTATGTTTTATATCTCGTTAGAAAGCTCATTTCGTTATCTGTAACATGAAATTTATTTTAAGTAGATACATTTTTTAAAAATCTAAAGAAACTACTCATTTTTCTTATATAAGTAACTGGCATGTCCAAACTTTTGCATTTGAATTATTGGGGTCAATGTAAAAATTTGGGAAATTTTTGGGTTTAGTTATTCAGTTTTAATACAAGTAATATTATCGTTTAAGGGTTTAATTTTCATTATTAATCTATTTTCGCTCTAAGTCTTTTATAATAGTAATCACAAAACTTTTCTAAGCTTAATCAAAGACAATATAATATAAAGATATTGCACTCCATACATTTTTTTCTGCCAAAAGTGAAATTACAAACAAACATACTTTTATTAAGCACGCGTATGTACCTCAGCTTTGTCTAATTGGATAATCATTTCCATTAGTTGTTTCCGTATAAGAGTAAAAGCGGTATGCTCTCTTTTTTATGGGACTTTTCAAAACTATACAGCAAATATATGGAATTGCAACATACGGCAAATATATAGAATTGTAACATCTTTATATTATAGAGTTTTTGGCTTAAGGCTTATGTTAGTAAGCTTGTGACAAGTTATTTCTAAATCGTTTTGTTTTGCTGGGAAGACACTGGATTTTCATAACAATTTAAGAACTGGATAATAACTATTGAAAAAATATTAAAATATTCGAATTATGAGCACGTGTATGTGCCTCAGCTTTCTCTCATTGGATAATCGTTTTCATTAGTTGTTTCCGAATAAAAGTAAAAGCGGCATACTCTCTTTTTATGGGAGTTTTCAAAACGACAATACGCAAATCAACGTATAGAAGTTCAACATTTTTATATTATAGAGTCTTTGGCTTAAGGCTTATGTTAATAAGCTTGCGACAAGTTATTTCTAAATCGTTAAGGTTTGGAAGACACTGGATTTTCATTTTAAATATTTGAACTGGTTAATAATTATTGAAAAAATATTAAATATTCGAATTGTCAAGTGAACAATATTCTTATAGAATTTTGTATTTAACTAAATTTTGTTTTGTCTAATGTTCTTATTAAAAATGTCTGTATTCAAATTTTTTTTTATTGAAATCAATCTATGGAAAGACCGCTATAAGTGTGTTTAATTAGTTTTAATTAAAATTATTCTTATTTTGTATTATTTAACAACAAAATGACAAACTATTGTTTAAACAAATTTTGTATTCTATTCGGTTTTTTTTGCTCATTTTCTGAGTAGAATTAAATGAACGAGTTCATCATTAAAAATAAAACATCAACAAAGTTCGCGCGTTTTCTTAATTTTTTCTGAAGAAATAATAACAATGAAAATAAAATAAATAAATTTAAACAAATTAAATTAATGGCAGCGAAAAAAAAGCCATAAATTGTTTATATGCAAAAAACGAATAAGGGGATTCACAGGGTGTGGTATCATAACATTAGTTTGTAGAAATGAACAGTTATAAAACGGAAGGTTTAAAATTCCAAACCAATATTTAAATCTTTTTTAAAATATTACAACATTTTTAAAACGATAGAACAATCTGTTATATTTACTGAAAATTTTAAATATCAAATTTGAGAAAAATTCCGGAAATAGAGGAAAAAATAAAGGTGATAAAAAATTTTCGAAATTTCAAAATATTTCTTTTTAACAAGTTAAGAAGTAAAACTTTTAAAAATAGTACTATATTTATTTTTTTAATTTTTTCCCAAAAACATAAAAAGAAGCCCGAAATCTTTTGACGGATTTGCATCATTAACTTTTCAAATTATGTACTTTCTTCATTATTAGAATTTCAAATCAGTTTTCATCTTATTTCGAACGCATACGTAACTCAATAATCTTCAACTCACGTGTAGGTGTGAGGAAACCATAAAATCTCTAAATGTGACAAGTGTTTATTTTAAAATTTATTATTTCAGAATTTTCTTTTTTTTCGAAATTTTAACACGAAAGTAATCACTTTGTTTTGAAAAAAATTTAAAAGAGTGCATAATATTTTTTTAAGATTTTTTTTGTGTGAAAATTAGAAAAGCCAAAAGGTCTGTGAACATTATTTTTCATGATTTTCATTTATGAGAAAAGAAATTTTATGATCAGGTGTTTAGCTATTAAAAAAATTATGATTTTGAAAATAGACAATAAATTTCAGAAATTAGTTGTAGAGGTTTTTAAATTTTTGTTTAAATTGCAAAATGAGTTTAAAATGTGTTTGTGGTAATAAAAAATTTAAATTTTGAGAACAAAAAACGAATAAAAAACAAGTAAGAAAGTGCTATAGTCGGTCAAGCCGACCATACGATACCCTTCACCACTAAGGTCAAAGGTGTTATTCTTCCTGTATAAAGACAAATATTTGCTAAATTTTGGCATCATACAAATATTTTCTCAAAATGTATATATTCAACCTGTTTCCGTCATTTGGACTTATATGAGAGTTAGGGTCAAATGTGGACCGATTATCTAAATTTGGCAAATTGATTACAGTTGTTACAAAAAATATGTATGCAAAAAAAATTTTCATTATCTTTAGATTTACGAGCGTTTTAGTGATTTTTTTTCTCATTTAGTGCGTTTTTGAAGAAGAGTTTGTATGGGAGCTATGGTCAAATGTGGACCGGTTTCAACGAAATTTGATACAGTGATTTAGGTTTACATAAGCAGTATCTGTTTTAAATTTCATGAAAAAATATTGATATTTGTGGCCAATATAGCAATTCCGGGAAGTGGGACCTATGGAAGGTACCATAAATAATCGACCAATTTTGAACAATTTCAATAGCCATGGTCCCATTATCAAAAAAATTGTCTGTGCCAAATTTCATCAAATTATCTTTAGAATTGCGACCTGTAGTTTGATTACAAGGTTTACATGGGGGTCCAGCCAGCCAGCCAGGCAGACGGACGGACGGACATCGCTAAATCGACTCAGAAAGTGATTCTAAGTCTATTGGTATACTAAAAGGTGGGTATAAGACAAATATTTCTATGCGTTACAAACATCAGCACAAACTTATAATACCCTTTCCACCTATGGTGGTGAAGGGTATAAATACAGAAAATTGAAATAAATTTTAAATTTTTTGTGTTAAAAATTTTCGGAAAGGAATATTCTAGTCTTAAAGGTATAAACACAGTTCGTCCAGCATAAAGAATTCGTCCAGCATAACGAATATTTTACAACTAAAAGGAAAATACTGCCACTCTAAACCGGTTTAGTCGTCGTTCGTCTGCGTATGAAACAGAAATAAACGCACGACGAATTTCGTCGTACGTTCTGAGCACTTTCATATGCTCTATTTGTAATGACGAATTTTCGTTCCGAAATATAAGCCGTTCTTCCCAACTGTGTTCATACCTTCTAGTCTTAATACAAGTACTCAATACTAATATAACTAATACTAGTAATCAAATTTCTGAATCTAGTTCTGATAAAAAATGTAATTCAGATTCAATTCCAGTTCTCATTTTAGTTTTAGTTCGAGTTTTGATTCTAGTGTCGATTTTTGTCTGGTTCTGTATTTGATCATAATTAAAAAAGGGAAATACTTAAAAATAGTTCCGATTTTAGTTTTGATGGCAGTATTTCAAATTTCAAATTTAATTCAGTTTCAAGATTCAATTCCAGTTCTGATTTTAGTTTTAGTTCAAGTTTTAATTTTTGTCTGGTTCTGTATTTGATCGGAACTGAAATCGGAACTAGTTTAAAAAAAAAGTTCCGATTATAGTTTTGATGGCAGTTTTCATAATTTTGATGAGTTCTGATTCATTTAATTCATTTTTAAGATTTAATTCCAGCTCTGATTTTATTTTTAGTTTAACTTTTTATTCTAGTTCCGATTTTTGTCAGGCACATAATTCGATCATAACTAGAGTCGGAACTAGTTTTTAAAATACTTGAAGTTCCGATTTTAAATGCAGTTCCCATGCAGTTTTGAATCTAGTTTAATTGCAGATCTAGTTCAGAAATATGATTCTAGTTTTGATTATTGTTCTGATTCTAATTTTTGACTCTTGATCCGATTTCTGTCTAACACTGTATTCGATCAGAACTAAAGTCGAAATTAGTTTTTGAAATTTGTATTTGCAATTTTAGTTTTGATTAAAGTTCTCATAGACTTTCGACTGTAGCTGTAGTTCTAGCTCAGCTTCTAGTTTAATTGCAGATCTAGTTTAGAGATATGATTCTGGTTCTGATTTTAAATATTTTTCAAGATTTTACTTCTGTTCTGATTCTTTTTTATTACAGCTCTGATTCTGATTTAAAAGTTTGCCGGAAAATTGTTCTGATTACTGTATCTAATTTTGAATCTGATCTGATTAAAGTTTTGATCAGAGTTCTGGTTAATGGTGTAAACACAATCACGACAGCAGGCTAAACGATTACCGACTACAAAAGTCGTTGGCTGCTATCGTCGTCTCGCCTATCATCGGTTTCCCTGTACCGGATAGGCGAGGCGACGATAGCAGCCAACGACTTTTGTAGTCGGTAATCGTTTAGCCTGCTGTCGTATAAATATAAATTGGGTTAATTTAAGCTACAGCGGTGGTCGGTAGTCGTGTGGCTGTGTCGACGCTAAAAACTTGATTCCCATTTGATGCGTGTATTCTAATTTTGACAGGTTGTAGCCCGTAGCCTGTAGCATTAAGATCAGATTTTACTTTAATTTCAGACATAACTAGGAGATATAAAAAAAGAGTTTTCCGGCGACGATTTTAGTACCGATTTTTGTTCAGATACTGCTTATAACTTTATTTCATAATCTAGTTTTGATTTTAGTTCTGATAGAGTTTTAAATTTTCTTCTGTTTCTAGATTTAGTTCTATCTCAGATTTTATTATATTTTAATTCAAGATCTAATTTGGAGATATAAAAATCAATGTTTTTTTTTTCGAAATCAGTTCATAACTCATTAAAATTTTGAACCTAATTTTAATAGATAAAATTCCAGTTCTGATTCTGGTTCATATAATTAATTCAGTTTTGATTCTATCTCCGATTTAAGTCTGATGTTCTGATACTGTATTAGACTTTAAATAAAAATTAAATTTAGTTCAGAATAATAATTATGGTACTTCAATTATCTTTACATTTTTAAGCATTTCTGTCTTTTTTTTTTGGTTTATAGAAGGGAGGTATGGTCAAATATGGGCCGATCCAACAAGTTTAGATAGTAGGCTACTGACAATAGCAATATTTTTGCTAAATTTCAATCAATTACGAACACATATTTCTAGTTATAGTTCAAACAAATTTTTCTAGTTATAGTTATTGTCTATATATTCCAGATCTATGTACGCTTTGGAAGATTTATAAGTGTTTTTGACTTTGTTTCATCTTTTATGGGAGGTATGGTCAAATATGGGCCGATTCAACATTTTAAGAAAGTAGACTGATGTCGGCTACTATCAATAGCATTATTTTTGCAACATTTCATTTAAATACATATACATTTCAATCTGTCAAGAGCCAAAATCTCTATTTCGGACCGGCAGTCCTTTCCGTGGTATTCGATATAATGATCCGATTTGGTTAAAACCTATAGGGATCTTTGTAAAATATTAAGGGATTATATATGATTGAAAATAGGTTAAAGGTGCGTCGATGCACAAATAATAACCGAGATATAAATTAAGAAAGTGAAGAATTTAATTGAGGTTGTTGTCCATGCTTTTTCAAAACTACATCGTTTTGTATAATCGTTTATATCTCTGTAACTAATGAACCGATTTTCAAAATGTCTTTCACAGATTCTGTTCATCCGCTTAGTTACCAGATTTATGATTTTTTTAGAGGATTAAAAATTTTTGCCTTAAGGTAACTTATTTTAAGAAAAAACGTTAGAGGGCGCTACTATTATTTAGTTCTAAAAACATTCAAAGTTATACCTGTTGCATAAATAGCTCATTGGCAAGGAAATTAGCAATTTCACAGGCATCCATTGTCAGTTTATCGCAATTGCTGGAATTATTTGTTTGATCACTATTTGGATTAGAGGCGGCAGCAGCAGCAGAAGTAGTTGGAGGATCGTTGTTGGCAGCAATTGTACCCGATGTAGTGGCAATGTTAGAAGTAGCAGCTAAACTGCTACTGCTACAAGATGATGTTGTTGCCACGGCTGTAGCAGAATTGGGCGTGGTTAAATTGCAAATGCTATTATTATTGTTATTGCTATTGTTATTATTTAATTGCATTTGTTGTTGATGTTTTAATTGTTGTTGCAATAATTGAAATTGCTGTAATTGCTGTTGTTGTTGCTGATATTGTTGCTGCTGTTGATTAGCTTGATAATTATTATAATTTTGTTGATGTTGTTGTAGAGAATTATAATTATTGCTATTATTATGATGATGTTGTTGCTGCTGCTGCTGTTGCTGACTGGAGGGAAAATTGAAGACATTTTCCCGCTGATTGCTATTGTTGTTTTTGTAGAAATAGTGATTTGGTGTAAAATTGCCAGCACCAGGTGTTGCTGATAATGGAGCCGCATGATCATTATTATTCGACATTATAGCCGGCGAAGAGTAGGGAAAAGAAGACGAGGGTAATGAGGCCAACGAAGCCATTGCTGAGATATTAAGAGAGTTAGGTCTTTGAGGACGAGAGAGCAGAGCACTATTATTAAGGTGGTTGTTGTATTTATTATGATTAGGTTGGCTATTGTTAACTATATTATGATTGGAGTTGTGGTGATTAAGATGGTTATTGTTGCTGTTGCTGTTAAAGTTGTTATTGTTGTTGAAATGAAAATTATAATTAAAAGTATTCGTTTGATTCAAACTCAACATATTGAGGGTTTGATGTTGCGGTTGCTGTTGCTGATGGTTCGAGGGTGTTGGAAGTTGGAAATTATGATGCTGCTGTTGTTGTTGCAGCTGCTGTAAACGTTGCTGTTGTTGATTTGCCAAATAACCGCCAAGCGTAGGTGGTGGTGGTGATGATGTTGATGTTGATGTTGCTGATGATGTTAAAGGTAAATTTGAATTATGGCTATTACTATTATTATGATTACTATTAATGGAGGTGGCCAGAGTTTTACAATCCTCTAAATTTCTTGAGGTTGTTGTAGAAGTTATGGCTGAGTTATAAGAATTATTAAAGTTATTGAAACGTTGATAATTCGAGGTGGGTATTAAGGTTGAGTTTGAATTATAGGAATTCAAAAATGTTGCTGGATTTGTGGCAGATGAAAGATGTGGCTGATATTGTTGCTGTTGAGTTTGAGTTTGTGTGGCTGGCAATTCGTAGGGATGATACGCTTGGTGGTAATGTTTTATATTTAAGTTTTTCATAAAGCTAAAATTTGTTTAAAAAACTACGATAACAATTTTTGTTTTTTTTTTCTATTATTTTCTAATAAAGATTAAAGCTTTAAATTTTTAGTTTTTTTCTTTGAATTTTAAATAATTAGAGGGCGGTTTTGATAAAAATATTTTTATAAATAAATAAATGACTAGTTTAGTGTTTATATATTATAACTATTTAAAAATATAAATAGTTTTTATAGTTTTTTTTAATAAAATAATTAGCGTCTTTTAGTTATTTTGTTATTTTTTTTTTGTTTTAATAAATAATGTCTTAAAATTTGTTTGAATTTATCTTAAAAATTAAATAAAATTAATGAGAAACAAAATTTTAATAATAGTAAACTTTTCTTGGAAAAGATTTTTTTTTAATTAAAAAATTTTTATATATATATATATATATATATATATATATATATATATATATATTTTTTTTTTTGTTTATAACTAAATTATTTTATAAATATAACAATAACAGTCAAGAAGTCTTAAATTCAAATTTTTTAAAACAAATAAATTTTAGAATATTTTAAAAAGTTTCTTAAGAAAAAATATCTTTCAAAATATTTAAAAATGTTTTTTAAAAATATTTAAAACAAAAAATTTCTGGATTAAAAAAAATTTATTTTTAAAAATATTTAATTTTTTTTTAAGATAAAAAATTATATTATTTAAAAAAATTTTATTTTATATGAGTATAAAATTTTTGTTAATTTTCAAAAAATTTTGAAAACTTTTCTAAAATTAAAAATTATTTAAAATATATTTTTTTTGATGTTTAAAATTTTTTAACTTAAAAATTTTTTGAATAAAAATTAATTTTAAAAATATTTAAAAATTTGTTTAGATTAAAATATTTAATATAAGAAAATTCTATTTTATATGAGAAAAAAATTTTATCTCTTTAATTTTTAAAATTTTTAAAAAAATTTCTTATATTAAAAATTATTTAAAAATTTTTTTTGGGCTGTTTTTAAATTTTTTATCTTAAAAATTTCTTGAATAAAAAATGTTTATAATTTTTTTTTAAAGAAAATATAAAACAAATAAAAATTATTTTATACAAAAATAAATTTAAGGGTTTTAAAAATATTTAAAAAATGTAAAAGTTATAAAAGCTTTTAAAAAGCTTTATTTTTTTAACTTTTATAACAACAGAAAGTTTATATTATATTTATAAAAAAAAACAATTTTTTAGGTTTTAAAAATATTTAAAGAATTTTAAGCTGTAAAAGCTTTTTTGAACTTTTAAAAACTTTTTTAAAGTTAATTTTATAATAAACAAATTTTTAGGTTTTAAAAATATTTAAAAAAATTAAAAGTTGGAAAAGCTTTTAAAAAGCTTTAATTTTTGAACTTTTATAAACTGATAGTATAAAAAGTTTAACTTTTAGAACTACTATTTTTGAAAGCTGTTTTTTGAAAAAGTCTTTTATGCAATAGTTTATATATATACAAAGCTCTTTTATCAACAATTCTTTTATTAAAGCTTTTTTTTATTAAGGCGTTTAAAAAAAACGTAAATTAATTTGTATCCTTTTATAAACTTTTATAAAGTTAATTTTATAAAAAAACAACTTTTTTGGTTTTAAAATTATTAAAAAATTTTTAATTTATAAAAGCTTTAATATTTTAACTTTTATAAACCGATCGTATATAAAGTTTAACCGTCAGAAGTATTATTTTTAAAAGCAGTTTTTTTTTGAAAAGCCTTTTTATGCAATAATTTATATATATATAAAGCTCTTTTTTTGACAATTATTTTATTAAAGCTTTTAAGGGCGTTGTAAAAATATTAAATTATTCTTGTTAAATTGTCGTTTAATCTTTTATAAACGTTATATATATTTTAAAATATAAGCTTTAAAATCAAAAAGCTTTATAACAAGTTTATATAAAAGCTCTTTCGAAATAATATATTTAACTGCTACAACAACTTGTTTTTTAAGTTTTTTATTCAATTTATTAAGAATTTATTACAAAGAAACTTAAAGCTTTCGACATCTGATTTCAAAAGCTTTGTCAGGAGCTTTTGTGCACAGTTTTTGCTTGAAAAGATATTCTTTATTGATATTTTAAGCTTAAGAAAGCAAGTATTTCAAAAAATATCAGGAGGTAATTTCGAAAAGTTTTCGGCTTCTGATTTCAAAAGCTTTATTAGGAGCTTTTGTCGAAACTGTTTGTAAACAATTTTAAAGCTTATTAAAAAAGAGACTATTTTAAGAAATATCTATAGGTAATTTCGTATTTTAAAGATGTATTGATAAATATGTTTTCTACTATTACTTAAGCTTTTAAAGCTCTTGTTTTTTTTGAAATGTTTAAAATTTGTAAAATTCTAAACTCTTTTTTAGATGTTCTTCTTGAGTAAAATAATATTTAAAAGCTTTAGATGAATTTCAAAGCTCTTAACAATGTTTGAAAATGTTTTCTCTATTGATTTTTTAGCTTTGAAAATTTTATTCATAAATATTAAAAAAATTTCAGTATTTTTACTTATGATCTCCAAAGCTTGCACAAAAGCTTTTTTCAAAAATAATCACAAATAAATTTAAACTTTGAAAGTTGAACTCGTTAATCGAAAAGAGATTCTAAAAAAAATTTAGCTTAAAAAAGAGCTTTTTCAAAAAATATTAGGAGTTTATATTAAAACTGATCGTAAATTATATTAAAGCTTTATTATTGATGATCGTGACTATGTTCTCTTTTGAAAGTATTATAATTTTATATTTTTAAAATTTATTTCTATATATTTTTAAAATACTTTAGTCTTATAAATATTTTTTGTTTATATTTTTTAAAACTTATTTTCTTTAATTAACTTAAAAATATTTCCTAAATATTTTTTAACTTATAAAACTTTATTAATTCGTCTCTTTTAAGTTCTTTATTCACTAAATTATGGCACGTTATTGCTTTTCGTTTTTTATTATATTCGAAATTATTGAAAAATATTCAAAATATTCGTTTTTTTTTAAGAGTGTTCGTTTGAAATCGTTTAAAGAAAAATATTGTCGTTTAGAAATCGTTGTTTATATTTGTTGAAAAAATTATTTTGATTTTTATATCAAATAATTTGACAGTCTTTTTCAGGTGGTTTTAATATATTTAATAATTTATTGTGATTTGTGAACACTTTTGTTTGTTGAAATTGTAATTTGGCTTCGAAACTTTCCAAGATATGGCCAACCTCGACCAACGGCAAAGTTTTCAAAACACACGTGATCATAATATATATCTTAAAGGAAAGCTTTCTTTACGAAATATTTTAAAATTTTAATTTTAAAATTTTTTGAGTTTTAAAATTTAAAAAATTTGTAAGTTTTATACAAGTTTTTAGGGATTATGTTACTATACATAAAATTTATTTAACAAATTTAACAAATATTTGAAAATATTAAACATTTAAGTAAAAAATAGCAACAATTTATTAAATATAAAACTTTAATTAAATCTGTTACAAAAACTTTGTTAAAATATCTCTTAAATTTTTATCAATTTACAAATTTCTTAATAATACAATTCTTAGTTAATTTAACAGGGAATTCTGTAAATTTTTTATTATTTCTTTGTTATATGAATCAGTTCTTTTAATGATAAATTTTAAAATTAATTGAAAAAAGTTTCGTAATAAAATTCTTTGATTATAATAGATAAATTGATAAACCCTTTCAATGATAAAGAATTTAACAAGAATTATCTTTTTTTTCAATGAAATTTGGTGACAATTTTGATAAGTGATTCAAAGCTCTTCAAACTATAAAAATTTGAAATAAAAAAGCTCAAAATTAAAATTTTAATTTTAGGTTTTCTTCTTAAACTGAATGAGAATTATAAGATCAAAGTTTAAAGCTTTAAATTTTAATGATCTTCCAAAAAATGTTCTTAATTAAAAAGCTTTAGTTATATAATTAATTAAAAGCTCTTTAAACATAGAAATTTTTAAATAAAAAAGCTCAAAATTGAAGTTTAGATTTTATGTTTTCTTCTTGAACTGAATGAGAATTATAAGATTGGAGTTTATAGGTTTAAACTTTAAATATTTTTCAAAAATATTCTTTTTTTAAAAGCTTTAGCTATTCGAAAAAGGATTATTTTTACTACCAGGCTTCTATTCTTTATTACAAAGCATTGGCTTTGATTTTTGTATTGACAATATTTATTGTTCAAACAGTAAAAAATATTTTATTGTTATTTGAAAGGATTTAAGCTTTAAAAGCTGATTTTAATACCGCAACTTTAATTTTTTGAAAAAGCTTCTTGAAATTTTTAAGCTTGAGCAAAACAATTTTTTTCTAAATCGAAAGCTTTAAAGTACCTAAAAGCTTCAAGAAATAGGCTTTATTGATATTATCAGATAAAGGCTTTTAAATCTGTATAGTAAAATTTTACCTACAGAACTTCAATGCTCAAAAAGCAACTTCTGAAAACTGCTTTAAAAAATTTGTAAACTCAAAGCTTGGCAAATCTGATTTTAAAGTTAAAATACTATTTTGATAAAAAATACTATTTTGATAAAAAACAATTTGAGCTTTAAAAGTTTTATAGTAAAACTTGACAATACCTTAATTGAAAAAGCTCGTTTTCGTAATTTAAAAAAATTGAGATTTATTTTTTATAAAGATTTTTCATAAAATTTGTATCTTATTCTAATTTTTTAAAATGTTCTATTTTGTATAAAAAAAGCTTGAAAAGATATTAAATAAAAAATAACTATCTTATATTTTTTACAATATTATGTAACGGGTTTTTTGAAAACTTTATCAAAAACGTGTTACCTTAATAAAGCTTTAGGTGGAAAGCACTCCTATTTTGATATTTAAAGCTTTAGATAAAAGATATTTTTTGTTTTGATAAAGTTTTTAATTTGTCAAGAGCTTTTCTTGAATCTAATCACACGCAAAATTAGAGCTTTAGACCTACCAATTTCAAAGTTTTTGAAAGAAAATTTCAAATATGTTCGAAAATTTGTTTTATTTTGATAATTTCGCTTTAAAAGCTCTTTTTGATGTAAATATTCTAAAAATCCTTAGTTTTCTAACTCCTAATCTCGAAAGTTTTGTTACAAGCTTTGGAATAAAAGCTTTAATACAAACTAATAATATACAAAGTTTCGAAATTGATTTCTATGTTTAAACTTTAATGTAATCCTTTGAAAGAGCTTTTTTTATAAATTTAAATTTTTAATAATTTTTATAGGTTTAAATATAAAATGTAAAGCTTTTTTTACCAAAACTGATTATATTCTTTTAAAAATTGTAGTTTTTTTCAATTCTTATTATAAAAAACCTTCACAAAAGCTAAAATACACAAAGTCTAGCTTTTTAAGTTGATCCTGATGTGATATAAAACTATTTTTAAAGCTTTTTAAAAAGCTTTTTTTTAAATATGTATAATATGTATAATTTATTAACAAAGCTTAACTCAAAAGGGTTTATCTTTCAAAAAATTTATAAGAAACTACAGTTTTCTAAATTTGTATCTCAAATTCTCTGTCAGAAGCTTTTCTTAAAACTAATTTGTAGCTTTTTTAAAAAAATATGAAAATTTTTATAATTTCTATCAAAAGTTAAGCCTTAAAAGTTATTATCTTTAACAAAATTTAGTTTTTTAACTTTTTATGTTAAAAGCTTTGTCAAGAGCTTTTGCTGAAACTGATCATATACAAAGTTAAAGTATTTAAAGAATGATTTCTATACAAAGTTAAGCTTTAAAATTTATTATCTTTAACAAAATTTACTAAAATTTTTGGTTTTTTAACTTTTTATGTTAAAAGCTCTGTTGGGAGCTTTTGCTAAAACTGATCTTATACAAAGTTAAAGTATTTTAATAATGATTTCTATACAAAATTAAGCTTTAAAAATTATTATCTTTAACAAAATTTACTAAAATGTTTGTATTTTTAACTTTTTATGTTGAAAGCACTGTCAGGAGCTTTTGTCAAAACTGATCATATACAAAGTTAAAGTATTTTAAGGATGATCTTGATCTTAAGAAATTGATTTGGTATATTTTAAAATTATTTTTTTATTTGAATTTTTTTTATTTTTTTTCATAAAAATTTTAAAATTTATAAGAATTTTTTTTCTTTAAAAAGTTTTTAATTAAATTTTATTTACAATTTTTTTTATTAAATAAATTTTTTAATATTTTTTTTTTAATTCACGTGTTTTTGTCGTTTTATTAAATTTTTCTAAAATTTTTCTTTAGTTTTCAAAACGATTTTCTATATTTTTTTTCTTAATGAGTCTATTTTTTCTTTTTCTCTCTCTGTTTTTTTGTTTTGTTGTAAAAAATGTCGTTGTTTTTTTTTTCTTTGATCTGCTCAAATATGAGAGCTTTTGTTGATTGTAAAGATGTCGTTGTTATATTCGTTTTATAATTATTTTCAGATTTTTCTTTTAAAGATGTAAAAACAATTAAAATTGTTATATAATTAAAGAAATATTTTTGATTCCAATAAAATTTCTTTTGAATTTAAAACTCCTTTTTTTAAAAAAGATCCAAATCCCACGTTGAACCACCAAATAAAAAGCTCTCTCGCTCTCTTTTTTCCAAGATCTTGTCGAATTTGAATTTCGTAATTTTTTTTTGGTTTTAAAAAAAGGTTATGATATTTTTAAAAATTTTAATCGTTATTACAGTCGTCGTTGTTTTAAATTTGTATTTGTTATTAAATTATTTAAACAGATCCACCGCCTGTAGATATTTATTTTTTTTTCTTAAAAAGGTCGGGTATTTTCTTTAAAAAAATTTTGTGATTTAAATTTTTTTTTTTAATATTTTTCACTTTAAATTTGTTCGTTTTCGTTATATTTTATTTTTATATTTTTCGTTTAAAATTTTATTTAAAAAAATATTTATTTTTTAAAACACCCGTTTAAATATTACCGCAGTGGCTCGTTACTCGTTTGTGACTAATTTTTGCTCTCAAGAAAAATTTTTCTTTTAGTTTGAGATTTTTGGTTTTTTTTATTTTGTATTTTCTATAAATTCTGTGCAAAATTGAAAATTCAAAATATCTACATGATCATTGACTATAAAAAAAAAGTCTTAGCATCAGTCGAAACATCAGTATAAGTATAAATTTTTATCATAGAACCATTTGTTAGTAGTTCGAATAGTTCGAGCATTAGCAGCCCATTATCGTCGTTCCACACACAAGATTCTGTATTTGGTTTGGTTTTTTTTTTTTTATTTTGTATAATTAAAAGAGAACATTTGTGTTTTCTTCTAACTAAATAAATTCAATAAAAATTGTTTAAAAACTGAAAAAAATACAAATTCTAACGGCCTACACATTTTCAGAAAAATACACAAATTGTTATAAACAAGACACATTTTGTATGTAAAAATGTTTAATTAATAAAATTATAGTTTTTTTTGTAAAAAAAATTACAAAATTACTACTATAGTATAATAATTCAGTGGGAAAATGTGACATTTTGTCTGACAACTCTTACAGCATGATCTCATGGGAATATACATATATATCGAGAGAGATTTTTGGCTCTCACTTTTCAGATCTCATTTTTTTGCCCTGTGCGAAAAATTTTCTATTTTTCTATGGATCTCCCTACAAAATGTTGAAAAAATATTAAATTTAAAAGGTTTTTAGATTTTCCCTTAATTGAAATTTTGATCTTGTCCGAAGAATACTTACTTACTTACTTACTTACTTAAATGGCCTATTGTAACAACCTGTTTAGGTCAAAGGCCGAGCATATTTTAGAATTCCATGCGCTTCTATCTTGTGCGCATATTATCCAATTTCTTATGCCAAGTTTTGAAAGATTTTCTTCTACTTGGTCTTTCCATCGAAGTTTTGGGCGCCCTCTTCTACAAGTTCCCTCAGTATCATTATCAAACACTTTTCTAGCCGGAGTATTTACATCCATTCGCACAACATGTCCTAGCCAGCGCAGCCGCTGTTTTTTAATGGGTTTTTCTATGTCTATGTCAGCGTATAACTCATACAGCTCATGATTCATTCGATGTCGATACTCATTGTTGACACAGGCTGGTCCAAATATTTTTCTTAGGATTTTCCTCTCAAACACTCCAAGGATAGCTTCATCTGCCTGTGAAAATACCCATGATTCTGCACCATACAGTAACATGGGTAGTATAAGTGTTTTATAGAGCGTAATTTTAGTTCTTACGGAGAGGACTTTATTTCTTAGCTGTTTGCTTAGGCCAAAACAGCATCTGTTGGCAAGTATTATTCTACGTTTAATTTCAAAGCTTATATCGTTGTTGATGTTCACAGCGGTACCAAGGTATACAAATTCTTTTACAACTTCGAAGCTATAGTTTTCTACGGGCACATGTGATCCAATTCTAGTGGTCTGTCTGCCTGAAGAAACCATCAGTTTTGTTTTTGATTCATTTACAGCTAGACCCATTTTGTTTGATTCCTCCTCGATATTGGAAAAGGCGGCAGTTACCTCGCGTAAAGTGCGCCCCATAATATCAATGTCATCAGCATACGCGAGTAGCATATGTTTTCTATTGAAGATTGTACCACTTGTATTAACTGCAGCAGATTTCGTAAGATTTTCTCTAGCACAATATTGAAGAGATCACATGACATGATAGATCACCTTGTCTGAAACCTCTTTTAGTTATGAAAGACTCTGATAGGTTCTTACCTATCTTAACAGATGATATTGTATTAGTGTCATCTTGCATAACTTTATTAGCTTCGTGAGGATGCCTAACCTTCTTCCGTATCGGGCTGTCAAAAGCTGCTTTGTAGTCAACAAAGAGAACTGACGTAGAGTAAAGATATGGTCAGTGGTTGATTTACCTGGTCTAAAGCCACATTGGTATGTCCCAATTATTTCGTTAATTTTGTCCGAAGAATATATCGCTTAAAACAAGTGTAAACCATTTTTCAACTTAACCCTTATGAGTACATTAAAACCAAATGTTAATCTTGGTTGCATCATGTGTATTCATGCTAATGATCTCAATTCCTGTTGCATTCAAGTTTTCATCAAAATGAAAATATTTTGAGGTTGCGTTAATGTAGGTTGCAGTGTCTGTATCGTAGTTTCTGGTTCAAATTTGATTAGTTCATTATTAAATTTAATACCTTTTAAGCCCATTTTAGATTTTCCTAAATTGGAATTTTAATTTAAAAGACGTTGACGAAGACCATATGTTCGATGTAGTGCAACGTCAAACCTGGGTCTCTGGTGGGAATCGAACCCACAACCTCTACACAAGCAGTCTAGCACACTACCCACCAGATCACTGAGGCAGCCATTATTACTGTCTATGATCTCAATTCCTATTGTATTCGAGTTTTTATCAAAATCAAAATATTTTGAGGTTTCGTTGATGTAGGTTGCTGTGTCTGTTCGTAGTTTCTAGTTTAAATTTGATTAATCCTGGTTTAAATTTGATCTGCAAGCATCTAGATACAAAATTTTATCAACTAATTTTTTATGATCTGCAAGCATCTAGATACAAAATTTTATCAACTAATTTTTTATGATATTAAACAAGTAAGAGTGTTATATTCGGCTGTGCCGAATCTTATATACCCACCATCAAGTTGTGTTATATTTAGAAACATATATCTACGAGAGTGCAGCTTATTCAAAATGTAGACCAAATTCAAAAAAATTGTTAATTTACTTGGTATTCTTGGTAAAATCTTTGGACTAGATTCGGTTGCAATAGCTTTATAGTTCAATATTAAAAGTATCTAAGTGGCTTCCCAGATATTTACTTTGCACAAAATTTGGTCTCATTACCGGATATAGTTTTACATTAATAACATATTAAATACTTTTCGTTGTGCTTAATAATTAGGCCAAAAATGTTGATGTTAGGAGTTACTAATGCATACCGCATATAAAATCTGGACTTAACATTGATTGATAGCTATTTAACTTCTTAATTCTTAATATACCGAATGTACCTCCAAATCTTTTTGATTGTAGATATAATATGGGGATGTTATATATATAAGAACTATAGCCAAAATGTTGACCGATTGGCACAAAATTTGACTGGTATTTATAAAAAGCTTATCTATGCAAAATTTGGTGTCCATTGTCATAGTTTATAATTTAATAACTTTTAACTGACGTTTGTGGCATTTAAGTGGTTTCCGGGAGTGGTTTTTATATGAAAGCTATGGTCACATATGGACCGATTCCTATACAATTTGATATACTGACCAATAGTTGCATATAACTTCTCTATTCTAAATTTAGTCGTCATATATGTATTTTTTACATTTGTGTGGAATTTATCAGCTTTAATGTGATTCCCGGGGTGGGGTTATATGGGTGCTCTAACTTAATGTGAACCGATTTCGCCTATTTTCAATACACAACTTTCTCATCATATCAAAAATACTTTTGTAAATTTTGTCCCTCTAGCTCTTTTTTGAAAGCGCTATCGTGGTTTCATTTAACTAACAGGCGGACTAAACTCCTATCATTTTGGTATAATGATTTTGTGATCCATCTGTGCTTAATTTTGTCACCATAGCTGTTACAATTTGGCGAATAAGCGACTAACCCAAACGTTATACGGGGCTACGGTCAAATGTGAACCGATTTGGCCAAGTTTCAATAAAAAAATGTTCCCAGAAATGAAGAATATCCCTGCCAAGTTTCAGTGACCTTTCGTTTTCACGAAATCGTGCTTTCAACAGAAAGACAGACGGATATCGCTCAATTGTCTTAGAATTTCATAAGGATTCAGAATATACATATATCCCTTTTGGGTTTTGAGCCAATATTAAGGAAATTACAATGACAATCTCAATATATTCCCCATTCGCAAACGTTTCTCAAGATTTAGTATATTTATGTTGTTGTTGTAACAATTTTATGATTTTGTTTTTATTGGGGATCTGCTAGGAGATCAAGGCCAAGAAATTGTGCTACTTCCACTGGATGAGTCCGCAAATCTTCTATGTGAGACCGAAAGATGTTTTATCTGTTGCCCCTTCCATATCTCAGTTGAGTCAGAACGACTCTAGTTTTCCGCGGCAAGTTCTTTTCTTCTGCTGCTATGGGCGGTGGTCGACCTCCTAATGCAACATTCATGCGATATCCTGAAATCGAGTAGTTGGTGGCGTCTTTATGAATGTTGTTAAAGGCTGCCATGTACGAGGCATGATCTAAAGGATAAAGTACATATCTTCATTTGCTATCCTCATACACACGAAAATCTTTCCTGACATGCCTCGCGAAAGATGCCAACTGAGTGATCTTAAAGTTTGGATGATTTCTCCGATGACATCCCAAAAGGAAATATAATGTTGTGTTCCTTTACTGGAAGGATCTTTGTTTCAACATGAAGATGATGTGGTGAGGAAATTTGTAGGCAGCCTGTTACAGTTCTAAGGGCTGCATTTTGGCAGCATTGAAAATTTCACCACTGAGTATCACTTAGCTACGCTGACCACACCGAAACAGCATTATTTGCCACTGACCGACCAATTGCTTTATAGGTAGACAGCAAGTTTTCCATGTCCATTGCCCAAGTACTGCCGGCTAGTGCTTTTAGCACCTTGTTTCTACATCGTAATTTATGCGCGACAGTTGTGGCAAGTGCTGACGAAGTAAAAAGGCTGTCGAGTGGGACTTCGAGGATTTTCAGGTTCACTGTCGGAGTTGGTACACCATCGATCTTGACGCCAAGTCGTTCCCACGGCAGTCGGTTCTTCGTACCGGAACGACTCGGAAATCTTAGGATTCCGACCAAGGACTGCCACTTCTGCGATCTTACCAATAATATCGCAGTTACAACAACAACAACGCCAAGTTGTAACCTTACTTCTTTTGTGCAGTTGGTAAATAGGGTCACTGAGGATTAAGTTGGTTGTATTTTTATAGTTGCTTTCAGTGAAGAAATTGTGGATGACATTGAGATAACGATTCACCTTACCGCATAGGTCTTCAACATTATGGCCAGTCATTTCCATAAGATAAGATAGCTGGAGCTCTGCGAGAGAGGTAGAAGTTAAACAGGAGTGGTGATAGGACTTCTAGGACCCTGAGGAACTCCCTGTTTGACTCTACGGTGTTTTAAGCGCTGGTCTCTAAACTCTACGAACGACTGACGACCATTCAGATAATTTGCTATCCATCTCTTCAAATTTGTTGGCATTGTGGATAGCAGGATGTCCTGGAGGACAGTGCCAAGGCTTACCGTGTCAAAGGCTTTTGACAAGCACCACAAGGACCGTTCATTCACAAGGCCTCTGCTCTGGTTTAAGCCTTGTTCGATCTGAGTGGTAATGGCTGTTAATGCTGTGGTGGTGCTGTGTATTTTGCGGAATCCATGCTGGTGGCGAGCTGCTGGTAGTTGGCTGGTCAGCTGGGCGAGGAGTAGAGCCTCGAGTGTCTTCGCGACTGGTGACAGGAGGAATATCGGTCTGTACGATGATCCCTCATTAGCGGTTTTCCCAGGTTTTGTTGGCTTGTCATATACAGCTAAGGGAAACCTGTCAAGAACTCGCATAGGTGTTTTAGCATCAGGGCCATTTGCCCTTTGAATGCTTAGCTGTACTGATGGCCTTTGCAACTTCAGCGGACCTAAAAAGTTGGTGGGTCCGAGACTGGGAGATCATGCAGCTTGCGAAAAATATTCTTTTTCGCCTTGTCTCTCTCGGGGTGGTTAATAAATAATCGGTTAAAAGCACACGAGCACTTTTTCGGGTAGGATATGGTGTTGTCGGAAATCTTAATCGCAACCCGAACATCCCTTATCATAGGGTTCGAAAGAGATCGAACAGTGAACCACAACTTACTTATTCTCATGCCAAAGGTTCCTCTTGTCCTCATTTACCTGGGATCATCAGGGTTGGTATTGCGGATCGCATCACGCTCGTCTGCTAATCCCACTGCTTCTGCTGGGAAGTGCGGAATCACTACGGGTATTCTACTAGGAGGTATGAAGCGAGTGGCTGCAGCGTTAATGTTTACGCGAAACTTTCTCTCTGCGTCTTGCATGTTCAAAGGTGGTTGGATATCTATGAAGCTGCGGTCGGTGAATTCTCTGATGCCGTTCAGTCTGCATTTTTCTGGTTTATGTATGTACGGCGTTCAGAGACGATGAAATCGTTTGGTCGCTCCAGTCCAACAATTATGGGTAGGTGGTCTGATGAAAGAGACACAACTGCGCGCTAGGTTATGGAGTTAATTAGAACTGGATGTCGATTGTTATGTCGGGAGAACTCGCGCAGTTACCCATAATCCGAGTGGGGGCAACGTCATTTAAAGTGCAGAAGGTAGAATCGTCGATCTGTTCCGCTAACGATGCACCTCTATGGTCTTCCTCAAGAAATGTGTGCCAAAGATAATGGTAAAAAAAGAGTATGGCATACGTTCTTCTAGACATATGGTTTTTATAAGCTGGGACATATGGCTTATCAACTTATCACCTCCGGCCTTAAAAAGCTCTACTGGCAAACCATCTTCACCTGCAGCTTTGTTACTTTTCAGTCGAGTTATTGTAATTCTAACCTCATTTTGTTTGGGTGGTACATATAACGAGGTCATTATTGATTTGTTCAGAGGAGAAGATACAACTGCCAAAACCATTCGATTGGTGTTTGATATATAAACTAATGAACTAATGATATATAAAACATTCAGAATAAACATTTTCCAATTTTAAGTAGGGGACCTATAAAATTGGCGTGATTTCCATTATAGTTTAATTTCAATTTAAATTAGCTCTATTACTTTTTTTTTTTGTTGCTTGTATATATGTATATATTTTTAGCAAAACCGATTTCTTTTTATTTAATTTCTTATTTTTTTTTCGCTATATTATTTTCCGTTTTGAAATATCTTGCCAATTTTATTCTCGTGTTGATCGTGTACGAGTATTTATAAAATGTATTGTCTTATTTTGGGGGCCCCCCTTCGTCTTGGTAAGACAAAAGTTGAATGTTTGGGGATACAAATTTTATATATTTTTGGCTTAATTTATTTTAAATGTTGATGGTTTATCATTAAAATTTCCTTAATCTTTTTAGCATGAAAATAGCAAGAAATTTTCAAATGAAAGAGATTTTCTTTTTGTTTTTTTTTGTTGTTTTGAGATTTTCATGAAAACTGCCATATTGAAGAAATTTATAATTCATAATAAAAAATAACAGGTGTTTAAATTTTGAGAATGAAAAAAATTAAAGAAAAAATATAAACAAATAGAAAAAAACGTAGATAATGTTTAAAACATGACAGCATAGATTCATACATGATAAAAGAAATTAG
Source organism: Stomorhina lunata (assembly GCA_933228675.1). Taxonomy (NCBI): domain Eukaryota; kingdom Metazoa; phylum Arthropoda; class Insecta; order Diptera; family Rhiniidae; genus Stomorhina; species Stomorhina lunata. Next base: position 120,681,117 of record OW121740.1, on the reverse strand, counting down.
TAAGGTATAACCGTTCTCTCTTTTGTCAGCCATATTAACTTTCTGACGTTTGATCGAATTATTATTTTCTTTTCTCAAATTATGCTACCATACTACTTTTAAAAATCCCAGTTTCGGTTTGCTATTATACTATAAACACAATCACGACTGCAGGCTACGGGCTACAACCTGTTAAAATTAGAATACATTCATTCAAATAGAAATCATTTTTTTAAGCGTCGACATAGCCACACGACTACCGAATACCGTTGCAGATGTAGACAAAAAAACTATATACATTTTATATATAATATAAAAATGTATGTTTAATAAATAAAATTTTACTTCTATTGAGTAAGAGTTATATAAATATTATTTATATAACTCTAACTCAATAGAAGTAAAATTTTACGCTGTCATAACTAAGTCGCTACATATGCTAGAGCTAAGTAGTTTATGTTATATAAAAGCTCAGTATATCCTGTCTTATCTATATCTATATCTTTATTATTTTAAGATATGCTCATTTTTATAAACAAAGTCGGTTGTAAAAATAAGTTTTGAGTATATGAGCTCTTAATCTTTATAAATCGGAAGAATGTATAATATATCATTTGAATGATACTTTCAGTAGCTTTTGTTTGATATACCAGTTTATATCAAAGTTATGTCGTATAATTTTTGAAATTTAAAAAGCCCATAATTCTCATACTATAATAGATCACACCAAAATCTATCTATAAGAACATATTTGAAGATACGTTTTTTAAATAAAATTTTGGTGAAATTAAAATTTTCAATCCCAAAAAGAAGCTGAAGAAACTGTAACATAAATTATAAAAAAAATATGTTACACAAAAATACTTTAAATATATTATGACAAAATTGAATTGTCTCAAGTCTTATTTTTCCTTGTGCAGGATCCGCTAAACTTTATAAAATAAGTTTTAACGAAATGTTTACAACACATTACACATTATACATTCAAAATTTCCTGATAATAATATTCCCATTTCTCACATGTGGCAACGACTTTTATAATTGTTTACAAAAAACAAATTTCAAATATTTCGCATTTACTTCAAAAATTTTTTTTGTAAGAGAGAACGGTTATACCTTACTTTTTTTTTGCCATGGATTCATATATGATTTGAAAATACTATATAATTAGGGTATTCACAAGGTGTTGTAATATGTCACAATATAAAATGGCTAAAAAGACTTTTAAATGAAACCAAAATGTAAGTTTTTGTTTTAAAATCAAAGGCTTTGACAAAATTCTTGTAAATATTATGATTATGATATTTTAATTTCCTGATGCTTAACACACCTTGTGAGCCCCCTAATTAGTTAAAAACCTTATATTATTTATAATATTTTGTGTTTCTGTTGTTGTTTATAATTAAATATTTCTTTCTTCAGTTCATTATTCTCTGCTAATTATTTTGCTAAACAAAAAAATAAATATTAACATAAAATTAAGGAAAACAAAAAATTACCACAGAAAAATTAAGTGGGTCGTTAAATATATAGAATTTTATGTTTTTTTTTCTTCGTAGAACATATTTTTTTTTTGCAAACATTTCAGAATTTCATTAAAAGGCGGCATTTTTTCTCAGAAAGACTGTACTTTTGTTTTAAAGACAATATTTAAACGTAATTTTATCACATTTTTATAGTCATCATATGAATTGTTTATTTGTAATTAATATTTGTATGTTAAATACATTAAGAAAATTTAATTGCAAAAAAAAAAACAAAAAAAACACATAATAAAATTGTTAACCCTTTGGGAGGAGAAAAATCTCAGTTGTATAATGACTAGAATCATTTTGAAGACATTTAATTTGTGAGTTGCTACTCAAAAAGAAAGGAATTTTGTAAGATTTATTTAACTTATTTCTTTATAAAGCGACAGAACATCTTCTCTACATTAATTTAACTGAAAATATCTTTAAAATCGGTTCATTAATTAGGGAGATATGAACCATAAATGACAAAGACTTATTTAACAAAACTGTTGCCATACAATATTTTTAGGAAATTATGAATAAAGGCCTGAAAAGCACAAAAACGCTTAAAAATCTAAAGATAATTGCATTTTATCACTAAAACTTTGCACAGATAAATATTTTGTAAATATAAATCGATAACCGAAACTTGGTAACAATCGATCCGCAATTGACCCTAGCTGCCATATCAGACTCTCAGCCGGAAATGACAGAAATCTACTTAAATCTCGAAATTTTGAACAAAATTTTACAAATATGTCTATATGTCTCTTAGACTTAAGGAAAACTTGTGTAAATTGTTGGTCCATATTTGACATTAGTAGTAAAGAGTATCATACAGTGGGGCTAGACTTTTCTGACTTGTTTTTTATTGCATACTAGCTATACCCTGTGAGAGTTGATGCACCACCAACTAAAGTAAATTTGAAGGAAAGACATTATATATATATATATATCCAATTAATTTTGAATCATTTTATTAATTTTGACCGATCAACACATGACCAAATACAAAGTTTACGATTCAATTCATTTTAATAATTTTCAGTGTCGCCATCTATCGGAAACAACTTAGAAACTTAAGTCGATTCATGAGCTAAGGATCAAAGCATCATCAAATGTTTACGATTAAATTCAAATTTTGAGTAATTTTTAGTGGCTCCACTAGTCGGAAATTGGTCATACCAACTTAGAAATCTTACGCGGCCCATGCGTAACAACTTTGCTAAAGATCATAACATGATCAAATGCACAGTTTACGATTTAATTAACTTTAAGCAATTGTCAGTGGCGCCACCTGTTGGAACTTGGTCATACCAACTTAGTAATATTCGTCGGCTCATGCGCAATTTCTTTTCATAAGATCATAACATGATCAAATGGATAGTTTGCTATTCTATAAACTACATACAGACAGACATTAATTTTATATGAATAAATAGATTTGTTAGAAAAAAAATTGGCAGGTGGAAGTTATGGCTCTTAAAAACCCCTGATCCAAGCACATCAGAATGTTTTAATTTTACTGAAGAAATCATTAAAAGCGGTTCAAAAATTCATGAGATATAAGCCATTAAAGACAAATTTGCCGTAAATTGTGGTTAGAAAGCTCTCGTTAAAAATCTTATCCGCTGTAATACGATATATCTAGTATCAAAGCATATCGACAGAACATTTTCTTAATATTATTTTTGTTAGAGGAATTATCACAATCGGTTCATTCAAACGTGAAAAATTAGCTCAAGGGAATTTAAACTCCCCGGGATTGGGGTGACAATTTTGGCATACAACTGAAATTTTTAGGAATCAAATCAAAAATGAGCTCATGGGGAATTAAACCTACCGGGATTGTTTAAAATTGGGCTGATATTTTGGTATATCAATGGAATTTTTAGGAATTAATTAAGTAAATTCTAAAAAATTTCATGATCAGGATTATATTGGCAATAATTAGTGAGTTATAAATACAAAAAACTGAATTTTCTGTGAAATATCTAAATAATTATGATGCAAATGACAAAACATTTTCTCTAGATTACTTTTGCTACAGGAGTTTTTAAAATCGGTTCATCAATTAACGAGATATCAATCATTAAAGACAAACACTTTCAGAAAATTTCTAACATTATATTAAAAACTTATAAAAACTATATAAAATTTAAAATTTTGATATAAAAATGAAATATTTGGGAAAGGTTAATAATCATCAGGGTAATGATAGTAATAATTGAAAAGTTATAATGATTTTTATGCAAATAAACAGAACATTTTCAATAGTTTATTTTTGCTAAAGAAATCGGTTCATTAGTTAATGAGATATAAACTGTAAAAGATAAACACTTTATGAAAATTTTTAAAATTGTAAAAAAATATGAACATTAAAATTTTGGTATATAAAATAATGAATGAGTAAATTCTGAATAATATTTAGGGAAATGATTTGTTAGCAATAATTATAAATATAACTCACTATAACAAATCTTTAAAATCGGTTAATTAATTAAAGAGATATATTGAGTTAAATATTTTAAAGAAATTATTGCCATATAATGTCTTTAATACAATGTGACTTAAATGTGATGCTTTCGAACCTTTAATTATATTCTATTTCTATTATTTTCTCTTGATTACCTTTAAAATCGGTTGATTAATTAAAGAGATATGGACGATAAAAGATAAACATATGTTTGGTTAGTTTTGATTAAAAATATGAATCCATTGTTTTAGGATAAACTTATTATAAAATGCAGATCGACAGAACATTTTATGAATATTATTTTTGCTAGAGGAACTACTAAAATCGGTTCATTAGTTAACAAGTTATAGGCAATAAAACGCAAACACATTTTAAGCAAACCTTTGCATGCTTTAGTCTCCGTCTATAACTTCTAAATTAATCAACCGATTTTAATAAATCCTCCGACAAAACTAATCTAGAGAATAAATGATATCTATCTAATAAATAACACTATAAAAATTCTAGACGATTTAAGAAATTTCTTAGAACATCTGGGTTTTTATTATTCAAAACTCATGAAATAAAATTATGTCATTTCAAAAAAAAAAACATTTGTAAAAGCTCATCAAAAACCCAAAACATATAAAAAAAATCTTAAAAAAAACCTTAAAATTTTTTTATTAATAAATTTTAAACATTTGACTTATGTTGGATTTTTGGTTTGGCATTTATACAAAAATTTTTTTGTTTGAAAAAAATTTTCAACATCTGTTCATTCGATTTTTTTCTGAGTTTCTCATATCAGACACACATTTTCAAAACAAATTAAAAAATAGACATTTATAAATTGTATAAAAAAAATTATATACTTAGTTTGAATTAATCATTGTAGAGAAATTTGCATAATTAATTAACGCAAATTGCAATAGAGCCAAATTGATGAAAAACAAGATAAGAGGACTTTGAAAAAAATGTGTAAGAATTTGAAATGAGTGATTAAATAAATTAAATATGAAATTTTTATAAAGAAGTAAAGATATCAAGCTTTCCTTTGATATATTAAAGAAGAGGTTTCAGTTATAATGTAATCAAATTTTTGGTGTACCTTTACAATATATTTTGATTTTTCGGCTTTTGTGGGGTTTATATAACTCAAGCGGCTAACGATTGAGTGAAATTTATATGTGTTTTGTTATTGTAACAAAAACAAAATACATGCAAATTTTACTCAATCGTCAGCCGCTTGAGTTATATAAACCCCACATTTATTTTTGAATAAATGACACCAAATTTAAGTAAAAGTATTGAAATAAGAGTTTGATTTTATATATCAAAGGAGAGGTTTACTGTTTCAAAATTTAAGGGTCATCTTTTTGATTATCTTTTTTTAATTTACAATTTTTATAATGAATCGCAATTAATTTTTGGTTCAATTAAAATGTTTTTTTTTTCTTGTTAATAAACAATTATTTTCTTTGTTCTTAATTAACAACTAATTAACTTTTAATGTTTGCAGTTAATTGTTAATAATTTAACATGCGTTTATTTTACATTTAAATTCAAGGAAAAAATTCATTACATACTTAATCGTACTTTAAAATTTTATTTTTTTGTTAATTTAAAAAGACTTTTAAAACAAAAATTAAAGCGTAAAAATAAAATAATTAAAAAATAAACTAAAAAAAGTGCAACAAATTTAAACATTTAACTTCGAAGAAAAACAACAAACTTGCAATTATTTCAAATGTTATAAAAATATAAAGTTAAAGCAAAAGAATTTATGACTTTGTTTATAAAACAAACGTTGATAAAATTACACCATTTCCAATTACAATTAAAAAAAAATTTCATGTAGTTCTAGAAAAATTTCTAAAATTTTAATGAAAAATTATAAAAAGCACTAAATCGAAAAATTTTCAAATACTTGACAGATTATTTTGATCAATAGATCAGCACAACTTTTTCTTTAGATTATTTTAGCTATAGAAATCATTAAAATCGGTTCATTAATTAACGAGATATACACGATAAAAAGCAAATACTTTTTAAGAATTTCTTAAAATTTGTTTGAGCTTAACTAAAAAACTTGAATTATCTGTAAGATATATCTAAATTATTTTTATGAGGATTAACTGAACATTTTCTTTAGACTATTCTTGCCAAAGAAATCATTAAAATCGGTTCATTAATTAACGAGATATAAACGATACAAATCAAACACATTATGATAGTAAATGAGTTATAAAGAGTGCTCTAAATAAAATTTGTAGTTGGATTTTCTTAAATAAAAATCAAACCTTTTAATATAAAAACTACAAAATACGCAAATATAATGACATATTATACAAAATCATTTAGCATTAAAATGTTTAATTAGTACTCGGGTTTTGCAAAATTATCGACTTTTTTCGAAAACCCTCCCATTAAAGATTTTACAGTTGCTTCTGATACCTTTTTGGAGCATGTGTTCCACCTGCGCTTAAAATCGGACATGTTCTTGGAAATCTTTCCTGTGTTCTTCAATTCCTTTTTTACCAGAGCCCAATACCTTTCCACAGGCCGAAGTTCTGGATACTTAGGTGGATTTGCCTCTCGTGGTACAAAAATGACATTATTCTTTGAGTACCACTCAAGTGCCTTTTTTCCATAATGGCATGATGCCAAATCGTGCCCAAAAAATGTAGTCACTCTGTGCTCTCTTAAAAAGGGTAACAACCGTTTTTGTAGGCACTCCTTTATATAAATTTCTGTGTTTATTGTGCCAGATGCCACAAATACTTTACTTCTTTTGCCACAACTGCAAATAGCTTGCCAGGCGAGAAACTTCTTAGGGAATTTTGTTTGTTTTTTTGTGCGAAACTCTTGCCGTTTATCAGCAACATAAAAATCTTGACCAGGAAGTTGAGAAAAGTCTGCCAGTACGTATGTTTCATCATCCATCACACAACGGGTGTATTTTTTTATAAAATCAGACTTCAATTTTTTCGCTCGTTTTTTTGCTTCTAAGTTCTTTATAGCATTGCGATCTGGAACCTTTTGGACTTTGTATGTCTTCAGTCCAGCATAAGCTTTGACTCTATGTGCAAAATTCGTAGAACATTTTACCGTACAAGCTGCTTTTCTTAAAGAAGTGTTAGGCGCTCTTCGAAAGAGTCGCTCGACTTCTTTTGCCTTACCAATATCTGTAGGACCTTTTTTCCTCCCTGATCCAGGTTTTCTTTCAATGCTCAGGTTTTCCTTATACCGTCTGATGGCATTAGAAACCGTTCGAGGGTCAACTTTCAAGTTTTTAGCTATTTTTTTTAAAAGTCCATGACGGATTTTTTTGAAAAGTTTTAATTATATTTTCACGAACTTTTTTTTCGCAGTCCATTTTGATTGAAATAACTATTGAAAATTGATAATTTCTAAAATAATAGTATCTGACATATCTATAGAAACTAACTTGATCAAAAAATAAATTATTTCCTGCACTATGGATAAATTTTGTCTAAAATAGTAAATGCATATTTTTTTAGAACACTCTTTATATAAAAATGTGAACTTTCTATAAGATATACCCAACTGATTCCTATACTATGTAATATTTGATAAAGGAAACGGTCTGTTAATTACCGAGATATAAACGATAAAAAGCAAATATATTTTGAAAATTTCTAAAATTTTATTAGCAATAATTAATGAGTTATAAATAAAAAACTTGAATTATCTGTAAGATATATCTAAATAATTTTTATGCAGATTGATAGAACATTCTCTTTAGAATATTTTTGCTTAAGAAATCATTAAAATCGGTTTAATAATTAACGAGATATAAACGAAAAAAAAACACATGATCAGGGTTATGATAGTAATAATAAGTCAGTTATAACCTAAAATGTGAAGTTGCAATAGGATATACCTAACTGATTTCTAAGCAAATGAACATTTTCTCTATATACTATTTGCTAAAGAAACCATAGTAATCGGTTCATTAATTAACGAGATATAAAAAAAAAGGAAAATACTTTTTAAAAATATCAAAAATTTTATAATTATAATTATCTGTAGGATGTATATAAAAAGTTTTTATGCAGATTGGCAAAACATTTTCTTGAGATTGTTTTTGCTGAAGAAATCATTAAAATCGTTACATTTATTAACGAGATATGAACAATAAAAGACAAGCATATAATCAGGATTATGATAGTAATAATTAATGAGTTACAACTTAAAATGTGAACTTGTTATAGGATATTCCTAAGAGATTTCTATGCAGATCAACTGAACATTTCCTCTATATAAAATATGCTAAAGAAATCGTAGAAATCGGTTCATTTATTAACAGGATATGAACGATAAAGACAAACATATGACCAGTGCTATGATAGTAATAATTAGTGAGTTATGACCTAAAATGTGAACTTGCTTGTATATCTTGTATATCTTTACCCAACTAATTTTTAAACAGATCAACTGAAAATTTTTTCTTCATAATATTTGCTAAAGAAACCATAGTAATCGGTTCATTAATTAACGAGATATAAAAGATAAAAGGCAAATACTTTTTGAAAATTTCTAAACTTTTTATTAACAATAATTAGTGAGTTATAACTTAAAAACCAGAATTATTTGTATGATATATCGAAATAATTTTTATGCAGATTCCCAGAGCATATTCTTTAGATTATTCTTGCTAAAGTAACCATTAAAATCGGTTCATTTGTTAACGAGATATTAACGATAAAAACAAACATATGATCAGGGTTTTAATAGTTATTATAAATGAGTTATAACTTAAAATGTGATATTGCTTATAGATTTTCTATTCAGATCAACTGAACATTTCCTCTATATAATATATGCTAAGGAAATCGTAGAAATCGGTTCATTAATTAACGAGATATGAACGATAAAATAACACTGTATTGAAATATTATAAAAACGATATAATATTTTGTATACAAATGAAATGTTTAGGAATGAGTAAATTTTGAAAAATCATTAGAGATATGATAGTCCTTTGAAATAGCAGATGTAGGTTTAATATCCAACAAATTTTTATATTTCTTTGTACGGAACCTTCTAATATATGTACATATTTTTTAAATTTTACTTACATTTATGGAATATTCAGAAAAATTTTTAACACTTACCTAAAAAGAAAAGAAAGAAATAATTATAAATTACTAAAGAAATATTATATTAAATTAATAATGACTTATAACTTGTAAACTTTAAACTAGAACTACATTAAATTCAGTTTAAGGCTTAGTTTAACACGAGTTGAGTTCTAGCTCGATACTAGTTTAGTTTAAGGTTCAGATCCAGGTTCAATTCCAGGTTTAGTTTCAGGTTAAGTTGTAGGTTTTGTTCTACATTTAGTTCTAGGTTCAGTTGATGGTTTAGTTCTATTTTCAATTATAGTTCAGTTTTAAGCTCAGTTCTAGGTTCAGTTCTAAGTTCAGTTCTAGGTTTAGTTCTAGTTTCAGTTCTATTTTCAGTTATTTTAAGACACGTTTGAGCTTTCATTGTATGTTTATCCAAGACAAAAACCATTGTGTATCCGGCTTTTAAAAAAGTGGTTATCTTTTATTGCTTATATCTCGTCAACCGATTATCCAAGACAAAAACCATTGTGATTCCAGCTTTTAAAAAGTGGTTGTCTATTATTGATTATATCTCTTAAACCGATAAACCGATTTATATGATTTATTTAGCAATTATCATGTGGAGAAATTGTTTTAACGAACTATAAGGAATTAAATCTTTAAATTTTAGAACGATCTCAAATTTTCTTGTCGAAATTCGAATTTTAAATTCTGCAAATCTTGTGAAAATGGTTTAGTTTTAGGTTAAGATTAAGGTTTAGTTCTAGGTTCAGTTTTAGGTTAAGCTCTAATTTCAATTCTAACTCAGTTCTAGGTCCAGTTATTTTTCTTAAATTATCCAAGATTCTAGTTTTTAAAAGTATTTGTCTTTTATTGCTTATATCTCTTAAACCGATTAATCGATTTGAATGATTTTTTTAGCAGTTATAATGTAGAGAAATTGTTTTAACGACCTACAAAGCAAACAAGTCTTTAGATTTTACAGTGGCCCCAAATTTTCTTGTTGAAACTCAAATTTTAAATTCTGTAGAACGTGTGGAAATGGTTTAGTTCTAATACAGTTCTAGATTAAGTTCTAGGTTTAGTACTAGTTTCAGATCTAGGTTCAGTTCTAGTATAGTACTTTGTTAAAGTTTCCAATATTCCAGATTCTGAAAGTAGTTGTCTTTTATTGATTATATCTCTTAAACCAATAAACCGATTTGAATGATTTGTTGAGCAGTAATTATGTAGAGACATTGCTTTAATGACCTACAAAGAAATCAAGTCTTTAGATCTTACAGCGGCCTCAAATTTTCATGTTGAAACTCAAATTTTAAATTCTGTAAATCTTGTGAAAATGATTTAGTTCTAGGTTCAGTTTAAGGTTAAGTTCTAGATTTAATTTTAATTTTAATTCTATTAGGGTTCTAGGTCCTGCTGTAGCATAACTAGTTATTTTATTTAAAAACAAATTAAAACTATCTTTGTTAAATTATCGAAATTCTAGATTTTGAAAGTAGTTTTCTTTAATTGCTTATATCTCTTAAACCAATTAACCGATTTGAATGATTTTTTTTAGCAATTATAATGTAGAGAAATTGTTTAAATGATTAATAAAGAAATTAAGCCTTTAAATCTTACAACGACCTCAAATTTTTATGTCAAAACCCCAGATTTCAGATTTTGAAAGAAGTTGTATTTTATTGCTTATATCTCGTGAACCAATAAACCGATTTGAATGATTTATTCAGCAATTATAATGTAAGGGAATTGTTTTAACCACCTATAAAGAAATCAAGTCTTTGTATCTTACAGCGGCCTAAAGTTTTCTTGTCGAAACTCAAAATTCAAATTCATTAAACTTTGTGGAAATGGTTTAGAAATACTGAAATAGTAAGTGCTAAAAGCTTGCAATTTCAATTCAACTTGAACTTGTCAAATTTGATTTTTAATTTCCAATACGATTTTAACAATTACAGCATAAATTGTTGTAAATAATTCGCTTTGTTGTTTAATTTTTTTTTTGTTGTATTATTGCAAATTAAAGACAATTTATTTTCATGTAATTTATTTAACAATTTTTTCTGTTTTAATTTTAGAATTTTAAATAGTTTTATATCGAGTATGTTCTATTCAAAATGACACTGAACAACGAATTTTTTCGTATTGAACTGGCAGGCACATAATGAACTTGAAGGTTTGCAAGTACAGTCTGATTAGAGTAGAGAAGTGTTTTTTTATATCGTCAGAAAAAAAAATGAATGAAAAATTTAATTTATTTACATTTTAAATAATAAAAATAAATATTAAAGTATTGAATGGAAAAAAATAAATATTTAATTTCAAAACGGCCGTAGAAAACATATCTAAAAGAAAAGCCGACTTTAGAGGTCGGTATAGATTTTGAGCTGGAAAGACTTCAGAATAAATAAAATCATTAAGATTTAAAAAAAAAACAATTTTTTTTTAACATTTTAGCAAGAAAACTTGATCATAAATATCATTGTAAAAATATCATTGATATAATTCTAAAAAACTCTTTAATTTTAAATTCATTTCAATTTTAAACAAAATTCCCTTTTTAAAAAATTTAAAAAATTTTAATTTTTCATTATTTTCAAAACTACCCATAAACAAGTAAGAGTGGTATATTCGGCTTTGCCGAATCTTGGATACCCTTCACCAATGGTGTTTTGCAACACTACTTAATGTAATTCCTAGCAAAATTTGGTTATACTAATACTTATATTATATGCAAAGAGTCTTTAAAATTAAGAGTCGGAAAAAGAAAAGCTTTTCGGTGGCGTAATCATCTAACCCAAAGGTTAGGTTGGGCTGGTGGCTAATGTCTAGGGAAGCTTCACTTGGGTTCTAAAGTGGTCCCTTTGTGAAAGATAATGATTACTAGACTACAAGTAGAGAATGCATATTTATGCCAGCCAGTAGCTTCGAAATAAAATAGACACATATTTTACGAACATTTAATAAAGTTCGATATACCAGATAAACCATGCACAAAAGATGCTTCAAAATGTAGATGCCCTTACATTTGCAATAGCACATCGATTTGATGAAGTTTAAGTATTCTGTCATGCAACCCAAAAACACAGTGCCCAGTGAGGGTTGTGCACTTTAATTCGTACGAATTATCAAACTAGTAAAAGTTCTTGATTAGTTATGTAAAACTCTGAAGTAAGCGGACTGATTTAGGTCAAAGCTTTAACAATGATAAGCCTTAAAAAAGAGTGTATACCCTCTCTTAGTTTTAGATACATACGTGAAATAAATATATAGCTTTTGAATGGATGGATATCAGCTTTGTCGGAAAAGTTATTAAAGATTTACTTATTAATCTGAAGTTAGTTAATTAATTTAAATGAACACTTCATCAATAATATTTGGGATGTATTGTTCTTTCGATCTGTCCGATGGATGTTTGGAAAGTCTCAGTTGTTTATGGACCGCTTTTGATAAAATTTTATAATGTGCTTGGCGGGAGAATTTCCTAAAATCTGATATAAAATTTATGTATGTTCGTACTCCAGGAGGATGGTTTTTCCTATTTCTGCATTTCATTTTTTCAACAAACATTCTCTAATGCGAACTTTGGGCAATTTGCGATACATCAAATTCAGTGTTTTGGCGATATCTCAGTTCTTTATGGACCGATTTTGATAAAATTTTACAGAGTGCTTTGGGAAACTATTTCCTACAATCTGATATATAACATATTATCACATGTACACCAGGAGTATGTTTTTTCTCTTGTTATTTAAAAGTGTGTTTCAATCAAAAATTTTCAAATTTTCGTCTAATTTTTGGTATTTTTTCGATATTTTCGGTGTTTATAAACCGATTTTAATGAAATTTAATAGCGTTCATTGCGGGAGAATTTCCTAAAATCTGATATATAATTTATGTAAGTCCATCCTCCAGGGGCTTCAGAAACTTGATTTCAACAGACAGACAGACAGACGGACGGACAGACAGACAGACAGACAGACAGACAGACAGACAGACAGACAGACAGACAGACAGACAGACAGACAGACAGACAGACAGACAGACAGACAGACAGACAGACAGACGGACATCGCTTAATCGATTCTCCTCCCGATTCTGAGTCGATCGGTTTTAATTTTTATGGTCTACGATCACTAATAAAAAAATTACAAACGGAATCACAAACTTATAATACCCTTTCACCTATTGGTGAAGGGTATAAAAAGGCGTTACTTTATTTTGTCTTCAAAATAAAAATTTAAATAAATTTCGTTCGTGCTATCACAATTGTTGTCAATTTATTTAAACATTTAAAAGCTAAATAAATCAATTACGTCACCAAATGTTTTTCTTGTCGTTGTTGTTTTTGCTATTAATGTGACAACAAAATTTTTTTTCGAAAAAAAATAAATTATAGCAAAAACAAGTACAACAGCAACGTTTTTTTGCCTAATAAAATAAGATACGAATAGCAAAAAAAACACTCAAGTATTTTTTTTTTAGTTAAAAATAGATCAACACGTCAGTTGTTGAATTTCTGTGAGTGTACGCGAGTACAAAGATTGCACCAAAGACATTTTTATTCAAGTGATTTAAACGTATACGTTTTGGCAGGGTTGGATAATTGGATGTGAATACAAATTAAATATAATTGAAACAAGTAAGAAAGTGCTATAGTCGGCCAAGCCCGACCATACGATACCTTTCACCACTGAGGTCAAAGGTGTTCTTTTTCCTGTTTAAAGACAAATATTTGCTAAATTTTGCCATTATACAAACATTTTCTCAAAACTTATATGTTTAAGCTGTATCCGTCATTTAAACTTATATGAGGGCTAGGGTCAAATGTGGACCGATTATCTCGAAATTTGGCAAATTGATTACAGTTTTTACAAAAATTATGTATGTATGCAAAAAATAAACTTAAAATTCCCATTAATCCCATCAGATTTACAAGCGTTTTAGTGATTTTTGTCTCATTTAATGCGTTTTATCAGAAGAGTTTGTATGGGTGCAATGGTCAAATGTGGACCGATTTAAACGAAATTACAGTGATTTTGATTTACATAAGCACTATTAGTTTCAAATTTCATGAAAAAATATTGATATTTGTAGCCAAAATATCAATTCTGGAAAGTGGGACCTATAGGAGGTACCATAAATAATGAACCGATCTTGAATTTCAATAGTCATGGTGCCACTATCAAAAATTATCTGTGCCGAACGGACGGACATCGCTAAATCGACTCAAAAAGTGACTCTAGGACTATTGGTATACTAAAAGGTGGATCTAAGACAAATATTTCTATGCGTTACATACATCAGCACAAACTTATAATACCCTTTCCACCTATGGTGGTGAAGGGTTTAAAAAGGGGATGTTATATATAAGAACTATAGCCAAATGTTGACCGATTGATATAATATACACTGGCTGGTATTTATATAAAGATTAATTATGCAACATTTAGTGGCCATAGCTATAATAATTTATAATTTAATAGCTTTTTATTGGCGTTTGTATAATTTTAGTGGTTTCCGGGAATGGTTTTTATATGAAAGGTATGGTCAAATATGGACCGATTCCTATAAAATTTGATATACTGACCAATAGTTGCATAAAACATCTCTGTTCTAAATTAAGTCGTCATATCTATTACAATTATATTCAATTTATCAGCATTAATGTGATTCCTCTGTTATATGGGAACCGATATCTCCCATTTTAAATAAATAACTTTTTCAAGATATCGAAAATACTTTTGTAAAATTTTGTTCCCCTAGCTCTTTTCGTTAAGCCGCTATCGCGCTTTTATCTGACGGACAGACGGACATAAACCCCCTTTTCTTTTTGCATTTTTGTGTTTCCATATGTTTTTATATGGGGACTATGGTCAAATGGTAACCTATTGTGGAAAAAGTTTGCACACTGGCTGGCATTGACATAAGACTTCCTTGTGGTAAATTTAGTGGCCAAAGCTATTACAGTTTATCATTTAATGGCATTTAATTTAGGTTTAATTTAAGCTGTTTCCGTAAGTTTTTTTGTATGGGAGCTATGGTTAAATGTGAACCGATTTCGATGAAATTTTATTTGCTGCCTAGTGCTTATGTAAAACTTCTTCATACCAAATTTTATCATCATAGCTGGTATATGGACAAATGAGAACCGATTTTGCCCGATTTCAATACCAACATTTTCCAAGAAATAAAGAATATTTGTGCAAAATTTTAGTGACCTGTATCCTTTCGCTAAGGTTTCATCGTGCCGACAAGAGACAGACGGACAGACAGACGGAAATAGCTCAGTCTTAGAATTTTATAAGGATTCAGAATATATATCCCTTTTGATTTTTGAGCCAATATTAAGGAAATTACAAACGTAATGACAATCTCGATATACCACCCATTCTCTTTGATGGTGGGTAAAAAATCTCAATTCCGCACATTTTTCTAAAATGTTATTAACTTATTTCCTCTTAATTCTTTTATATTCCACTTTGCCCAACTACATTCTGGCAGTTGCAAGATATCATCAATTAGAAAGAGATATATTTCCATCCCTGGTGTGAAAAAGTTCTAACAAAGAGATCTTTGTACTTAAAAGTATTTAAATCTCATGATAAAGAATTAATGAACAGTAAAATAATATATTGATTCCATTATAGTTAAGCTCTAAACTGAAAAAGCTGAAAATAATATTCAGAAAATTTGGACATATTAAATAAAGAAGACCGATTGAGCTTTTCCTATTAAAACATATGGATGCCTATCGGGATTAAATAAAAATATTGTACAACCAAACATTTCAATAATAACAATTTTTGATTTGATTTTGGTCATTTGAAATTTTGAGTGCTTTGTTAAAGCTTTAGAAAGTCTGAGATGTGTAAATTCAACTTAAAAACTCCCAGAAGATTCAGGTAAATATTAACTATACAATATTGTAAATATGAATTAGGGTACCTATTTTAGAAATTGGATAATAGAGAGGCGAAATGTGGTAAGCATGAGAGATAAAGCTTCTACAGCCAATTTTATTTATTTTACATCGGCAACGTGTTAATGCGTTATTGCTTACCGCCGATGGGAGATGATGTATTAATCACAGAAATTGTTTTTTGCCTTGACTGGGGCTCAAACCCAGGCAGAATTTGATGCATTAGTATTTTTATAATAAAAACTATTTTTTTACAAATGTTCAAAGTTCATTGCCTTTTAAACTCATCTTTATCAATTAAACATAAAATTATGAAAAAAAAATTATACAAAATTACAAAAAAGAATAAAAGTCCTAAAATATTAAAGCATTGGTCTCCACAAAAAAAAAAAATAATAATAACACTGTCTACCTTACCCACTTATGCGTATTCACTTAATCGAAACACTCCCTCAAATCCCATTTGACTTAATTTGATTAATAAGGTGGTAAAACATGGTCTTTTTGTGTAAAACTCAAATCAACTCAAGCAGATTCTAAAGCACAAAAAACACAAAACTATCCTTTGACTCAAATATAATTTATGACCGATGTCAAAAAATACCAGAAAAAATATTGAAATAAAAATGTCTTTGAAAAATTATTTCTTTAGGGTTTTATATGCATTTTACGAATTTGTATGTTAAATAAAGTTTTGTTTTATATTTTTTATTTTCTTTGACGTGTGTAAAAATTTTGTATTCAGTTTTTTTTTTATTAATCGGTTTAATGTATTATTTGTTTATTTAATTTATTGCCGATTTTGTCAGCCAAGGCAAATTTGTTGTTATTCAATTTTTTTAATGTAAAGAATATTTTTTATAATATGTTAGTAATTTTTCAATGAGTTGTTAAATTTTGAATTTTTTATTTTTTGTTATGTTTTTTTTTGGGCCAGCACTTAGGCGATAACTCCTTTTTATGCAAGGCATGTGTTGGAACTAGAAAAATAGTTAAAGCAACGGTAATATAATATAAAGACATTGCACTCCATACAATTTTTTTGTGCGAAAAGTGTATAAAGAACAATTTAAAACACATAAACGCACAAACAAATATACATTTCATGAACACGTGTGTGGCTTTCTCTCACAATCGTCTCCTTTAGTTGTTGCCGAATTAGAGTAAAAGCGGTATACTCTCTTTTTTATGGGACTTTTCAAAACGACCATACGGTAAATCAATGTATGGAAGTGCAATATCTTTATATTATTGAGTCTTTGCTATAAGCAATAAGTGCACTATGCCAAAATCCATTTTTAAACCCACCATCAAAATGTCCTTAATATTGGCTCAAATACACGGGGGCTGGGCCCATGTAATCAAAGTACAGGTCGTAATTCTAAATATAATTTGATGAAATTTGACACAGATCATTTTTTTTTCTATAAAAAATTTCATTGAAATCGGTCCACATTTGACCATAGCTCCCATACAAACTCTTCTGTCAAAATGCACTAAATGAGACAAAAATCACTAAAACGCTTGTAAATCTGAATATAATGGGAATTTTGAGTTTACTTTTTGCATACATAATTTTTGTAACAAATGTAATCAATTTGCCAAATTTCGAGATAATCGGTCCACATTTGACCTTAGCTCTCATATAAGACTAAATGACAGAAACAGCTTAAATATATAAGTTGTGAGTAAATGTTTGTATGATGGTAAAATTTAGCAAATATTTGTCTTTATACAGGAAAAGGAACACCTTTGACCTTAGTGGTGAAGGGTATCGTATGGTCGGGCTTCACCGGCTTTAGAACTTTCTTACTTATTATATCTACAATCAAAAATATTTGGAGGTACATTAGATAGCTATCAATCAATGTTAAGTGGGTATTAATGTAAAACTATACCCGGTTATGAGACTAAATTTTGTGCAAGGTAAACACTTGGGAAACCACTTCTTCTGTAATCCTTGACTCCCAGTGAAGCATAGGGCCATGAAAAACCACTTAGATTCTTTTTAGTGTTGAACTATAACATTTTACCAACAATACCAACTATCGTAACAATTTTTTTCGAATTTGGTCCACATTTTTAATTAGCTGCACCCTCTTAGATATGGGCAAATCCTGTGTGCCGATACATTTGTACGGACTTTGTTGTACTTAAATGTATCCCATTGCCGTTCTACACTAGATATCTTTGCACAGATTTCAGAGAATATTAGGCCATCGATTGTGCTATCGAATGGCATTTGTCAATTTACATACTTCTTTTGGAGGAAAAAGGTATTCTCTTTTAAAGTGCTGTGACGGACGCTACACAAAATGGAAGTGACTTTTTTCAACACGTGTTTCTGTAATTTTCATCAAATCGGTCCTAGTAATAAAAAAAATTGCAAATACATTAAAGATAGAGGAAAATTAGAGGATTACAAAACAGCTTTTATAAAATATTTTATAAACTGTTGCAGAAGATACAGTTTTTACTTGAATGTTTTTTATTAGGAAAAAAATCATATTTCATATTTTTTTAAGGATTCGTTAATCAGTGAAAATAATAGTTTTATTTGTTCCCGAATTTCATTTCCTTCCTGTTCATGTTCGCGGTTAAAATGCGATTTTTGGGCACAATCTAATATCTACATACATATATTCTACATCTACATACATATATTTATTTAAAGTTTTTCACTTTTTACATGTTATTTTTCGTCGAAAGAATGCTGCGGCTAGCTGTTAGAGTGTCCCAAAAATCCATTTTTTTTTCAAAATCATCAAATTTGCCCCACTGTATATTTTTTAACACCTAATATCTGAATATCTGTGGATATAGGCAAAGTTATTGTTTTATGAATAAGAAAGATATGTGTTCGTAAATATTGTATTTAATAAATATCATTTTGTAAAAATGGACGCTACACCCTTTTCTATACATATTATTTTGTAAAATGCTACATATATATTATATATATATTACATATATATTATATATATTATATATATATATATATATATATATATATATACATATATATATATATATATATATATATATATATATATATATATATATATATATATATATATATATATATATATAACAATATATATATATATATATATAATTTTTTAGCCTAATGTAAAGCATACTATAAGTTCTCTTTAAGAACCAAGTTCAATTGGAGAAAAAAGAAAAACTGCACTAGTCAAATTAAAAAACCTTTATTTCTGTGACGGACGCTAACCACTGTGAGCCCTTTTTTACTTGATGTTATTTATATAACTCCAATTACTTTTGATGGGGTCTTTTACATCTAATTGTATAACATTAAGCAGACTTTGAGTCCACACTGAAAGTTGATACCTAAATGGATGTTTTTGTGACTTTTATGAACTTTTAAAAAACATATTATTTTAAAAAATGTATAAAAATTCGAGATGGGCGTAAATAAGACCTGCTATTCACGAAGTGAGCAATCAAAAATTGTATCCATTATATATTCTAAAGGATCAATATATGGTTAATTTTTTCATAAACACAAATACTTGATTTGTATAGTTTTAAAATGTTGTCCTTGGTTTAATGTTTTTCGGATTTGCCCATATGTGGGATATGTTTCTAAATTAAACACAACTTGATGGTAAGTATATCAATATTATAGATTATAGTTATATTCGCCACAGCCGGATATAACACTTTTTCTTGTTAGATTATCAGCTTAAGAAAAAAGTTACTATACCACATTACCAGCACTTTAAAAAATCAAAAATTTAAAAAATGTGTAATTGGCATAAATATCAAGTTTAAGCTTGAATTTTATTTAAATTTTCTATTTAATTTCTGTAAACCTCTTTAACTATTTTGGAAAATCTGAATCTAAATATGTAAAAATCTAGATAAGCTTAATTAAATTAAAATTTTGCAAATGTGGAAAAAAAAACTTTATCGTTATTGTGTTTGTTCATTAAGTTTTTAGCTAATTTCAATTAGAGTTTTATTTTTAAACTCAACTATAACGTGACTAGATTTTAGAATTTATTTCAGTTTTGTTTAATTTTTTTTCAGATTTTTTTTTAAGTAAAAAAAAATACTATAAAATAAATAAAAAAACCGAAAACCATTTTTGTTAAAATAAAATTAAGGCAAACCAAAAGTAAAGTCAATGACTTTGAGAATTGCACGCCATGAACGAGTAGAATTTTCTACATTCAATATAAAAAAAATGTCTGGCGAAAAAAAGCGATTTTTGTGTTTTGGTTAAGGTTTTTTATAAAGAGGGACGGACGGGAGGTTAAATGGAGGGATGGATGGACGGGCGGACGAACGGAGGAAGGGACCGACGCATGAATGGATGGATGGATAAATATTTGTGCTGACTTTAAATTATAAAAAAGCTGCTGTTGATTATTGTCATATGGTTTTAACGCCATATTGGCTTAAACAAATTGAATCTTTTTGGTTATTTTTTTTTAAGATTTTCAGATTTATGGCTGCTCTAACAAATACAATAAATAAAAATCGAGAGAAATGTTTTAAAAACGTATTCAAAAAATACAACATTTTAAACTCAAAAGTAATTAAATTTTCTTTGTTAAATTTGTCAAACTTTAGCCTTAAATGGCTAAGCTTTTGAAAAAATCCGATATGTTTCAAATGAATCTCAAATAAGGCAAACTAAACAAGAATTATAAACAAAAACTCACTCAAACCTGATTACAAGCCACCCACTCGTATTCAAAACTCATTGAGTTTATTTTTAGATTTTTTTTATTCCCATATGTAAAAAAAACTTTTGAAATTTATCTTTTGTTAAAATTTTAATAGGAAATTATAATTTTTTTGTTGTTTGTTTTTGATAAAATTTTATTTTGTTAAAGGAAAAGTCAGGGACCTTATTTTTCAATTGAATTAAATTTTTTGCTGGCATTTTTTTTCATGACTACTGATGATAAGTGGCTTCTGATTTCAATGAGTTTTGAAAATTTATTTAAGCAAATAAACTAAATACTTATATTTTACTTGACTTGCATGCCGCTTTTATTTTTGTAGATTTCATTAATTAATTAAACCAAATTGTGTTTTAAATTGTTAATCAAGTCTACCATGAAGTTTACTTAAAAAAATTAAAAATAAAATTCTAGAATTGGCTTAATTTATTTAATTGAGCTTTATTTTTGAGGTTTTGAAATTTTCAATGAAATTGAAACAAAAAATAGTTTCAAAATTTTTTAACGAATATTAAAGCAATAAAACTGATTTAAAAGGATTTGAAGTTCAAAAATTTAATGTATTGGATAATCCATGTTTTAAAATAAACAAGTTTATTTTAAAAATAAGCTGAATGCATGCAGTTTTATCAAAAAATAACAAAATAGTCGGGATGTAAATATTATTCAAAAAGAAGAGTATTCGCATTTGATCCCAAATCTGTTACATTTATTTATTAATGTAACAGATAATCTAAAAAGTATTTTCCCATATTTTCATAAATTGAAAACTGAATTTTTCTTTACAAAAAAATCAATATTATTTTGGCCCCTATTGCCGCTCTCAACTCAACTTAGTTTGGTTGTCTGCCAGTCGACCCACCTTTAACTCAACCAAATTATTTTTGATATTTCAAAACTCAACGTTTTTTACTTTCGCAATATCAAACAATAATTTGTTTGAGCAAATATTGGGTCGACTGGTAGACGACCAAACTGAGTTGAGTTGAGAACGGCAATAGGGGTATTAAGTTCATGTAGTCCATTATTATCAATGTTCTTTTACCATTTTTCGGGTATCTTTATAATTTTAATAATTGTAGAACTTCTGAGACGTTTAACAATAGTTCGGCTACGATCCTTTGCGTTTTATGTGTTATCGTGGAAAATGGAAAAAGTAAATCAGACAAAGCAGGTTATACTTAAAAATTTAACGGAAACAAACCGAGATGGGTTCATTTCTGAGGTGAAAAATTTTAAAAATTTAATTTATTTTTCAACATAGTCTTCTTTTAGCTCTAAGTCCAACGTTTCTCCAATTTGTGATTTTTGTAAGATGATTCTGTCTCTGGAGTCGAGTCATTTTTTGACTTTGAGAACAAGAAATAGTCAATATGGGCTAAATATGGAGCATACGACAGATGAGGGGGGCAAGTAGTAGCCTTACACTTTTCATGTCTAAAATCACTATTTTCTTGACCAATTGATTGTTTATTCAAGCTCAATATCCAAGACCGGGCAAAAAAAGCAACAGTAGCACTTTACTCTTGTAAGAGGGCAATAGAAGAACAATGGGGCCTAAAATCTCGCATTGTTCATTGGTTGTATATGATGGTATCGTCTGATGGAAAGCTCTTCAGAATTTCAAAAACTGTAAAGTACAAAATAGGTTTCAATGAATGCATTCGAATGGCTTGCCTGTAAAACACGTGGTAGCTCCGTATCACCCCATCTTCTGCATATGCTGCCTCTAGACATGATTGGCATACAGACTGCTGAAGTTGCTGCAGTGAGACTAAGGGAGCTGTCATGCGTAGCCCTTAATACGATTCCTGGCATACCGGATATCACTGATGACCCCTTCTTCGATATGAAGTACCATACCCTCATAGGGATGCATGGAACTGCAGAATTCTTGGTAAAAGCCAGTAGGTATCTAGACTTCTACATTGACGGCTCAAAACTTAAACGAAGACTACCTGATCATAGTAGAACTTTTCAAACTGCCATTAAATCTCTTTACTCTATCTTCCTGAATTCAACATCAGCCCTGAGTTTTCGCAAATCTCTTAACAAGATGGGCAAGCACTTGAGCATAAAGGTAGAGGGCCAACGCACGCGGCTGCGGGCGGCAATCAGCTATTTTTTGATATGTCAAATTTGAAGCGGCAATGGAAAAAAGTAGAACTTTGTTCTATTTTTCCGCGCGGCAGATTTTTTCAGTGCTGCCAGATTTAATTATATCATACTTAAATATATTTGTATATGAATATTTTTGTAAACAAACGCACATTTTATGTACTGGCAATACTACGACCGTTCGCAGCCGCATGCCGCGTGTATTGGCCTTGTACCTTAAATCTTTACGAGCTAACAAGACTTGGGAGCACCTTAACGATTCCAGCCGAACTGGAATTCGTGCGTATGCCTCTAGCCACAAGCTAGCTCCTACTGAGAGAGAAAGCTAACATTTTAGCAAATCATGACTGTATTCACTCCAAACAGATGTGACGCTGTTTGGTTAAGCAATTCTCTCATAGATTGCTGTCTTTATCAGGACCCAATGTATCATTGCTCATGTCCGTTATAACCGGACACTGTCTGACTGGAAGACATGCAATTAGGCTGAAGATTACCTCTAATGATCTTTGCAGAAGCTGTAGAGATGAGAAGGGACTGATTCGATAAAACATCTTCCATGCACTTGACCTGCAGTAGCAAACAGTAGGGGATTAATTTTGGGGTAATTTTTCTTAAGCGACCTAGACGATCTGGCTGGTTTTGATATCTGCCGACTTAAGTGGTTCAACGGACGAAGCTAGAGATACGTCATTTTACTAGCTTCCGTGGTATTACAATGGACTTTGTAGTCTAAGTAAGTCTGTTTTTTTTTTCAGACTGACACTTTAACCTAACCTAATATTCATTGAATGGATAATAAGACAATTAAAGTTCAGGACAGAGATCATTTTAAGGAGAGATCGACAAGGTAATCCAAATTTTAAAGTGAAACTCGAAAACTAAACAATTTTCACTCTAATGCTTTTACAATAGTCATTACAAAACTTTTCTATGCTTAACTCTTATGTTAGTAAGCTTGCTACAAGCTTATCTAAATAAATTGTTTTGGTTTGTTGGGTTCAAGAGAGTGTTGATATGTATATCTAATTTATAAGAATCCGTATATAGAACGATCCTTAAAGTCGAATGAAAAAATGATTTTGGCATTGTTTTCAGCTTCTCGTGATTTTAAGGTGATTTTTATATCTTGAGGGTTTATGTTTCTTTTCTGCTATAGACAAATTTCCTAACTATTAAATTATTTGTATTTTGCGGTTCTACGACTTTAAAGAAACTCTATATAAACATTTGTTATTAAAAACAAAACACTTTGGCTTTCCCGTTCTTCCTAATATGGGTATATACAATTAAATAAAATTATAGAGAATTTCTAGAAATAGGTATAAAGAAATTATAGAATAAATTTATAAAAGAAATTCTAGTATTACGCAGAATTTGAACGCAATAAAATTATTTGCGGTTACAACACTTGCGTGCTATAAATAATACTTTGGGGTTTTATTTTTTTTGAACTTATTTAATTATATTAATGAAGTTAATTGTTTTAATTAAATTATAAAGAATTTCTTTGTTTGTTATATATCAAAATAGTAGAAATTTTAGAACGCATAACACCTAAAAAAGTTAAAGCTGGGAAAGTGGGAAATAAAGAAATGATAAAACTGAAAAATGTTTGTGTGTTTCTGTTCGGATGATAATCTGCGCTTTATGTTGATATTTGTTGGACACAATAATAATAATTCGTATTTATTCAGTCCCTCAAATTATACATAATGTGAGGTTTTCGCTCTGTCTAGAATTAGGGATAATCCTCCTGATGAGATGGTCTAACCAACCATCGAAACGCGTCGAGGAAAGGTTTCCCCACCAACATTTTTTGGTTTTATCAAAAAACTATTTATTACAATAGTAAATAATTGTAATAAATTGGGATTCTTAGTGCAATACACTACAGTAAAACTTTTTAATAATTTCTAAATTTGGGTGATTTTTTATTCGTTATAAGAAAAATTGAGTTAAATGTTTTGATATTATGAAACATTTTTAGACTGTTAAAAACTTAAATTTTATCAAAAGTCTATACTAGGTGTATTGCACTAAAGAGTGCTACGAAAAACAAGTTGTGTCAGTCACCCCCTGGGATTAAAAATAATGTTAAAACACGATTCGTACTCGATTCGATAAGGGAAGGTACGAATCGAGTTTTATAAAGTTATGAGTAGAAATTGATAAAATATTAAAAAACAAACCCATTTTTGCCCACATTCCAAAGATTTGAGACCTCGTTGCTATTTTTGCAAAAAGTGATCACTTTCTCCAGTTCATATCTTGCAAACCGTTCGGAATTTTGATTCACCCTTTGAGGCAAAGTTGTAGCTCTTGTCATAGGGAACAAAAATTGTGGACAAATAAAATAAAAAAACCCATCTTGAAGACCAAAATCGCAAAAATTAAAAAAAGGATTTCTTTTTGCAAAATGACCTAATCTTTGGGAGCCCCTGAAAAAGGAGGAGGATGAGTTTGGGTAAAACAGGAAGACACGGGTCTTTTATCACTTAGGGGTGTCCGTATATGGTGAAAAGAATCGTGTTGCACTGTGTTAATTAGTTTTAAAATTATAGTATCAGACATATCTATAAAAGGTAAAATTCCGAATGTGATAACAAAAACAAATTATTGCATTATAGATAAGACGGTGTCACAAATCAGCAACTTTTGTAAAAACTTGGAAAGCTACCTAGTGTGGGTTATAGGCCTAGGTGAGGACATACAAAAATCATTTTCAAAGATTTCGAAACACGTCCAAAATTTTGAGATATTCGCAAAAAACTGTTTTCGGGTAGGTCGTGCTACTTAAGTACCACCAACCCTCATATTTGCAAAGCGAACAGTTTTGGAAAGCTCAGGGATCAAGCTTTCACAAGCTGTATTTATAAATTGGGTAAGTTTTTAGTTCAAAAGTTTTGTTTTTTTAATTTTTTCGTAATCTTTAAAATTCAAAAGCAATTATTTCAATTTTTTCTATAAAAACATTTCTTGTTTTATACAGTATTTTAAAGCTAGTTCCATATACAATAAAGCGAGACATTACTTATTGATATCGGTTTACATTTATAAAAGTTATTTAAAAGAGTTATTTACTGGACGGATTTTAACGAAATTTGGAACATCAAAGTTGCCCACCTCCGGTGTTTAATACCTTTGGGTGCGTATAACTTTCGCCAATTTAGTCTGATCCAAAAGATTTTTTCATTTTCGAAAACTTCTTAGAAAACTAAAGAAAACATGTTTACTGCACTACATTATCTCTTATAGTTTAAGAGATATTTGACTCCAAACATTTTTTTTGCATTTTTTGGCATGACTTCTTGTCTTTTTTGGCTTATAAATCATTTGTGGTAAGACAAAACATTTTTTAAAAAATACTGTGAGATAGATGATAAATTTCAAAATGAATTAGAAGAAAAAAATTTTAAATTATGTAAAGTTTATAAAACAGAAAAATTCTTCAAAATTTGTGTACTGAAAAAAAAGCTTGAAAAATTACATTTTTTTCAAAAAATTTTTCAAATATTTTTGAAAATTTTTTCCAAAAGACTTAATTTTTTTACATTTTTAAAAAGATTACACTTCAGGAATGCATATAAACTATATTTTTAAAAATTTTGGACATGTATCCTACAACCAGCAGTGGTTGAAAATCACCAATTTTTAGACAAAATTTAAGTTTTTTGTGTCCAAAAAAATTTGGTTATGGATTTTAAAACATTTTTTTAAATTTAAAAGTATTAAGTATAATTTTTTTAAGGTTTGTTCAAAAATCTAATAGGGCGCGGCTATAAATGGGTTCACACGGCCAATTTTTCAAAAAAAAAAAAACTAAAATTTTTGAAAAGCGTACTCTCTGTATTAAAAAATGTTAATTAAAATTTCGGAACTCTTTCTGAAATTTATATTTCTGAATTTCCAATATATTGGTCTATATTGTGTCCAAAAATGGTCATAATACCTTGTTTAGCTTTAGAGATTTTTTCGAAAAAATTACAAAGTAATGTTAAAAAATTACATACATTTATTACAAAAAGTGTACTTTTCTGTAATTAAAATATTCATTAAAATTTCAGAACTCGTTCTGAAATTTAATAATAATAATTTCCACGATAACATTCCAATTGGAACAAGTGCGCTTCTATCTTGTGCACATATTCTCCAATTTCTTATGCCAAGTTTGGAAAGATTTTCTTCTACTTGGTCTTTCCATCGAAGTTTTGGGCGCCCTCTTCTACGAGTTCCCTCAGGATCATTATCAAACACTTTTCTTGCCGGAGTATTTACATCCATTCGTACAACATGTCCTAGCCAGCGCAGCCGCTGTTGCTTAATGCGTTTCACTATGTCTATGTCAGCGTATAACTCATACAGCTCATGATTCATTCGATGTCGATACTCATTGTTGACGCAGACTGGTCCAAATATTTTTCGTAGGATTTTCCTCTCAAACACTACAAGGATAGCTTCATCTGCCTGCGCAAGTACCCATGATTCTGAACCATACTGTAACACGGGTAGTATAAGCGTTTTATATAGCTTAATTTTAGTTCTAACGGAGAGGACTTTATTTCTTAGCTGTTTGCTTAGGCCAAAATAGCATCTATTGGCAAGTATTATTCTACGTTTAATTTCAAAGCTTATATCATTGTTGATGTTCACAGCGGTACCAAGGTATACAAATTCTTTTACAACTTCGAAGCTATAGTTTTCTACGGGCACATGTGATCCAATTCTAGTGGTCTGTCTGCCTGAAGAAACCATCAGTTTTGTTTTTGATTCATTTACAGCTAGACCCATTTTGTTTGATTCCTTCTCGATATTGGAAAATGCGGCAGTTACCTCGCGTAAAGTGCGCCCCATAATATCAATGTCATCGGCATACGCGAGTAGCCTTTGTATTTTTTTTTTTTGCAAAATCTCTAAAACTAAACAAGGTATTACTATAATTTTTGGACACAGTAAAGACCAGTACCTAGAAATTTAAAAAGTATAAATTTTTGAACGGTGAATCGCCGTGGTGTAGCAGATTAGTCATCCGCCTAGCATACCGAGGTCCCAAGTTCGATCCCTGGCCAGACCCACTTGAAAAAACAATTTTCATAAAAATCGACGCTTCACCTCATAACTGAGCTAGCCACTGGTTATTGAGTATTAGGCTATGTAAAACTTCTCTAACTAAAGGTAGAAACATAATTGGGACGAACGACTATTTTCGTCCAGCACGACGAATTCGGTTTTAAAAATTCGTTTTGTACATTCTATTGAACACATTTCTATTGAACACATTTGGGACGAATACACGTCGTTGACGCCATTTTTTTTTTTTGAATTTTTGATTTGCGAATTCTAATCACCCTTTCGTACATATCGCGCACTAACACCATTTGTATTTTTTTTTATATTTTATTCTTTGATTATTTCACAAGATAAATATTTTTAGTTAATTTTATTTCCAATAAATATTTTTTGTTTACAAATTTAAAGGTGACCATATTTAACAAGAATACGTACAATATTTAATGTTTACAACAAAAAGGAAATACAGCCACTCTATATTCGTCGTTCGTCTGCGTATAAAATAGAAATAAACCTATCGCACTGTTCCATACGCACGACGAATTTCGTCGTACGCATCAATTGTGAGCACACTCATACAAACCCATATGTTCTATTTCTAATGACGAATATTCGTTCCGAAAAATTGGTCGTTCGTTCCAATTGTGTTTCATACTTAATGCATTTGCCGTTCGGATCCGGAGTTAAAACGTAGGTCCCTTTCAATGAGTCTAAAAATAGAATCGGATGCAGCTCATATATTAGAATTCTAATATATGCTCGGCCTTTGACCTAAACAGGTTGTTAAAGAGTGCTCTAAATAAAATTTGTAGTTGGATTTTCTTAAATAAAAATCAAACCTTTTAATATAAAAACTCTATAAAATACGCAAATATAATGACATATTATACAAAATCATTTAGCATTAAAATGTTTACTTAGTACTCGGGTTTTGCAAAATTATCGAATTTTTTCGGAAACCCTCCCATTAAAGATTTTACAGTTGCTTCTGATACCTTTTTGGAGCATATGTTCCACCTGCGCTTAAAATCGGACATGTTCTTGGAAATCTTTCCTGTGTTCTTCAATTCCTTTTTTACCAGAGCCCAATACCTTTCCACAGGCCGAAGTTCTGGACAGTTAGGTGGATTTGCCTCTCGTGGTACAAAAATTACATTATTCTTTGAGTACCACTCAAGTGCCTTTTTTCCATAATGGCATTATGCCAAATCGGGCCAAAAAAATTTAGTCACTCTGTGCTCTCTTAAAAAGGGTAACAACAGTTTTTGTAGGCACTCCTTTATATAAATTTCTGTGTTTATTGTGCCAGATGCCACAAATACTTTACTTCTTTTGCCACAACTGCAAATAGCTTGCCACACGAGAAACTTCTTAGGGAATTTTGTTTGTTTTTTTGTGCGAAACTCTTGCCGAACATTGCCCCGTTTATCAGCACCATAAGAATCTTGACCAGGATGTTGAGAAAAGTCTGCCAGTACGTATGTTTCATCATCCATCACACAACAGGTGTATTTTTTTTATAAAATCAGACTTCAATTTTTTCGCTCGTTTTTTTGCTTCTAAGTTCTTTATAGCATTGCGATCTGGAACCTTTTGGACTTTGTATGTCTTCAGTCCAGCATAAGCTTTGACTCTATGTGCAAAATTCGTAGAACATTTCACCGCACGAGCTGCTTTTCTTAAAGAAGTGTTAGGCGCTCTTCGAAAGAGTCGCTCGACTTCTTTTGCCTTACCAATATCTGTAGGACCTTTTTTCCTCCCTGATCCAGGTTTTCTTTCAATGCTCAGGTTTTCCTTATACCGTCTGATGGCATTAGAAACCGTTCGAGGGTCAACTTTCAAATTATTAGCTATTTTTTTAAAAGTCCATGACGGATTTTTTTGAAAAGTTTTAATTATATTTTCACGAACTTTTTTTTCGCAGTCCATTTTGTTTGAAATAACTATTGAAAATTAATAATTTCTAAAATAATAGTATCTGACATATCTATAGAAACTAACTTGATCAAAAAATAAATTATTTCTTGCACTATGAATAAATTTTGTCTAAAATAGTAAATGCATATTTTTTTAGAACACTCTTTACAATGGGCCATTTAAGAAGAAGAAGATTATTAAAAAATTATGTTAATTAATTGTTGCTGCACTTTTTTGACAAAAGTCTTAAATCAGTTTGTAAATTAAGAAAAAAATTTTAGCTCACTAAATATATATAAAATTCCCTTTCCATTGATGTATAACATGTCTAGCGTTTTTTTTTCTTTTATCTATATTTCATTCGGAAAACTCTTTAATAAATTGTTTTGGATTGTTGTGAATGATTTGAAAATGTTTTCAAATATCCTTATGCAGTCCTCTTTTAAAGTGATATACCTCTATAAATATTTCAATTACACAAATGACTTTATTTTTATCTAAAACCAAAGTTTTATGATGTCAACAACTAGTAATTACTTTTTGTGCTCGACAAAAATTTACAAATTGCTAATAATAGTTGGCTAACCACTTGCGCTAAGTAATTAAATTACACTTTATATGGTTATACATGTCTCCCTCTTTCACCCCCTATTAAGCCTCCAAGCCCTTCTAGGATATGTGACAAATTATAGAGGAGAAGTCTATGGCCAAAGAGTACTGCATAAATTTTGAAAACATTCATAGGTTTATAAAACCTGTAATTTAGGCAAATTGAAAATTTGCTTGTTTCGAAAGTCTAAACATCGCTATAACATCATGCAACCGGTAATTTGGCAATTTGTAGGAAATTTCCTTTTGACACAAACAAAAAAAATCCTTAATAAAAAGGATTTTAATTTTTAGGTGAAATAAAAGTCAATATGACAAAAAGGAAAAAAAAAATTACAAAAATGTTGCCAAAATCAAATTAGATTAGATGGACGAAAGAATTTCTTTCAACATCGTTTGTACTCTCAAATAAGCCAGACACATTTAGAAAGTTAAATAATTTTTCTTTTTTTTTTTGCCTCAAATATGTTTCAAATTTTGTTAGAAATGAACGAACATACAGCCAAAGACAAGCTCTAAGCTATCAACCTCAATTTAAAATTTTTCACATAAGTATTTCTTTATATGTAATTTGTACTTAAAACCATCAGACAAACATTCGAAACGACCAACCGTCCGTCCATCAGTCATATTGCAGTCTTTAGTTATAGTTTTTTTTCGTTTTAGTAATTTTTGGCCAAAAACTCTATATTTGTATTTATTTTGTAGCCACTTTAAAAATAAAATTCTCTATTGGTCATGGTCAGCTGTTAGACAAAATTTGAAAAAATACTCGTTTATGTTATAGAAAAAAATAGATACAAAATTTCAAACTTATAAAATAATAGAACTGTGAAAAATACTTGAAATATCAAAATTTTTATATTCTCTTTGAGTTTTTCTTTTTTTTGCTTTTGTTTTAAATTCAATATTTTCCTTTCACTTGGCAGCCAAAGACATCAGAAACTTAAAAATACTCGTACTAAAATACAATTTTAGACTCGTTCATTGAAGTTGCATGTTTGTTTGTTGAAATATATGGAAAAGCCAACAAAAATTCCCAAATGAGTTGTAACAACAAATTTAAGTTTAGCTGCATGGCAACAAATAATTTCTAGATCGAATCAGAGAAACAATTTGTGTAAATTTGGGTTATTTCAAAATAACTGGACAAGAAAGCGTATAAAGAGTGCTCTAAATAAAATTTGTAGTTGGATTTTCTTAAATAAAAATCAAACCTTTTAATATAAAAACTCTACAAAATACGCAAATATAATGACATATTATACAAAATCATTTTGCATTAAAATGTTTACTTAGTACTCGGGTTTTGCAAAATTATCGACTTTTTTCGGAAACCCTCCCATTAAAGATTTTACAGTTGCTTCTGATACCTTTTTGGAGCATGTGTTCCACCTGCGCTTAAAATCAGACATGTTCTTGGAAATCTTTCCTGTGTTCTTCAATTCCTTTTTTACCAGAGCCCAATACCTTTCCACAGGCCGAGGTTCTGGACAGTTAGGTGGATTTGCCTCTCGTGGTACAAAAATGACATTATTCTTTAAGTACTACTCAAGTGCCTTTTTCCATAATGGCATGATGCCAAATCGGGCCAAAAAAAATGTAGTCACTCTGTGCTCTCTTAAAAAGGGTAACAACCGTTTTTGTAGGCACTCCTTTATATAAATTTCTGTGTTTATTGTGCCAGATGCCACAAATACTTTACTTCTTTTGCCACAACTGCAAATAGCTTGCCACACGAGAAACTTCTTAGGGAATTTTGTTTGTTTTTTTGTGCGAAACTCTTGCCGAACATTGCCCCGTTTATCAGCAACATAAAAATCTTGACCAGGAAGTTGAGAAAAGTCTGCCAGTACGTATGTTTCATCATCCATCACACAACAGGTGTATTTTTTTATAAAATCAGACTTCAATTTTTTCGCTCGTTTTTTTGCTTCTAAGTTCTTTATAGCATTGCGAACTGGAACCTTTTGGACTTTGTATGTCTTCAGTCTAGCATAAGCTTTGACTCTATGTGCACAATTCGTAGAACATTTCACCCTACGAGCTGCTTTTCTTAAAGAAGTGTTAGGCGCTCTTCGAAAGAGTCGCTCGACTTCTTTTGCCTTACCAATATCTGTAGGACCTTTTTTCCTCCCTGATCCATGCTCAGGTTTTCCTTATACCGTCTGATGGCATTAGAAACCGTTCGAGGGTCAACTTTCAAATTTTTAGCTATTTTTTTAAAAGTCCATGACGGATTTTTTTGAAATGTTTTAATTATATTTTCACGAACTTTTTTTTCGCAGTCCATTTTGATTGAAATAACTATTGAAAATTAATAATTTCTAAAATAATAGTATCTGACATATCTATAGAAACTAACTTGATCAAAAAATAAATTATTTCTAGCACTATGGATAAATTTTGTCTAAAATAGTAAATGCATATTTTTTTTTTAGAACACTCTTTAAGTATTATAAATTGTTTTTAAAATGAGCATATTTAAAACCGTTTTTTATTCAAGCCCTTTTTATACCCTTCACCAATAGGTGAAGGGTATTATATTATATTATAAGTTTGTGGTGATGTATGTAACGGATAGAAATATTTGTCTTAGGCCCACCTTTTAATATAACAATAGGCTTAGAATCACTTTCTGAGTCGATTTAGTGACGTCAGTCCGTTCGTTCTTCCGTCTGGCTGGACCCGCATGTAAACCATGTAATCAAAGTACAGGTCGCAATTCTAAAGATAATTTGATGAAATTTGGCAATTTGGGACCATGGCTATTGAAATTCGTCAAAATCGGTCCAATATTTATGGTATCTCACATAGGTCCCACTTCCCGAAATTGATATTTTGGCCACAAATATCTATATTTATACCCTTCACCACCATAGGTGGAAAGGGTATTATAAGTTTGTGCTGATGTATGTAACGCATAGAAATATTTGTCTTAGACCCTTTTAGTATACCAATAGGCTTAGAATCACTTTCTGAGTCGATTTAGAGATGTCCGTCCGTCCGTCCGTCTGGCTGGCTGGACCCCCATGTAAACCTTGTAATCAAACTACAGGTCGCAATTCTTAAGATAATTTGATGAAATTTGGCACAGATAATTTTTTGATAATGGGACCATGGCTATTGAAATTCGTCAAAATCGGTCCATTAGTTATGGTACCTCCCATAGGTCCCACTTCCCGCAATTGATATATTGGCCACAAAAATCAATATTTTTTCAAGAAATTTAAAACAAATACTGCTTACGTAAACCTAAATTACTGTACCAAATTTCGTTAAAATCGGTCTACATTTGACCATAGCTCTCATACAAAATCTTTTCTGAAAACGCACTTAATGGGACAAAATTCATTAAAACGCTCGTAAATTCGAAGATAATGAGAATTTTACGTTTACATTTTGCACACATAATTTTTGCAACAACTGTAATCAATTCACCAAATTTCGAGACAATCGTTCCACATTTGACCCTAGCTCTGATATAAGTCCAAATGACGGAAACAGCTTAAATGTATAAGTTTTGAGAATATGTTTGTATGATGGCAAAATTTAGCAAATATTTATCTTCATACAGGAAAAAGAACACCTTTGGCCTTTGGTATCGTATGGTCGGGCTTGACCGACTATAGCACTTTCTTACTTGTTTTTCATGACATTTAAAACAGATACTGCTTATTTAAACTTAAATCACTGTACCAAATTTCGTTGAAATCGGTCCACATTTGACCATAGCTCCCATACAAACTCTTCTGTAAAAACGTACTAAATGAGACAAAAATCATTTTTGCATGCATAATATTTGTAAAAACGATTCACATTTGATCCTAGCTCTCATATAAGTCCCAATCATGGAGACAGCTTAAATATATAAGTTTTGAAAAAATGTTTGTATGATTGCAAAATTTAGCAAATGTTTGTATTTATACAGTGGTGAAGGGTATTATATGGTCGTGCTTGACCGACTATAGCATTTTCTTACTTGTTTTGGATATATTTGTTATATAGTATGATTTTTCAAATCGGTTAGGAAATGACAGTTATATATCGTTTTAAGTGATTTATGATTTTGAGATGCCCTACTTTGGGGGCCATTGTGCCTCTGTAAAATCTAGTCTTTCTAGGTACAAAACTTAAACTCCCAAACACTTCTGTTATATTTTTTTAACTTTGCCCAAAGGTTTAGAACCTACGGACTTTTTTCCATTCTAGTTTTCAACCATACTTTAAAAGTGAACTTAGCAGGTTTTCAGAAGATATACACTTTTACACCCAGTATTTGCCTGAGTGTTATTCATCTTTATAAGAAAAAAAAAACATCTTATAAGCAATAAATGGTCTTTGATAATCAAATTGTCTCCTGAAGTCAAAATTTCCTCTTTAGTTCTTCTTCTTCTGTTATCCTTGACTCCCAGTGGAGCATAGGGCCTCTTTAGTTCAGACCCTTCCGATATAAATTGCTTAAGTTTACTTACATACATTTACGAAATGTTCAAAAACATTTTGACACTTACCTAAAAAGAGAAGAAAAAAAGGAAATAAAATTATTGAAAATTGATGTACAATTAATTTAACATAAATTAAAGAATACTAATTAAAACGTTTTACATTAGTGTATTGCACTAGGATTCCAATTTATTACAATTATTTATTATTGTAATAAACAGTTTTTTGATGTCCCTTAATCTAGCCAGAGCGAAAACCAAGCATTATTTCAAGTACTCTATAATATAAAAATGTTGCACTTCCATATATAGATTTGCCGTATGGTCGTTTTAAAAAGTCCCATAAAAAAGAGGTATACTACTTTTACTCTATTTCGGAAACAACTAATGAAGACGATGATTCAATGAGAGAAAGCTAAGGCACACACACGTGCTCATGAAATGTATGTTCGTTTGTGCGTTTATGCTTTTTTTAACCTCTAGGTTAAGTTCTGGGTTTACTTTAAGCTCAGTTCTAGGTTTAGTTATGGGTTTAGTTCTAGGTAATTTTTGCGTTTATTTTTAGGTTCAATACTTGCTTCATTTCTATATAAGTTTAATTCCTTTTAAAATGACTTAGACAGTTGGTTCAGTCCTTGGTAAGTTCTACGTTCCGTTTTAAGTTCAGTTCTTCGCGTATTTCCGTTATTTTTATATTGTCAAATTAAGAGAAAAGTTACTGTACCCCAGTAAGAAAAAAGGGTTATTCTCAAATTGAGGATGATTTGAAAATAAATCTTTTTTCAAAGGTCAAACGTTTGATACTGATTTGAGAATAATAGCGTTCTCAACAAAAAAGGGACTTTATTCTCAAATTGAGAAATACCTTTATTCTCAAATAATTATCAAACCTCATTCTTAAAGGTTTTTCAAATGTGGATATCATCTACGTGTGGAACATAAATAAAATGGCGTTGTATTTTTGATATTTTTGAGTTTGTTTATTTTGTTTTTGAAAACGGTGCATCATATTTGAATCCTTTTGCTTAAAATATAAGTTTTTATTGTTAGGTAAATAAAATTTACTTATGCATATGAATATTATTGAATTTTTAATCTTTAATTAAAATAGAAGAAATTTAGTACTGACATTAGCTTTGGTAGAGGGACTATCACAATTAAAATTAAAAAGATCGTCCATAATTTCGGGTGACTTTTTTAAGCAAGGTTTTGTGATCAAATATGAATCAATTTTAAAAAATCTGAAAGAAATCACGAATTTCTTTGAAATGCAATGCCATTAATTTAAAATATATTAAACATTAAATTTTTTTAACATATATTTTTTTTAATGTTTGAAAAAACATTAAAATGTGGTTTCATATCAAATTTATATAACACCATTTTTCAAATCATTCTCGAATCATCTTAGGGTTTGATAATGATTTGAGAATAACCTTTATTCTCAATTTGAGAAACTATCATTTTTCAAACGTTTTTTCTCAAATGAACCCTCATTTGAAAATGAATGTGAATCTCAAACATCTGTTCAGGTTTGAAAAAAGTTTATAAAAAACATTTGATATCAAATGTAAAAGTCATCATATTTCAAACGTTTGACACTGCTCTTACTGGGACCACATTACCTCTAACACATATCATCCCAGTAAAACTTTTCATTACCAAATAATGAGTTAAACAGTTAAACTATTGAACACGAACTACTTACTCATTCGCTGTTTAAGTCATTACATTAACATGGGGATGTCATTGGAGGCAAGTACTTACCAATTGCAGAAAAGTAATGACTTGGGTAAGCAATTTGAAAGCAACAACAACAACAGCAACAACTTTTTTGTTGTTGTTTTATTAAAAACATATATTTTTAAACGAAATACAAAATTTTTTTTATGATCCCATGGGGGCTCGAACCCAGACCCTCCGACTGCTAGGCAGAGACTCTTCCACTGAGCTACTTCATATGTTGAAAACTTAGCAGCTTATAATTAATATAAACAATTTTTATTTTTAGATCCAAAATCATGTGAAAATAACTTTGTTTTTCCCTGCTTTTTTTGCTTTGTTGTAATTTTTGGAAAAATATTTTTATACGATTTTTTGTAACTATTTTAAAACTTTTTTAAAATTATTTTAAAACTTAAACAATTTAAATCTTCTTTTTTGTATAAGTTTTTACATAAGATTGACTTTTACTTACTTAAATGTTACAACCTGTTAAGGTCAAAGTCCGAGCATATTTTAGAATTCCATGGATTTCGATCTTGTGCGAATATTCTCCAATTTTATAGGCCAAGCTTTGAAAAATGTTCCTCTACTTGGTCTTTCTATCGAAGTTTCAGACATCCTCCTCTAATATTTATTAGGTAGTGGGACATTTCAATTCTAATTTTATCCTCTTCATTGTATTTTTTTTCAAGAGAGGGACAACTCTCGGAACATGTTAACTCACAATATTAATGGGTGTTAAACTAGCTCCCCGGGTGATACCATGAGGAGGTGTGTGTCCACAGTTGAGATGAAGGATGACCCAGATAAGTTGGGCTTACCCAGTTAAGACCAATTAGAATCGTGTTTGGTATTCAACATCCCCTACATAATCAAAATTGACTCATGATGGTACTTTTTCATTAATGTGAGTTAGTTTTCTATTTTTTTTTTACAGAAGGTGATATTTAAGTTCTTAAAATTCAAAAATCATTTAAAAAACTCTTTTAATAAAAAAAATAAAAAAAAAATTGTTGGTCCTGGTGGGATTCGAACCGGGGCCATTCAGTTTAAATTACCATCTTAATTACAAATAAGTACTTCTGTAATAACTTATTATTTATTCGGATGGTATGTTGTAGTCGTTACAAGGTTACCAGTTATCAGAGTACTTGCCATTACCAAAGTTTTGCTGGGATGCAGTTACTCTAAGTCAACGAAAAAATTTCAATTAAATTAATCGAACTTCAGTTCCAGGTTAAGTTTAGTTCTAATTTTAGTTCGGCTCTAGATTTAGTTCTTGATTCCGTTCTGGGTTCAGTTAAAAGTTTTTTTCTAGTTCAGTTCTAGGCTCAGTTTTTGCTTCAGTCCAGATTCTGTTCTAGGATTAGTCCCTTTTATCATGATTTATAGAGTAATAATTTAACATTGTTAGAAATTTTGCAAATGAGGTCTTGTACATTTGGAAAGTGGATAAACAAAATTAATTTTTTTGAGGAAAAAAATACCTAAAAAGCACATTAATCTTTAAAGCATTAAAAAGATATAAAAAAAAATACCAAAAAATTACACCCAGTTTTTGGACATACCCCAGAGAAAATTACTAAAGTAGACAGGGAAAAAAGCGCAAATAAAAACACGCAAACTTTTGTTTTATTTCAAAATAAAAGCCCCCTCTTAAAAACCAACTTTGCACTAACCCACAATATGTAGACTAAATACAGTTGAATCGCGATTAGGCGAGCAAAGTTAATACAAAAATCTTTATAATGAATTAGTAAAATGGAAGAAATTGACAAAGATTTTTCATAATTTGATAACATACGTACATTCTCCTAATTCATAAACGAGTAATAAAATTATTACAGGCTCCTACTATCATTTTAATTCATAAACGAATAATAAAATTATCACAGGCTTATACTATAAGCCTGTATTAATTTTATTATTTTGTATGGAAAATTTGATTTATAAGCTTGACATATCATAAATTTTCGTTTATGAATTATTGGGTATATTTATAAAAGTTTTTAAAAAATCTCTTAATCACATCATCGAGATCCCACTGTCATGACATGAAAAGGAAAAATACTTTATTTTCATTGTTTCATTTAAAAGCGAGACAACTGACGCGACTGACTGCATTTCAATATTTCACTGCTTTTCACTCCGCAAAAATTATAAATAAATAAATAAATATAAAGTTTCCTTTTAAAAACCAAAACTAAAGAAATAAAAAATTAATTTATTTAAATGCATTTTGTCGCGACACTGTTTAACAATATGGCAATAACAGCAACAACTACAACAATTTCAATTGACATTAAATACAACAACAAGGACACAAAGAAACTATTTCTTGGTCTTCCTTTTTGTTATTTTTTTGCTTTTGGCGAAAAGGGACAATAGTCGAGAGTTGTTCAAAATCATAAAAAATGCAACCCCTTTTGTTAAAATTTATTTTATATTTCAGTTTTTTTTTTTTAGCAAATAAATGACAAGTAGCTAGAGCTTAAGTAAAGATTTCAAGGGAAAAACAAATGAAAATGCAAGTTTATTTGTTTGGAAAAGGAATTTCACTTTTTATATAAAATTAATGGTTTAAATAATATAAAACAATTCTCAGGGACAGAAAAAATAAAACAGAGGGAGTTTCAAAATAATTTGTCTTCAAATTGAAAGGTTTTGAAAAAAAAAAAAACGAAAACCCTGTTTATAACATCCCAGCAAAACTTTTCATTACCAAGTAATGAGTTAAACAGCTAAACTATTGAACACGAACTACTTACACATTCACTGTTTAAGTCATTACATTAACATGGGGATGTCATTGGAGGCAAGTACTTACCAATTGCAGAAAAGTAATGACTTGGGTAAGCAATTGGAAAACAACCACAACAACAACTTTTTTGTTGTTGTTTTATTTAAAAAAATTATATTTTTAAGCGAAATACAATTTTTTTTTATGACCTCATGGTGGCTCGAACCCAGACCCCTACGTTTGCTAGGCGGAGACTCTTCCACTGAGCTACTTCATATGTTGAAAACTTAGCAGCTTATAATTAATATATACAATTTTTATTTTTAGATCCAAAATCAAGTGACAATAACTTTGTTTTTGCCTGCTTTTTTTGCTTTGTTGTAATTTTTAGAAAAATATTTCTATACGATTTTTTGTAAATGTTTAATGCATTTAAAAAAAAAAATAAAGAAGTTTTTTTAATTATTTTAAAACCTAAATAGCTTAAATCTTTCTTTTTGTTTATATAACATTGACTCTTACTTACTTAAAAGGCCTATAGTTACAACCTGTTAAGGTCAAAGTCCGAGCATATTTTGGAATTCCATGTTCGAATATTCTACAATTTTATAGGCCAAGCTTTGAAAAATGTTCCTCTACTTGGTCTTTCCATCGAAGTTTCGGGTTAAGGGGTGTTAAACTAGTTCCCTGGGTGATACCACGAGGAGGTCAGTGTCCACAGTTGAGATAAAGGATG
The DNA here is from genome assembly GCA_933228675.1 of Stomorhina lunata. NCBI lineage: Eukaryota > Metazoa > Arthropoda > Insecta > Diptera > Rhiniidae > Stomorhina > Stomorhina lunata. The sequence goes on along the minus strand of OW121740.1, from coordinate 120,641,076 downwards.
ACCCAGATAAGTTGGGCTTACCAAGTTAAGACCAATCAGAACTGGTATCCCCTACATAACCAAAATTGACTCATGATGGTATTTTTTCATTACCGAGAGTTAGTTTTCCAACATTTTTTTTTACAGAAGGTAATATTTAAGTTCTTAAAATTCAAAAATCATTTAAAAACTCTTTTAGTAAAAAAAAAAATTAAAAAAAATTGTTGGTCTTGGTGGGATTCGAACCGGGGCCATTCAGTTTAAATTACCATCTTAATTACAAATAAGTACTTCTGTAATAACTTATTAGTTATTTGGAGGGTATGTTGTAGTCATTACAAGGTAACCAGTTAACAGAGTACTTGCCATTACCAAAGTTTTGCTGGGATGACATTTAATTAGGAGAGTTTAGTCTGGTAACATGTAACCATAACCACAATAAAAACTACAAACTGTAAGACACCAAAGAAATCGAACAATTTCACCAAAATCTACTCCCACTCCCCCAAAATAATTAATTACTAAAACTTGATTTTAGTTAATGAATTAAATCTAAGTTTACCTAAAAACCCAAATTTCTTGAAATATCTTGTATTTATTAATTTTTATTTTATCTTCGATATCATTAAATTAATTTTGTGCTCATCCGGCATTTCGTAACTATTGTTGTGGAACGAAACCATCCATTTACAAATATTTAATTTCAAAAACTTAAAAGAATAACTATTTTTCTGATACGATTGCCTAACGAGGGTACGGGCGGAATTTTTATCATATTTTCTTTTTGATTATATTTCAGTTTTGTTTGTCTAGCAAATTCTTATCTATGACGTGAAATTTCTAGAAATAAGATTAAAAGTTTTATATTTTCTATTTCTTTGCTAACATTTTTATACCCTTCACCAATAGGTGGAAAGGGTATTATAAGTTTGTGCTGATGTATGTAACGAATAGAAATATTTGTCTTAGACCTTTTAGTATACCAATAGGCTTAGAATCACATTCTGAGTCGATTTAGCGATGTCAATCCGTACGTTCGTCCGTCTGGACAACCATGTAAACCTTGTAATCAAAGTACTGGTCGCAATTCTTAAGACAATTTGATGAAACTTGGCACAGATCATTTTAGGGCCATGGCTATTGAAATTCGTCAAAATCGGTGCATTTTTTATGGTACCTCCCATAGGTCCCACTTCCCGGAATTGATGTTTTGGCCACCAATATCAATATTTTTTTATGAAATGTAAAACAAATAGTGCTTATGTAAACCAAAATCACTGTACCAAATTTCGTTGAAATCGGTAAACTTTTGACCATAGCTCCCATATAAACTCTTCTGTCAAAACGCACTAAATGAGACAAAAATCACTAAAACGCTCGTAAATCTGAAGGTAATGAGAATTTTGAGTTTATTTTTGCACACATAATTTTTTGTAAAAACTGTAATCAATTTGCCGAATTTCGAGTTAATCGGTCCACATTTGACCCTGGCTCTCATATAACTCCAAATGACGGAAACAGCTTAAATATATAAGTTTTGAGAAAATGTTTGTTAGCAATTATTTGTCTTTATACAGGAAAAAGAACACCTTTGACCTTAGTGGTGAAGGGTATCATATGGTCGGTCTTGACCGACTATAGCACTTTCTTACTTGTTTTATATACCTCTGAGGTTACGGGTTTAGTATTTCTTGAAAATGGCTCCGTGGAAGTACAACAATTGGACAATCTAAAAACAAATAGGTACCACATTACACTTCCTCTATACCATAAATCTTAAAAAAATCTGTAATTTCAAAATATATATTGGTCTACTTTAAAACTCCCCCAGTAAAACTTTCAATACTTCAAATATACAATATATTGAAGGCATAAATTTGTTTGAACATAATTAAAAATGAATTCATACTTGAAACTTTAAAAATTTCTTAAGGCATTTTTTCTGGTACTACAAATTAAGTCAATATATAAAAAGAAAAAAAGCCTTTTAACATTAAAAAAACCCACACGAAAACTCTTGGCTTAAATTATATTTTCAGAAAAAAAAAATTGATTTCAAAAACCTACACTTTTTACTTCACAATAAAATGCTATAATCAGCAGATAAATATAAAAAAAGTTTAGAGCTAAAGTACAATATAAGAAAATAGAGTATGAATATTTACTCGCTCGTACAATTATCAAAGAGCCACATATAAAACAAAAAGTACCGCTTAAAAGGTAGAAAGAAACAAGTACTTAAATAAATTTCAGTTTTTTTGCAAAAGTACTTTTTTTTTAAACATGTAGGGGTTAAAGATAAGAAAATAGTACATTATAATTTTTTTTTAATTTTGAATTTTATAAAAGAAAGTTGTTTATTTTATCACTTTAAAAGTGGGTGTTTTTTCAGTTATTTTTGAATTTGATTTTGAAAATTATTGTTTTAAAGAAGTAATAAAATTAAATGAATTTAAATATAGGCGTTTAAAAAATGAGGTCATGTGTAGTTAACAAATTTAAAAAGATCAAAAAATTTGTTTTTTTAATTGTTTAACATTAAAAAAAAATATATATTTAATTCATATTAAAATACACGCTTTGTTGGAAATTTAAGCTTTGAAATTTCATATATATATAAATTATTTGATTTTTGTTTGTGGGCTTGTTAAGCTTTTCTAATGACTTTTTAATTCCTGTTAAATATTTCTTTGTATTTAGATAAGACAAAGAAATTTGAAGTACTTTGTTTGAATTATAACGATTTTCATTTTTAAAAAATTCAAAATAAATAAAAATGCATATGACTACACATAAAAGGGGAAGTAGGCCAAGGCAAATAGGAGGTTGAAAAAAAAAAATGAAATCAATATCAGAAAATTTCCAAACCGGTTCCTTTATGGATTAATAGGACCTGTATATCTTGCTTAGAATAGGTTCAGAACAAGTTCTTTAAAAAAACTCTTAAATTATTGTCAGATAGTTTAGTATTGGCCTTCTTCCCCTTTCATTTTCACCCCAAAGTTTCTATGACCTTCCTTTTGTAAAATTAAAACCGCCATTATTCAAACATTTTTAAGGCACACGCTTTAATAATTATATATTAAAAATAACTTAAGCTACAAATTCGTAATATTTTAGTCTTTACCCTAAAGTTTAAACCCGTCCCCAAACTAATATATCAAATATCACACAAATGGCTCTTAAAAGGGGTTAAAACACACATTTCCATAACTCAAGTTTCTATACCCTACACCACAGCAGGTGGGACGGATATCATTAGCTTGTGTAGACGTTTGCAAGTCGTTGAAACATGGTCTCAATCAGCACATACGATTTATCGTACAGAGGAGGTGTTGATAATGTGGTACACCAATTTGATTGATTACAATATGATTTAAGCCTTCATATGATACACGCGTTGTTCTACCACGGATCCATTTGAGAAAAATACTAAGCCCACAATTTCAGAGGAAGAGTCGGTAATGTGGTACACCAATTTGATCAATGAAAATATGATTTAACCCATAAAGTAATACATGGATCCTTTTGAAAAAAGTACTAAGCCCACAATTTCCGAGGAAGTGTGGGTAAGGTGGCACACCAATTTGATTGATTTAAAATAAATAAACAAAGTTATCGATAACTTTTCTTTAGAACATCAAAGTTATCGATAACTTTTCTGAAGAAAATCTAAGTTATCGATAACTTTTCTAAAGAAAATCAAAGTTATCGGTAACTTTTCTGTAGAAAATCAAGGTTATCGATAAGTTTTCTAAAGAAAATCAAAGTTATCGATAACTTTTCTGTAGAAAATCAAAGTTATCGATAACTTTTCTGTAGAAAATCAAAGTTATCGATAACTTTTCTATAGAAAATCAAAGTTATCGATAACTTTTCTATAGAGAATCAAAGTTATCGATAACTTTTCTGTAGAAAATCAAAGTTATCGATAACTTTTCTATAGATAATCAAAGTTATCGATAACTTTTCTATAGAAAATCAAAGTTATCGATAACTTTTCTATAGAGAATCAAAGTTATCGATAACTTTTCTATAGATAATCAAAGTTATCGATAACTTTTCTATAGAAAATAAAAAATATCGATAAGTTTTCTATAGAAACTCAAAGTTATCGATAACTTTTCTATAGGAAATCAAAGTTATCAATAACTTTTCTAAAGAAAAACATAGTTACTAAGTACTAAGCCCTCAATTTCAGAGATATTTGAAAAACATTTAAAATTCCTTTACTTGTACATTTAAAAAATGTACAGGTTATGTGGTACACCTCATGTGGGTAATGCGTTACAGTCCACCACATTATTTTTGATAGATTTTTAGGGTCGAATAAAAATAAAATTTAGGTAACCAGAGTCCCTATGCTCGACTGGGAGTCAAGGTTAGCAGAAGAAGAATCAGAGATCCCCCTTCGACTGATATAACAATTTGCTTTTTCCTTATTTCCTGATATCTCGGTATCATCTATGTTCCGGAATCCGGACATATGTATACATATGTTATGTATACCTATCGAATCAGAATCACTTCCTGAGTCTATTTTAGAATATGCGACCTTTTGGTTTTAAGAATGTTCAAGGAAAGCTTAACTCGGTTAAATCAGGCATATCACAAATTCCGTTCGAAATTTAAAACATTCCATAGTTGAATTCCGATAGAAATGGATTTAGGTTCTATAGATTCCGAAAATTGCTCTAAAACCTTACAAAACAAGACTTTTTCAATACAAATTCAATTCCACTAAAAAATACTGAATTCATTCCGCTTCCGAAAGGAATTGAGATCTGTGAGATTCATTCAAAAACTGCCCATATATTATATATACGAACTGCGCTACCTCTTCTGAAAGGGGAAAGAAGAGAGGGGAAAGGTGATCAAAAGGAGAGATAAGGGTTTATATTATTCAACACTGTAATTGCTTATCATGTGAACCACCGTGGAATAGCAGGTAGTCCCAAGTTCGATCCCCGCCCAGACCCACTTGAAAAAAATAAAATTTCAAAAGAAAAAAAGCGGTTCACCTCATAACTCAGCAAGTCTCTAACTAATGCATTTGCCGTTCGGAGCCGGAGTTAAACATAGGTCCCTTTCAATCAGTCTAAAAATTGAATCGGATGCAGCTCATTGTCTGGGAGAAGTACCCCTTGTTCCAATTGGAATGTTGTCGTGGAAATTATTATTATGTTGCGTCATTTGTTGTAACTTAGAAGCATTGTCTAAGCTTATTGTTCTACAGCCGAACTTATTTCTTTTACATCGACGGCGTGTTACTGCTGTAGGCTTACCGCCGATGAAGGACGTTTTGGTAATTAATAATTTTAATAGAAATTAATAATTACAGAAAATGATGTTGACGTGACTGGGGCTCGAACCCAGGCTGAGTATGATATGTTATGCTTAGAAGTCAATGTGCTAAACAACTAAGCACCCGATGATTTATCTTTATTATAGTCGTTTAAAGAAAAACAATCGATCTTTTGCTTTGAAGTGCTTCGCGATACCAAATAACTTTTGTTCGGTTTTGCTCCTCTTGTAAGACCTATACCTAAATCCACAATTTTTTATCTGTCATAATGACGTACATATGTTTTCAAGTATCGCGATCGTATTTCATCGAGACAATATGATATATTTGAGCCTAGGACGCAGAACAGAAAATAATAAAAATTTCATAAATCTCGAGAAATTATTCCCATGAGGTCAAAATATGTCTTCTGTAGATAATTATAAAGCTTAGAAATTTGTTGACAATCGATCCATATATACTCAGAAAAAGGGTATCATATATTCAGGTTAACGGACCAAAATATTTCTTATATTTAATGTATTTTGGTCTCAGTCAAGTTTAAGTTTAACTCAATATCATGCTAAAATTTATATATTTCGAGACAATAGGATATATTTGACCCTAGCTTCTATATAGAATCCACAACCCAAAATGTTTTAAATATCATAAAACTCGAAAAAATGTCCGTTTGGAACAAAATACGTCTTCTGTAGATACAAAAAAAAAACTTAGAAATTTGTTAAAAATCGGCTCATAAACGTTTTAGTGTTATAGGGTATCATATATTCAGGTAGACGGACCATAAACTTTCTTACTTGTTTACACTTAAGTAACTTTTTTATAAACTTAAAACAAAAATTTGAACTCAAAAGTCATCAATTTTTCGAATAAAAACACGAAAGTGACACGTGCCCCCTCTACATAATCGTATCATTTTCAAAATTATTTCCATTTTTTAATGCTCAATTTTACTTTTTTCGTGAACATATTCAAAATGTCATTCAAAGAAATTTTATTTAAATATTTTTTTTGGCTTGGTTGGGCGTTAAGTTATTTATTTGGTTAAAAATAAATGCATAATCTTTTGTTAAATTACCATTTATTCAAAAAAAAACTAAAAGAAAAGAACATATAACATATGATAATATTTTTTCAAGTCATGTTTTTTTTTCTTCCTTTTTTTGCGATAAAATACACATTTTTTGAAATTTTTTTCTTTATAAAAATAAGAGGGGATTTTTTTTTCTTGTATTAGGTTTAAATTCATTTTATACCCTCTTGTTTTAAAGATAAAATAAGTAAGAGTGATATGTATTTTTTTTATTTCAAAATTGTACTTAAGTATTGAAATGGTTTCATATCTTTGAAACCCACCACCAAAATTTGTTTGAGGTTTTTTGATTAAAAATAGAAATTAGCTGCTTTCTATTTACAAAACTTTACAAATTTTTAAATAAATTTCATTTGTAACAAATAAAATAGGTTAAAAAGTCTAGCAAGACCGATCATAGAATATCCTATACTGGGGAGGCCAAATATAAGGATCCTTGGCTTACACAGTTTAGTTTTTCAGTTTTTCTAATAACTTTCAATAGAATATTAAAGTTTTCGTTATCTTTTCTATAGAAAATCTAAGTTATTGATAACTTTTCTATAGGAAATTAAAGTTATCGGTAACTTTTCTAAAGAAAATCAAAGTTATTGATAACTTTTTTTATAGGAAATCAAAGTTATTGATAACTTTTCTATAGTAAAACAAAATTATCGATAATTTTTTTTTGGAATATATAACTTTTCTATAGAAAATCATAGCTGTCGATAACTTTTCAAAAGAAAAACCAAGTTATCGATAATTTCTCTAAAGAAAATCAAAGTTATCGGTAACTTTTCTAAAAAGAAACAAAGTTGTCGACACGTTTCTAAAGAAAATCAAAGTTGCCGATAAGTTTTCTAAAGAAAATCAACGTTATCGATAACCTTTTAAAAGAAAATCAAAGTTATCGATAATTTCTCTAAAGAAAATCAAAGTTATCGGTAACTTTTCTAAAAAGAAACAAAGTTATCGACACGTTTCTAAAGAAAATCAAAGTTGCCGATAATTTTTCTAAAGAAAATCAAAGTTATCGATAACTTTTCTATAGAAAATCAAAGTTATCGATAACTTTTCTATAGAAGATTAAAGTTATCGATAACTTTTCTATAGATAATCAAAATTATCGAAAACTTTTTTTAAAGAAAATCTATAGTTAATGATAGAGTTTGTTTAGTAGAGCAAATCTATCTATAACTCTAACTTCTATAGAAAATCAAAGTTATCGATAACTTTTCTATAGAAAATCAAAGATATCTATAATTTTTCCAAAGAAAATAAAAGTTACCGATAAATTTTCTATAGAACATCAAAGTTATCGATAACTTTTCTATAGAAAATCAAAGTTGTTGACAACTTTTCTATAGAAAATCAAAGTTATCGATAACTTTTCTACAGAAAATAAAAGTAATCGATAACTTTTCTATAGAAAATCAAAGTTATCGACAACTTTTCTATAGAAAATCAAAGTAATCGATAACTTTTCTATAGAAAATCAAAGTTATCGACAACTTTTCTATAGAAAATCAAAGTTATCGATAACTTCTCTATAGAAAATAAAAGTAGTCGTTAACTTTTCTATAATAAATCAAATTATCGATCAACTTTCTATAGAAAATCAAAGTTATAGATAACTTTTCTATAGAATATCAAAGTAATTGATAACTTTTTTATAGAAAATCAAAGTCACCGATAACTTTTCTATAGAAAATCAAGGTTATCAATAACATTTTTATATATAATAAAAGTTATCGATAACATTTCTATAGAAAATCAAAGTGACCGATAACTTTTTATAAAAAATCAAAGTTATCGATAACTTTTCTATAAAAAATCAAAGTTATCGATAACTTTTCTATAGAAAATCAAAGTTATCTATAACTTTTTTAAAGAAAATCAAAGATACCGATAACTTTTCTATAGAAAATCAAAGTTATCTATAACTTTTTTAAAGAAAATCAAAGATACCGATAACTTTTTTAAGGAAAATCAGAGATACCGATAACTATTATATAGAAAATCAAAGTTATCGATAACTTTTTTAAAGAAAATCTATAGTTAATGATAGAGTTTGTTTAGTAGAGCAAATCTATCTATAACTCTAACTTAGAAAAGCAATATTTTCGATAAAGTTTCAATAGTTTAAAAAAGTTATCGATATGCTATTTTTGAGACATTTTTTTTTTTATAGAAAAAGCAAAGGATACAAAAAGATATAATAAAATTTTCTAAAATATTTTGCGACATGAGACTTGTTGAGCAAATCTAGATGACTTAGTTGACCAAATACGAAAATGAAATTGGTTTTTCCGAGTTGGCTCTACTTTTCGAGATATTATTTTTTTTTGAACTGTTTTTTTTTGCAAATATTGTTAATATTAATCCAAAACGGCTGGTTATATTAAGCTAATAAGAAAAACCGAAATTCGAGAACAATTTTATCTTAAAGTCGTCTTCACATTTTTCTTAATCCGCTTAGTCGTTTTAAAGATATCATAAAATTTACACCGAAAAAATTATTCTTTCGAAATTTTTCGTTATTAAAAAAAATCATAAAAAAATAGAAGAATTAACAAAGGTCCATTATCATTTTAGTGTCTATGTTTTGAACAAAATAAGCTACCGATAAAAAAATATTTGTCTGTTTTGAATTTCTATTAGTAATTACCAGAAAAAATATTCCTTCCTTTTGTTACCTAATTCGTAATAATTGTAATATTGTTTATATAACTCCAAAACGGTTGGTTATATTGAGCTAATAAGAAAACCGAAATTCGGGAACAATTTTATCTTCAAGTCGTCTTTATATTTTTCTTAATCTGCTTAGTGGTTTTAGAGATATTATGGAATTTACACAGAAAAAATTATTCTTTCAAAATTTTTTCGTTTTTAAAAAAATTATCATTTAAGTGGATATGTTTTGAACAAAATAAACTATATTATATTAAAGTCTATCAATAACTTCTTGTTAGTGGATCAAAATTATTGATCATTTTCCTACGGCAGACGATAGTTTTTCTTTAGTAGAGCAAAGTTATCGTTTATTTTTTAGAACATTTATTTAAGTCATTAATTAATTTTTAAAATTTTTATTATAAAACTTTTAAAAAGCTTTCTTCTAGATCATATTTTTTATATGAATTATTTATCCTAATATTTTGAACTTTTTTGAAATCATAAATCAATTTCTTAATATTGTCACTTACCACTTTTGGCAATGGCGATAGCGGCATGTTAAATGGTAGATTGAGATATTCCTCACCAAATAAATTATAATTGTCCAAAGTCATTTTGATTTATGTTTTTTTTTGGTTAAATGTCTTTTTAAATTAGGAAAATAAAATAAATTATATTTAATACTTTTGAGTAAAATTGAGGGATATTGCTTAATTTAAAATACTTTACAGTTCTGTTTTTTCTTATTTAATTTTTATAAATTTTTGCTTTTAAATTTCTCAAAACTTTTTTGCAAGTCACATAAATAATGAAAATCAAAACAAAAACATTTGTTGTAGTCTCAAAGACACCAAAAACGTTTCAAATACGTTAAATTTAAATGATGATTCAATGTAAATTTCTCAAGAAATTCACAATTTGTTTAGCGGGCCAGCATTTCGAGCAAGCGGCCGCCAATAACAAAATAAAATAGCAATAAAACAAAATAAATAAAAAAAAATATAAACAAAATTTTTTTTATAAAAAAGTCAACACAGCACTGTTTTGAGAGCAAATTTTTGTAGTTTTCAAAATTATGAAATTTGAATTTTTTAGTTTTTAATTTTTTTAGGTTTTTTAAATCTCGGTTTTTTGTTATTTTTTGAAACTTAAGTTTTTTTTTGCATAAATTTTCTTTATTTGTATATTTTTCCAAAATTTCTTTAATTTTTTTTTTCAAAATTTTAGTTGTTTACAATTTTTTGTTTTATATTTTTCAAAATTTTTTCAATTTGACGCTTTTTTTGGGTTTTTAATAATTTTCCTTAAAAATGGATATCAATTGTGTAGTTTGTTGTATAGACTTGTTTAGACTGAATGCGTCATCGTCATAAATTTTGTTTTTATATAAAATACTCAAAACATTTTAACTCGTTGAGTTTAGAAATTTCACTCAAACTAAAGTATAAGATACTTTACTCAAATCCTATAGAAAAACCCCCACAAACTATAAGATACTTAACTCAAATGAGCATAAAACTTTACTCTCTTGTTTGGTTAATGGCCTGTTTGTCTAATTGGTTTTTTTTTAAACGTTCGTTCAAATGAGTATAATTTTGCCTCTACCGTTTTTATAACTAATGTGTCACTTTTTTTGAGTAAAAAACGTAAGCGGTGACGTTTTGCTGAAAAATGTTGGTTTTTCCAACTCAATTACAAATGTCACTAATGTCAAAAAGCAACGAGCGCAAAATTATAATCGTTTGGAAACAAAATAAGTTTTGTGAAAAATAAAATAATATCAATTGGAAAATGAATAATAAATGGTAAGTATTTTTAAAATACAAATTTAATTATTTTAACTAGTTTAGTTATATATTTTATTTATTTGTAGCCTTAAAAAGACTACATTTTCCCAGTTTGAAAAACTGGTTGAAATGATGGAGCAATACCCTCAGCTCGCGACGTGTAACCCATCGTTTGGGTGCAATAGAGCTACTCTGGAGAAGACGTGGGAACTCGTAGCAGAAAAGGTTAATGCCCTTGGACCACCACTAAGAAACGGGCAGGAATGGAAGAAGGTAATGTATATAAAATTATTAAGGTATTTTTATTTTACTTGTGTCGATTTTTCCACTTTTTTTTTTAACATTTACTTTTTAAGATATGGCAGGATCAAAAGTGTCGCCTTAAAAAAAAAATTGGTGCCAACAACAAAAGCATTCACGGTACCGGTGGCGGACCATGTGAAGTGATCAACCTTACAGATTTGGAACAACATATTGATAAAATATGCCACCTATCGTCCGCCGCAGCACCTAGTGGAAAAATCTTAGGGCTTCCAAGTTCAACACCACCAAGAAAATTTACTCAAGTTGCAGTTGTTACACCCAACCACACCAAAGAGACACCGACACTAAAAGACTCGAACTGTGACATGAATGAAATTTTTAAACCAAACGACACGAACATTACGGACATTACACCAACAATATCATCAACAATTTTCAAGACAAGTTACTGGGACATACCTACAACATCAAAAAGACTGACATCGACACCAAAATTAATTCAGAACAATAGAAAAAGAAAACGTACTGACACGGACACACATGACTCAGACAAAACAAAAATTATTAAGCAGCAAGTGGAGTTACAGCAAAAAACCATTGAAATAATGGAGAAACAATTGCAGGCTTCAATTAAAAATGCGGAGGCTGCATGTATTCAGGCAGAGGCGGCTAAAATACAAGCTGAAGCTTCTAAAATACAGGCCGAAGCTTCGAAAGCTCAGACTGTTTGTCTGCAAGAAATTGCAGATTATGTCAAATCCATGTCAAAGTCGTTAGAGCAACTGTTAAATCATTTAAAGAGTGATGATTAGCTATATAACATAATATATATATATACATATAAACCTGAATTTTTCTTTTTTTATTATAAGTTTTATTTTATTGTTGTTATTGTTTTTGTTTTTAATGAAATATAAATAAAAAGTAATAAAAAATAAACATTTGTCTTATAATTATATTAAATTTCTTGAGATCTCGTCTCTTATTGATTTTGCAACACTTGTTTCGTCATATGTTTCATTTACGCTTTCGTCTTCGTGTGAGTTATCGGAGCTTTCCAGCGGCTCCAAATTATTTTTATATGCAATGCATATGTTATGCAAAATACAGCATGCATTAATGATTTGTGTAGTTTTTTCTGGACTGTAATGCAAACCTCTGGAACCAATAATACACCTAAACCGGTTTTTCAACACTCCATTACAGCGTTCAATAACATTGCGTATTTTGCAATGTTTTTCATTGAACTTCCTTTCGTGCGTATCATTTGGACTTCTGTAGGGTGTCATTAAATAAGGTTGCAGTTTATAACCGGAATCACCTACAGAAAAATTAAAAAATAGATAGACAGACAGATAGACAGACAGACAGACAGACAGATCTATCTATCTATCAATCTATCTATCTGTCTGTCTGTCTGTCTGTCTGTCTGTCTGTCTGTCTGTCTATCTGTCTGTCTGTCTGTCTGTCTGTCTGTCTGTCTGTCTGTCTGTCTGTCTGTCTATCTATCTATCTAATCTTCTAATGTCTTTCAAAAAGATTTAAATCGGTTGTCATTTGTCTGAGTTGCAGGATAGTAAGTGCACCCGTATGCACTCCAGATTTTGGGGGAGTTTTAAAAATTCCAAAAAATCCCAGAAACTTTTACTTAATTTTCTTTGTCGCTGTGTATTTTTTACCAAGAAGCCAGGTATTCCTTTTTCCATTTATAAAGCTTCTTTTGAAGAAATGGTCTGCAGCACTTTGATCCCAAATGAAGGCATCATGATTTGCACCAGGGTGTCTAGCATCCACATACCTGATGATCAGCTTTTCATCACAAATCTAATCATAGAACATAAAAAAACCTATTAGTTATTTGTATTAGGTATACAAATCATTAATTTCGACTTGGACAACAAATGTAAACCCAATTACATTTGATCCACTATTATGTGTTATACTCACCAGCATGACATTGATGCTGTAATAACCTTTACGGTTATAATAAAGGTGGTTCTTGTCATTACCTGGCGCTTTTATACGTACGTGCGTACCATCTACACAGCCGACAACACCTGGCATACCAGCACTTCTATAGAAATAGTCTTTTGTTTCACTTTCCTCCTCTATCGTTCTATCTAGTTTTATCCACTTCGGTCCTAAACTCTCGAAAATGTTGAGAAGTTCTTTTAATATGGTACAAACCATGGACTTGCTCATTGACGAAATAAATTCATTTCCAATGGAGGCTTGGTAACCGCCAGTTGCCAAAAACGATAAAAAAGTCGCCAGCTTCAAAGGCGCCGGAATGTGGGTTTTTCTGTAAACCATCTTGAGCTTCGGCTTTATTTCTTGCAATAGCATCGAAAAAATGGCTTTGTTGATACGAAATGCGGCGATAAAACTAAAAACAAATGCATTTTAATAACATATTGCAATTTTTTTTTAACTTACCGCTCATCCGACAAATCCATTACATTTTGGGCATCTCGAATATTTTTACGGCATATTCTAGTGTCGCCAATGCCACCATCACTGGATTCACTGGAATCGCTATAATATATAGCCACCAAAGGAAACATTTTCTTATTTTTTCAAAAAAACTATTTATATTTTGTTTGATATTTTAATTTTGTCAATAGAAAAAAATCTAACTCAATTGTTTTGTCAACAACATCAGCTGTTAATATGATAATTTTTAGGGTTACCAATTTTTGGTAAAAATATGTATTGAAAAGGTAAACAAATCCTTAAATTTAAATATGATGGCAACAAGAAGTGTTGACAAGAGAAAAAAACTCAACGTAACATAACGTAAGCAGACGAATATTTTATATGAACTCATTTTCTTACGAAATCGCCTGCCACCAAACGTTCGCTTCAAAAAACAAACTATATGTAAAAACGGGCCATAAATTTACAGAATAATTAGTACAATTTACTCATTTTTATTCAAAAAATGAGTAAATATACTTAAAATTTTACTCTCATGAGAGTAAAGTACAAAGAAAACTGAAACGAGTATGAGTTTTTTTATTGCGGTTTTTTTGCTTTATGGAATTTCCTTATTTTTTCAATATTTTTTATACCCTTCACCACCATAGGTGGAAAGGGTATTATAAGTTTGTGCTGATATATGTAACGCATAGAAATATTGGAACAAGTCTAGTTCAACTGAATTGCATCGACTTTTTTTTAATTTTTTTCCTGTTAGGGGCTTTATATAGCTTTTGTTTGACAGGGTTCTTATGTGTCGGAAGCTTTTGGTTTGGGAGCTATAGTGCTTTCAAATTCTGAAATATAAATCGAAATATCTCTCTTATTTTTGCACTGATAGTAACATTATGTATATCAAGTAAAAATGCTCCGAAATATTTTTCAGAAGAGGTATCTCAATCGACCCATTAAGGAGTTATAAAGAAAAATGTTAAATTTTACCCTTGGTTTTTGTACAAAAATGTCCATATCTCAAAAACCGATCGATATGACATAAACCAATGATATATAGAAATAAACAGCCAACCTTTTATGCTTTAATTTGGTACTAATAGTCAGCCAAAATCTTTAAAGATAACAGAGATATTGAGGTTTAAATGTTATTTTTTCTTTATTTATTATTTATTTATATCTCATCTGAAGGATATTTCAGAGCACTTTCACATGATATACATATTGCAACTATCGGTGCAAAAATAAGAGAGATATATCGATTTGTATTTCGGAACTTTAAAGCACTATATCTCCCAAGCCAAAAATTTCCGACTAAAAATTTTAATACTATTATTCTTAAAATTAAAAGTTCTTTAGGACTATAAAAATTTTTAAGATCGGTGCCGTTCAGCTGAACTAGACTTAAGCCGAAATATTTGTCTTGGAACCACCTTTTAGTATACCAATGGACTTAGAATCACTTTCTGATACGATTTAACGATGTCAGTCCGTCTGTCCGTCCGTCCGTCTGGCTGGACCCCCATGTAAACCATGTAATCAAAGAACAGGTCGCAATTCTAAAGATAAGTTGATGAAATTTGGAACAGATCATTTTTTCGATAGTGGGACCAAAGCTATTGAAATTCGTTAAAATCGGTCCATTATTTAAGGTATCTCCCATAGGTCACACTTCCCGGAATTAATATATTGGCAAAAAATATCAATATTTTTTTCAAGAAATTTAAAGCAAATACCGCTTATGTAAACTTAAATCACTGTACCAAGTTTCGTTGAAATCGGTCCACATTTGACCATAGCTCCCATACAAACTTATGTGTCAAAACTCACTAAATGAGACAAAAATCTCTAAATCGCTCGTAAATCTGAAGATAATGAGAATTTTAAGTTTATTTTTTGCAAACCTAATGTAACAACTGTAATCAATTTGCCAAATTTCGAGATAATCGGTCCTAGCTCTCATATAAGTCCAAATGACGGAAACAGCTTAAATGTATAAGTTTGGAGAAAATGTTTGTAAGATGGCAAAATTTAGCAAATATTTGTCTTTATACAGTAAAAAGAACATCTTTGACCTTAGTGGTGAAGGGTATCGTATGGTCGGGCTTGACCGACTATAACACTTTCGTACTTGTTTTTTGTTAAATACTTTATTTTCCATTTGTTTATTTTTTTTATTAATAAATTAAATAAAACATTTGTATGCATTTGGCATCGTTTTCTTTTAATATCTTTTCCTTCAAGTAAAAAATATCTGCTTTAAATTCTTAGTAAAGTGATTTTTTGAAATAAAATTTATGTTTTTATTAAACTTGTTAAACATTTACAATTTAATAAAAATTTATTCAAATTGAAAACAAAAATTGTTAATTTTATAATAAATCTCGTGACTTTGTTTTCTATTTTTCTAAGGTAATAGATATTTTAATAATATTTACTTTCTTCATCGTTAGATTCTGCTCTATTAGATTCTGATAAGATTATCAGAAGATTAAGTTGTATTTCTCATCAGTTTTTGGTTGGTTTAGTTTTAATTTTAAATTTCCTGCCACCACGATACAAGGTCATCATCTTCCCAAGTATAAAATAAAATTAGCTTTGACTTGAAGGTCTTTAGGGGTTAGATGTTATTTATTTTATACTAAATAAAAATAAATATGGATGATGTTTTTTTTTTAGGGGGAAAATACAGCAAGAGTTTGCCTTAAGAAAAACCTTCTGATACGAAGCAGCTTAAATTGGGTAAGGTCGCGTCTTTGAATATGACATTTTGTGATAAAAGTGTTGAAGGACAGTGCGATATTAAAAACGTTTTAAAACAAGTAAGAAAGTGCTTTAGTCGGCTAAGCCCGAACATACAATACCCTTCACCACAAAGGTCAAAGGTGTTCTTTTTCCTGTATAAAGACAAATAAATTTGTCCATCATACGAGCATTTTCTCAAAACTTATATATTTAAGCTGTTTCCGTCATTTGGACTTATATGAGAGCTAGGGTCAAATGTGGACCGACTATCTCGAAATTTAGCAAATTTATAACAATTTGTACAAAAGTTATGTATGCAAAAAATAAACTCAAAATTTTTATTATCTTCAGATTTACGAGCGTTTTTGTGATTTTTGTCTCATTTGGTGCTTTTTGACAGAACAGTTTATATGGGAGCTATGGTCAAATCTGGACCGATTTCAAAATTTGGTACAGTTATTTTGGTTTACATAAGCAGTATTTGGTTTAAATTTCATGAAAAAATATTGATATTTGTAGCCAAAATATTAATTTCGGGAAGTGGTACCTATGGGAGTTACCATAAATAATGGACCGAAATGACGAATTTCAATAACCATGGTCCCACTATCAAAAAGTTATCTGTGAAAAATTTCGTCAAATTATATTTTGAATTGCGACCTGTACTTTGATTACATGGTTTAGATGGGGGTCTAGCCAGCCGTCCAAATGGAGCATTCGAGTTGATTTTCAAAAACACTGGTCCATGAGTGGTCGGGAAAGTGATTGATGGACCTTCAAAGTTGGTCACCTCAGGTGTTCGACTTTTTTAAAAATTCGCCAAAAATCCATTTATGGATGGATTGAAAAGAAATTTAAAACTTTTTTTTTATAAATTGGCATTTTTTGGAGAGGGCATGTGCGAGGACCAAAAGCCCAATTGACAAGGAATTTGTTTTATACGCATTCTCATTATGTCTTCTTTTAAAAACTTTAAAAGTCTTTTTATGTTTCTTAAGAAAATATTTTTTTATTAGTGAAAAAATATAGCTTTTAGGGAAAAAATCAAGAAATAGTGATATTTTTTTTATGTTTCAACTTTGAATATTTTTAACTTTTAAACGAAAGAAGATGTGTGTAGCCAACTTGCACAAACATTATTTAGAATTTTATTAAGAATTTAAGGAATATTCTTTAAAAATTTTAGTCCTCAGATTCGTCCACCAGATCAAAAAAAGCTTAAAAAAATAGGTAAAAATCAACCCAAAAATTCTTTTTACCCAAATATCTCGAAAGCCAAAGGAGATAACCTACACATATAAGCTTATTTTTTGTAGATCTTCTCAACAACAACATAAGCTTAAATCTTTTCAATCCAATGGATTTTTGGCGAATTTTTAAAAAAAGTCGAACACCCGATGTGACCAACTTTGAAGGTCCATCAATCACTCTCCCGACCACTCATGGACCAGTGTTTTTGAAAATCACCTCGAATGCTCCTTGACTACCACATTGCCAAATTTAATTCAAAAGTTGCAGAATTATTTCCATGGTGGAAAGGGTATTATAAGTTTGTGCTGATGTAATCAAACTAAAGGTGGCAATTATAAAGATAATTTGATGAAATTTGGCACAAATCATTTTTTGATATTGGGACCATGGCTATTGAAATTCGTCAAAATCGGTCCATTATTTATCGTACCTCCCATAGGTCCCACTTCTCGGAATTGTTATATTGGTCTGCTTATGTAAACTAAAATCACTGTACCAAATTTAGTTGAAATCAGTCCACATTTGACCATAGCACCCATACAAGCTCTTCTTTAAAAACGCACTAAATGAGACAAAAATCATTAAAACGCTCGTAAATCTAAAGATAATGAGAATTTTAAATATATTTTTTGCATACATAATTTTTGTAAGAACTGTAATCAATTTGCCAAATTTCCAGATAATCGGTCCACATTTAACCCTAGCTCTCATATAAGTCCAAATGACGTAAAGAGCTTAAATATATAAGTTTTGAGAAAATGTTTGTATGATGGCAAAATTTTGCAAATATTTGTCTTTATTCAGGAAAAAGAACACCTTTGACCTTAGTGTGGTCGTATGGTCGGGCTTGACCGACTTTAGCACTTTCTAACTTGTTTTTATTAAAACTATGCACAGATAAATATTTCATATATATAAACCGATAACCGCAATTTGGTAAAAATCGATCCACAATTGATCCTAACTTTATATCAGGTCCTCAGCCGGAAATGGTATAAAACTATTAAAATCTCGAAATTAAAAAAAAATAGCGCATATGAATATGTCTCTAAGACTCAGTAGAGAAGGATATCATATAGGCATGCTTGTCCAACTATGGCTTTTCTTTCAATTAATTACATTTTTCATAGGAGTTATAAAAAAAAAGTTATCTATACTTTTTATTAAACTTAGAATTTTAGTGGTGATCAACAATTTATATTATTGATAATAACAAGGTCTTAAGTTAATACCACCTTTTGTTAATTGTTATTAAATTTTATTGCATTTCCGAGAAAGAAAATGTGGTTATCAGATAACAATAAATTACATATGTATTTCTAAATGAAATCGATAATAAAGTGTTTGTATTGAAAAGCTGTTATTGACAAATTGAAAACTTTTAAAATTTTGGAAATGTTTAGAGAAGTGTTTAACACTTCTAATATTATATTATAGAGGAATAGCAAAACTTAGTATAATCCCTAAGTTTTTTGTGAAAATTATCTCGGATTATTTCAACATGGATTTTGGAAGAAATGCTCAACTGTGACAAATCTATTACATTTTACAACTGCAATTAATCGTGGCTTCATTAACGGAGAACAAACAGATGCTGTTTACACTGATTTCAGTAAGGCCTTCAATAAAGTGAACCATAAGCTTCTGATAGCAAAATTAAACTTGTTGGGGTTTTCTCCAAATAGCATCAATTGGATTTTATCCTATCTAACCAATCGATATCAAAGAGTGCGTTTCAAGAGTACTACCTCTAAATACTTTCCTGTTCTTTCTGGTGCACCTCAGGGTAGTCATTTAGGACCTATCCTATTTTCTTTATTCATCAACGACTTACCTAACGTTATTAAATATGCTAAAATTTTGCTCTACGCTGATGATGTAAAAGTTTTCTTTAGCTATAAACACCCTTCATGTGTTTCAGAATTTCAAACTGATTTAAATAATTTTCAAAAATGGTGCAACTATAATCTTATGGAGCTAAATCTGCTTAAATGCAAATGTATGCGATTTTCCAGAAAAAAATTATTTGAAACCAGCTATTTTTTGGGTACCCATCGACTGGATTTGGTTGATAGCATTCTAGACCTGGGAGTTTTATTAGATACAAAACTTGATTTTATTGCTTATATTCATATGACCGTAAATAAAGCTAGAGGAATACTAGCCTTTATCAAACGATGGTCCAAAGAATTTTTGGATCCGTACATAACAAAAAGACTATATACTTCTCTCGTTAGGCCTATCCTTGAAAATGGATCTATAATCTGGGACCCGCAATACAATGTACATATAAATCACATTGAATCTGTTCAAAAACAGTTTTTATTATTTTGCCTACGTGAATTGCCTTGGAATCCTGGAGTTAACCTACCATCATACCGTAGTAGATTGTTGCCTTTAAGATTGCCGACACTACAGAGCCGTCGTACCATGCTCAATGTATCATTCCTTCTCAACTTAATTAATGGTGAAGTTAACGCCGAATTTCTAATACACAACATATTCTTTAATGTCCCGCAAAGACTTACTCGTAATTTTCGGCCGCTATTTATAGAAGTTTTCCGCAGAAATTATGCTGATGCTGACCCCATTAGAAGGATTTGTAAAGATTTCAACGACTTATATAATATTATTGATTTCTCATTATCTACAAAAACTGTCAAACAAAGAATTATAACATATTTAAATACCTAATTAAGATTCAAATTTATATTACCCTTTTAAATCTAATTTAATGTAATAGTCTGTAAGGATTTTTTTCCATAGACTTTAATAATAAATAAATAAATAAATAAATTCCGAAAAGTAAAAAGTTGTTTATTTAATATTTTAGGATACATAAAGAGTGCTCTAAATAAAATTTGTAGTTGGATTTTCTTAAATAAAAATCAATCCTTTTAATATAAAAACTTTACAAAATACGCAAATATAATGACATATTATACAAAATCATTTAGCATTAAAATGTTTACTTAGTACTCGGGTTTTGCAAAATTATCGACTTTTTTCGGAAACCCTCCCATTAAATTTTTACAGTTGCTTCTGATACCTTTTTGGAGCATGTGTTCCACCTGCGCTTAAAATCGGACATGTTCTTGGAAATCTTTCCTGTGTTCTTCAATTCCTTTTTTACCAGAGCCCAATACCTTTCCACAGGCCGAAGTTCTGGACAGTTAGGTGGATTTGCCTCTCGTGGTACAAAAATGACATTATTCTTTGAGTACCACTCAAGTGCCTTTTTTCCATAATGGCATGATGCCAAATCGGGCCAAAAAAATGTAGTCACTCTGTGCTCTCTTAAAAAGGGTAACAACCGTTTTGTAGGCACTCCTTTATATAAATTTCTGTGTTTATTGTACCAGATGCCACAAATACTTTACTTCTTTTGCCACAACTGCAAATAGCTTGCCACACGAGAAACTTCTTAGGGAATTTTGTTTGTTTTTTTTGTGCGAAACTCTTGCCGAACATTTCCCCGTTTATCAGCAACATTAAAATCTTGACCAGGAAGTTAAGCAAAGTCTGCCAGTACGTATGTTTCATCATCCATCACACAACAGGTGTATTTTTTTTATAAAATCAGACTTCAATTTTTTTGCTCGTTTTTTTGCTTCTAAGTTCTTTATAGCATTGCGATCTGGAACCTTTTGGACTTTGTATGTCTTCATTCTAGCATAAGCTTTGACTCTATATGCAAAATTCGTAGAACATTTCACCGTACGAGCTGCTTTTCTTAAAGAAGTGTTAGGCGCTCTTCGAAAGAGTCGCTCAACTTCTTTTGCCTTACCAATATCTGTAGGACCTTTTTTCCTCCCTGATCCAGGTTTTCTTTCAATGCTCAGGTTTTCCTTATACCGTCTGATGGCATTAGAAACCGTTCGAGGGTCAACTTTCAAATTTTTAGCTATTTTTTTAAAAGTCCATGACGGATTTTTTTGAAAAGTTTTAATTATATTTTCACGAACTTTTTTTTCGCAGTCCATTTTGATTGAAATAACTATTGAAAATTAATAATTTCTAAAATAATAGTATCTGACATATCTATAGAAACTAACTTGATCAAAAAATAAATTATTTCTTGCACTATGGATAAATTTTGTCTAAAATAGTAAATGCATATATTTTTTAGAACACTCTTTATATGTGAACCGGTTTATGATAAGGGAAAACGTAGCTTATGACTCAAAAACCAAATTTCGTAAAATTAGGTAAAAATTTCGAAAAATTAGCTAATTTTTCGAAATTTTATTTTTTGAGTCATAAGTAGGGTGTTTACTCGATTAATCGGAAAAATAAAATCAATTAATCGCTCGAGTAAATAAAAAATACTAATTTCAAATAAAGATTTATTTGAGTAATTTTTCACGAGTAATCGAGTTACATTTTATTCATTTTGCTAGAATTTTTTTAATATTAATAAAATAAAACGACTAAAGTTCCCCTGCCACCCAAATAATGGCCAACGTTGGTTCGAAATTATCAGCTGTCCATAATTTTTTAGATTAAGATACATCATTACTAATGATTTATTTCATTTTATGCAATAATAAGGGTTTTTATTGTAGACCACATAGGGTCCATTTTAATCAATAATTCTATAGTATGGTTTATTTTTAATAATAACACTGCTCTACAAAATGAAACTTTTTGTGTTGTCCGGGATCACCACTATATTTTTTTTATCTGCTATAGTCCCCTGACTATAAAAATGGTAGAAATTTAAAATTTTATGGATACGATTTTTTTTTTAAAAATTTTTTCTAAAATTTGTCATTTTTAAAAAAGGAGATCCATTGATATTACCATATCTCCAAAACGGGCTGTCCGATTTTGTTGGGGGAAACTGCATATAATAGCAAATTAAATTGCCTTTAAATTGTCTGTATACAATTCTTTTAAATGCTTATTGGTTTCAGAGTTATTTGCATCGAGATATAAAAAAATCGATTTTTTGTATTAAAAGTTTCCATTTTTTTTTTCTTTTTTTTAATTCGTAAAAAATCGAAAATGACAAAAACGTACGATTTTTTTTACGTGATTGCAAAACTGTGAATATTCCAAATAAGCCAAGCTTTATTTCATGAAGATCTATGCATAAACGGTAATTTTATTAATACTTAAGTGAATGAAGTGAAAATACGTAATTTTTGTACAAGTAAGCCGTATGAAGCCTATTGTTAAAAAAAGAAGTATAAGAAACCAAATAAAGTCCCCCATTATATTTTCGTTCCAGAATCCTTGATAACGCTCCTCTATTGACTTAAGTTGTTGGTGAAATCGTTCTGTAACACCGAATGCAATAGGCAAGTAAGGCTTATTGCAGTGACGAGTAAAAATTGGTTCAATGTGAGTAAAGCTATTAAAAATTAATGTAAAGTCATAAAAAACAGCAAAAAACCATTCTTGTTTTATCTACCTGCTGAACAGAAGTGTACTTCATTTATCAAAATATTTTCGCGGAACACACTCAAATTAATTACAGGTATAACAGTTTCTATGACCGAGTGATAAAATTAAATTTTTTAATTTTTATGATTTAAAAAGACAAAGTTGCGCAAAATGTCATACCTTAATGAATTTAGTCAAAAACAATAATAGGCTTAATATGCCAAATTTTTGCTAAATTGGGTATTTTCACTTTATTGTCAATAAAACCAACATTTATTGATGTATTTTCACGAAACAAGGCTTCACTTATTTATAAGATTCACAGCTTTAACACCGTGAATAAAAATGGCAAGTTTTTGAAACTTTCGATTTTTTATGAATTTTTGAAAAATAAAGATTTTTCGATTTTGCAAAAAAAAAAACTTTTTTTTATATTTTTATGTCAATAACTCCACAACCGTTGATGATATGAAAAAATTGTCTTAACAAGACTTAAAGAAAATTTTGTGGTGAATCCGCTCGTGTTCCTCTCAACGAATTTGGATAAGCCGTTTCCAAGTTACGATAAAATAAATGGAACGACCTCTGTGAAAATCCGTAATTTTAGAAAAAAATTAAAAAAAAAAATCGTATCCATAAAATTTTAAATTTTGGGTGTTTTTGTACTTAGGGGGCCATAATACATCGAAATTAAATAGTTAGACTTCAAACCAATTTTTGCTGTTGACCAGTGTAATCGAGGGTTTTAATATAGTCCATTTTCCATTTTATGAAATAATAATGTCAATCCTAGGCAATAATCGAGAGTTGTAATATAGTCCATTGCAGATTCAATAATCGTAGATCCAATGTATGTTTCCAATGTATGTTTCCAATGTATTCGTAGGTAATTCAATAGTTTAGTTGAAGATTCTTTTGTAATCGTACGTACTATTACTATAGTAGGACCAATAGTAATAGTACGTCCTACTATAGTTCAATTAATCGTAGATTGTACTATAGTCCTGTTGAAGATCTCATTGTGAAGATAGATAAAAGGTAGTAGATTCTATTAATCTATTAGATTAAAATCAGGATTTATCAAATCAAAAGATTACTTTAGGCGATCGGTGTAAACATGAATACATATATAGAAGTAAATGAACTCACTTTAAATATTAAGGGTGACGATATGTTTCAAATATATGGTACAAATATAATTTTTTATTAAAAATAAAATTTGAATTTTCATTTTATTTTATTCTATTGTGAATTGTTAAATTTTTTGTTAATAAAATACTATAATTTTATTAAAAACAGCTTATGAAAAAATTTTACTCGAGTAATTTTAAAACGAATATTTTACTCGATTAACTCGAGTAATTTTTGATGATTAATCGATTTTCCGGGTAATTCAAAAATCCCATTTTCAAGTTATTTGATTACTTAAACAATTAAAAGTCAAGTAAAATGAAAACCCTAGTCATAAGCCACCTTTTAATAGACCGGGTCACATATAGCAGATAACTTATTTCACTATATATTAAAAGGTATAGTTCCGTTACGCTGTCTCTTGATCTCGAGAAGCTAAAGCTTATCGTGTAGTGAAATATGGAGGTTTCACTGTTCTCATTATTTTAAATATATAAATATCTTAAACCAAGTACTCCACTTTAAATAAAAAATAAAATGTGGTTTTAGCTAGAATCACATTTCATTCGTCCACAAAGTCAATTTCAAAACAAGTAAGAAAGTGCTATAGTCGGTCAAGCCGACCATACAATACCCTTCACCACTAAGGTCAAAGGTGTTAATTTTCCTGTGTAAAGACAAATATTTGCTAAATTTTGCCATCATACAAACATTTTCTCAAAACTTATATATTCAAGCTGTTTCCGTCATTTGGACTTATATGAGAGCTAGGGTCAAATGAGGACCGATTATCTCGAAATTTGGCAGATTGATTACAGTTGTTACAAAAATTATGTATGCAAAAAATACATTTACATTATCTTTAGATTTACGAGTGTTTTAGTGATTTTTTGTCTCATTTATTGCGTTTTTAAAGAAGAATTTGTATGGGAGCTATGGTCAAATGTGGACCGATTTAAACGAAATTTGGTACAGTGATTTTAGTTGATATAAGCAGTATTTGTTTTAAATTTCGTGGAAAAATGTTGATATTTGTGGCCAATATAGCAATTCCGGGAAGTGGGACCTATGGGAGGTACCATAAATAATGGACCGATCTTGACCAATTTCAATAGCCATGGTCCCATTATCAAATGATCTGTGCCAAATTTCATCAAATTATCTTTAGAATTGCGACCTGTAGTTTGATTACAAGGTTTACATGGGGGTCCAGCCAGCCAGCCAGCCAGACGGACGGACGGACGGACGGACATCGCTATATCGACTCAGAAAGTGATTCTAAGCCTATTGGTATACTAAAAGGTGGGTCTACGACAAATATTTCTATGGGTTACAAACATCAGCACAAGCTTATAATACCCTTTCCACCTATGGTGGTGAAGGGTATAAATATAACAAATGTGGACATGGTTAATACTTAATACCATCAGAACAAAAATCGGAAAGGGAACAAATATAATGTAACATAAAGATAAACACGAGTCAAGAATAATTTTTTTTTTTCGAAAAAATCAAGAGTTTGATAGAAAGAAATTGTGAAACTGAACAAATAACAAATTACACCTCATACTTGAGCACCTAAAATATTGTACTCGCAGTGAAATACTGAAATGAATCGTAGTAATTTTTGTGTGTTTTATGTATTTGATTAAAATTTGGCGACATTGTGGAACCGGTCAAATACTTGAATGGACGGACAAAATCGTTGGTTGTCTGGCTTTGAAAAACATTTGAAATGAAATGAAAATAATGGAAAAACTGATACAAATGCAGACAAGAAATTAAACAAATAAAGTCTGCTATAACATTTTAGATAATGAAATGGTTACGATTTTAACAAAAAAAAAAAAACAAAAACTATAGAATTTTGTTTATAAAACTTTAAGTTTTTCACTTTCGTAATAACTTTTTTCTTAATTTATCTTTTTTAAAAATTCTAACAATTAAATTACATGGCCTTGTTTTTTTTTTAGAATATTATGGCATAAACTTTTTATATAAGTATATCTTTTTTTAAATACCTTAAAAGGAAGGTTTTTTACTACCCGTAACTTACGGATTGTTATCAGTTTCTGCATATAATTTCGTTTTTTTTTTTACATTTAATTCAAATTTTAGGAGTGCGCACTGCTTTTTATTTTTGCACAAATGTTGTCTTTTTGATAAGGAAAAAAAGGTAGAAAAATATAAAGAAATTTTTTAAGTTATTTTTTTTTTTAGTTGGTGACATAAATAATTTACGTGCTCGTTAATTTTCACGTAAAAAATTTATTATAAAAAACTATTTATATAATGATTATAAAATGTGAAATGATTTGTAAACAAGGGAAGGTTTGCACGTTTTACCCTTTATTTGAATTTAATAAAATAAATTCAATGCAATTATTTGAAGAAAAAAAAAAAAAACGATTTTTATTGTAATTTTCGAGAAAAAGGTGTGGCAAATGAATTATGGGATTCACAAATCCTTATAATAACTGAGATATAACAAAAAAAAATTTCGATTACTCAATTTTTCTACCAAAATGTTATTGATAACTTAAATTTTCTTAAGAAAATTTATGGATAACTTTGATTTTCTGAAAAAAAGTTATAAATAACTTTCATTTTCTATGTAAAAGTTATCGATAAATTTGATTTTCTATAGAAAAGTTAAGTAAAATTTTTCCAACAAAAAAAATTTTATGGAAAATATTATAAAAATTATAAAAATTTTCCTATAGAATATTTTTCATTCTAAAAAATTTTCTTAAGAAAATAATTTTTTTAAAACATTTTTCTATAGAAAATTTTTCATTGTAAAAATTTTTCTATAGAACATTTTTGGTTATAAAAATTTTTCTATAGAAAATTTTTCGTTCTAAAAATTTTTCTATAGAAAATTTTTCGTTATAAAATTTTTCTATAGAAAATATTTAGTTATAGAAATTTTTCGCTATAGAAATTTTTTTATAGAAAATTTTTCGTTATAAAATTTTTTCTATAGAAATTTTTTTTATAAAATTTTTTTTAGTTAAAAAACAAGAACATTTTTTGTTATAAAATTTTTGGTTATAAAATTTTTTCTATAGAAAATTTTTCGTGATCAAAATTTTTCTATAGACAATTTTTCGTTATAAAACCTTTTCTATACCAAATTTTTCGTTATAAAAATTTTTCTATAGACAATTTTTCGTTATAAAAATTTTTCTATAGAAAATTTTTCGTTATAAAAATTTTTCTATAGAAAATTTTTCGTTATAAAAATTTTTCTATACAAAATTTTTCGTTATGAAAATTTTTCTATAGAAAATTTTTCGTTATAAAAATTTTTCTATAGAAAATTTTTCGTTATACAAATTTTTCTATAGAAAATTTTTCGTTATAAAAATTTTTCTATACAAAATTTTTCGTTATGAAAATTTTTCTATAGAAAATTTTTCGTTATACAAATTTTTCTATAGAAAATTTTTCGTTATACAAATTTTTCTATAAAAAATTTTTAATTATAAAAATTTTTCTATAGAAAATTTTTCATTACAAAAATTTTTCTATAGAAAATTTTTCGTTATAAAAATTTTTCGTTATAAAAATTTTTCTATACAAAATTTTTCGTTATGAAAATTTTTCTATAGAAAATTTTTCGTTATAAAAATTTTTCTATAGAAAATTTTTCGTTATACAAATTTTTCTATAGAAAATTTTTCGTTATACAAATTTTTCTATAGAAAATTTTTCGTTATACAAATTTTTCTATAGAAAATTTTTCGTTATAAAAATTTTTCTATAGAAAATTTTTCGTTATAAAAATTTTCTATAGAAAATTTTTAGTGATAAAAATTTTTCTATGGAAAATTTTTAGTGATAAAAATTTTTCTATGGAAAATTTTTCGTTATAAGAACTTTTTCTATAGAAAATTTTTCGTTATAAACATTTTTCTATAAAAAAAATTGTTCGTTATAAACATTTTTCGTTATAAAGAAAAATATTTTTATAGAAAACTATAAAAATATTTTTCGTTATAAAGATTATTCTATAGACAAATTTAAAAATTTTTCTATAGAAAATTTTTCTATAAAAAATTTTTTGTTATAAAAATTTTTCTATAGAATATTTATCATTCTAAAAATTTTCCGAAAGAAAATGTTTGGTTATAAAAATTTTTTATAGAAAATGTTTCGTTATAAAAATGTTTCTATAGAAAATTTTTCTATAGAATATTTCTTTATAATAATTTTTCTATAGAAAATTTTTTGTTGTAAAAATTTTTCTATAGAAAATTTTTCGTTATAAAAATATTTTTTGTTATAAAAATTTTTCTATAGAAAATTTTTTTGTTATAAAAATTTTTTGTTCTAAAAATTTTTCTATAGAAAATTTTTCGTTATGAAAATGTTTCTATAGAAAATATTTCGTTAAAAAAATTGGTCTATACAAAATTTTTTATTATAAAAATTTTTTTATACAAAATTTTTCGTTATAAAAATTTTTCTATACAAAATTTTTCATTATAAAAATTTTTCTATACAAAATTTTTCTATAGATAATTTTGATTTTCTACAGAAAAGTCAACGATAATTTTAATTTTCTATAGAAAAGTTATCGATAACATTGATTTTATATAGATAAGTTATCGATAACTTTGCTTTTCTATAGAAAAGTTATCGATAACTTTGCTTTTCTATAGAAAAGTTATCGATAACTTTGCTTTTCTATAGAAAAGTTATCGATAACTTTGCTTTTCTATAGAAAAGTTATCGATAACTTTGCTTTTCTATAGAAAAGTTATCGATAACTTTGCTTTCCTATAGAAAAGTTATCGATAACTTTGCTTTTCTATAGAAAAGTTATCGATAATTTTGCTTTTCTATAGAAAAGTTATCGATAACTTTGCTTTTCTATAGAAAAGTTATCGATAACTTTGATTTTCTATAGAAAAGTTATCGATAACTTGGTTTTCTATGGAGAAGTTATCGATAATTTTTTTTTCTATAGAAAAGTTATCGATAACATTGCTTTTCTAATGAAAAGTTATCGAACCCTTTGCTTTTCTATAGAAAAGTTACCGATAACTTTGCTTTTCTATAGAAAAGTTATCGATAACTTTGCTTTTCTATAGATAAGTTATCAATAACTTTGCTTTTCTATAGAAAAGTTATCGATAACTTTGCTTTTCAATAGAAAAGTTATCGATAACTTTGCTTTTCTATAGAAAAGTTATCGATAACTTTGCTTTTCTACAGAAAAGTTATCGATAACTTTGCTTTTCTATAGAAAAGTTATCGATAACTTTGCTTTTCTATAGAAAAGTTATCGATAACTTTGCTTTTCTATAGATAAGTTATCAATAACTTTGCTTTTCTATAGAAAAGTTATCGATAACTTTGCTTTTCTATAGAAAAGTTATCGATAATTTTGCTTTTCTATAGAAAAGTTATCGATAACTTTGCTTTTCTATAGAAAAGTTATCGATAACTTTGATTTTCTATAGAAAAGTTATCGATAACTTGGTTTTCTATAGAGAAGTTATCGATAATTTTTTTTTCTATAGAAAAGTTATCGAACCCTTTGCATTTCTATAGAAAAGTTACCGATAACTTTGCCTTTCTATAGAAAATTTACCGATAACTTTGCTTTTCTATAAAAAAAGTTATCGATTACATTGATATTTTTTTGGAGAAGTTATCGATAACTCTGATTTTCTATAGAAAATTTATTGATAACTTTGATTTTCTATAGAAAAGTAATCGATAACTTTGACTTTTTATAGAAAATTGAAGTTATATGGTCTTCACTAGAGTGGATCGTGTTTTTCGGCTTAACAGTAGCAAAGTTATCTTTCTATGATATGTAAATCGGCAGCATTCAAAAAATTTATTATTTTTAGGTAAATGTCGCATGGGCATTGACTATTTCTATTGAATTTGGCTAAAATCGGCCTATTATTTTCGGTATCATTAAATATGAACAAAAAAATCTTCAAATAAAACATAAACTTTAATTTACACTTACACTTTGAGGCAAATTTAATTTCGGAACACTTACCTAAAAAAAAGAGAAAAGAGAATAAATATTAGAAAAATAATAAAAATTGATTTCAAATTATAAAAATATCGGGGTATAAACACGGGGACATTTGAATTTGATGAGATCGGTTTAATAGTTTTCGAGTTATAGTAAACAATTATAATACTCATTTCAAAAAGTGCGTATGAAAATCGAAATGGAATAGAGAATATTGACTTGTTTACCACATAATAATAAAAAATGTATGCAAAGTTTATAATCAAGTTTTGCTGTCTAACTGTAAAGTAACGCCTAAAATGGGTTAAACAAATGTTAAAATTTAATAAGAATTTGTTTATAGTTTTTTTATATTTACTCATTTTCTATTAGACGGCTTTTGTAACCAAAACAAAAGAATTTGAAAAACAGTTTCTAATCAGTTAAAGAGTTATAAAAAAACATGAAACAATTTTAATGAACATGTGTTTTTGTAAAGATTATTTATTTCTTTACACATTTTGAAGATTATTTTTAAATACTACACATTTTTATCAGTATTTTTTATGCAATTTATTATTTTAAATTCAAAAGAAATTTTTTTAAATAAAAACATTCGTAATTTGAGTACTTATAAGTTTTTATAAATTTTCTTTAGAACTTTACATTTATTTTTGATTTATAAGATTTCAATACTTAAAATTCGTTTGTATTTGAATGATGAATGGTCAAAATCGGAAGTAGAAATTTGTATTTCAAATAAACCGATAACGAAATATTTGTTTTGGTTTTAAAAGTTGCGTGCGTCAAATGGCATTAGACATTTTATGAGTGAATTAGAGGGAAAATGTGATAAATTAATTAGAAATTTGTAAAGAGTTTACATCAGAGCTTTAATAGTATTTTCTTTTTTAATTTTTCAAAACAAACTTTTTATAAAAATATTTCTATAAAAAATTTTTTGTTTCAAAAAAGTTTACCACAGAAAAATTTTCTTATAAAAATTTTTTTGATGTAAAAATTTTTCTATAGAAAATATTTTTGTTACAAAAATGTTTCTTTAGAAAATATTTTTGTTGTACAAATTTTTATATAGAAAATTTTCTTTCCAAAAATTTTTCTATAAAAAGTTGTTCGTTATAAAAATTTTTCTATAGAAAATTTTTTGTCATAAAAATTTTTCTATAGAAAATTTTTTGTCATAAAAATTTTTCTATAGAAAATTTTTTGTCATAAAAATTTTTCTATAAAAAATTTTTCGTCATACAAATTTTTCTATAGAATATTTTTCGAAAGAAAATTTTTCTTCATAAAAATTTTTCGAAAGAAAATTTTTCTTCATAAAAATTTTTCGTCATACAAATTTTTCTATATAAAATTTTTCGTCATAAAAATTTTTCTATAAAAAGATCATCGTTTTAAATTCTTTTTATAGAAAAGGTCTTCGAAAGAAAATTTGTCTTCATAAAAATTTTTCTATATAAAAATTTTTCTGTGAAAGGTTTTCGTTATAAAGTTTTTTTATAGAAAATTTTTCGTTATAAGAATTTTTCTATAGAAAATTTAGTTACAAAAATTTTTCAATAAAACATTTTCTTTTTAAAAATTTTTCTATAAAAAATTCTTCGTAAAAAGTTTTTGTATTAAAAATTTTTTTATAGAAAATTGTTCGTCATACAATTTTTTCTATAGAAAATTTGTTATCATAAAAATGTTTTTATAGAAAATTTTTCGTTATAAAAAATTTTGTATAGAAAATTTTTCGTCATAAAAATTGTTCTATATAAAATTTTTTGTCCTAAAAATTTTTCTATAGAAAATTTTTCCTCATAAAATTTTTTCTATAGAAAATTTTTCGTCATAAAATTTTTTCTATAGAAAGTTATTCATCATAAAAATGTTTCTTTGGAAAATATCGCGAACCTGCTTTCGTATCGTGAGCCGAAAATACTGACGATTTATATGTCTAATATTAGTAAGGCCGTCTTTCCATTTTTAAAGGGTTAACGACAAGGTTCCTTTGTGTCTGCTATTAAAAATTATAAAAAATAGCTATGATTTCAATTTCATTTCTCTAAAATTCTGACGAATTCTTGTAATCTAAAAACTTCCGTATTTGCCTAGAACTAGTAAATAAAATACTTTATATTAGAAGTGACTAAATTTCAATTTAAATTAACTTAAGAAAACAGTTGCAATGTTTTTTAACTGATAAAGATTTTTTAACGAATTTTATTTCAAATCTAATATGTAGAGGCCTCAACGGGGCTGGAAGAGAGGGACATTCGTGATAAAAAACATAGGACTTCATTATTAATTATTGTTTACGATTTTGAAATTCTTATCTCGATTTTTTTTTGTCGAATAACGAAAACAATAAAAATTCTAGAGGTAAAAAGGTTGATGTAAATGTCTAAAAATATAACATAGTCATTTTCATTTATAAATTTCATTCATGTTATTTTTTAGTAATAAAAATAAATAACCAAGAAAGGAATTAATAATACAATCCTGTTCACTTGAATATACCCATTACATTTTTTTTTAATTTTTCGTTAGAAAAAATTTTTCAATAGAAAATTTTTTGTTACAAAAAATTTTTCTATAGAAAATTTTCATTATAAAAATTTTTCTATAGAAAATTTTCAATAATAAAAATTTTTCTATAGAAAATTTTTCATTCTAAAACTTTTTCTATAGAAAGTTTTTCTATATAAAATTTTTCGTCATTAAAAATTTTTCTATAGAAAATTTTTCGTCATAAAAATTTTTATAGAAAACTTTTTGTCATAAACATTTTTTTATTGAAAATTTTTTGTTATAAAAATTTGTTTAAAGAAATATTTTCGTTATAAAAATTTTTCTATAGAAAATTTTTTGTCATAAAAATTATCCTACAGACAATTTTTCGTCATAAAAATTTTTCTAAAGAAAATCTTTCGTCATGAAAATTTTTGTATAGAAAATTTTTCGCCATAAACAATTTTCTAAAGACAATTTTTCTTTTAAAAAATTTTCTGTAGAAAATTTTTCGTTATAAAAAAATTTTTTATAGAAAATTTTTCGTCATAAAAAAATTTCTATAGAAAATTTTTTGTCATAAAAATTTTTCTATAGAAAATTTTTTAATAGAAAGTTTTTCTATAGAAAATTTTTCAATAGAAAATTTTTCGTCACAAAAATTTTTCGTTCGTCATAAAAATTTTTCGTTCGTCATAAAAATTTTTCGTTCGTCATAAAAATTTTTCTATACAAAATTTTTCGTTCGTCATAAAAATTTTTCCATAGAAAATTTTTCGTTAGTTATAAAAATTTTTCTATAGATAATTTTTCGTTAAAATAATTTTTCTATAGAAAATTTTTCGTTAAAAACATTTTCTTATAGAAAATTTTTCGGTAAAAAAATTTTCTATAGAAAATTTTTCAGTAAAAAAATTTTTCTATAGAAAATTTTTCTTCATAAACATTTTTTTTGTACAAAATTATTTGTCATAAAAATTTTTCTACAGAAAATTTTTCGTTATAAAAATGTTTCTATAGAAAATTTTTCGTTATAAAAATGTTTCTATAGAAAATTTTTCGTTATAAAAATGTTTCTATATAAATTTTTCGTTATCAAAATGTTTCTATAGAAAATTTTTCGTTATAAAAATGTTTCTATAGAAAATTTTTCGTTATAAAAATGTTTCTATAGAAAATTTTTCGTTATAAAAATGTTTCTATAGAAAATTGTTCGTTATAAAAATGTTTCTATAGAAAATTTTTCGTTATAAAATTTTTTTTATTGAAAATTTTTCGTTATACAAATTTTTCTATTGAAAATTTTTCGTCATAAAAATGTTTCTTTACAAAATTTTTCTATAGAAAATTTTTCGTCATAAAAATTTTTCTATAGACAAATTTTTTGTCATAAAAATTTTTCTATAAAAAATTTTTCGTCATAAAAATTTTTCTATAAAAAATTTTTCGTCATAAAAATTTTTCTATAGAAAATTTTTCGTTATAAAAATTTTTCTTTAGAAAATTTTTCGTCAAAAAAATTTTTCTATAGAAAATTTTTAGTCTTAAAAATTTTTCTATAGAAAATTTTTCGTCATAAAAATTTTTCTATGGAAAATTATTCGTCATAAAAATTTTTCTATAGAAAATTGTTCGTCATAAAAATTTTTCTATAGAAAATTTTTAGTCATAAAAATTTTTCTATAGAAAATTTTTCGTCATAAAAATTTTTCTATAGAAAATTTTTCGTCATAAAAATTTTTCTATAGAAAATTTTTCGTCATAAAAATTTTTCTATAGAAAATTTTTCGTCATAAAAATTTTTCTATAGAAAATTTTCGTCATAAAAATTTTTCTATAGAAAATTTTTCGTCATAAAAATTTTTCTATAGAAAATTTTTCGTCATAAAAATTTTTCTATAGAAAATTTTTCGTCATAAAAATTTTTCTATAGAAAATTTTTCGTCATAAAAATTTTTCTATAGAAAATTTTTCGTCATAAAAATTTTTCTATAGAAAATTTTTCGTCATAAAAATTTTTCTATAGAACAGTTTTTCTATAGAAAATCTTTCGTCATAAAAATTTTTCTATATAAAATTTTTCGTCATAAAACTTTTCTATAAAAAATTTTTCGTCATAAAAATTTTTCTGTAGAAAATTTTTCGGCATAAAAATTTTTCTATAGAAAATTTTTCATAGAAAGTTTTTCGTCATAAAAATTTTTCTTTAGGAAATTTTTTGTCACAAACATTTTTTTTTAAATTTTTTTTTCATAAACATTTTTCTATAGAAAAGTTTTCGTCGTAAACATTTTTCTATAGAAAATTTTTCACCATAAGAATTTTTCGTCAAAAATATTTCTATAGTAAATTTTTTGTTATAAAAATTTTTCTATAGACAATTTTTCGTCCTAAACATTTTTCTATAGAAATTTTTCGTTATAAAAATTTTTCTATAGAAAATTTTTTGTTATACAAATTTATCTGTCGAAAATTTTTCATCATAAAAATGTTTTTATAGAAAATTTTCCGTTATAAAAATATTTCTATAAATATTTTTCATCATAAAATTTTTCTTTATAAAATTTTTCTATAGAATATTTTAATATCTAAGTGAACTGGACTGTATCTTTGTTTTCATAATTAAAGTTTTCCGTTTTATTCTATATAATAAATCCTTTCTTTTTCAACGGAAATTGCCTTTAAGAGAACTTACATTTAAATTTCTTCTTCAGTTTGTTTTTTTTTTGTTTTTTATCATTATTTTTGTTAATTATTTGCACATTTCCGTTGTCGAAATTGTTAATGCGTTGCTTGTTATCAGAATTTTAAAAATTAAAATATAAATTTTGAAATGAAAATTTCGAAAAAAAAGTGTTTGTAAAATGACATTGAAATGTCGTTAACTCTTAAAGTTTTGGCAATACGTGAAATTTATTTATTAATTTCCTAATTTGGGGGTTTTTTGCAAACGATTTTTTTTTGAACGAAAAAAAAATATTTACTTAGTTAATTATTATGGTAAAAAAAAATCAAATCAAATAAGTAAATATTGAAAGAGAATGGAAAATAATGTTTTTTGTGTTTCAAAATGTTTTAAAAACTATGGGAATACAACATTAACTATTTTCAAGTCAATTTTAAACGGTAAAATCAAACGGTTATATAGTAAAAGTTTTCTCAACATTTATGAATATTTGTTCTTAATAGGTTTCGATTAAAAATTAAAAATTATATCGGTCAACTGACCCCCAACTGGCACAGCAGTAATGCTTACTTAAGTTGATTATAAACTTTTTTAACTGTTGGTTTTAAGTTCTGGAACAGTTGTAGGATTATTGCCGTTCACTTTCGATTTAAAAAAATGCAAATGTGTCAAATCAAACGATCTAGGCGACCAATTAACGAGATAGAAAAAATACGATTTTCGAATTTTATTTGAAAATGTGGAAGGTTTTTTTCAAAAAAGTTATAAATAATGGTTGAGGAAATGTGATAAAGTTGGCAAGACTAAAAAATAGTTCTTATTGTTATATAAGATATTTCATAAACACAATGTTGCTTTTAGGCAACAATTTTCCTGAAAGCGAAACTGTTTTAAAAGAAGAACAAACTTGTCGAGAAGTCAAATTTCCAATAAAATATTTGACTCGGTTCTACGATGATGAAGTTACAATCTAAATTTGAGCCAAGTGATACAAACCTAGAAAAAATATTTCCTTAAGAAAATGTGTTTATATAATGACGATATCTACAGGTGGTGCAGCGAGTAATAGGAGAATAATTTTAGCTTTCTCTGTCAATGGGCTTCATTGTCGAATTATCGATTGAAATATTGAGTCTTATTTATTTCAGAAAATAGGTGAATTAAGCTGATCCTATGAAAAAGTTAAAAAAGTTTTATTAAAGTGCAATAGTAAAAGTGAACGCAAATAATAATGGACGCTTACGGCATATACTTCTGAGGATCTCTCTGGATTAAACTTGTGAACACTTCCCACAATTCAGTGGGATTCTCCCTTTTATCTAATTTTTGATCAGACGATCATGAGCAAAATTAAGGTGTAGATTATGTCATACTGATATTCCAAAAGAATATCAGTATGACATTATTATCATCTGGGTAGCCCAGATGATAATTTTAAAGATCAGCAAGGGCTGAATAGTGACAGAGGAGATAAGTAACACTTTCTTCATCCTCAATGTTTTGAAAACTTCGGCAGTAGTAGTCATTGCTTTGAAGACTAACTCTTCTAGCATGTAATGCTATTTTACTTTGCTCTGTACGGATTGATATTAGAGTGCGTAGTTTATGGCCAAGACTGCAGAAAGCTTACTGTCGTAAGTTGGCCAAGTTAGTCTTGAGACTGTGCAGTAGAGTGGTTCAAAAAAAAGTTGAGTCAGTCACCCCCTAGGATTAAAGATAATGTAAAAATAATGCTACATTTTTTTTTATTTTTTTACCACGCCTACAAATACCGCCCCTTTTGTATTTTGTTAACTGTGTCGCCATCTTTAGTCCGATCATGACACTTTATATATCGGTCTTCACGGCTACTTAAGGGCTACATTTCTCTCTTTGATAGATTTTTAGTAACACGTCAATTTATAGTCTAAATTTTTTTAAATTCGATTCGTACCCACCCTAATCGAATCGAGTACAAATCTAGTTTTTAAAAGTTATGTCTAAAAATTGACGTGGGAGTAAACAACTATCAAAGAGAGAA
This sequence comes from Stomorhina lunata, assembly GCA_933228675.1. Classification (NCBI taxonomy): domain Eukaryota; kingdom Metazoa; phylum Arthropoda; class Insecta; order Diptera; family Rhiniidae; genus Stomorhina; species Stomorhina lunata. The sequence goes on along the minus strand of OW121740.1, from coordinate 120,603,839 downwards.
ATGTAACCCTTACAGAGCCGCGAATACCGATATATAAAACGTTATGATTGGACTTCAAATGGCGACACAGTGAACAAAATATTAAAAGGGCGGTATTTGTAGGCGTGGTAAAAAAAATAAAAAACAAATTTTTAGAATTGCTTTAACATTATCTTTAATCCTAGGGGGTGATTTTTTTTTGTATGGAAGGCGAACAGCTCTACTCTACAGGTTGTTTCTTTGGACCAGTTAGCGTGCGCGGACCTAAATAGAAACTGCTTAATGAGTAATTTACAGGCTCTTCTGACTGAGGAGAGCATCATGTTTTGCTGAACAAAATCCTTAGGTCCCTTTCTATTTTGCGAGTCACATATATCTCAAGGGAGTCAACTCGAGAGTCGATTTGGCCACCAGAGACATACACAGTGAAGTGGCGGTTGAAGAATGGGGTGGGAAGGCAGTAGTCGATGTTTTAGGGGATAGTTTTGAGTTTATCCAAAATAGTAGAGTGACCTACAGATGAAGGAGACCATTAGTTCAGCAGGAAGCCAGTGTAGCATAGTAAAGAGTGCCTTTGAAGGCATAGTCCTAATGGCAACAGAATTTATTAGGACAGAGGATCTGAGGATTTTACCAAATGATCCTAGCTCCTTAGCCTTAAATAGAGCTGGCCACCAAACAATAGCACCATACATGTATAGGTTTTGCAACCATCTCAAAGAGTCAGGCAGTATTAGCAGGGGAAAAGCCCAATGTTTTGCCCAAGGCTCTTCTGCAGGAATAGAGTGTAATGGCTGCTTTAGAACCCTAGATTGGGTGTTTGAGCTCCGGAACAACTTGGAGTCCAGAATGACCCCCAAGTATTTGGCGTGGTTGGTAAGCACCAGTTCAATCCAGTCTGGCTTCGGGAGAGTGAACTGAAATAAATGTATTCTTTTTTTTAAAGTACTACCAATGCTCAATGTTGCTCATAAGCAACACCTCATAACAGTAAAACCAGCGTCACACCAGTAATACATATGGGCAAATCGTGCGTGACCGACGATACATTTGTACGGACTTTGTTGTATTTAAATGTATCCCATTGTCGTTCTACACTAGATAGTGCTATCGAATGGCATTTGTCAATTTACATACTTCTTTTTTAGGAAAAAGATATTCGCTTTTAAAGTGCTGTGACGGACGCTACAAAAAATGAAAGTGACTTTTTTGTTCAACAGGTGTTTCTGTAAATATTATCGAATCGGTCATAGTAATAAAAAAATTTTAAATACATTAAAGATAGAGGAAAATCAGAGGATTACAAAACAGATTTTATAAAATGTTTTAAGGTTTCCAGTTTCACCAAAAATCTATAAATGAACTGTTTTTACTTAAATGTTTTTTATTAGGAAAAAATTCATATTTTATATTTTTTTAAGGATTCGTTAATCAGTGAAAATAATGGTTTTATTTGTTCCAGAATTTCATCTCCTTCCTTTTCATGTTCGCGGTTAAAATGCGATTTTTGGGCACAAATTAATATTTCACAAAACGACTACGTACATATACATATATATATTTAAAGTTTTTCACTTTTTACATCTTATTTTTCGTCGAAAGAATGCTGCGGCTAGCCGATAGAGGTCCTAAACATCAAAAAAAAAAATATTTTTTCAAAAGCATCAAATAAAAATTTGAGATGGGTGCAAATAAAGACCTGCCATTCACAAAGAGAGCTATCAAAAATTGTATCCATTATATATTCTAAAGGATCAATATATGGGAAATTTTTCCATAAATACAAATGCGCTATTTTGACAGTTTTAAAATTTTGTCCTTGGTTTAAGGTTTTTCGGATTTGCCCATATGATATTTTGGCCTAAGCAGGCAGCTAAGAAATAAAGCTTTCTCTGTAAGAACTAAAAAATGCTCTATAAGACGCTGAATCATGGGCACTTGCATAGGCAGATGAAGCTATTCTTGGAGTTTTTGAAAGAAAGATTATTCAAGAAATCTTTGGACCTGTCTGTCGCAACAATGAATATCGAATCGAATGAACCATGGGCAGTATGAGTTATTTGCATCGGCGTAGCAAATACTCCAGCAAGAAAAAGTTCGAAAATTATCACAAGGGAACTCATAGTAGAGGACGTCCAAAACTTCGATGGAAAGAAAAAGTAGCAGAAAACTTTCAAACCTTGGAGAATATGCGAACCAGATCGAAGAGTATGGAATTCTTAAATATGCTCGGCCTATCACCTACAAGCAGAGACCGGAGATCGTTTTATTTTTTAAATCCATCAAGTATAAATATCATTGCCGATGAAAATTTATTTTCATTTCGATCGAAAAATAAAAAAAGAGGGATTTATATTTGAAATATAAATATCCCTCATGATGAAAATTTTAAATATCTATAACGATAAATATCCGAACAGCAAAATATTTTATTGATTGTTTTATTTTTGAACTTCTGTTTTGACTTTGAAAAAATAAAATGTTTATGAAATTTCAAAATTTTCAACAATGAATGTATGAATGTTTTCAATTTATTGCAATGTTTTAGGACATCGAAGTTAAAGTTCTAATGTTCTAATGGGAACTATTGGTGGTTTCTTTTATTCACGTCGCTATTTCTAAAAAAAATTAACTTTTAAACGTTTTAAACGCACTTAGACATAAAAATAAAAATATTGTTTTAAAAGTATTAAAATCTGGTCTCTGCCTACAAGTTGTAAATATAGGTCAATTAAGTAATTTAGTAAGTTTAGACATCATTCGGGACACTCTAATGAATACGAATTTCTTATTTGGAAACTCATATTGTCACACCAGTAATAAATATGTATTCGATTCATATTCAAAATTCTCGGTCTATCCTTTTAGAAGTTATAGAATTGTTTTTATTTAATTTTTCGCATTTTCCATGGGGCAATGTCCTTTATTTGAGTTTGCTTAATAAAATAATTAAAAATTGTTGATCGAACAAAGAAATTTTAAATCAATACCTGCCTTAATTTAAAACAAATATTATTGGTATTTATTAAAGTTTTTAAAAATTATTTTAGCTTAAATTTCAAAGTACTTTCAACTTAAAAAAACAAACCCCAAAAATCAAAATAAATACAAACCTAACGATTTCTAAGAAAACGAAAACCAACCTTCTACAAAATCATTTTAACTTAATAATAAATTATAATGGTTTAAACCAAAATACAAAAAAAAATAAAAGCCACAATTTAGCTTTTGTTACAAAAATAACAAAAATACTCGTATATAAAAACGGAAATTCCCTTAAAAAATAAACAACAATTTTTATAAAACACAAAGAAAAAACTGAGAAATGACATTTAAACGCCACCACCGCAACGCAATTCAGAAAACGTGAACGAACTAGTGCCAAGATTTCTGAGCAACAAAATTTTATAGTAAAATAAAAAATAAACATTTTATTTTATATTTTATATTTACAGACCACAGAGACAAGAGTAAAAATACTTAAGAAAAAAAAAAACGAATTTCAAAATATACAAAGAACCTTAAACATTGAGGACACTCGAAGCGAATTCAATTCCAAGAACTGAATTTCAATTTTGTTCAATGAATTTCCAACTTTTGGAAATAAAAACAAGAAAAATATTGGCTAACTAGTCAAAGGAGGCAGTCGTAGATCTGGCTAAATGGCAGCTAAAGCTAAAATGCTGCAGCCAATTGTAACTTAAGGCCATTATAGTTTTAAATTGCTGCCACATTTTGAACAACAATTGATTGCATTTAGGGGGAGAACGAACGGCAGCAGCAGCAGCAAAATATTATTAAATTGTCAATATTGGCAACATTTCTTTATTGTTAATAAATACGAGTGCGAGTTTTTTTTTTAGAAAAATAGCCAAATATGGTAAAAATGAAAAAAGTTATGAAAATAAATAATGAAATAAATTGTTTATTTAGCAGATATTAAAAGTAAATATTTTATAAGATTTTTCATTGTTTAAACAAAAACATATGACATTGTAGTATTTACTATGTTATTCTTATAAAAAAAAGAGGTTAATTATTTTTTATTTTGTTAAAAAATAGTAGAAAGATAGATCTCAAAACTAAAGATTTCTTTGAAATTTGTTGTTAATTTTTTTTTTATTTTTTTATTTAAAATTTTTTTATTTAAAATTTTTTTATTTTCAAAAATTTTAAAGTTCATATAAAAAACTTAGAGCTCCAGTTATATCTATATAACCAATTTAAAAGTTGATCTATTGGACATTTTCTTTAGATTTTTTTACTAAAAAAATCATGCCAATCGGTTCATAACTTAAAGAGATGTGAACAATAAAGTACAAATACTTATAATTATTTTTTAAATATGGGCAAATCCGAAAAACATTAAACCAAGCACAAAATTTTAAAACTGTCAAAATCGCATATTTGTGTTTATGGAAAAATTAACCATATATTGATCCTTTAGAATATATAATGGATACAATTTTTGATTGCTCTCTTCGTAAATGGCAGGTCTTTATTTGCACACATCTCGATTTTTTATATATTTTTTTAAATAATAGGTTTTTTAAAAGTTCATAAAAATCGCAAAAACATGCATTTAGGTATCAAGTTTTAGTAGGGACTCAAAGTCTGCTTAATTTTATACAATTAGATGTGAAAGACCCCATGAAAAGTAATTGAAGTGATATAAATATATCATTTGACTAGTGCAATTTTTCTTTTTTCTCCAATTGAACTTGGTTGGTAAAGAGAACTTATGGTATGCTTTACATAAGGCTAAAAATATATAGATATTTATATAGCATTTTACAGATTAATATTTATAGGAAAGTGTGTAGCGTCCGTCACAGTATATATTTTTTACAAAATGATATTTATAAAATACAGTATTTACGAACACATATCTGTCTTATTCATAAAGCAATAACACTTTCTATATCCACAGATTAAATTTAAGATATTAGGCGTTAAAAAATATACAGTGGGGCAAATTTGATGCTTTTGAAGTTTGATTTTTTTTGGGACACTCTAATAACTAGCAGAATTCTTCCGAAGAAAAATAAGATGTAAAAAGTAAAAAACTTTATATAAATATATGTACGTAGCCGTTTTATGAAATATTAAATTGTGCCCAAAAATAGCATTTTAACAGCAAACATTAAAAGGAAGTAGATAGATAACATTATTTTCACAGATTAACGAATCTATTCAAAAAAATATGAAATATGAATTTCAAGTAAAAATGCAAGTAAAAACTGTATCTTCCGTCACGTAGCGTCCGCAACAGTTCATTTATGGATTCTTGGTGAAACTGGAAATTTTAAAATATTTTATAAAAGCTGTTTTATAAGCCTCTGATTGTCCTCTATCTTTAATGTATTTACAATTTATTTATTACTATGACCGATTTGATGAATAATACAGAAACACGTGCTGAAAAAAAAAGTCTCTTCCATTTTTTGTAGCGTCCGTCACAGCACTTTAAAAGCGAATATCTTTTTCCTCCAAAACAAGTATGTAAATTAACAAATGTCATTCGATAGCACAATCGATGGGTTAATATTATCGGAAATCTGTGTAAAGATATCTAGTGCAGAACGGCAATGGGATACATTTAAGTACAAGAAAATCAGGACAAATGTGTCGTCCGTCACGCAGGATTTGCCCATATATAATTTTTCTATAAAAACAAGTAACTTTTTAAAAATTTTATATAAAATTATGAAATGTTGAAAAACAAGCTATAAAAATGAAAACTTTTTGACAAGTTTAACAAAAATAAAAAAAATTAAAAATTTATTTATAAAACAAGAAATTTTGAAAAATTAGGAAATTAAAAAAAAAAATAAGAAGTTTTTGAAAAATTTCTCTAAAAATTAAGAAATTTTTGAAAAATGTTCTTATAAAACTCAGAAAATTTAGAAAAATTTCCTATAAAAATAAAAAAATTTTAAAAAATTTTCAATAAAAATAAGAAAATTTAAAAAAATTTCCTATAAGAAGGAGAAATTTTTAAAAAATTTCCTATAAAAATAAGAAATTTTTTTAAATTTTTCTACAAAAATAAGAACCTATTGAAAAATTTTTAAATAATTTCCTTAAAAAACTAAGAAATTTTGAAAAATTTCCTATAAAAATAAGAAATTTTTGAAAAATTTCCCATAAAAATAAGAAATTTTTGAAAAATTTCCTATAAAAATAGGAAATTTTTGAAAAATTTCCTATAAAAATAGGAAATTTTTGAAAAATTTCCTATAAAAATAGGAAATTTTTGAAAAATTTCCTATAAAAATAGGAAATTTTTGAAAAATTTCCTATAAAAATAGGAAATTTTTGAAAATTTTCCTATAAAAATAAGAAATTTTTGAAAAATTTCCTATAAAAATAGGAAATTTTTGAAAAATTTCCTATAAAAATAGGAAATTTTTGAAAAATTTCCTATAAAAATAGGAAATTTTTGAAAAATTTCCTATAAAAATAGGAAATTTTTGAAAAATTTCCTATAAAAATAGGAAATTTTTGAAAAATTTCCTATAAAAATAGGAAATTTTTGAAAAATTTCCTATAAAAATAGGAAATTTTTGAAAAATTTCCTATAAAAATAGGAAATTTTTGAAAAATTTCCTATAAAAATAGGAAATTTTTGAAAAATTTCCTATAAAAATAGGAAATTTTTGAAAAATTTCCTATAAAAATAGGAAATTTTTGAAAAATTTCCTATAAAAATAGGAAATTTTTGAAAAATTTCCTATAAAAATAGGAAATTTTTGAAAAATTTCCTATAAAAATAGGAAATTTTTGAAAAATTTCCTATAAAAATAGGAAATTTTTGAAAAATTTCCTATAAAAATAGGAAATTTTTGAAAAATTTCCTATAAAAATAGGAAATTTTTGAAAAATTTCCTATAAAAATAGGAAATTTTTGAAAAATTTCCTATAAAAATAGGAAATTTTTGAAAAATTTCCTATAAAAATAGGAAATTTTTGAAAAATTTCCTAAAAAAATAGGAAATTTTTGAAAAATTTCCTATAAAAATAGGAAATTTTTGAAAAATTTCCTATAAAAATAGGAAATTTTTGAAAAATTTCCTATAAAAATAGGAAATTTTTGAAAAATTTCCTATATAAATAGGAAATTTTTGAAAAATTTCCTATAAAAATAGGAAATTTTTGAAAAATTTCCTATAAAAATAGGAAATTTTTGAAAAATTTCCTATAAAAATAGGAAATTTTGAAAAATTTCCTATAAAAATAGGAAATTTTGAAAAATTTCCTATAAAAATAGGAAATTTTTGAAAAATTTCCTATAAAAATAGGAAATTTTTGAAAAATTTCCTATACAAAAAGGGAATTTTTGAAAAATTTCCTATAAAAATAGGAAATTTTTGAAAAATTTCCTATAAAAATAGGAAATTTTTGAAAAATTTCCTATAAAAATAGGAAATTTTTGAAAAATTTCCTATAAAAATAGGAAATTTTTGGAAAATTTCCTATAAAAATAGGAAATTTTTGAAAAATTTTCTATAAAATTAGGAAATTTTTGAAAAATTTCCTATAAAAATACGAAATTTTTGAAAAATTTCCCATAAAAATAGGAAATTTTTGAAAAATTTCCTAAAACAATATTGATTCTATCAATGTAATTAATTACATTTTTTCTCATTAATTAAAAATAATCTAAAGATATCATTCATCTTATCACCTGTTTCTATCTCAAGTTGTAACAAAAAAGTGTAACAAGTAAAAAAAAGTACAAGTCATTCCGATAGAAAATATATAAACAAAATCTACAACTTATAAACTATAAGATACTACAAGTTATTGTTGTTGCTGTTGTACAAGTATCTATGCCAGCCAGTTTAAGGGATCTACGAGTACAATTTTCAAGAAATTGAACAGAAATTGTATAAACAAATTCATTCAATTCATTTATGAATGAATTTCTGAAATACCCCAACAACAACAACGACAACAATCAATGTAGGAGTAGCAGCAGCAAAGAAATGTCGAACGTACGACAAAAGCTAATAGCAGCAACAACAACTACAACGGCAACATCATGTTGCTGTTGTAGTTCAAGATGATGACTCATACGCATTTTACCAAGAATTCATTAAATAGCGGCAATAATACAATAATAACAATATTTAAGCCATGTTAACACAAGAGGGAGGTAGAGGTGGCGTGGTAAGTAGTTTGTTTGGGTCCCAATAGGGTTTAGGTTACCTAAACTAAATGGATACGAACGAAATGTATATACAAGCTAAAAACAAGTGTTTTCTTGTGGATTCTTAAAATACTTGAGAGTTTGTTTGGGGATAGTATCAAAATCACTCATTTTTGAGCGTAGTAATAAAGCTTAAAAAACAAGTTTATAAACAATAAAATTATTTAAACAATTTCAACTCAAAAGAGTAAATTTTACTTTTAAAGAGTCGAAATTAGTTGTATTTATATTTCATGTTATAAAGTCATAGCATTAAGAGGTAGGAGTGGCTTTATCGCTTAAACAAGCAGCAACATTCCTTCCTTTAATTTTTAACATAAGACCATAAACCGGCCTTTTTAGCTTTTTGAAGCTTATCAAACCATTTTTTCGGTTTGCTGGAAGAGTATAAATTACATTTTGTAATCATTTAAATTTTGCGGAATTTCACAGTTTTTTCCTAAAATTATTTATTTAACTTAAAGCGTACAGAAGAAATTCTTTGGAATTCATTCCTTACCACTTTCTGGACAGCCACCAGTTCGTGGAAACCTTGTTTCCTTGTGGGGATTGTTTGTTTAATGACAAACTCAAATACTTTTAAAACAAATAAATTAAAGAAAACAAAACAAAATTAAAATAATACATTTTTGAAAAATTTCCTATAAAAATGAGAAATTTTTAAAAAATTTCCTGTAAAAACAAGAAATTTTTGATAAATTTCCTATTAAAATAAGAAAGTTTGAAAAAACTTTCTTTAAAAAATTAAGAATTCTTGAAAAATTTGCTATAAAAAAGGAAGACATTTTTGAAAAATTTCCTATAAAAATAAGAAATCTTTGAAAAATTTCCTATAAAAATAAAAAAATTTTGAAAAATTTTCTACAAAAATAAGACATTTTTGAAAAATTTCCTATAAAAATAAGAAAATTTTTAAAAATTTCCTGTAAAAATAAGAACTTTTTGAAAAATTTCCTATAATAAGAAATTTTTGAAAAATTTCTAATAAAAAAAAGGAATTTTTGAAAAATTTCTAATAAAAATAAGAAATTTTTGAAAAATTTCCTATAAAAATAGGAAATTTTCGAAAAATTTGCTATAAAAATAAGAAATTTTTGAAAAATTTCTTTTAAAAATAAGAAACTTTTGAAATATTTCCTATAAAAATAAGAAATTTTTGAAAAATTTCCTATAAAAATAAGAAATTTTTGAAAAATTTCCTATAAAAATAAGAATTTTTTGAAAAATTTCCTATAAAAATAAGAAATTTTTGAAAAATTTCCTATAAAAATAAGAAATTTTTGAAAAATTTCCTATAAAAATAAGAAATTTTTGAAAAATTTCCTATAAAAATAAGAAATTTTTAAAAATTTCCTATAAAAATAAGAAATTTTTGAAAAATTTCCTATAAAAATAAGAAATTTTTGACAAATTTCCTATAAAAATAAGAAATTTTTGAAAAATTTCCTATAAAAATAAGAAATTTTTGAAAAATTTCCTATAAAAATAAGAAATTTTTGAAAAATTTCTTATAAAAATAAGAAATTTTTAAAAAAATTCCTTTAAAAATAAGAAATTTAAAAAAAAAATCCTATTCAAATAAGAAATTTTTGAAAAGTTTTCTATAAAAATAAGAAATTTTTGAAAAATATCCTATAAAAATAAGAAATTTTTGAAAAATTTCCTATAAAAATAAGAAATTTTTGAAAAATTTCCTATAAAAATAAGAAATTTTTGAAAAATTTCCTATAAAAATAAGAAATTTAAAAAAAAAAATTCCTTTAAAAATAAGAAATTTTTAAAAAAAAATTCCTATTCAAATAAGAAATTTTTGAAAAGTTTTCTATAAAAATAAGAAATTTTTGAAAAATTTCCTATAAAAATAAGAAATTTTTGTAAAATTTCCTATAAAAATAAGAAATTTTTGAAAAATTTCCTATAAAAATAAGAAATTTTTGAAAAATTTCCTATAAAAATAAGAAATTTTTGAAAAATTTCCTATAAAAATAAGAAATTTTTAAAAAAATTCCTTTAAAAATAAGAAATTAAAAAAAAAAAAAATTTGAAAAGTTTTCTATAAAAATAAGAAATTTTTGAAAAGTTTTCTATAAAAATAAGAAATTTTTGAAAAATTTCCTATAAAAATAAGAAATTTTTGAAAAATTTCCTATAAAAATAAGAAATTTTTGAAAAATTTCCTATAAAAATAAGAAATGTTTAAAAAAAATTCCTTTAAAAATAAGAAATTTTAAAAAAAAATTCCTATTCAAATAAGAAATTTTTGAAAAGTTTTCTATAAAAATAGGAAATTTTTGAAAAATTTCCTATAAAAATAAGAAAGTTTTGAAAAATTTCCTATAAGAATAAGAAATTTTTGAAAAATTTCCTATAAAAATAAGAAATTTTTGAAAAATTTCCTATAAAAATAAGAAATTTTTGAAAAATTTCCTATAAAAATAAGAAATTTTTGAAAAATTACCTATAAAAATAAGAAATTTTTAAAAAAATTCCTTTAAAAATAAGAAATTAAAAAAAAAATTCCTATTCAAATAAGAAATTTTTGAAAAGTTTTCTATAAAAATAAGAAATTTTTGAAAAATTTCCTATAAAAATAAGAAATTTTTGAAAAATTTCCTATAAAAATAAGAAATTTTTGAAAAATTTCCTATAAAAATAAGAAATTTTTGAAAAATTTCCTATAAAAATAAGAAATTTTTGAAAAATTTCCTATAAAAATAAGAAATTTTTGAAAAATTTCCTATAAACATAAGAAATTTTTGAAAAATTTCCTATAAAAATAAGAAATTTTTGAAAAATTTCCTATAAAAATAAGAAATTTTTGAAAAATTTCCTATAAAAATAAGAAATTTTTGAAAAATTTCCTATAAAAATAAGAAATTTTTGAAAAATTTCCTATAAAAATAAGAAATTTTTGAAAAATTTCCTATAAAAATAGGAAATTTTTGAAAAATTTTCTATAAAAATAATAAATTTTTGAAAAATTTCCTATAAAAATAAGAAATTTTTGAAAAATTTCCTATAAAAAAATAACAAATTTTTGAATAATTTCTTATAACATAAGAAATTTTGAAAAATTTCTTTTAAAAATAAGAAATTTTTGAAAAATTTCTTTTAAAAATGAGAAATTTTTGAAAAATTTTCCATTTTTAAATTGAAAAATTTTCTATAAAAAGATAAGTAGTTTTTGAAAACTATTGAAATATTTCCTATAAAAATAAGAAATGTTTGAAAAACTTTTATAAAAGCAATACATTTTTGAATAATTTGCTATGAAAATAAAAAAATTTTGAAAAGTTACCTTAAACAAATAAGAAATTTTTTAAAAATTTTCTGTAAAAATAAGATTTTTTTTAAATTTCGTATAAAAATAAAAAACTTTTGAAAAATGTCCTATAAATTTTTTTTTTTTTAATTTTCTATAAAAAAGAAATTAAAAAGTTTTTTAAATTTCGAATCAAGAGTTATAATAGTCTATGTATGAGCCATATAAATTAATCTGAGTTTATAAGGTCATCGGAAACAAAAATAATTGTCCGTCATTACATTAAAAGACATTGATAAATAATTTAAAATTAAAATTGAAAATAAGTAATCGCAAATTAATACCACCCACACGTTGCAACTCGCTAATAAATAATCTTAAATATATAAATTAAATGAATAATCTTTAATTGCATTTAATTACACATTTAGTAAAATTTATATCCATTTCACTCCGATAACACTCTACAAACTTGAATATATATACAATAGAATGCCGATAATTCGAAATCGAGACTTTGCTTTTCAAACATAACATTTAAAAGTATTGCTTATTTGTAACTTACAAATTGTAAGTGTTATTTTGATTTAATGTGGTCCGCATCATTGCGATTTTACTGTGTTCATTTAATTTTTTTCAGAATCGAATACAAACAAATTTGTATTTGTCCCTAAGTTGAATGACTCTTTTTCATGCTGTGATCATTGTAATCTTTCATGTCCATCTAACACTTGATAAGAAAAAATTTTAACGACAAACTTCAATTTCAGTTGTAATTTTCTTCGTAATGAGTTGTGGACTTTAATTAGCATACGAATAATTCTTGGCAAAAAACTTGAATTGGAAGGCAACTTTGATCCCCAACAGGGGGCTAAAACTTTAAACACGCGAAATCGGTGTTTTACGACTGATTTAGTTGTTTACAAAATATTTCAGTTTTTAACTTACCGTCTTGCTATAATGACATCATTTATTCAATATTATGACATTGATTTAAAGGTTTTTTATTATAAAACTTTTAAAGAAATTTATTTTTATAGGAAATTTTCAAAAATTTTTCGAAAATTTCTTATTCTTTTATGGAAATTTTTCAAAACTTTTATATTTTTATAGGAAATTTTTCAAAAATTTCTTATTTTTATAGGAAGTTTATAAAAAAAAATCTTATTTTTATAGGCAATTTTCCAGAAATTTCTAATTTTTATAGGAATTTTTTAGAAAATTTCTTATTTTTATAGGAAATTTTTCAAAAATGTTTTATTTTTATAGAAAATTTTTCAAAAATTTCTTACTTTATAGAATATTTTTCAAAAATTTCTTATTTTTAAAAAAAATTTTTGAAAATTTCTTTTTTATATAGGAAATTTATCAAAAATTTCTCATTTTTATAGGAAATTTTTTTATTTTTATAAAAATTTGTTTAAAAACGCGTCGCGGACTTTGGTTTCTCCGCAAACATTTTTTGGCTTTTTATCAATAAATGGGTCTCTTACATTAATAAATAAATGTAACAGATTTGGGATCAAATGTGAATACTCTTCTTTTTGGAAATTTTTTAAAATTTCTTATTTTTATTGAAAGTTTTTAAAAAAATTTCTTATTTTTATATGAAAATTTTCAGAAATTTCTCATTTTTATAGAAAATTTTTCAAAAATTTCTTAGTTTTATAGCAAACTCTTTTAAAAGTTTCTCATTTTTATAGGATTTCTTTTTTTTAATTTCTTATATTTAAAGGAAATTTTTCAAAAATTTCTAATTTTTTTTAGGAAATTTTCTTATTTTCATAGGAAATTTTTCAAAAATTTCTCATTTTTATAGGAATTTTTTTCAAAAATTTCCTACTTTTAGAGGAAATTTTTCAAAAATTTTCTTTTTTATAGCAAATTTTTTAAAATTTATTATTTTTATTAAAAGTTTTTCAAAAATATCTTATTTTTGCAGGAAATTATTAAAAAATTTCTAATTTTTATAAAAGTTTTTCAAAAATTTCAAATTTTTATAGGAAATTTTTCAAAAATTTTTAATTTTTATAGGAAAATTTTCAAAAATGTCTTATTTTTATAGGATTTTTTTTTTTTGATTTCTTATTTTTATAGGAACTTTTTCAAAAATTTTGAATGTTTATAAGAAATTTTTCAAAAATTTCTTTTGTTTATAGGAAATTTTTCAAAAATTTCTTATTTTTATAGGAAAATTTTCAAAAATTTCTTATTTTTATAGGAAATTTTTAAAAAATTTCTTATTTTTATAGGAAATTTTTCAAAAATTTCTTATTTTTATAGGAAATTTTTCAAAAATTTCTTATTTTTATAGGAAATTTTTCAAAAATTTCTTATTTTTATAGGAAATTTTTCAAAAATTTCTTATTTTTATAGGAAATTTTTCAAAAATTTCTTATTTTTATAAGAAATTTTTCAAAAATGTCTTATTTCTATAGGAAAAATTTCCAAAATTTCTTATTTTTAAAGGGAAATTTTAAAAAATTTCTTATTTTTATAGGAAATTTAAAAAAAAATCTTATTTTTATAGGAAATTTTTCAAAAATTTCTCATTTTTATAGGAAATTTTGCAAAAATTTCTTATTTTTGTAGGAAATTTTTCAAAAATTTCTTATTTTTATAGGAAGTTTTTTAAAAAATCTTATTTTTATAGGAAATTTTTCAAAAATTTCTTATTTTTATAGGAAATTTTTAAAAATTTCTTATTTTTATAGGAAACTTTCAAAAATTTCTTACTTTTATATGAAATTTTTCAAAAATTTCTTATTTTTATAGGAAATTTTTCAAAAATTTCTTATTTTATAGAAAATTGTTAAAAAATTTCTTATGTTTATAGGAAATTTTTCAAAAATTTCT